>CM069232.1:14513568-15713568 GCA_035582765.1 Acer negundo
CCCCCACCTATTATTGAAGAACCACCAGAACACCAGGTTCCCCGGACACCCTCACGGATCTAGACTTACTAATGGTCCTTGGTTTGATCTCAGAGACTCAAACCCAGACTCATGGCGTAAGAAGATCTCAGAAATGAGCGCTTGGCTTGACCTCCAAATGGCCAAATCTGAACACAATCAAGAAGCAATCCTCAGAGAATTCGTCTCCAGATTCACTGGTTCTCTTCGCGATTGGTACCAAGCCCTTGGAGAGTATCGCCAATTACAAATTGTCCGAGCTACCTCAACCTCTGTAGTAATGGGCATCATTTTCAGAGAGTTTCTTGGAGACCCTGACCAATTCTATAAACAAGCTAGGCAAGAGTTCTTCGAGATGCGGTGTTGCTCGCTCAAAAAGAAAGACATCGATTTTCATTATAAACGCATGTCTGGCATATACCACATCCTCGGCGGCATCAATGACCAGAGTCTCAAGAATGTTTATGTAAATTCTCTCCCTGCTGAGAATATATTATATTACTATATATATATTATATTATATATTATATATTATATATATATAATTATACATTATTTAATATAATAATAATAATATATATATAATATAATATAATATAATATATATATACAGTAATATAATATATATATATATTATATGTATTATATATATTATTATATTAAATAATGTATAATTATATATATATATAACATACTTTTATATTTTATTATTATTATCCATAATATATCATGTTATTATAAATATTTTATGATTATGAGTATTTTGGTCAAAATACAGTTAACTCAATTTCATTCCGTTGTTAACCATACAAAATAATAATGATTTAGAGACAAGTTCTAAAGTTTCAACCAAATAAAAAAACTTAGTTTTCCTATCATTTCCATTCTTATTAACATTCCGATTACCATTCCACCATGTAACCAAACATGACCATAGAGTATAGATCAATAACTCAACTATATATGCATTAAAAAATATAATTTTACCAAAAGTTTCAATAAATATTTTTTAATATATATCTATCGTAGAAATTAGAATTTTGATTAGTTGAATAAATTTAAATTTATCTAATAAGTTTTTATTTATTTATTTCTAACAACTCATATAGGTTATATATAAATATTGTTCAATTATTAACACATCCAATATTATAGTCAAGTGATAAAGGCTTGCAACTCTTGAACATGAGGTTTCAGGTTCAATTCCTAATAATGTTAATTTAATCCTCATTATTATGAGGTGGTGGTGGAGGGTCGGGGGCCGGACTGTCGGCCGGACGGTGGGGGAGCCGGGGCGGTGGTCGGAAAGAAATTGAAAATTTTTTTTATTTATTTATTTTTATTTTTATTTTTTATTTTTTATAAACCCTTCTTTGATAGTTTTTGTCAAGGATAAACTTTCAAGACTTTTCTTGACAATAGCATCCTTGACAGTTTTTAATTGTCAATGAAGGTTTTCTTGACAGTTTTTAACTGTCAAGAATTCCATAATTTTGTTGTAGTGTCATATATCTAGACAATAAACTTGAAGCACACATAATGTCCGAACTTATGGTCGTGAGATAAAACAAATTCTCAATCAAGCCTCTAAAATAAGTCTCTTCTGCTTTCTTTCCTATATCTTCCTTCATACGTTATCCATTCACCCAAGAAAATGAAATTATTATTATTATGATTATTATTTTTTTATAAACCCTTCCTTGACAGTTTTTGTCAAGGATAAACTTTCAAGATTTTTCTTGACAATAGCATCCTTGATAGTTAAAAAACTGTCAAGGAAGGTTTTCTTGACAGTTTTTAACTGTCAAGAATTCCATAATTTTGTTGTAGTGTCATATATCTAGACAATAAAATTGAAACACATATAATGTTCGATCTTATGGTCGTGAGATAAAACAAATTCTCAATCAAGCATCTAAAATAAGTCTCATCTGCTTTCTTTCCTATATCTTCCTTCATACGTTATCCATTCACCCCAAGTGGTGTTGCTGTTGAATTGCACCTAAATATTCCAAACTTTGTGAGAATATTTTCAACATACTTTATTTTACAAATGAACACATCATTTTCTTCTTGATATATTTCAATGCCAAGAAAGCGATGAAACAGACTCATATCACTCATCTCATATGAAAAATTTTCAATCATTTTCTCATTGTTTCAAGTAAATATTAAATCATCAACATAAAGATCAACAATGAGAATATTAGCATACCTTTGCAGTTCAAATACAAGGTGAGCTCACTTTTGGGTTTATTGAATCCTTTCTCAATAAAGTAGCCATCAATTTGAGTGTACCAGGCTCTTGATACTTGTTTTAGGCAATACAAAGTCTTCTTCAAATTGTACATTTTTTCTTCATCTCTCTTGACACAAAGTCTTGAAATTCTTCAACATAAACCTTTCTTCCAATTCTTTATTCAAGAAAGTGGATTTGACATCAAGTTGATACAAGTACCCACCTTTTGTGTGCCCAAAGTAATAAGAGCTCTAATAGTGTCGAGGAGTGCAACCAATGCAAAAGTTCCATGAAATCAATTCAATGATGTTGTGAATAGCTCATTTCCACTAATGTTTTTTTTTTATTTTTTTTATTTTTAAATTTTTTAAATTTATTTATTTATTTTTTATCTTAACATGTCCATTTGCATGATACTTCATTCTATAATACCAATTGCTTTTTTATTCTTTGGCCTCTCAACAAGTTGACATGTCTTGTTTTTCTCAATGGCATCAATTCTTCTTACATAGCTTTTCTCCAACTTTCTTCTTACATGGCTTTTTCAAAAAAATTTGGTCAAAGACACAAAAATTATATCTCTCATGTGGGTGTGTGTGTTCCAACCTTCTCATTTTTTTAGGAGTCAAAGTTGGAAATTATGAGAATGAACTTAGAGAACCATGTGATGTTGATAATGAACTTGTCCTCGGAGGGGAATGTTTTGAAAATCGAGTATTTTCAATTCAAGTGTTGAATTTTGATGAATTTCTTCCACCAAAATAGTCTCACTTGCGGTCTTTCTTTTTTGTCAATTCCATAACATTTTTTTTATTAAATAATGTAAGTGCCACTCTTTTTGATTGACTTATTTCGTCAATAAAATCACAATGGGATTCAAAATTGTAAGGGTAGCTTAGGATCGAAGATTTCTCCTCAAATGCTAATGGACCTCATTGTGGACTTCAAGTGCTTCAAAGAAGGTAGCTTACTTGTCTTGACTCTTAATTGAAGAGATTTAGATTGCACATACACACATCTCATGCATTTACATACCTTGTATAATGTTGTGTGTTTCTTGTTGGTGCATATTCTCTTTTCATGCATGATCTCTCTATTGTATTTTATTTGATCATTGTCATGCTAATTGGTCTTGAAAAATGCATGTGTTTGTCCTAGAGGCTTGATATTTGCCTCTGACCGCTCTGGATTTCCACAGCGATAGGCACAATCCTCTCATAGACAGTGTGTACCGCTCTCATTATTGCTGTTGATATCCACAGCAGTTGTCTTGACAGTGTTCAACGTTGTTGTGACCACTGTGGCTTTCACAGTGGTCTACAACTGGTGCATTTTTTTTAAAATTGCGACCTTTCACATTCTCACACTCTCCTCTGTAAATAAATCTCATTCTCTAGTTCTTTTTTAGGTTTTGACATTCAAGTTAACTAGAGAGAGAGAGAGAGAGAGAGAGAGAGAGAGAGCTTTAGAGTGCCTTTAAAGAAAAGTTATCAAGATTTGATTTTTCTTAATCAAAACCCAAATACCCATTGATCGCGCTTCAAATGTTCACATTTAGCGCTCCCTTACTTAGTTTTTGTAACCGTTTTTCAAACCTTTTTGGCGTTTAATGTTGTAGATAAGTGTTTTTTAGGTATTTTAGGTCATCAGGGGTATTTTAGACCAAATCGAAGGAAAGTAGCAAAATCAGGGGTAAAAGAGGGCAATTACGTCATTTTGGAGAATCAGGGGTTAAAGTGAAATTCTAGATAAATTAATACATATTCTATGATTAGCAAAGAAGTTAGAGGTACAAACTGTTATTCGCAGCAAGAGTAGGCGTCACCTGCCACGTCACGTAAGTGAAATGACTGTGTTTGGTATGCCCACGTCAGCATGATGTCACGCGTCTTCAACTTATGGATGGGTAGAGCTGACCCGCAGACCCGACCCGTTAACTCGTGACCCGGTTCTAGACCTGACGCAAAACCCGGTGATTCTAAGCATTTTTCGATGTATTTTTTGGTGTTTCTCCTCCCAGAACGACGACCGAAGCTCCTCCGGTCATTTTACCGCCAATTCAAGCCTTATATGCACATGATTTCTCTCTCCTCTAAAAGCTCCAAGTCTTTAAAACTTCCATGCACGAGTCCAAGCTTCAAGCTCTTTCTAGCGGGTTCTTTAACGGGCAAGTAGTCCAAACTCAGGTGAACTTCGCGAGTTCATGCCGAGAGACATGTCCAGCGAACCAGAAAGGGTAAACTCGCGGCCAAACCTTCACACTTTACCGTGACTTCATGCCGGCGGGATCAAGCCCACGAGCCAGAGTGAACAAGCTCGCGGGAACACTTCCAGCTGATGCCAACTCGTCCCACTTGCCTCTCTCATCACCACTTGACTCTCCTATCACCTAATCTTGTTGAGCACACCTTACCACCTTATAAGACACACCTAGATAACTTAACTGGACATACTTACTCACTTGAGAATAAGTTTTAGTTAGTTTTAGTTATACAATCTTAGAGAGAGAAGAACTCTCTCACTTGGTTTTATTTTCCCATCACTTTCTAGGCAGCCAAACACCTCTTTTAGTTACTTAGACTTGATCTTTGTGAGTTGCTCTAAAAGGATATTGTGCTTGGATTGCAAGGAGGAGTCATCTTGGCTAAGAAACCAATCCAAATGGGTTTGTTTTGCTCTTCCTTTGTAGTTTCTTGTTTATGTACTTCTATGTGTAACTAAATCCTTTTGTTGGGGGATTGATGTAACTTTTGTAATTAAACCATTGATTAATCAATCCATTTGTTATTTCACTCTCTAAGGTTTTGTATATGTGTATTATGAACTATAATGATATGTGGATGATATGCCTTGCATATACATATATTTGTACACACTTGATAGTTGATATTCATGCATAAAGTGTCCACTATGTGTATGAACCTTTCATTATCCATTTTATAGAGATTTCTCTAAGTAACTCATAACTTTGGTTAGTTAAAAAATCTCTACATCACTATTCCGAAATTTTCTTTTAATCACTTATCTATGATTTTAGATTATGTGTAATATGATGAATTTGGTGCTTTTTATTATTGATGATGAAATGCATGCCTTAGAATGGTTGTGATTGTGCTTAATGAATGATTGGTTAATGAAATGATTGTTACTTGAATGAATCAATCCCCTAACATCTTTTAATCTAGCTTAATCTTATATTGTTGTAGTAGATTTGGTAATTTAGTTCGTTGCAAGCTTAGTATAATTGATTTAGATATCATTAATTAGTGAACTTATTAGAGATTAGAAACCGATAATCAATGATAACCTAGAATTACTTGTTAGCTAAGTTACCTCCCTGCGGGAACGACCGCCCTTACTAGTGTACCTTTTACTACTTGTATGACTTGTACACTTGCGATGGGTAAACCATCTGTGCGCCCCTTTAATTCCCGTTGTAGTTTAGTTGCTTAGCGTCCTTGATCTATGACCCGCTTGGCCTTAGTCATCCCTATTAGTGTAGTTTTATTAGAACCGGTTCGGGCGCGTCATCCATCATCCATACTTGTTTCAAGCATCATCTAGCATCGTCTAGCATCATCTAGGTGTTTCTTCTTCATGGGTTTTCTTTAATCACACATAACTTGTAAGTAGAATATCATCTTCATTTATTCTTATGTTCTTGCTTTACAAGATATCTACTTTTTGACTTGTCTTGTATCAAGATTAGATTTTTTTATCTATGTATGGAGATTTTTGTGTTGTGTGTTGAGTTTTGTTTGTCATAGCTATTGCATCTAGGATTTTTATTTGCTCTTATAGCTAAGTTTTATACATGTCATATAGCAACATGATATCTAGAAATGTTTGACATGTTTATCCATGGCTAGATAAACTTAAATGTTTGACTTTGCATTTATGCTCTTTGAATATTGTTCATATTCACTTTAGGTTGCATATCTCTTCTCTTTGTAATTTATTTATTTTCAAATATAAAAAATCAAAACTTGTGACCATCTTCTTGCTTTTCAAACTATATAGTCTATATCCCTTAGATTGTAAGCTATATCCTATAAAAATACACTTCTCACTTGCTTCATCAAGCTTGCGCCTTTTTTCTTTTGAAACTTGAGAATAGCATAATTTACTGAAGACTTTTAAATTTCTTATGAATGGCTTTAACCTACTCCAAGCTTCAATAGGAGTTTGGTTCCAAAGTGCTTTTGTAGGATTTCAATTTATCAAGTAAACTGCCGTATTTTGCCGCTTCACCCCAAAACTATTGGTGGTGCTTTCTCATGAAAAATTTACTTGATCATTTCCATCACCGTTTGGTTCTTCCTCTCGGATACTATATTTTGTTTCAGCGCATAAGGCACTGTAAGTTATATTTCAACACCTTCATCTTAACAAAACTTGTTAAGTTCACGTGAGTTGTATTCTTTTCCCTTATCACTTCTTAAGATTTGAATATTTCAATTTGTCACTTTGCTTTTCATCAAAACTTTTTAAAGACTTTGGAGTTTTGTTTCATACCGAAACCCAAGTCATTTTATCATCATTAAAGAGAATGGAGTACCTATATATCCTTGTGAAAGTTTAGATATTGTTTCGCTAACATCGATATGGATCAATTCAAGTTTTGGATCATTTGTGATCATCTTCTGCAGTGATTTAACAATCAAACACTTGAATGATAAACCTAATAACTAAGATAAGTCGAATCCAAAACATGATAAAGAATAACATAATATCAGCTGATAATAATAGATAATAAACAAAGATAATAATGAAACTTTGTTTAATTTATCCAACATTGCTTCCTTTAAACAAAGACTTTGCAAAACTTACTACTTGTCAGATATACTATTCGTCTAGTAAAACTGGATGATCGCTAGTCATTGTCCTCTTCTAAGAATCATCTTCTTTAGGAATCTTTTGAAGTATCATGATGCATGTCTTCACAAAATTTTTTGAACCTTCCATGATCTTTTCATAAATGACAAAATCAACATTGTCATTAACATTACCAAACTCACTACTAAGAACTTCAATTCTGTAAGTGATAATCAACTCTTCAACTAAAGAAAACACATTCTCATGGGGATAATCAATCTCTTCGTTGAAGTGGAACTAATTAGGTTTCCACACACTAAAAGAATTTTTGACTTTCCCTACAAAACATTTTTGTGGGGAGAAGTCAAAATTTGTAGGTATATAGAATAGCCGACAAAAATTTTTAATCGATAAATTCGTGGAGACATCATGGTTAGACAGGATATTATTAGACGAATTTCTGAGTTTTGTTGACACAAACCTAGGACGATGAACCTTTGGCCACCCAAACAATGTGTCGGTTGTATGATGTCCCGACGAATGCATTCGTTGGCTAAAGCCATTTCTTTAGACACAAGTGTTTTGTAGGCATTGAGTATGCTTTTGAGATGAATTATTTCGTTAGCCAAAACCAACCAAAAGTCAAACCTAAACGTCGCTAAGGCAAAAAATTCGTAGGCTAAGTGTTGCTATTCTGTACGAATATTAATTCTTCGGCTCATCCATAAATTTGTTCCAATGAAGGTATTTCGGGGAAAATTAAAATTAAAAAAAAAAAAAAAACTGAATTCTTTTTAATATTTTATTTTATTTATTTATATCATGACTCATTCTTGAGTGCAACATGACATCATATAATTTTAAAAAATAGTATGTGATCACATATGATTTTATGTAATCATAAATATATATAATGTTATCGCATATAAATTGCATGTGATCATACAAATTAAATTATTGTGGCCACATGTTAGAACATACAATCACATATTAACTGATGTGGTTGTACTAAAGAAGACATGATCACAGTTAAAAAAATCTTGTTACATCATGTAACGTTGCACCTATGGGCAGCCCTTATATGATATATTATATAACATGTAACCAATATGTAAAATTATAGCCAAAATGTACTAAAGTATAATAAAAACCATAGATTAAATATAATCATACTACAAACTGAGTTTACTCATAATAAAAACATAGATTAAGTGTATATATAAGAAGATGAGTCAGCATGCTCGATATTTGTATCTAGAAAAAAGAAATAAATGTTTGCATGAAAGAAGAAACGATCTTTTCCCATGAAGTGTGCTCCTCGTCCTCACCAAAATCATCCTCTTTATCCTCCTTATCATCATCCTCTATTGACAATGGCGTAAATGGAGGTAGGACCAAACCAGGAATATGAGTATATAGTTGTTGCATAGACTGATGCCAAGGCTGAAGTGTAGCATTGAACTTCTGCCCAATGACCTTTAACTTTTTTTGCATCCTCTGCTTGGTCTCCATTTGAGCTGCATCAGCTGCCATTCGAGCAACACGTTCTGCTCTAGCTTCTTCTTTATATGGCGCACATTGGAAGAAGATGCCCTAATGTCTCGAAGACGACCATTTCCTAACCCATAAATTTGACGTCCAGGCTTCACACCTACTACAAACATCAAAATGTTAAGTCCAGCATCAGGAACGTCTACAGGTATATCCTCCCTTAGGGTATCCTCAGGAAGCTGCTACTCATTTGCCCTCTCTACAAGATATCCATCCTCTTTGGCAAGCATCCCATCCTTCAAAGATTTAAATAAGTATATATGTGAAGAACATGCTTAACCATTGAACAGTGTGGCATACAAATTATATATATCTACATATACATATATACAAATATTATATTATAATCCATATCTACTTCTCATAATTATTTCGTTAATCTTATAAACCAGACTACACCAAAAAAAGAAAGAAAAACATGTAATTAATCTCATGAATATATATTTTTTGAAACAAAGTATAGCAATAATGGTTATATATATATTGGTGTTAGCTTTAGGGGTTATGACATTATTTTGATAGAAAAAGTTGTTGTATTGACTTTGCATTAGTTGATTCTATAGTTCTACTTATCATGTTCATTCATTATTACACAGACCTGATCCAAGCACATCATTGTTTCAACAACTAGAAATAATGAATATAGCACAAAAAATAATATAATCTACATAGTTCAACATCAACTTACATATTGAGCCTAAGTTACATCATCATTCCAACACTTGTTCTTCCCCGCATAAGCTATCTCGAAGGTGTCGACCTCAAGAAACTTCGAACCCTCATAATATTAAAAATGCATCTTTCAAACACTATATTCAAATTGTCAATAAAACTAATTAAGTACATGTATATAACATATAAATTCATTACCGTTGCCCTCTCCTCTACTATGAATAAAAAAGGGCGTGAACCAGTGCGATGATGGTGCTTCTTCTTCGCCCGGTTTGCTGTCTTTGCTGATGATGCCTTCTAGCTACAAAGACAAGAAGATAGATAAATACATAACAAAATTAAGAGAAAAAAAAAATACCATGAACTTTTCGGACTGGAAATGGTTACACTACCACCCAATGCTCTACACCTCTTTCAAGCATCTCCAAAGGGGGGTTGGCCAATGCGTTCTCAGGTGCCTTGCACAACTTATAGTATGCACTCAACTCAGCCTTGAACTCCCTATATCTCTCATTGTATAGTCTATTAACATAGTTTTCCACTCTCGAGTCTTTTAAATCTACCTCAAAGTTCGTCTAAAATTGATATAATTAAAAAAAAAATAACAAAATAAAAAGAAAACAAATTACAAAACAAAAAGAAACCAGGATGACAACGTAATACCCAAGCCTAGATAGCAAATAACAAAATATTAAGAAAACATAATGACAAACTAATTTAGGAAGATTACGGCAGTTTCCCTTGGCTATTAACTCACATTGATCTCATCCCTAAGGTCCTTCCTCTCACTCGCAGAAATGGCCCACCAATAGCCCGTATTCATAGGGCAATGTGACCAAATAATGGCTCCAGTATCATGAACTAATAGACTATGTACTCGAGCAACTGTTGCTCATCTGCTCATTGAGTTGTATGAAACTCAAATCTTTTCTTGGGTCGTACACACAATATGTGAGGTCTTAATCTGTCTACATGCCCCTTGAGTAGGATGAACATCAGGAACCCTTGACAAGTGTCCTGCACCTACACCTGCAAAGCTCATATTAGATGTCAACTATTTAAGTCATGCAAAATGAAGATGTAAACTGCACTTCACATTTCACCCAAGAAAAACTGCACTTCACATATTAAAAAACCATTAATAAAACAAGCCTACCATCATCCCCTTGTATTTCATCATTCAATGTCCCATTATTTACTGTCATCCCATGTACATTATCATTCTTTGCTATATCTATCAAAGTCATACAAGTTATGTAAAAAAAAAAAAAATTAAATACTGATTAATATCGGTTGAACATATGTTTAATTTGTTTCCATCTAATGACATAGTACCTGAGACTTTTGACAACCTGGGTGACAACAGACTGCACTTATAGGACGTGAAAGGGGCTAATTAAGCTTCTCGCTGGAGGGACCATGTTGTATAGTTGGGTGATGAAGAGTCCTCGAGGGTGCATGAGAGTGTATAGGAGTAAGAACAATCTTGCTTGTAGGGGCAAAGCGAGTGGGATGAGTCACAGTGGTCGAGCAAGTCAATCGTGACGTCGTAGGTGCAACCGAGGTTGGTCGTTTCTTAAGAGAAATCAGATTCATGTACACAAAAATCCAAATAATAATTAGATTTATAAACATTATAATATAACAAAACAATGACATACAAGTCTGAATCACATTAGGCAAGCTAAGGTTGATGTAAAGACTTACTAGAACAACCTTGTAGTACAAGTTATCTAAATCACATTTATGCATGCTTTAAATATATAATGATCTTACTAGTACTCTAAATCACTGTCCTTTGAACTATGTTCAGTAATTTTGTCAACCAAATCATTATCATTCTCTTTATCACTTTCACTATTTATGTCTTCATTGTTGAATGTTAAACTTGCCACAAGTCAGCCACCCTCCAGCAAAACCACTTCTAGAAGCCAACATTGTTGACTCTCCTCCACCGTCCAAACTCATCAACAACCATCTCCCAACTCCCTTCTTCCCAACTGCCATCTTCCAACCAAGTTTGAATTAGCTGGTTTTGCATTTATTTTGTTTGTCTTTAATCTCATCTCAGTTCCCTATATAAAGGGACTCAGATTATGTTGTAAAATCAGTGGAGTGGTGTAAGAAAATTTCAAGAGAGAAATAAAGAAAAGCTTCTCCGTTTTTTTTTAGTGTTACAATCTCTCTTAGAGGTGCACCACAAGTGACCTCGACATTCCCATTCCACCAACAGTGGTATCAGAGCCCAGGAGAGCCGGAAATTTGAAGAACAGAGGCCAAAACCAAATTGGCCCAGAAATCAAAGTGCTCAAAATATAAATTTGAGCATACCAGTGTGTTCTACTCGTCTCAATGAGTGCATCAGTGAAAATTTCATCGAAATCGGAGTAAAAGAGAGGTTTCACGCGCCTTCTGAAGTTGGAGAGTGGATCCACGCGCCGTCCACGCGCAGCCAACAGTCCGGAGCGTCACCGTCACGCGCCGGTCGTCTTCCTCGCCCGATTTTTAGGGTCCGACCCGACGTCCGACCCGTAATCTGACCCGAACCGGTCTGACCCGAACCGGTCCGACCCGGTTATCCGACCCGTCACCTGATCCGACCCGGTCCGTGAGTGCTGCTGACGTCACTAACGCTGTTAGTCCATCTAGAATATTCCGTCAGAAAAGGAATATTCCGTTATCTTAGTTGACTTTTGTCACAAAGTTTGACCGCCCGTTTCAGACACTTCCGAACTCGTTTTTTGACAAACCCGGACTGTTTTCCAAGGTTTTAGACCATTCCGGACGCAACCGTGCACTCATTTTTTGCAAATTCAGACTCCAGATCAGTGTTCTAAGTAGTTCAAGCTCGATGGCCAACGGAAACGCGCAAGTTGTCATCCCGAAACTCACCAAAGACAACTATGACAATTGGTGCATACAAATGAGAGCCCTACTAGGTTCTCAAGATGTTATGGACATTGTGGAAGATGGATACACAGAACCCGCATCCAAAGAAGCTGAAGGAACCATGACAGAAGCTCAGACAACAACTCTCAGAGCCGATCGAAAGAAGGATTGTAAAGCTAAGTCCATAATCTATCAAGGACTAGACGAACCCACGTTCGAGCTTATAGCTTCCTCCAAGTCATCGAAAGAAGTCTGGGACACCCTTCACAAGACCTACAAAGGTGCTGACAAAGTGAAAAGGATCCGTCTTCAAACTCTACGAGGTGAGTTCGAATCTTTACGAATGAAATCTAATGAATCCATTGCAGAGTTCTATACACGAGTCATGGTTGTTGCAAATCAGCTAAGAAGAAATGGAGAAAATCTCGAAGACATGAGAATTTCGGAGAAAATTTTACGATCATTGGATCCAAAGTTTGACTTTATAGTGGTGGCCCTGGAAGAAACAAAAGATCTGGAGACGATGTCTGTAGAAGAACTGGTGGGTTCATTGCAAGCCCATGAGCAGAAAGTCACAAGAAGAAGTGACGACAGAGTATTGGAGCAAGCTCTCCAGTCAAAGTTATCCCTCCATGAAAAAAGATATGAGCAAGGGGGGACCTCACAACAAGGAAGAGAACGAGGTAGAGGATCTCGTGGAAGAGGTTCTGGAAATGCTGAAACCAAAGGTAGAGGCAGAGGAGGAAGAGACGCAAGTAGAGGAGGACGTGGACAACAAAACCATGTCTCACGAGGACGAGGACGAGGAAGAAGAGGCGGTTACAACTACCGTCCGAACGTTGACAAAAGAAACGTTCAATGCTATAATTGCCACAAATATGGGCACTATAGCAACGAGTGCAGAGGTATCCCAAATGAAGTAAATGAAAGTTCTAACTTTGCAGAGAAAGAGCAGGTTGAAGGAGAATCGTTGATGCTAATGGCACACAACTCAACATATCAAAATCAAGATGTGTGGTTTCTTGACTCTGGAGCCAGCAACCATATGACTGGCAGAAAAGACTTGTTCACTGAACTTGATGAGAAAGTTCATGGAGAAATCTCATTTGGTGACCTCTCTAAAATCTCTGTCCAAGGAAGAGGAGATGTCATGATAAAGCAGAAGAATGGAGATCATGTTTTCATCTCCAATGTTTATTATGTTCCAGACATGAAGACAAACATCCTAAGTCTCGGACAACTCTTGGAGAAAGGCTATCACATTAGTCTTCAAAATATGCAACTCACCATCACAGATGCTCGAGGAAAGCTGGTTACTCGAGTCCAGATGACGAAGAATAGGATGTTTCCTCTCGCAATTCATCATGATACGCCAAAGTGTCTGACAGCCATCATCAACAACAAAGACTGGTTGTGGCATCTCAGGTATGGACATCTCAATTTTGAAAGTTTAAAGCAACTGGGAAGTAAGAAGATGGTGAAAGGATTGCCAAATATCCATCACCCAAATGAGATGTGTGAAAGCTGTGTTCTTAGCAAACAACACAGAAATAGCTTCGGAAAGGAGGCAAATTGGAGAGCAACCATGCCACTTGAGCTCGTTCACACAGATGTGTGTGGTCCATTGACGCCAATATCAAATGGACAAAATCAATACTTTCTTACATTCATAGACGACTACAGCAGGAAGACTTGGGTCTATTTTCTGAAAAGGAAGTCTGAAGTGTTTGGCTACTTCAAAGAGTTCAAAACTCTTGTGGAGAAGCAAAGTGGCTATCATATCAAAGCATTGAGATCAGATCAAGGTGGAGAATACACTGCAGGTGCTTTCCAGGAGTTCCTAAAGCAACAAGGAATCAGACATCAGTTTACACCAGCTTATACTCCTCAGTTAAACGGTGTAGCTGAAAGGAAGAATCGAACAATCCTTAACATGGCTAGAAGCATGTTAAAGGATAAAAACATGCCTAAAAGTTTTTGGGCTGAAGCAGTCTTGTGTGCGGTATATCTACAAAACAGATGTCCTACGAAGAGTCTTGATACAAAGACACCGCACGAAGCATGGAGCACTCACAAACCAAGTGTCAGCCACCTTAGAGTTTTTGGCTCTATTGCCTACATCAAAGTCCCAGAAGCGAGAAGAACCAAGCTTGAAGATAAAGGAGAGAAGTGTATCCTTGTTGGATACGGTGACAGAACTATGGGTTATCGGCTATATAACCCCACCACCAAGAAAGTAATCTTCAGCAGAGATGTCATTTTTGAAGAAAATGAATCCTGGAATTGGGATCAAACTAAAGCTTCCAGAAACGCGGAGTTGATACCTGAAGAAGAGACAAGAGAAGTGGCTACAGAGACACAAACACCCAGAGATCAGCAAACACCTCAACGTGGTTCCCCTTCACCACAAAGGTATGACACTCCATTACCAATTGATCGTGATTTCTCAGATATGAGGCCTAGAGGAACACGCAGTCTAGAAGATCTGTATGAATATACAGAACAGGTGGAAGAAGATCTTACTCTGTATTGTCTGCTGATGACAAGTGATCCAGTTAGCTTTGAAGAGGCTAACCAAGAAGGAAAATGGAGAAGTGCAATGGATGATGAGATTCGATCCATTGAGAAGAACAAGACGTGGGAGTTGACTAATCTCCCAAAAGGCAGGAAAGCTATTGGAGTGAAATGGGTCTACAAAACCAAAAGGAATGCGAAAGGAGAAGTCCAGAGATACAAGGCAAGACTTGTAGCAAAAGGCTATAAACAAAAGGAAGGAGTTGACTACGGAGAAGTCTTTGCGCCAGTTGCCAGACTAGAGACCATCGGATTGCTAATATCATTAGCAGCCCAGAAAAGTTGGAAAATTTACCAACTTGACGTAAAGTCAGCATTCCTGAATGGCTTTCTTGAAGAAGAAATCTATGTGGAACAACCACCTGGATATGTGAAGAAAGGAAAAGAAGATAAAGTGTGCAGATTGAAGAAAGCCTTATATGGTTTGAAGCAAGCGCCTCGTGCATGGAATATGAGGATTGATGATTACTTCCAAAAGAACAGATTTGAGAAATGCCCGTATGAGCATGCACTATATATGAAGAAGGAGATTGACGGAAGCTTGTTATATGCATGCCTATACGTTGATGACTTGATCTTCACCGGCAACAATCCAGCCATGTTTGAAGATTTCAAGAGGAGGATGGTGAAAGAATTTGAGATGACTGACATTGGTCTAATGGCTCATTTTCTCGGTATTGAAGTTGTGCAAAGCGAAAAAGGTATCTTCATCTCTCAGAGTATCTATGCAAAAGAAATTCTGAAAAGATTTGGTATGGAAAAATGCAATCCTGTCACAACTCCAGTAGAAACAGGATTAGAGTTAAGAAAAGAATGAAAGAGGAGATGTTGATCCAACCTATTTCAAGAGCTTGGTTGAAGCCTGAGATACTTGACGTGTACCAGGCCAGATATACTCTATGGAGTTGGACTAGTCAGCAGATACATGGAGACTCCTGACCAGTCTCACCTGAATGCAGCAAAGAGGATACTCAGGTACATAAAAGGTACTCTTAATGATGGTATTTTATATACCAAATGTGAAGATTGCAGGTTGATTGGCTATTCAGATAGTGATTGGGGAAGAGATCTGGATGAACGTAAAAGCACCACAGGTTTTACGTATTTTATGGGAGATACAGCGTTCACATGGTCATCCAAAAAGCAAGCCATTGTGACATTGTCATCATGTGAAGCTGAGTATGTTGCTGCCTGCTCAGCTGTTTGTCATGGTATCTGGATCAGGAATGTGTTGCAGTACTTGGATTTCCACAAGTTAATCCCACAGAGGTCTACATTGACAATCGGTCAGCGATTGCACTAGCAAAGAATCCAGTATTCCATGAAAGAAGCAAACATATTGATACGCGGTATCATTTCATCAGAGAGCATGTGAAGAATAAAGAGGTGGAACTAGTCTCTTGCAGGACATATGATCAAGCTGCTGATATTTTCACCAAGCCGCTCAAACATGATGTGTTTGAAAGACTAAAGACAATGCTTGGTATGACGAAGCATGGAGAGTCAAGTTTAAGGGGGGATGTTGAATGTTAAACTTGCCACAAGTCAGCCACCCTCCAGCAAAACCACTTCTAGAAGCCAACATTGTTGAATCTCCTCCACCGTCCAAACTCATCAACAACCATCTCCCAACTCCCTTCTTCCCAACTGCCATCTTCCAACCAAGTTTGAATTAGCTGGTTTTGCATTTATTTTGTTTGTCTTTAATCTCATCTCAGTTCCCTATATAAAGGGACTCAGATTATGTTGTAAAATCAGTGGAGTGGTGTAAGAAAATTTCAAGAGAGAAATAAAGAAAAGCTTCTCCGTTTTTTTTTAGTGTTACAATCTCTCTCAGAGGTGCACTACAAGTGACCTCGACATTCCCATTCCACCAACATTCATTATTTCGTCCAAAAGGGCGTCGATCAATGGATTTTGGATCAATCAAAACTTGAGGAACGTCATCTATAATCAGCAGTGTTTGAATAACATCATAATTCTGAACTTCAACTATATTTGGTACATCTGAAGAACTCTCTTGGTATGCCACACCATCATCATTAACATTGTCATCAAAAATCTACTTCTGTGGTATATCAAATATGTTCATATGACCCATCTTTTGAACTACTTTCTAACCAGCACCCGCTTTGGGATCATCTACGTAAAACACTTGTTTCGCCATTGTTACAAGAATGTAAGGATCACTATCATACCACCAAGTATTCGAGTTCACAGATATTAAGTGGTAGTTGTGTATAAAAGATCTTGTCCTATAAGGGTTTGTATTAAGCCAATGACACTTGAATAGAACAACCTTGTAGCGTTGTCTATACAATAGTTCAACCACACTTATCAATTTGCCATAGAAATCTACGTTATCAGTATTGTGATTTCCAGGTACAAAGACCCCACTATTTTGCGTTGTCAACTTATCGTCTCGATTAGCAACTACAAACTTAATTCCGTTCACAATGCAACCCTGGTAAGTTTCAGCTCGAAGAGGTCCTCTTGGTAGCGCAAATAGCTCAACTTTGTACAAGAGTGATTTTGCCTCCCCCCAAACTTCTCATCTAATTAAGAACAAAATAAATAAATAAATAAATAAGGCATAAAGAAAAAATGAAGTATAAATTTGCTAAGACATCAAGATAATCGTGAAGCTCATTATAACTAGAAAATGACTTACATGTTCTTTAAACCAATTAGGAAACAATTTTCTATGTCTTTTCTATAGTTTACACTACTTTCACATTTTATCATTGCCTCATGCTCCGTGCATAGCTAGCGAATGTATACAGTACATGCATATATAGTTACTTGAAGTAGGTGCAGAGATTCACTTACATTTGGAAAGGAAGAACCTCGTCATAGTTGTTAAATATTAACTATTGAGCAACTTCCATGTCAGTATTTGTAAATGGAATACTTGAACTACTCATAAATAGTCATGCTACTTGTGCAAAAACAGAAAGTTTCTCTGGTCTAGAGCCACCGTCAAAGTTTCTTTCAGTTCTGTTAAAAGGTGTCTCAACATTGCAGAGATACATTGCATAAAAAGTGAGATATTCATTTGCAATATATGCCTTAGATCCCTTAGGTTGAGCCCGATTTCACACGTATTTTTGTACATGCCCAACATTCTACCAAAGAAATAACATTGTGAGACATGTTGTATAACGAGATAGCATCAAGTAAGAAAAAAATTGGAGATCATAAATAAACATTTCCCTTTCTATTAGGTACACCCACCTATAACTCGCAGGCTCTGCAAGTTTTGCCTTTCTAGGTAAATGCACCATTACGTGAATCATAGAAACAAAGAAAGTCGGTGAATTTTTTTTCCACATTACACAATATCATCCTCCAACTTTTCCATGTCCTCTACATGTAATGTTTTAGCACAAAATTATTGAAAGAACTAGATAATAGAACAATTGGCTCAACCACATCCTTCGGAAAAGATTTTCGAATACCTACAAGAAGTAGTCGCTGCAATAATACATGATGCTCATGACTCTTCAATCCAGAAATTTTTACACTTTCGAGTACCACATTTCTCGAGATATTGGCGGCATAGCCATCTGGATATGTTACAGATTTCAAAAATTGAAAGAATTCTTTTCTCAACTTTGGTTTCATAGTGAAAAATGGATGCCTCTTAACCCACTTCTCCCTGTTCCAATCTAACCACAAAGATTTGGTTTTTTTTATTCCCATGGCTTTCAAATCTTGGCAATTCTTGAATGTGTCTTTCCCTCTATACCTAATATCGTCCCAACAATAGTCTCACAAACGTTCTTCTCAATGTGCATTACATCTAGGTTATGCCGAATTTTCAACTTCGACCAGTACTCTAACTCAAAGATTATGCTCTTTTCGTTCTTCAGGAGTCCTCTTCCTATTTTTGTCCTAGTTATTTAGATGTTTACCAATCTGACCAAAGTCTAAGTTCTCTACTTGAGACAAAACTTCTTCACCAGTGAGTTTTCTATATCTCACACCCTCTTCAGTTTTCCCATCAAAGGATTTCTTGTTTTTGCACCACACATGATCCCACGGTAACCACTGTTGATGCCCCATATAGCAAACCTTGTCACTGAACCATCCAGATGTTCTATTGTCATTACAAACAGGGCATGACCACTAGTACTCCATCTTGATAGATTTCCATAAGCAGGGAAATCATTAATAGTGTACATCACCGCAGCTCGTAAGTTAAACATGGAATTAGTCACCTTATAATATGTACGCACACCAATTTCCCATAATTCTTTCAGCTCATTAATTAGCTGGCGCAAATAAACATCAATCTCCCTACTAGGATCGTTCTTGCCAGGAATTAATAAGGTCAGCATGGTAAATTCTTTCTTCATGCACATCCAATGCGGCAAATTATAAGGAACAACTGTTGAAAATTAAACTTGCCTCCAGCCAGTCACCTTCAGCAGAACCGAATTCTAGAAGCCAACATTGTTGACTCTCCTCCACCGTCCAAACTCATCAACAACCATCTCCCAACTCCTTCTTCCCAACTGCCATCTCCCAACCAAGTTTGAATTTGCTGGTTTTGCATTTATTTTTGTTTGTCTTTAATCTCATCTCAGTTCCCTATATAAAGGGACTCAGATTATGTTGTAATGCAGTGGAGTGGTGTAAGAAAATCTTAAGAGAGAAATAAAGTTTAAGCTTCTCCTTTTTTTTGAGTGTCGAATCTCTCTCAGAGGTGCACCACAAGTGACCTCAATATTCCCATTCCACCAACAGTGGTATCAGAGCCCAGGAGAGCCGAAAATTTGAAGAACAGAGGCCAAAACCAAATTGGCCCAGAAATCAAAGTGCTCAAAATAGATATTTGAGCATACCATTGTGTTCTATTCATCCATAGGAGTGCATCGGTGAAAATTTCATCGAAATCGGAGTTCTAGATCGCCTTCACGCGCCGTTTGTAGTGAGAGAGTAGATCCACGCGCCGTCCACGCGCAGCCAACCTTCCGAAGCGTCACCGTCACGCGCCGGTCATCTTCCTCGCCCGGTTTTCAAGGTCCGACCCGAAGTCCGACCCGTAACCTAATCCGACTTAGTGGTCCGACCCCGTCACCTGATCCGACCCGGTTATCCGACCCGAATTCCAATCATCCGACCTGGTCGTGAGTGCTGCTGACGTCACTAACGCCGTTAGACAGTCTGGAATATTCCGTCAGAAAAAGGAATATTTCGTTATCTTGGTTGACTTTTGTCAAAAAGTTTGACCGCCCGTTTCGGACACTTCTGAACTCATTTTTTGACAAACCCGGACTGTTTTCCAAGGTTTTAGACCATTCCGGACACAACCGTGCACTAAGTTTTTGCAAATTCAGACTCCAGATCAGTGTTCTAAGTAGTTCAAGCTCGATGGCCAACGAAAACGTGCAAGTTGTCATCCCGAAACTCACCAAAGACAACTATGACAATTGGTGCATACAAATGAGAGCCCTACTAGGTTCTCAAGATGTTATGGACATTGTAGAGGATGAATACACAGAACCCGCATCCAAAGAAGCTGAAGGAACCATGACAGAAGCTCAGACAACAACTCTCAGAGCCGATTGAAAGAAGGATTGTAAAACAAAGTCCATAATCTATCAAGGACTAGACGAACCCACGTTCGAGCTCATAGCTTCCTCCAAGTCGTCGAAAGAAGTCTGGGCCACCCTTCACAAGACCTACAAAGGTGCTGACAAAGTGAAAAGGATCCGTTTTTAAACTCTACGAGGTGAGTTCGAATCTTTACGAATGAAATCTAATGAATCCATTGCAGAGTTCTATACACGAGTCATGGTTGTTGCAAATCAGCTAAGAAGAAATGGAGAAACTCTCGTAGACATGAGAATTTCGGAGAAAATTTTACGATCATTAGATCCAAAGTTTGACTTTATAGTTGTGGCCCTAGAAGAAACAAAAGATCCGGAGACGATGTCTGTAGAAGAACTGGTGGGTTCATTGCAAGCCCATGAGCAGAAAGTCACAAGAAGAAGTGATGACAGAGTATTGGAGCAAGCTCTCCAGTCAAAGTTATCCCTCAATGAAAAAAGATATGAGCAAGGGGGGACCTTATAACAAGGAAGAGAACGAGGTAGAGGATCTAGTGGAAGAGGTTCTAGAAATGCTGAAACCAAAGGTAGAGGCAGAGGAGGAAAAGACACAAGTAGAGAAGGACGTGGACAACAAAACCATGTCTCACGAGGACGAGGACGAGGAAGAAGAGGCGGTTACAACTACCGTCCGAACGTTGACAAAAGAAACGTTCAATGCTATAATTGCCACAAATATGGGCACTATAACAACGAGTGCAGATGTATCCCAAATGAAGTAAATGAAAGTTCTAACTTTACAGAGAAAGAGCAGGTTGAAGGAGAATCGTTGATGCTAATGGCACACAACTCAACCTATCAAAATCAAGATGTGTGGTTTCTTGATTCTGGAGCCAGCAACCATATAACTGGCAGAAAAGACTTGTTCACTGAACTTGATGAGAAAGTTCATGGAGAAATCTCATTTGGTGACCTCTCTAAAATCTCTGTCCAAGGAAGAGGAGATGTCATGATAAAGCAGAAGAATGGAGATCATGCTTTCATCTCTAATGTTTATTATGTTTCAGACATGAAGACAAACATCCTAAGTCTCGGACAACTCTTGGAGAAAGGCTATCACATTAGTCTTCAAAATATGCAACTCACCATCATAGATGCTCGAGAAAAGCTGGTTACTCGAGTCCAGATGACGAAGAATAGGATGTTTCCTCTCGCAATTCATCATGATATGCCAAAGTGTCTGACAATCATCATCAACAACAAAGACTGGTTGTGGCATCTCAGGTATGGACATCTCAATTTTGAAAGTTTAAAGCAACTGGGAAGTAAGAAGATGGTGAAAGGATTGCCAAACATCCATCACCCAAATGAGATGTGTTCAAGCTGTGTTCTTAGCAAACAACACAGAAATAGCTTCGGAAAGGAGGCAAATTGGAGAGCAACCATGCCACTTGAGCTCGTTCACACAGATGTGTGTGGTCCATTAACGCCAGTATCAAATGGACAGAATCAATACTTCCTTACCTTCATTGACGACTACAGCAGGAAGACTTGGGTCTATTTCCTAAAAAGGAAGTCTGAAGTGTTTGGCTACTTCAAAGAGTTCAAAACTCTTGTGGAGAAGCAAAGTGGCTATCATATCAAAGCATTGAGATCAGATCAAGGTGGAGAATACACTGCAGGTGCTTTCCAGGAGTTCCTAAAGCAACATGGAATCAGACATCAGTTTACACCAGCTTATACTCCTCAGTTAAACGGTGTAGCTGAAAGGAAGAATCGAACAATCCTTAACATGGCCAGAAGCATGTTAAAGGATAAAAACATGCCTAAAAGTTTTTGGGCTGAAGCAGTCTTGTGTGCGGTATATCAACAAAACAGATGTCCTACAAAGAGTCTTGATACAAAGACACCGTACGAAGCATGGAGCACTCACAAACCAAGTGTCAGCCACCTTAGAGTTTTTGGCTCTATTGCCTACATCAAAGTTCCAGAAGCGAGAAGAACCAAGCTTGAAGATAAAGGAGAGAAGTATATCCTTGTTGGATACGGTTACAGAACTATGGGTTACCGACTATATAACCCCACCACCAAGAAAGCAATCTTCAACAGAGATGTCATTTTTGAAGAAAATGAATCCTGGAATTGGGATCAAACTAAAGCTTCTAGAAGCGCAAAGTTGATACCTGAAGAAGAGACAAGAGAAGTGGCTACAGAGACACAAACACCTACTTGTATTGGAAAGTATAGAAAAGTGTTTTGAAGGATTGATTGTTCTACTAGAGATTGAAGACTTGAAGATATATCTTTCATTTATCTCTTTGTAATGTAGAAAATCCATTTAGTTTCTTTTTTTTTTTTTTTTTTTTTTGTTGTGAGAATCATTATGAATGCTGGTTTTGTCACAAAATAGCCAAATTGGGAGATTGTAAGGATTCCCATATTTTGATTGGCTTATTTCGTGGACAAACCACATGTTGGGGTTTGAATGTAAGGGTAGTTTAGGTGATTGAGATTCAAGCTTAAAGTCCCTTTCAAAACCTCAAGAGATCAAGCACTTCAAAGGTAAATTTCTAAGTGCTTACTTGCTTTGAAGAGATAGTTGCACACACCCATAATTCATGCATAAATCTTATCCTTGTATGTTATGTGTATTTATATTGTGTGCATTAATGTTCATTAATCTCTCTTCTTGCATGTGTATTTGATTGCATTTTGTTTGTTAAATGCTATAACATATTAGGCATTAGGATGCATTCTTTTCACTCACACACTTGCACTTGTTGCATGTTCATTGTGTGAGATATCAAGTGAGAAGGCCTTGCCTCTCAATTCCACAGTTGTAGTGCTGCGGTTGGGTTACCGCGGCAAGCCAAGCGACAGCAATATACTTGTTGTGCCGCGGTTGAAGAAATCGCGGCATGCAGACGACAGAGAAGTTCTTTTTGTGCCGCGGTTGAAGTGTCGCGGTTGCTCTAACCATGACAGTCGCCAACAGCGGCAGTCCGTCTGAGTGAGAACGCCCAAAACGCTGCAGTTTTGTGTGAGCCTATAAATATCCCACTTTCATTCTAAGTCGCCCCTAAGAGTTCCAAAAGCATATTTTTCTCTTATAACACATTTCAAGAGACAAAATCATCAAGAACTCACCTTTAATCACTCAAAGCATTTCCTTTTTGCATCAAACTTCATATTGCATCATATATGCTCACATAGAGTGCATCTATGCATAGGTTTGCATCATCACATCTTGCTTGGTAAGATTTTCACTAACTACAACTAATTTTAGTGTCTTTATTAACAAGTCATCTCTTTTATCATTTGTATGCTCTTAGAATATATTCTAGATACAAAATAAAGATTGATTGTGATGTATTGATTGAGTCTTGTATTTTGATAGCTTCATAGGATTGCCTAATCTATGTTTAGCTAAGCTTTATGACATGTCATTTAGCTCTTGATATCTAGGAATGAATTAATTGTTATATTGTCATTCTAAATAAGCATCTAAGGTTTCCTAGCATTGTTTGTTCCTTGAATATTATCATATATTCACATAGGATGTTTTATTTCTTCATTGAAAAGTAAGTTTTGTGAGATTGATTAGGATTAGGTCTCTACACCGGGATTAGGTGGTCTCTCAAGCAAATTGAACTAGATCCACTTTTAAAGGCTTGCGGGTAGTGGTAGCAGGATATTGGCCGGGATTAGGCCGTCAAGTGGATTAGATTGTATACGATATCGTAATTAGTGGATTTGAGATTCGAGTATGGTGCACTTACCAGCCCGTGGTTTTTCCCTGTTGAGGGTTTCCACGTAAATATCAAGTGTCATTTATAATTCCACACATATTACGCTTGATATATAAATTGACTAGTTACGGGTATTTTCGTATATTTTACTAATAACGTAAATTGGGTAAAAAGTGATAAAATCTATTCACCCCCCCCCCCCCTGCAGTTTAACAATAAGCACACCTCGCATTATTTGTTTCATTTAACCCAAGGAAATTTCACACAAGCCTTGGCGAATCAACTAAAGCCTAGGCAATCCAAGAAGAATGAATAAGTCCTTGAGAAGTCAATCACCTCATTCAACAAGCCAACTATCAAGAAAATAGGTGACCACAAGAGACAACCTAAATCGAGGCATGCTCAACCAAGGAGGCAAGTTTCACCAGCTCAACCACCCCTCCAAGCTAGACCACAAAGGTGCCACAAATCAACTCAAGCTCCAAGGAGAAGCCAACCGGTGCATCATCAACGACAACCTCATCAGCATGGCAATTTCCCGATAAGATCTCAATGCAATGGTATAAACTTTTCATTTGTACCTACTTATCATTTTTGTGGTATGATTGGTCACATAAGACCAAATTGATTTAATTACATCAAGAGGTGTAAGTTATAGAGCATGAAAGAAAAACGGTTGAAAAATAGGACAAGCTTGTTGTAAGATCTTAGATTTGTGTTGGCATGATTCCATTGCAAAACTCTCTATATTTGTAACAGTTGTTGCTTAGGGGGATTCTTGGTGAAAAGAAGCTTCAAAGGTGAAGAAGCAACATCTTGTGCAAATATCGTTTTCAAAGGGAATATCGTATTCTTGCATGCTAAGGTATTAAGTTTCTTCTTCCTCTTGCAAGGCGTAAGCGCACACACACACACAATTTATAAATGTGTGTCCCTGCATTGTTGTACAAACATTTGGTATAACACATTCACACTCATTGAAGTATGCACATGCATTAGTCTCATATTGTCAAACATTGTAGAATTGCATGTTTTATCACTATCGCTTAGATATGGCATACTTGTGTGACATTGTGTTTCTTATATTTTGGACTTGAACATGATCTTATTTGATTCCTTATTAAGTCCCAGTCATTTCAGTTACTAATTCATTAGGTTTCGAGTCCAATCGATGTCTCTACACTACTTTACGTTCTCATTGTTAGGATTATGCTTAATAGCAAGAGTATAATAATGTAATTGACAATCTTTTCATATTAATAAAGTGATTTCTGATTTAACAAATCTTATAGCATTTATTGTTTATTATTATAATTGTCAAAGTAGATAATCATAGGATCAAAAGACTATGAGATATAAAGAATTGTTCGTACATCTGGATATATATAAGGTAGACATAATTCTTTAGTTAGTCTTGAATATTGTTAACAACTTAAGATAAATGTTGGGCACCTTTACCTTGTTAAAGTTTTAGATTCTTTTGTTAGAATTCGAGTGGGATCAAATGAGATATGATAAGTCTAAAATCATCAAAGTGTCTTTGAGTAAAAGAATCTAGTGCACTAGGTGCATTAAATAGGATCACAATGAAATAATTTATCTAGAACCGTTAGTAGATAAAAGCTTTCATTATGAAGACAATCAGAGAGTCTATCTTAATCCTGAGACAAATGATGGACTTATGGTTACAAGTGTTATCATTTGAGTTATCATTGAGTACGATTATATACCATAGTCTATCATCGATAGTATGGTGGTATTCATTTGTTAATCGATAGAGGACTTCATTTATAGATATGAACATCGTGACTCCATTTATTTAAATGAGAGTATAATATTATCATATGGATGTTTTGAGGTATTGGATATTAAATCTTAATGTAAAGTTTTCGATAGTGACTATTGAAACATGGCTTCTGGACAAGTCAATATATCTAAGTTCAAAATGTGGTAATATGAATAAATATGGTAACTAGGAGAGCTATAGGCGGTCTATGAGCTCGTGGCGATTACTGATATTATTCACGAGGATACACTATCTCAAATAAGATTGTCTAGGTTTTGAATGAGAAACATTTACTTGTTCTATCTTTATTTAAGAGTACAGTTTTAGCTCTTTAGTGGAATAAGCTAAAATTAATAGATCGGACCTAAGTGAATCATTTGCTGATTGTGATTGGGTTATATCTATTGAAGCTTAAATTTAGATAGCCCGCCAAGATCTTCAATCCACACGGACTTCCATGGATCACTTGATATATTCAACCGGACCAATTTACGGGTCCATCTAGAATTGTACAAAGAATTGTACTTAATATATTAAGAATATAATTTGTACATTATTTATTTAATGGGCAATTAAATTATATTGATATATTAATGGAAGGCATGTGGGCTTGTTTCTTTTAGTAAGAATGTGTCTAGTTCACATGTGGGCTTTTTACTAAAGTCTAATGGATTTAATAAAATGGAAAACAATATGTAAGCCCATATATATACATGTTGGGCGGCTAGGTCAATTAAATTGCCTAATATATTTTTTTATTTTATTATTTAATTAAATGGGAATTAATTAATTAATTAATTATTTATTTATTTAAGAATCAAAATCTTTTTCTGACTAAGAAATATATTTCTTAGTACTATACTATTGTTGGTAGTATAAAATGAATCAAAGACTTTATTTGGTAAGTAGATAAATAAAATGATTTTATTTATCTAATCAAATTAGGAAGTCTTTGATATAGTCACAAATACACTAAAGAGTTGGATTAGGGTTTGAAATTTTAAAGCAAGAGATTTCGGCCACATATTATATATATGAAAGAAGTCATGATATATAAATATATATATATATATATATTATATAAAAGAAGTGGTGGAATATAAATGATTTAGATGGCAAGTTGAATTTGGTGCATATAGAATTTATTGTGCAAACTTGTTGCACTAGATATAAATAATATAATGTGCAGAGAATTCGCACCGAGATATATAGAATATATTGTGCAAACTTGTTGCACTAGATATAAATAATATAATGTGCAGAGAATTCGCACCGAGATATATAGAATATATTGTGCAAATTTATTGCACTAGATATATATAATATAATGTGCAGAGAATTCGGACTTGATATATATAATATATTGTGCAAGGAAATTGCACTAGATATATATAGATTATATTCGGCAACTCTAATTGCTTAAAAAGAGAATTATTTTTCTATAACTTGAAAAATAGAATCCAACTCTTAGACTGGTGTGAGAAAATTCTGTCAAATGAGAGATAGTGAGTAGAGACGTTTTGTTTCGGTAGTGAATCAGAAGCTTTTACATCAAAAGGTTTTGTGCACAATTTCGATTTAGGTTCACGCGAGTTTCGATCAAAAGATTGATAATTCAAAAGTGACCGGAATGTTCTTTATGATCTCTTGTGAGTTTTTGTGACAAACGAAATGAAAAAGTTTTTAGTTATCCATCCTCAAGTACTCAACTCAAAGAAAGGGAGACCACACTCCTAAGTGATCCGCGTTCGTGATTGGATTAGAATATCTTGCGGATTTCCATTGACACAAAGTCAATCGGATCACGCGATAAAAGGTATTATACTTTTGTTTATACATTAATTTAATTAAGGGTTAAGGTTCATCTTTTAAAAGGGAAATTTTTTGTTATATACCAAACCTATTTTTGCATTCCACTGCGCGCATAAACCCGTTTTTCCCTACACTCATTCATTGAGTTGTCTTCAACATCATTTTCCGAGATGAATTCTCAACATTTTTACAAAGTCCGGGTAGCTCTGCTCTCCTACACGCCCACGATCATCGAACACCCCGACCTGCAAGTCTCTCCTGCACCATCTGGAATGGATTGAGAAAAGTACGGTGGCCTTTTGTAGTCGTCGTTATGCATGAGGGAGTGATGGTTCATAATCTGAAAATGGATTCGAATTCAGAGTTCGGATGCCCGAATATGGTTGAAAAACGCGAGCGGAGTGCTAGAGGAGCAAGTGTGGCCAATGGCCAAGCTTGGAGGCCACGTGTGCCACACGGCCAGAGCACCTATTTGCCCACATGTGGCACACGAGCCCCATACGTGGTGCTGATGTAGTAGGCCGTGATTGGCTCTTCGTTTCCCTCTCTTTCATCTCTTTTAGATTCTTCCATTCCCTCCCATTCATTCTAAGAAGAAAAATTGAAAAAGAAAGAGTGCATAATTTCTTCATGATTTTAGGTTTCTTATTTTGATCATAACTCTCTCATACGAACTCGAAATTAAGTGATCCAAAAGCTAAAAATGTTAGTCTTGAAGAGAGATACAAAGCTCAAGCTTTTTCAGAGTCATTTGAGTTCATGATTTTTCACAGTTGGCAGATTTCAGTCTGAGACTCAAGTGTTGTATGTGAAACTTCTTCTTTGCACTTTCTCTTTGATCATCTCTTTTAATCTTCTTAATTGATAGATGAAATATGTTAAGAATGATGTTAGATCATATTCTAGGGGTGTTTGATCTTTTGTTAAAGTTTTAGCTTTGTGGTTTCTCTTGAACATATATTTGCTAAACTTGATTAAACTTAAAATTGATTCTAGAAATGATATATGTGATGTGCTTCATGATATTTTCTAGGTTTAATTTCATAATCTAATAACTAAGATTTTTGTGTGATATATTGAATATTCATATCTTATTCTTATTGATTCACATGTCTTGATTTCTAGATACATTTGTGATTGTTTGTTGAAAGCATATTCTAGATTATCATTAAACATGTTCATAGAGCTTGATTGATCATCTTGCTATATTTGATTGTATTTGCATCATTTGCATCACTTAGATCATTGTCTTATGGAAAGGTTGAAGTCTCTTTTAAAGTGAGTGAAGCTTTGATTAGAGCAAGAAGACTTGAGTAGGACATGTGGTCCGGATAGTCATGCAAAAGTCTTAGCTAGGATTGTGGTACTCTGGATGGTTGAGCTAGGGAAGCTTGACTAGGATCATTGTGATCATGATAGCTAAGCAATAAAATCTTCATAGAGGCTTGAAAGCCTTGGATAAGGAGTTGCTCTCTAGAGGTGTAGGGCACACCTTAGATAAGGAGTAGGCTAGGTGGTTCACTAGGCCTTGAAGTTAGATTATGAGTTAATAGCTTAGGGTGGATATCATTTGTTGATAGCCTTGAGTGTGTAAGTCATTTTCATAAAGTGGATTTCTTTACCGATGGTTATGGTATCAACCCGTGGACGTTTCCTCTTCGGAGGTTTACCACGTAAAAACAAATGTGTCAATTTTTGTTTTTATGTTTCCTTATCTTCCATATGTTGTATTGATTGTATCACTTCTATATTGATATTCTAAATGTGTTTACTATAAAAATTCATTTGTTTAGACACATCAAGTGTGCATTTTAATCTTGAATTCCATAAATTTTGAATTTGGAAGTAATTGGGCCTATACCTATTCACCCCCCCCCCCCCCCTCCCCTCTCTCCTGGGTATATTATACACTATATTGCTTAAAGAAATTTCACTTGTATAAACCTAGGGTACCTAGAAATATGTGTATGACCACTAAAATGCTAGTTGGGTTAGAAAGAATGAACCTGCTTGCTATTGTGCCCATGTGACACGATAAATGCAACTAGGTCCAATGGACTTGGTAGGTCTATAGGGGCTCATGCCTCCCATTGACTTGGTTGGATTTGACCCCAATAGGAGGAGCTCAAGCAAAGAGAGCAATCTTGCAAGAATCTTACATATGCAAAAAGTTGAATAATTTTATGCTCTTTTATAATTGCATTAGTGTGCATGGTGAATAACATTGATTAATGTTTGAATAATGTTTTTGATTACACCTTGCACGGTTGCTTTGAATGTTAATGCGTGATTTTTGTTATTTCTTGAGTATACTTATCTATTTGAGAAATGTTCTACTTGTTAGTACATGTGTTTGACCTCAAATTATTCTCCATGTTCATAATTCTTTGATATGCAATCTTAAACTCTCTCTTGAAAAAGGGCTACTAGCAATATAATGTGCAGTCGCCAAATGTTGGAAAAAGATACTTATTTGAAACTGAGTGAAAGCCATCAAGAGAGTTACATTTACATGAAAAACAAAAATACATGCTTGCTAGGTTTAATGGAGAAAAACAGAAAAGTTGAAAAATTATTGATAATGTGATGTGATGCATTGTTAAATAGGACCTGAAAATTGTTGATTGATGATATGTCTTGCAATGAAGAAAAGAGGATATATTTTTTATGTGATTAGTACACTCTGCACAAAAATGCTTGGATATATATCTTTTTATCATAACAACATGGTCTTAATTGGTTTGACTTCATTTGGAAAACTTGTTGATTGTTGCTTTGATTAATTCTTATGCATGAGCTTAATAGTGCTTGTATTACATGCTATGCAACTTTTACACACACACACACTTTTCTATGAATAAAATCTCCTTGAATCTCTCTCAATCACATTAGTGGCATAAATTTGGTGTATATGATTATGTGATGTGATCTTGCTTGTAGTTCTCTTTGTTAAAGCAACTTGATAGGGAGAGCTTTTTTGCTTATCTCATGAAAAAATGGGGGAGAAGTCTTGAGAGATATAAGGGGAGCATTGTGTATGCTTTGGGGGAGAAGTATTGAGAGAGAATAACCTTTTAGGGGGAGCATTGCACATTCATTAATTTGTATTGCTTTATTGAGTGCAAATGATTTTTATGTTTGTTCACCTCACATGCATTTGTTCTTGGAAAGTGCTTTCTTGATATTGTGTGTAAACATGATGATCTACAAAGATATTGAAGACCTTGTAGACTTAATTTCTTAGGTATCTCTTTTTGTAACATAAGATGGACAACAGCTTTCTTTTTGTTTTGTAAGGAATTTATTGTGAGTGGTGATTTTGTCATGAAATAGCTAAATTGGGAGATTGTAAGGACCTCTATTTTATGATTGGCTTGTTTCATAACAAACCACATTGGGGATGATTGTGTGATGGGTAGCTTAGGTTTTCTTGATGATTATCAAGGCAAGCTTCCAAGCATCTCCATGACTTCAAGATTAAGAGCTTCAAAAGGTATAACACTTGACTTTGATTATTGAAGAGTTTAGGTGCACACACACACACACACACACACACACACACACACACACACACACACACACACACACACACACACACACACACTTCACGCATGCGTTGTTCATCTTGCGTTTATGTTCTAATTGTTTATATGTGTGCATCCTTTACACTCATCACACTTTCACTTCAGTCTTAGACTTAAGTGTGGTTTTGTATGATGTAATTCGTTTCCCGATGATTGATCAGAAACGTTCGCGTATGAACAACGGTATGCTTATCTAAGCGCGATGAGTGACCATTTGAAAAGGTCTTATTTTCTCTTGGATTGGTCCTTAGTCATGGCCCTTGGGCATATTGTGTTTTTAAGCCCTTAAGGTCAGTGCGCTGGTCACTCTACCCGCGCACCACCAGCGCACTAGATGGGTTTTTATGGGCATTTTTCCAAAACGACATGGTTACATCTTGCTCTTCTATATATGCTTTCTCTTCTTCCTTTGACCTCCAAAAATCATATTTTAAAGAGAGGAAGAGTTCCCCTAGAGAGTGAAGCTCCAAGAGTTGTTCTTTAACTCTCCAAACCCAAATGTCCATCTAACATCTTTCATGGGTCTTCTTGGTTTCATGATTAGATAAGTTAGAATTTTATTGAATATCATTTAATGTTCTTCTTACTCTAGATTAGGTATTTATTGCTTGATTAAATACCTAGACTCTCTTTATTGCATATATTTATAAATCTTGATAATGTGATTGGGTTTGTTTATGATAGCTTACATAATTAGGTTGGTTTTCCCTAAATAGCTAACCCTAGAACATTCTTGTGAAATTGGTTGATGATTATGTTGATTGATTAATATTTATTTATTTAGTCAAGCTTTATTGAATGTTCATGTGGATTTAATTGACAATTAGGTTGTTAGAATTCTCTACAAATCTAATTGAGACCTCATGTATGGGCATGTATGCATTATTTGATAACTAGGGTGTTGAATTGCATTATAACATCTAATTAGGCATTTTGTGTGTGGTCTTACACATTATTGCATTTGAGCATCATTGTCATATGTTCACACCTAGACTTTTAATTCTTTTCAACGAGTCAAAGTCTTGTGGTTTTTAGGTGAAGTTGCATAAGCAAGTGAAGTAGCACAAGCAAATGAAGTCTTGCAACCGAGGGTTGGTTGGAAAGCATTGCCAAGTACTGTTATAAAAGGCCTGGGAGTAGATTAAGGGGTGCTCACGCCAAGAGTACTGGATCAGGGGATATCACTAGGATTGAATGAGAGTCCGTGTATCACTTGAAGGTGTAATCGTCTTTTCATATAGTGGATTGATGTGGCTTAAGTGGCTAGCATGGCTAGTCCCGTGGTTTTTCCTTGTTGAAGCTTTCCACGTAAAAATCAAATGTTCTTTATATTTCCGCACTTTACTTGATTTTTATTGTTTGTTGATTTGGGTTTTTATATGCCAATATTGACTAATCGAAAAAAATACAACCCATTCACCCCCCCCCCCTAATTCTAGGTTGTATTAGACTCACATTTATATGTTTTCAAGGAGTATGAAAGAAAGAGAGAGAAGCTGGGCGTGAGGAGAGGATGATAGCTTGCCTAGCAGAGGCGATCAGAGGAAGTTCTGAAGAAAGAGTTTTGAGTGATCGTGGGTCGTGCTTGCTTCTATAACTTTATAACCTCAAAATGACGTAGTTTTACTAGTTTAAAATTTTTAATTATCTTTTTTCACTTCAAATACAAAGTTTGCAGAAAAAAAAATCGAAAATTTCTCGCTAAACCTTAACCTACAAACAGGTCAATCTTTTTCGTCAGCTAATGCTACATCTTACCCAACGAACCATTTGTCAGGATGAATGTACTAGTTCATCTGCACAACTCCTTCTATCCATGGAATTTCTGACAGGTATCTTAGGCCTACGGAACTTCTTTTTTGTGTGGAAAGGTGAACAGCGCCTGCAAATCTTGTTTTGTCACCCAAATTTTTTTGGGGAAAGAGTTAATTTCTTGTAGCGACAATAGAGGTTTTTTGAATTTCCTCAAATGTTTCAGGATTTTTTTGGGACTCCAAACTTTGCACAACTTCTTATTTATGAGAACAAATGGAACACATAAATTCATTGAGTGTCATGTTACTAAGGTTTGTCACCTTAACCTTGAACAGTTTTATCAAGGTCCAAAAAACCTTATCCATAACTTGGAGATTCGATACCTTCTTGCCTTTAACCTTTATTTGATGAACGAGTTCTAATGTCCAAACAATAATTAGAAATTTTTTATAATTCCTCCATCTGAAGAAGTTCAAAATTTCTTCACAAAGTCTGAAGACATGCTTCTTTTGTCTTGTATGTATTCATCAAGATGTCTCATTCACTTTTTGATGTTGTTCGTGCTCGACATATTTGAATATCTATGGATCTATCGATTGATAAATCAAAACTCGAGCCTCAATTGTCCTAATTGATCGGCGGTTGCTGATCCTACTAGTGGTGTCGGAATCATCCAAAACTTTACAAATTGGCACGTGCAAAAGTTATATTAATGAATTATTGAAGTTTGGACTGTGACAGGGTAAATAGACCATATTTTTTATTACAAGCCAAAAAAATCACTTCAAGCCTTTCCGAAAGCAAGATCAAAACTTTAAAACATTGACTTTAATTCAAGCCTTTCCAAAATTAAATGCTCCAATTGCCATTGATTGTCACTATATAAATCAAAGCAGAGAGGCATGCATAGGCTCTTAATTGGTTAGAAATTGCAATTAAACCTTATTGTTGTAAATCGGGTGGCTTCCACCATCTTCAAGAAGGGACACATGCCAATGCATGCGTTGAATATTGACTGGATCACTCACACATGGAATGGTGAAAGAAGCTAAGATTGACTAATGGCAATTTAGATATGTATTTACAATAAATACCCCCTTTGATTGTTTGCCAATATATATATGGCATTCTATTGTAAGTTGTTGGCTGTTGTTATTCAACTGATACATTTTGATACAAAGCTGACAAGCATATCTGGTCTTATTCTCGCCCATCTCTCTTTCTCATATCTCATCTCTTCTTCTATTTATTTTTATCTATTCTCTAATTAATTATTGTTCACTATTGTTGCTTCAATTTTATTTATAACACGTTATCAGCACGATGCTGCTATTTTCAGAACCCGAAGCTTCTAAATTCATTACCACCAGAACCTTAAGTTCCTAGATTTATTACCAGAACCTAAAGTTCTGAATTTATTATTACTAGAATCTGAAGCTTCTAGATTTTTATTTATCAATACCAGAACCTGCAGTTCTGAATTTACTTTCTCGCATTTTATTTTTACGCAATTTATTTTCTCGTACTTTATGTACCTTTACGCGATTCACTTTCTCACATTTGTTTATTTATACGCCTTTATGTGATTGGCTATGCCAACCTACCAGAACCTACAGTTCTGGATTTACTATTTTCACATTTATTATTACGCATTTTATTTCGTAATTTTATTTAAGTAAATTGGTCACCCACCTAGAAGTTCATGGATTTATTTATCATTATCGGAACCTGAAATTTCTGGATTTATTCCTTTATATACTTGAAGATTTAAATTCCTCAGATTTTTATTAGACCCGAAGTTCTGACTCCGATTGTGACTTTCAAATAACCAGAAGCAATATGTCTTTAAACGATAAGTTGGACGATATTGAAAAGCAAGATACATGAGATATATGTCTAGCAGATAGTGCAACGACGCTTACGATTCTGTGGAATCAGAAATACTTTCTGAATTTGACATTGCTCAAAGCAAATGTTAATACAATATCAAGTTTAGCAGATCTGATAGAAGGCTCCGGTAGAGCCATGATATTTTTACCAAACAATACTAAGATATGTATCAGTGATGCTTTATATTCAAGTAAATCCAGAAGAAATCTACTTAGTTTCAAAGATATACGGTATAATGGATATCACATAAAAATTATAAATAATGAGAATATTGAGTATCTGTGCATTACTTCTCATAATTCAGGCCAGAAACTCATTATGAAAAAGTTGCGTGCTTTATCATCCGGATTATATTACACTCTTATAAGAGGTGTAGAATTTTACGCAGTTATGAACTAGAAGTTCTTAGATCTAAAAATATTTATGCTTTGGCATGACCGTCTTGGTCACCTAAGATCTATAATGATGCGTAGAATCATTGAAAATTCTCATGGGCATTCATTAAAGAACCAGAAGACTCTTTTATCCCATGAAAATTTATGTACTGCATGTTCACAAGGGAAATTAGTAATAAAATCATCACATTCTAAAATTGGTTTTGAATCTCCGTCATTCCTACAAAGGATCCAAGGGGACATATGTGGACTTATTCATCCACCAAGTGGACCGTTCCGCTATTTCATGGTCCTAGTTGATGCATCCATCAGATGGTCTCATGTTTTTTTATTATCAACACGCAATGTTGCATTTGCAAGATTACTTGCACAAATTATCTGGCTTCGGGCATATTTTCCCAATCATCCGATTAAATCAATACACATTGATAATACTGGTGAATTTACTTCCAAGACATTTGATGAATATTACAGATCATTTGAGATTGATGCTGAACATCAGGTTCCACATGTTCATACTCAGAATGGATTAGCAGAGTCTTATCAAGCTTCTCCAGGTAATTGCAAGAACTTTATTATTGCAAACACAATTACCAATTTCTATTTGGGGACATGCTATTTTACATGCTACTGCATTAATTCGCTTTCTTCCCATTTCTTATCATCAATATTATCATGTACAACTTGTATTTGGCCATCAGCCAGATATTTCTTATTTGCGTACTTTTGGTTGTGTAGTATATACCCCAATTGCACCTACACATAGAACTCAAATGGGACCCCAACAGCGTTTGAGAATATATGTTGGTTTAGATTCACCATCAATTATTAGATATCTAGAACCTTTAACTGGTGATCTTTTTACTGCACGATTTACTGATTGTCATTTTGATAAGAGAAATTTTCCATCATTAGGGAAAGGAAAAACTTCTTCTGAAGAGAAGCTTGAATTTTCTTGGAAAGTTCCTAATCTAATTCATCTTGACCCATACATATCTCAATGTGAGCATGAAGTACGGAAGATAGTTCACCTTCAAACAATAGCAAATCTACAGATGCCACTAGGGTAACAAAATCACGCATCTCAACTATTAATGCACCAGCACGGGTGATTGTTCTAGAAGAACGATCTAAACAAATAATAGCAAAAGAATCATCTACTGTATACCAGAAGCGTGGTAGGCCACTTGGTTCAAACGATACTGTTCCCCAAAGGAAGAAAACAAAATATCATGATCATATTCCTGAAATTATAAATAAATCCACTTCCTATAAATCAACTCCACAAGATTTAGATGTCTTTGAAAGGACATAAGAAATTCCGGCAGGGGAAGGAATCTCTAAAGAGATACAAGAACATAGAAATGAAGAAATTTCTATAAATTATACTGGAAGAATATGGAATCGTGAATAAACAATCATCGATGATATATTTTCGTACATAGTGGCTACTGAAATTTTAAATGATGATTATGAGCCTCATAACCTCAATGATTGTAGGCAAATGTCTGATTGGCCTAAATGGAAAGAAGTAATTCAAGCAGGATTAGCTTCATTAACCAAACGTAAAGTATTTAGATCAATAATCCAGACGCCTGAAGATGTCAAGCCTGTTGGATACAAATGGGTTTTTGTACGGAAACGTAATGAGAAAAACAAGGTAGTGCGATATAAGGCACGGCTTGTAGCATAAGGTTTCTTACAAAGACCTAGTATTGATTTTAATGAGACGTATTCACCAGTGATGGATACAATTACGTTTCGATTTTTGATTTTTTTTAGCTGTCTCAGAAAGACTTGAAATGCCTCTTATGGACGTAGTAACTGCTTACCTATATGGCTCACTCATTCAGATATTTATATGAAAATCCCTGAAAGATTTAGAATGCAGAAGCATATAACTCGAGACCTCACAATTTATACTCGATTAAATTACAAAGGTCCTTGTATGGATTAAAGCAATCTGGGCGCATATGGTACAACCGCCTCAGTGAATATTTGATTAAAGAATGATATATTAATAATCCTATATGCTCATGTGTCTTCATAAAGAAATCCGAATCTGGATTTGCTATCATAGCAGTTTATTTTGATGATATGAATTTGATTGGAACTCCTGAAGAGCTCCTGAAAACTGCTGAATATTTGAAAAATGAATTTGAAATGAAAGATCTAGGAAAGACAAAATATTGTCTAGGCCTAGAGATCGAGCATAAATCAAACGGAATACTTATCCATCAATCAGCATATGTTGAAAAGATTATGAAAAGATTTAATATGGATAATACTCACCCATTAAGTACCCCTATGATTGTTAGAACTCTTGATCCTAAGAAAAATCCATTCCTGCCAATTGAAGATGGTGAAAAGATACTTGATCCTGAAGTACCATATCTTAATGCAATTGGTGCTTTAATATATCTGGCTCAATGTACTAGACCAGATATTGCATTTTTAGTAAATTTACTTGCTAGATTCAGTTCAACACCAACTCGAAGGCATTGGAATGAAATTAAACATCTTCTCCTTTATCTTCGTGGAATGAAAGATTTAGAGTTATATTATTCAAAATCTAACAACTTTTCAGGTTTATTTGGTTATGTTGATGCCGGGTATCTATCAGATCCCCATAAAGCTTGTTTATAGACGGGATATGTTTTTACATATAATGGCACAGCAATCTCCTGACGTTCCACAAAGTAAACTCTTGTTGCTACATCCTCTAATCATTCTGAGATCCTCGTACTTCATGAAACAAGCCGAGAATGTGTGTGGCTAAGATCAGTTGTTTATCATATTCAAAATACATGTGGATTTTCATTATCTACAGAAATGCAAACACCGATATTTGAAAATAATATGGCTTGTATCGCTCAAGTTAGAGGGGGATATATCAAAGGAGACAGAATCAAAAATATTTCTCCTAAATTCTTCTATACTTATGAACTTCAACAGAGCCGACAGATTGATGTTAAACAAATATGGTCTACAGATAATCTTACAGATCTGTTTACCAAAAAATTACCTATATCAACTTTTGAGAAACTGGTATATGGGATTGGCATGCGTCGACTCTGCAAATTACAGGATTGATATTGAAGTTTCATTCAGGGGGAGCGTTCAATCAGGGGGAGCAAAAATTTTGAGTGGACATATGTGTATTGTACTCTTTTTTCCTTCTTCCGGATTATATCCAACTGGGTTTTACCGGAAAGGTTTTAACGAGGCAGTTCTGAACACATCCACACCAATTGATCCAGAAGATTATTGTATATATTTTGCTAAGGTTTTTGTCCCACTGGGTTTTTTCTAGCAAATTAAAATACAAATGGTGGAATCCAAGGGGGAGTGTTGTAAATCGGGTGACTTCCACCATCTTCAAGAAGGGACACATGCCAATGCATGCGTTGAATATTGACTGGATCACTCACACATGGAATGGTGAAAGAAGCTAAGATTGACTAATGGCAACTTAGATATGTATTTACAATAAACACCCCCTTTGATTGTTTGCCTATAAATATATATATATATATGGCATTCTATTGGAAGTTGTTGGCTGTTGTTATTCAACTGATACATTTTGATACACAAGCTGACAAGCATATCTGGTCTTATTCTTGCCCATCTCTCTTTCGCATATCTCATCTCTTCTTCTATTTATTTTTGTTTATCTATTCTCTAATTAATTATTGTTCACTATCGTTGCTTCAATTTTATTTATAACACTTATATATATATATATATATATATATATATACACTATGTTTAGTAAGCACGCTGCAAACCCTATATTTTTACAAAAGTTAGACTCACGTAGGTAACACAATTCCATAATAGCTTTATGCAAATAGCTTTAAATCTGAACAAGAAATTCAATCAATACGACCCTAGAGAACCATACAAAATAAGGAATTAAGCAATTATATATTAAACCAAATTCAACAGCCAATATATGTGTACTTCGATTATCAACAAACAGGTAATTGTTTAATAAATTCAATGCTCAAAAAATTTATAATGGACAAATATCGAACGGTAAAACAAAACCCTAAGGCAACAATGGAAGGAAACAAAAAAGCAAACAATTACCTCTTCTTGTGTTGATATAAGCAAAATTTTTAGGGTTTTGGTTTGAGGGAAGTCGGAGAGAGCACTACTTTTAGTCTTTCCCCACAAAACTTTAAGAGACAAATCATGATTTGTAGGCACAGTTAACTTTTCCCCAGAGAATGAGTTTCGTCGGCACAAGTAACTTTTCCCCACAAAACTCAAAATTGGTAGGGAAAAGTTAATTAAAATTAAAATAATATATACTCAAATTAATTAATTAATTAAAAATATATATATGCTAAAAATATTAAAAGTTAATTAATTTAAATTAAATTTTTTGGATAAATCCACCACCACCAAACTAATCAGCAGTAGACACCCGGTACATAAAACTTTGATTAAAGAAAATATATACTATACACTTATAAAAAATAAATAAATAAATAAATAAAAAGTCTTATCCAATAGATTTCCACTTCCTAGGTTTAGGGTGTGGCATCATCTCTGAAGTTGGTCCTCATTAAACTAATTTGTCCTTAATTGTTAATTAATTAACTCTTATTACATTCTCGATTAGCATCATCTCAATTGATTACCACTTTGAGGTATTGATCATTAATTAAATAACATAAATTAACAAAAAAAAATTATCACCAAACCCGATTTGCAATCCAATAAAAAATTTTCAATATATGTTTGTCATTCAAATTAGATTTTTGATTAGTTGAATAAATTTAAATTTATCTAACAAGTTTTTATTTTTATTTTTATTTTTATTTACTATATATATATATATATATTCCTAACTACTCATATATGTTATATATAAATATTGTGCAATTGTTAACAAATCAAGTGTCGTAGTCAGGCGGTAAAAGCTTACCACTTTGATATGAGGTTACAAGTTCAATTCCTTATATTGACAGCGAAGTATGCAATCTTAATTGCAGCCCCAAATGCAATGCATGTTATTTTGGACATACTTATTCAATTTGATGGTAGTGGTGTTATCAAGGGTGGACCAGACAGCAGATTAATTTGACGAGTGTATACTCTTAGCCGACGAAATACATTTTTCGGCTAAAGTTTTAGCCGACGAAACTTGACGAAACTTAAAATTTTGTTGCGTAATACATTTCCAGACAATGATGTCCCTCACGAATTTGTCGACAAAATTTTTTCGTCACGTAATACCTTTCCCTACGAATTTCAACCTTTCCCCATGAAAATGGTTTGTAGGGAAAGTAAAAAAATTCTTGTAGTGGAGCGACATGGGAGTATGAGAGAAAGAGAGAGAAGCTAGGCATGAGGAGAGGATGATAGCTAGCCTAGCAAAGGAGAGCAGAGGAAGTTCTGAAGAGAGAGTTTTGAGCGATCGTGGGTCTTGCTTGCTTGTATAACTTTATAACCTCAAAATGACGTAGTTTTACTTGTTTAAAAATTTTAATTATCTTTTCCCTTCAAATACAAAGGTTGCAGGGACTACAAAAAAATAAAAAATAAAAAAATAAAAAATAAAAAAACCGAGAAAAATTCCCGCTAACCCTTAGCCTACAAACAGGTCGAATTTTTTCATTGGCTAATTCTACATCTTACCCAATTAACCATTTGTCAGGATGAAAGCACTAGTTCATCCGCACAACTCTTCCTTTCCATGGAATTTCTTATGGGTATCTTAGGCCTATAGAACTTCTTTCTTGGGTGGAAAGGTGGACTGCGTCTACAAATCTTGTTTTATCACCCAATTTTTTTTGGGAAAAGAGTTAATTTCTTGTAGCGACAATATAGGTTTTCTGAATTTCCTCAAATGTTTCAGGATTTTTTTGGGACTCTAAACTTTGCACAACTTCTTCTTATTTATGAGAACAAATGGAAAACATAAATTCATCGAATGTCATGTTACTAAGGTTTGTCACCTTAGCCTTTAACCGCTTTCTCAAGGTCCGAAAAACCTTCTCCATAACTTGGAGATTCGATACATTTTCGCTCTTAACCTTTATTTGATCAACGAGTTCTAATGTCGAAGAAATTTGTTATAATTCCTCCATCTGAAGAAGTTCAAAATTTCTTCACAAAGTCCGAAGACAAGCTTCTATTGTCTTGTATGCATTCATCAAGATGTCTCATGCACTTTTTTATGTTGCGTTCTCGGTATATTTGAATATATATAAATATATATATATATATATATATATATGGATCTATCGATTGATAAATGAAAACTCGAGTCTCAATTGTCCTAATTGATTGGCAGTTGCTGATCCTACTGGTGGTGTCGGAATCGTCCAAAACTTTACAAATTGGCACGTACAGAGCGAACAACGAAATGAATAATCATTGTCATGATCACTTTGTTTTTCGCTCACCCACCCTAATCTCACTCTAGTTCTGATATAACTATTGTTTTATCTAACCCTTATAACGGACCTTTGAAACTCTTTGTAGGATCAAAATGAATAAACAGGCATCCAACAGGTATTCTGAATTCCTTCCCAATCCCCTCCATTAGCATCCCTAATTGCTGCAGATTATACTTATCGCAAAAACTCTTGTGGCGATCGAGCAGCTACATTTGTGGCAATATAAATATATATATATATATATATATATATATTTATATATACACACACACACACCACATATTATACATAGTGAGAGATATTTTATTTTAAATTCACGACTACTTATAAATGAAACACGTAAATGGCAAGACATATTGCATGGCATACACATACATATATGACATTTTATATCATTTTACTTTCTTTTAATTTGATCTTACAAATATTATATCAACAAAAAAAAAAAAAAAAAAAATCGATCTAACATACATGCACACGATGATGACATGACTCTTTATTGATGATCATCTTCATTTATAGTTTGATTATGGCAATAATCAGATTAATATATGGCTATGTTAAGCTTTTGTTTCAAAAATAATTAAGCAATATTTTGTTATTTTTTTATAAATGGTGCTTAAAATGTTACAGTTTCTTAACCATATCTAGAATTGTTCAGTTGTGTTTCAAAAAAATTTAAAAAATAATTTTTAAATTGTTCAAAATATTTATAATTTCTTGTCTAATTTGTGTCGCGTCAACCTTTTGTTATTGTTCGGAATCAAAACCATAAATAGTTATATTTATATTTTCACAACCTCCATGATCCTTTTCCCATGAATTCTTATCATCTAACTATAATCTAACTAAACTTCCATGACTAAAGTGTATATTAATACCATCAAGAGTTAACTGACATTATTACCATGCACTCAAAAATTTAATAGTTCTCTTTAAAGAGTATGTTTTAAGACTATCACCAATTTAATAACTTAAGTTTTAATAGTACATAAAGTGTGAATTTGACAAAAATACCTTTAAAACACACTCATAAAAATAAGTCTTGTGCATTTTTTTTCAAGACTTATTTTGGTGTTTCCTAGACTTATTTTGTATTTTCGAGAATTATTTTGTAATTTCCAAGACTTATTTTGTAGTTTCCGAAACTTATTAGGTATATTTGCAATTTTCGAGACTTATTGGGAAAAAATGAAATTTTCCAATTTTTGTGGTTCATCTTCTTCATCGTTCAACATTGGAGGTCTGGTCAACATGGGAGCCAGTAGATGGACAAGCTTGGAGCTTGGGCAAATGACTCCCAGGTCAGCAGATCGAATCCCACTAATAACGAAAGCTTTTTAAAAAAAAATATTTGGTCCCAAATTAATAGATATTGTCAAAAAAAAAAAAAAAAAAACATTAGAGGTCTGTTCTCCACAATGGAGGGTTTTGAAAAAAAAAAACTAAAAATGGTAAAACGTAATAAAAGAAGAAGATAAGGGTATTTTTTGTCTATTAGTATCATTTAAACTTAACTTATTAACCTATTGTTACTCTTGAAAGTCAAAAAAAAAAAAAAAAAGTGCTATTTTCATCTATTTCCACTTGTTACCACCCCGAATATGGCTTAGAGAGCTTATTCAGTCTCACAATGTATAAAATAATAATAATAATAAAGAGTTAATTGTCAATTGTTAAATTTTACTTATGGATCTTGCAATCCAAAAGATTAATATATTGAGATGTGATATCCATTAATATATATACCGTTCTTATGCATTTTGTGTTTTCAACGTAGGATTCATCTCATCTTCTTAAGTTTCACATGTGTGATCTCTAATTGATATCATTTCTAATGACACTTTTTTTTTTGGGATTGACAATGACACTTTTTATTATTAATATATTTGTTTTTTGCTTTTATCTTCTTTTTTCCCCACAAACTCAAAAATTTAATATATTTATGTTATTATGCTGATAATACTTATCGGTAAAGATAATTATTCATTATATTAAATATCAATTCAAACAAAAAAAATTTAGTGTCATAGTGTGTCTAAAAAAATCTAAAGAAGGCCAAAGTGTACAGGGACCTAAACCTAATAGAGGTAGTTTGTAACAATGTGGGTCTTAATAAGATAAAGAAAAAAAAATGATTGAGTGCCTTTTTGCTGATTATATTTAATCATTCAGTTAATTAACTAGTAGAATCTGCCATTAACTGAATAGAACTAGTCATGATTATGTAGAGATTTTATGATAATTTTAATGTCCGTTTACACATTTACTTATTTATTTTCCCAAAATCACCTTAAAACCGTAAGATTCGATGGAAAAACCTCTTTTCTAATTATAAGAGATACATATCTTGAGACGAAGCCAATTTCATCGGATTGAGAGAACTCATAACAAAATATTTTAAAAGAATAAATAAGTAACAACAAATTTGAAATAAAAATTAAAGAAATATTTAACTATTATAATAAAAATTTTGAGTCTCAGCCTTAGAGGTTTCAACGCGGCTTCTCCGTTGTAAATATCACTAGCTAAGCTAGTACTTTCCATTAACTTCACCACAAACTTTAAATTTAATTGTCTTGATATATTAAAAAAATTGGTATTTGAAATTATTCAACTATCACTCAAAATGATTGAAAGAATTCAAAGATGCATGCATGTTTTCCTTTACTTAATTTAATCCTGTCTTCTCTCATCACCAATATCCATATTGATTTTAAAAACAAAAATGTTGTAGTGACAGTTTATGTTTGGTTATTAATTAAAATTGTTAATTTCTATTAATGATGGTTGGACATGAGGATAAATATATTAATATTTGACCGACTACAAGCAAAGCAAGGCACACTTTGTGTGTTTCTTTTGGGTATTTTATTGTTGCTAATTGGGTGTTTTGTTGGTCATCGACCCCTCTCCCACTTACGAAAATACAAGGTTCTAGGATTAAGGTTTCTAAAATATTCTTTAATTTATAACTAAATTAATTCTATTTTTTCTTATCCTCATAAAGACAATGGAATTCAATATAGTTGGTATCTATCTATCCAATGAAAGTGGATAAAATAAGAGTGGCCACTCGCCCTCCTCTCTCTTTTTCTCTAATGTTCGAAAAATGCAAGTCTCAGTAGCAAATTCAAAGTAATTAAGAGTGGCCACCACTTATTTAAAAAAAAAAAAAAAAAAGAGAGAAAAATTAGTTTAATGAAGAAAATGATGATGTTGCATTAATAGACACTGATTAGAGGAGTTTGGTAAGTGTGAAGATGACATAGTGAAGAACAATGTGTCATCTTGTCAATGAATACAACGTTTACGCGGACATATTGATTATTATTAACTTATATATAATAATGTTCGTGCTTCTTCAAATTATTAAAATTAAGAGAAATGAATAGAAAATTCAAAATAGTAGATGTTTACATCATCTTATGCGTCACAGTCCATAAATTTCAGGGTTTAGATATATGATGAAAATGAAACTATTTAATTATCAACTTTTGCTGATCAGCTTTGAAGATGAGAATGCAAAAGTGATCAAACGTGTGCTCTCCACTTGACCGAATTAAAATTACATGCGAAGCGGGGACGTGTCCGCCGCAATCATGCACACATACACTAGTCACTGACACACACAACACGAACCAACAGCAAGCCAACCAATGGAGGCCCTTGTCGGACCCTGACACAACCATTTACTGTCTCATTTCTGGTTTTGCTTATAATTTGACCATATCTTCATATATGTATTACGTGGACGGCCTTTCATCTCCTATTTTGATTCGTTTTTCCGCCTAATTTTAGTCCAATTAATTCTACAAGTGGGGTTGCACGTGAACTCGATCTCTCCGGCCTTTATGTTCGTGTGCATGTAGGGTTTTTATTTATTTATTTAAAATGTAGGGTTTCAATAAGGGATTTTCATTTCTATTTCTTATTTTTATTCATAAATATTTACTGTTAGAGCATATCTTATATAGCATATGAAAAAAAGAGAGAGCATATATGGTCGTTGGCATTTCTTGAAATTTGTGCTTCCAATTATACAGACAGCTAGTTTGTTCAAATCACACGAGATTTGTTCTTTCAAGAGCAGTCAACGTTTTATATATGGCAATTATTAGAAACTCGCATCTGAATCTCCCCATTTTTTATTGCGAAACATTGATATACTTTGAAGGTGATTGGAGCCCAAGTCAAAGTAAAACAATTAACTTTTCTACCGATCCAAAGATCAATCAAATCCATCCATGTATGCCAATTTAATTTAATTTCTTTGGGTCGTAACCCGAGTCGGGAAACTGTAAAATATATAGACAAAATAAAATAAAGTCACTGAAACTAATTAAAAACTGATTTATTTTCTTGTTTGTACCTTGTAAACTAAAAGCTAACCATACAAATTCGAAACAAACGCTGACAATATACTATTTAAAGTAAGGCTTCAGAATTCAGATTGCAGAGAAGATAAAATCTTAGATTAATACTTGAATATGCTAAGAGCTTAAGTAATACTTGTATATGTTATCGATTAAGAGTAAAAGTGACAACTAAAGCTTCCCTGTAAGCAACATATATATATCTGGTCGACAAAACTTAACAATAACCAATCATTAAATGCAGGTCATGTTGGATTTTGGTAAAATAGTTTAATTAATAAAAAAACATAAATTTTAATATTTCAAAACATTATGCGGATAAGCCAACAGGGCGTAGCTGAGCTGATAGATAGATGAGTTTGGAGTTTGTGCAAATGACTCATATGTCAGCAGCTCGAATCCTATCAATGATGCAAGCTTTCAAAAAAATACCTAGTCCCAAATAGATATTGTCAAAAAAAAAAAAAAAAAAAAAAAAACCTATGTGGATAAGAATAAGTGAACTAGATTCAAACATATTCTGTTTATTATTATTATTAATTTTTTTACAGTTCCAATTTACCAATCACATTTTAAAGATTTTTTTTTTAATTTTTAAAATTTTTTGTAGTTGTATAAGTGTATGGAAAATTACTAATAAGCACCTTCATGAAAAAAAAAAAAAAAAAGGCATTACTAGTGAAACTTCCATTGTTTTTTTTTTTTTTTTTGTTTCGGCCTCAAAAAGTTTATTGCGTTCTTAGGAGTTAAAATATATGTTGATGCACCCCACCACATGGATGGCGTATGAATCCATCAACAAAATAATTGTGGTTTATAATCCCAGAAAAGACATTTTCTACATCATGCTGTATGTGTGACACTTAATTGAATAACTAATGATACACATACATTATGGCATTGTCATTAATTAATAAAGCTGTAAATTGGGGTCGGCCAGGCACAACAAGGACCGTGCCGTGCCCAGTTCCCAAGTCGTGCCGTGCCATACCTTTTAAAATTTAGGGAGGCACGACTAGAGATGGCCATGGTTACGATTCGGTTTCGGTTCTATGGCCATCAAAACCAAAACCGTAACTGGAAGACCGGTTTGGTACACGGTTTTGTACCACCGGTTTTACAGTTACGGTTACGGTTTCAGTTTTGATTTCTGTTTGGGTGGTTTCGGTTTTGGTTTTGGGGTTTTTTTTTTTCAATTTTTTATTTTTTTTATTTAAATTTATATTTACAAGTGAGATAAAGATTGTTTGAAGAAAAAATATATATAAATTCTTGCCTAATAATAATTACAATCGAACAAAGTTTTTAAAAAAAATAATAATTAAAAACATTTTCATTGAAGAATTTAACAATATTTAAAAGAAAAGAAATTGACATTTATTAATAAATACACTTTACAATTTCACAAAAAAAAAAAACAAAAAAAAAAAAAATTTAAATTAGAAATTGGCCTTGAAGGCTTGAATTCAAATATACAATATTACAATGTAGCAATGTTAAAATTTAAAAATATTAAAAAATATTAAAAAAAAAAAAAAGGGTCTTAAAGAGCCTACATATCCTCCACCAATGTAGAGGAATAAAAGGTCACGTAGTTCTTTTACCAACAATTTTAAATTACAAAAATCAATGGACCGTAAAACTATATATCACAAGGTGAATAAATTCAAATGTTAATTAATAAACAATTGAGACATTTTGTGATTAATAGGTGTGTGAAATATGAAAATTTATATTTTTCTAGTATATGAAAATATAAGATTTCATGTCTTACACATCTTAATAAAAAGGAAGAAATAAAGAAGAAAGAATATTTCATTCATATTGGTTGGGTCTCTTAATGTGAAATATAAATAACCAAATATATCAAAAATGTTAGATTCATGTGAAATATAAACAACTAATGATAGGTAGATAGATCAAAAAATTTTGAAAACAAAAGGCAAATTACATTTGCACTTTTTGGTCCTACTAATATTGAAACTTAATGTGCAATTATATCATAACTTTATAGTTATGATTTGCAATTCTAGAATTCCAAGTTCCAAACAAAATTCATATTTGATGAAAATTTATAATTTCATTAGAACCTCCGGTTCATATGTAAACTTCATGTTTATAATCAAAAATCATGAATCAAAAATCGTGAATTGAGAACTTCAGGCTCCAAAAGTAATCACATCAATCGGAATTCAGAACTTCAGATTCTTATTCGATAATTCAAAATTTCATATGAGGTTATGTCAATCTTCTGGCTTTTTGATTTTGTAATCTCAAAACACTAAATTGAGCTTCAGCCATTGGTTTTTTTTTTTTTTTTTTTTGATTTTACAATCTTTAGACATCAGATCAAGCTTCAGGCTTTTTGATTTAACAATTATCAAATATATATCAAATCGAGCTTCAGACTCTTTGATTTTGCAATATTTGGGTTGCAATATAATTAATTTCATTTTTTTTAGCCCAAAATTAGAGAAAGAAATACTTTACAATTGCTTAATTTTGAGGAAGTAGCAGTACCACCATATGTGGGTTGGGGTTGTAAAACCGGCATGTTTAAAGACGGACCTTACATTCTAAGATATTCATCATATAATTCATAAAGCAAAGTTTTAACAGAATTACAATAACTAAGAACATCAACTTCTAATCCTAAACTTTCGTAATAATGAGTTAAATAAACCTACAAACATTCTAATTTAAAGCGTGGATCAAAACATGATGCAAGCAAGTAAATATTTGAAATCTCTCCATAATACTGTACCCATTTTGTTTTCGTGGCAGCAACACATGGACTCAATTGAACATCAAATTCACACTCACTAAATGCACCAGCAATATTAACACTTTGAATAAGAAATAAATGAGTAGTGAGATAGTAAACACCAGATAAAGCATTGGTAACATCATTAAAAACACGTAACAATTCAAGAATTTTTATACATGCATCACAATGGTTCAATTGAAGAGAAATTGAAGGAACGTTATAAGTAATAAAAGAAACTAATAATTCCTTATATTCAACACTTTCATTAAGCAACTTTTAAGTAGAATCCAACGAGTGGTAATATCTCGAGAAAATTTAATGGAACGCGTATTATTATGAGAGCAATATTTTAACCATTGTTTCTAGATTTTGTTATGCCTCCAGATATAGTTAATACTATCTCTAATTGGTCTAATATAAACAGAAAGCTTTGTTACTCCAGCTTGAACACACAAATTTTAAACATGGCATGCACATCTTTGATGAAATAATTTACCCCCAAAATAAGGATTGCACAAATCCTGTAACATAGGAATAGATGTGGTATTGCTTGCAGTATTATCAAAACCAATAGCAAAAATTTTATTTTGGATATAATACTCTTGAAAAATTATTTTAAGGGGTCAAAAAATGTGAGTCATCGAAAACACAAAATGCAAGAATTCTTTTTTGCATGTTCCACTCATTATCCATATAATGACATGTCACACCCATGTATGAATGACTACCAAAGTTGTCACTCCATATGTCGGCATATATGGAAACACGACCTTGAAATTGATAAAAAAAAAAATGATTTCAATTTGTTTTTTCTCTTTTGTAAATTGTATTTAGTGTACGTGTGAGAGTGGATCTAGGAGCACGTTGCATTGCAGGATTTAATGCATTTTGACAATAATTAAACATTCTCACCAAAACCAAAAGGTAAGTGTTCAACTGCAACCATTAATGTTAATTCTTTCCTATTTTTTTCAAACGTATAATGAAATAATTGATTAGAAAGGGTTCCGTACCTGAAGATTTGGGCTTGGTTACTAGTCTTCTCGTATTCAGACAGGCAACCTTTTTTGATATGGGCCCAGTACGTGCCATATCCGAAGGATTTGGCAGTCTTGCATGATCTGGGGCAGTAATTGCACTGGATTTTGACAAATCTACCATCTAACTTAGTTTTCTTCATATGTACTCTGAAGAGATCAGACTTCATCGTCTTTTCTACTTCACCTTCACCTGCAAAAAAAAAAAAAAAAAAATCATTTGAATTGGGTGGGGATCAGATAGATTTCATTAGTATTTGGGGTATTAGAATCGGGGTCGAGTTCGTTAAACTCGAAAATTATTAGAAGGGGATTAGGACTAGAAGGGTGATCAGATCCAAATAAATCTTGAAGGAACTGGTGGTAAGCCACAACGACATAAGTGATATCATCACCAACGTGTTCCAACAAGTTTTGCATTGGACCCTTTTCTTTGTCCAAATTTCTTGAACCATCTCCCCCACTTACCATTAAAAAATTAATAATAATAAAAATATAGATATATGTAAAGAAAATATTGTTGGAATAATAGTGGTGATGATTTAAATCTTAACTTTATTAAGTCTAAATGGGAGGTGATAAAAGATGACATCATGAATTTCTTCGGAGCTTTCCATTCCAATGGTTATATTATTAGGGAGCTTAATAGCACTTTTGTGGCACTCATTCCAAAAATTCCGAAACCAGTGACTATGGGTGATTTCCAGCCTATTAGCCTTGTTGGGGCTATGTATAAGGTAGTGGCGAAGGTTCTAGCAAACCGGGTCAAGAAAGTGATGGAGTTGATAGTTAGGGATACGTAAACGGCGTTTATGAAAAATCACCAAATTTTAGACAGCTATGTGGTAGCTGAAGAGATTCTTCACATGTGGAGGAAGAATGGGGAGGGGATCTTTTGGTGAAATTGGACTTTGAGAAGGCGTATGATAGCGTGGATCATAAGTTCTTGGGCGATATGTTGGAAAGAATGGGCTTCGATATTAGATGGAGAAACTGGATTTGGGAGTGTATTACTTCGACTAATATTTCGGTGGTAGTAAATGGCAGCCCAACCCCTTCTTTTGACATCAAAAGGGGCTTGAGACAAGAGTACCCTTGATCCCCATTTCACTTCAATATAGTTATGGAAGGCTTGAATGCCTTATTAAAGAAATCGGTGAACTTGGGCTTTTTTAAGGGAGAGATGTTTGGTAGTAGCGAAGTTCATGTCTCACACTTACAATTTGTGGATGGCACTATCGTGTTTATCAAGCCAAGGTCGGATTTTCTAATCAACCCTAAAATAATTCTCAGTTGTTTCGAATTGGTTTCAAGTCTCAAGATTAATTTCCATAAGACTTGTGTGGTTAGGGTGGGAAAAATTAGTAGCACTAAAGGCTCTTGGGCTGATCTTTTTAATTGTAAGGCTACTAGGTTGCCGATATAATACATTGGCCTCCCGCTTGGTTCTAGGCCTTCTTCTAAGTCCTTTTGTGATCCAGTGGTTCAAAAAATTAAGAAGCGTCTGACGCCTTGGACGCAGAAGTTTTGTCGAAAGGAGGTAGGTTGGTGCTAATTAAATCTGTTTTGAATAGCATTCCGTCCTTTTATATGTCCATTTTCAGAATGCCGGTGGAGGTGGCAAATAAAATTGAAAGATTTCAAAGAAACTTCTTGTGGGGGGATTGGATTGAAAAAAGAAAAATTCATGCAGTTGACTAGATTACAGTTTGTAGAAGTAAGAAGAATGGTAGGCTTGGGCATTGGTAGAATCCGAGACAAAAATGCTAGTTTGTTAGCCAAATGGGTGTGGAGATTTGGTTACGAAGCCTCGCCTCTATGGAAGAAAGTCGTGTGCGCAAAATATTAGGTGGATGTGAAAAGATTGGTGTGGGACTGGCTTAGCCCATGTGCCACCTCTTTCTTTGTTAAGGCTGTAGCTAGTGTTCACAACAATGTCTTTAATTCAGGGAAGATAATTTCAAAGGGTTTGCTTGTTGTGGTTGGTAATGGGTCTAAAATCAGGCTATGACAAGATGTCTTGGTGGTCTTGGTTCCATTAAAGCTAGCTTTTCCAAGAATGTTTGCTCTGGCTTTGATCAAGGAGGGTTTTATTTGTGATTATGGTAAGTGGAATTAGTGGAGTTGAGAAGAGAGCCTTTTGATTGGGAGAGAAGTCAGTGGAGTAGTTTTTTAAGATATCTGGATTGTGTTCTAGTTAGGACAGATTTCGAAGATATGGTGGCTTGGAGTTTTATCCCATCCGGTATTTTTTTCAGTGAGTTCTTTCCGCAAAAGACTTGAAATGGTGGAAAGCGGAGTTCCTATCTTGTCTAAATTGCCTTGGCGAGGGATATGCCCTCCCAAAGTGGAACTCTTAACTTGGCAGTTGCTCAAAGGCAGAATCCTTATGGCAAATGTCCTTTAGAGTTTTGGTATAGGGGTTCATTTAAATTGTAAAAAAGAAACCGAGACCCTAAATCACATCTTTCTTCACTGCTCTTAGTCTTGGAAAGTTTGGTCTCATTATAAGAATTGATGGGGTGTATCTAGCTGCTCAGCTGTCGACATCAAATGGTGGTGGGTTGCTGGAATGGTTTGTGCCTTTCACTAAAAAATTCAAGGATTTGGGATTTGTTGTTCTTTGTCATAGTTTGGACGACTTGGAAGATGAGGAATGCAGCGATTTTCAGGGACAAGGAGGCGTGTGTGTTGCATGCCATTGATATGGTGAAGTTTCGGATGGTTTGATGGTTCAAGTACCACGGTCCAGGCTCTAAGGAGACGTTAAATTCATTACTATTATTAAACATAAGGGAGCTGTGCATTGACTCTAAACAGATGAAGAGGCAAAAGGATAAAGCTTGGATCCCTCCCCTGAATAGTGATCTAAAATTTTATGTTGACAGGTTTGCATTTGGGAAGCCTGGACCTGCTAGGATAGGAGGTGTTCTAAGGGATTCTAAAGGCAAGGTTCTTTGTTTGTTCTCTTTCTTCGTTGGCATTCAAGACTCAAACACGGCTGAAGTTATGGCCATTCACAAAGTCGTAGAGCTTTGTTGTTCCTCTGTAGCTTGTGTGGGGTGAAATTTAGAGATGATTCAATGGTTGCATCTTCTTGGATCAATAGGAAAGGTGTGGGTAGCGGAAATCATGTTAACTTAATTTATGATATAAAAAGAAAGCTGAAGCCTTTGGGAGGGACGGTGAGGTTCTACCCTAGATCTTCTAATCACTTTGTTGATAGGTTGGCTAAGTTAGGTTTGAGCAAGAAAGGGGACTTTGTTGATTGGGGAGACACCGATTTCAGATAGTTTTGCTGGGGGTGTTTTTTTTTTCGCCATTTGTTTAGTTTTGGTTGTTGTCTCCTCTGTTTTCTTTCTTTTTCTTGTTTTGCATTGTGCTTCTCTTTTGTTTTTGTCTTGTTTGCTTTGGTTAGGTTTTCGTGGTGGGTTGCAGATTTGTTTTGTTTTCCTGGTTTTACCCTATAGTTGCTTGCCTTATTGCTCTTTGGAATAATAGCTTCCTTTAATGTTAAAATATATATATATTGTTGGAATAGTAGTGGTAAGTTGGTAACACTTTAAAAGAAAAAAAAAATAGATGATTGAAAAAAAAAATTTGTTGAAATAATAGTGGTGAAAAAAAAATTATGATAGTAAAAAATATAAGAAATAAATATTATAAATCAATTTGATGATTGAAAAAATAGATGATAGTAAAAAATAGAAGAAATAAAGATTTATTAATTTATATGTGAAATGGGAATTAAAGAAAATTGTAGGATGTAGAGAGAATTAAGAATGGTTTAATTGCCATTTAAAACCACAGATTTAACTTCAATGGTTTTTTTTTTCTTTTTTCAAATTCTCTGCCAGTGGTAACGTCTGATTCGTCCAGGTTTTTTTTTTTTTTTTTAAATAAAACCGGGAGTTTAACCGCCTGTTTACAGGGTTTTTGGGTACCCCAAACCGTAACCGTAACCATGGAAAATCGACTCCCAAGCAGTTTTCAAACCGTCGATTTCGATTTGGGTTTGGATCGTACAATTTCAGTTAAACTGTGGATAAAACCGACAGTTTAACCAAATCCGTAGCCACCTCTAGGCACAGTACGAAATGTTGGCATGGCCCCAAAGGGTTGTGCCAGCCTGTGGACCAGGCCCCACGGGCCATAAAGGAGCCGACCCTCTATAGTTTTTTTTTAAAAAAAAATCCAACTTTTAAAAAACATAATTGAAAAGAATTTAAATTCAAAAAAATGCAATTATTATTATTATTATTATTATTATTATTATTATTATTATTATTATACAATCAATTAGACAATCACTCACTACGAGAAATTGTCTCAAGTAATAATAATTATTATCGCTTGGATGCATTGACTGTATTTTTCAATTTCTGCCACTCTTGGATTAGAGCTACTAATCTAAGAAAGGGTATTTTTGATGCGATATATATGATCGCTTACAACATTCAAACCATCTTTTATTATGTGACATACACACCGTTAGTAGAAGAAATAACCCTCATTTATGAGGACATTACTCTACTCAAAAAATCTAATAGCTCTAGTATTTGCTGATGCATTTTCTAATGTCAGAGAAATAATGCGATCAGATATGCTATAATCATTTAAAATAGAAGTACCTGTAAAATAAATATGTTCAATAGTATGTTCATAATGCATGCAACAAAAACCAAAAATTCTTTTTTGTAACTTTCATTCAGATTCTAAATAGTGTCCCGTCACAAATAAATAGTCCTGTTTGGAACGTGCATTCCAAATATCGGAAGTTAGTGCAATTGAAACATTCAGATCCTATAATTCAACAATCAAACTGTTTCGTTCAATGTGAAAACATTTTTTCAAATCGTTTCTAGTGGTTGATCAAGAAACATATTGAAATTGTGGGTTATATACTTTTTGGATAAATTCTTCATACTACATACTGTCATTGGAATTAATTAGTTTATCAGTTTGTACAATATATCATGCCATACACTCTCTAGCATACTGAGAATCATACATCCATGTCAAAACGGGCATGTTTGGGTTCCGTTGTAGTTGTGTCTATGTTGTAATATCTACCATACTATGTGCAGACATGCATTTTCTACTATGACTCTCTAAATGTCTAGTTTTGGATGCATAAGCGGTATATAATTTTTTACAAAATTTACATCCTGCCATTTTTTTGTCATTACTGTCCCTTTTAAGTATTCCAAGTCAAAACAGTCTCATACCTTCGATGTCATCTTTCTAGGAACTTTTACAATTCTGCTTGACCTCGGGGGTCTTGGGTAATTGTCCTGGACCTTAAGTGTTGATACCGTCATCGGACTCAAAAATGTCTAGTTTTGGATGCATAAGCGGTATATAATTTTTTACAAAATTTACATCCTGCCATTTTTTTGTCATTACTGTCCCTTTTAAGTATTCCAAGTCAAAACAGTCTCATACCTTCGATGTCATCTTTCTAGGAACTTTTACAATTCTGCTTGACCTCGGGGGTCTTGGGTAATTGTCCTGGACCTTAAGTGTTGATACCGTCATCGGACTCAAAAATGTTAAAATCATCATTCTACATTTTTAAATTGGGCAAAAATTTTGGAGGATCAATTACCTATAATATAAATATTAACTCATTAAGCATGTTATATGGGAATTTTGGCCAGCCAACACATCATCAAACCAGCAAGGATATTGGAAAAAAGATACTCCACGTCATTGAAAGTCAACTAGTCAAACCTAGCAAAAATGCTGACTAACAATCCTCTATCTGAGTAGGCACATCGCCGGGCAAATTAAATGAATATGTATAATTTATTATTTTAGGAATAAATATTGTAAATTTTAATTGTTTATGTTGTTTTTCTTGTTATTATTATTTTTTTAATATCTCGTTTCTTGTTTTTATTTATTTATTTTAATGTAAGATTATTTAGTTTATCTTAAGTATATGTTTTATTTAAACTTCGTTATAACATCAATTTATATATATTTATATAACTCATTTTAGTTAAAAGAAAAAAAAAATCATTTTACAATTATCTTAATTTTTTGGTATTTTTTTATATAATTGTTATTTTGTTCAAATGCCTCATTTGATTAAAATTTATGGATCCATCACTCTAGGTAATGAGATCTATAGTGCTAGAAAGAGATACTTTTATGGTGGGAAATAGTAACCCACAAAACTTCAACCACAAAAAAGGGGTAAAAATATTGATTTAGGATATTGCAAAATTCGCAAACCTCGATCGATATTTAGAAATCAAGTTAGCGATAAAATTTTATTGTATATCAATTTCTTATTGTATTTCATTGACACTTTTTTTTTTTTTTTATAGTTTGTATAAAATATTAACCGTGATTGTTGTGTTTCCAACATAAACGCTACAAGCATGGCTGGAATAACTACATGCACAATAGGGGAAGGTTATTTCAACCCTTGCAAGGGGCACTAAAAATATAACAGATGATCTTCAAGATGAAATGAGAATGAACAAGTGAAACGTGTGCTCTCCACTTGCTCGAACGAAGCCGGGACGTGTACGTCGCAATCATGCACACATACACGCACAGGCATATAAATAATAGAGATTTCAATTACTGAGGCCTTTTGTTACACACCTAGGCACCTAGCCAACCAATGGCAGCCCTTGTCGGACCTTGACACGAATTCTTCTGAATTTGTTCGACCATGTCTTCATAAATGTATTACGTGGACGGCCTTACATATATCCTATACAGTATTTTTATTCATTTTTTGATCTTGTAGTCCGATTCTCTAAGTGGGGTTGCACGTGAACTCCCTTTTGTGTGTGTGCATGTAGCCATGTAGGGTTTCAATAATGGATTTGCATTTCTATTAATTTCTTATTATTATTATTCTTAGATTTAGTTTTTGAGTTGAGCATATCTTATAGAACGTAATTGTTCTTGAAGATTTGACCTGTGACGCTCGATGGCCTTCTTGAAATTTGTGCTTTCTATTATATATACAGCTAGATAACATTTTTTATATAGCAATTATAAGAAGCTAGATTAATCTTCTCATTTTTTATTGCCATACATTGGTCTGCTGCTGGAGAACAGAATTTTATAACAATTAACTTTTTGAGGGAATAGAGGGAAATAGCACAAGTAGATTTGGTTTTGTGAGAATATCACCAAGTTAATAAGCCTTGTAAAAATAGCATCAAAGTATGTGTTCTGACCAAAATACCCTCATTTGTCTTCTTCCTTTTTCAATTTCCTTCTCTTTTTCTTACTTTTTCACTTTCACTCTCTTTCTTCCTCTCTCCTCTTTTTTGTTCAAAGACCTTCATTGATCTATCAATGGATGTCGAATAGACCTCAAATGGAGTCGAAAAGACCTCAATTAGAGGTCGAAATGACCTCGACCTCCATTGGAGGTCAATGAAGAATAAGATCAAAAATCGAAAAAAAAAATCTGGAAATTAAGTCTCGGCTAGTCAACAGAGACTTATTACATACTAGCCGAGACTTATTTCAAGATACTAAAGAATTATTTCTAAATATCTAAGACTTATTTCCAGAATTGTTTTTAACTGTTGGAGGTCATCTCGGTAGTCGAAATGACCTCTAATGGAGTTGACCGTTTGGACGACCTCCATTAGAGATTTATTCAACCTCCATTGATGGATCAATACAGGTCTTTGAAAAAAAAAATAAGAGAGGAAGAAAGAGAGGGAAATTGAAAAGGTAAGAAGAAGAGAGGGAAATTGAAAAAGTAGAAAAGTGAGTGTATTTCGGTCGGCACACATACTTTGGTGCTATTTTCATAAAACTTATTAACTTAGTGACTTTTTCACAAATGGTCTTGGAAAAAGTGTTAGAAATTTTAATGACCCTTAACTTTTATACCGATCTAAAGATCAATAGGGTATTTCGGTCAGCACACATACTTTGGTGCTATTTTCACAAAACTTATTAACTTAGTGACTTTTTCACAAATGGTCTTGGAAAAAGTGCTAGAAATTTTAATGACCCTTAACTTTTATACCGATCTAGAAATCAATCAAATCCATCCATGTACGCCAATTTAATTTAATTTCTTTGGGTGGTGACCCGAGTCAGGAAACTGTAAAATATATAGATAAAATAAAATAAAGTCACTGAAACTAATTAAAAACTGATTTATTTTCTTGTTTGTGCCTTGAAACTAAAAGCTCACCATACAAATTCAAATTAAACAAACACTGACAATATACTTTTAAGTAAGGCTTCAGAATTCAGATTGCAGAGAAGAGAAGAGCTTAGAGTAATACTTGTATATGCTAAGAGCTTAGAGTAATACTTGTATATGTTATCGATATGATAAAGAGTAAAAGTGACAACTACAGCTTCCTTGTAAACAACATATATCTATCTGTACAAAACTTGACAATACCAATTGGATTTTGGTCAGAGTTTAATTAATAAAAAGAATTGTGTGGATAAGAATAAGCCAGATCCAAACATAGCAATCTATTAATTATTATTATCATTAATTTTTTTACAGTTCCAATTTACCAATCACATTTGAAAGATATTTGTGTTCTTACAAGTTAAAATATCTGTTGATGCACCCCACCATATGGATGGCGTATGAATCCATGAATCAATAATTGTGGGTTATAATCCCACAAGAAGACATTCTCCATCTACATCATTGGGTATCACTAAAAAAACAAAATCTAACACATTTGACGAATTTTTATTGTATCACTGTTGATGTTATTTTGTGACAAATTTTACTATATATCATTATGTTTTTTTCAATCGAAACTTTGTAAAAATAATTATCATAATTAGTTACAAAATTTAATAATTTGTGATGAATAATATAATTAATCATACGATTATCTTTTTAAAAGGAAAGATTTTATTTTATAAATAATTAGGTTTTTAAAAGGCATCAGAATCGATTAATATTTACATTAAAAAGAATCAATTCATATCTAAAAAATAAAAAATAAAAAATAAAAAATAAAAGCTACACCAATAAAATGCAACAATCATGTTTTTTTTCCCTTTTTTTTTTCTTTTCCTTAAAAACATTTTTTAAGTTTGAAACAATGTTTCATCAAAGAAGAACCAAGATTACAGAGAAAATTCTGTCCAGATAGAAAATGTAAGCTTCTCTTGATTTTATTTTTTAAAGGTTTGTTTTCTTATAATTGTTTTTCAGAGTCGGAATCTCAAATTTTAGTTTCATATATTGAAAGTATATTTGAATAAAGTATGATATATATATTTTTTTATAATGTAGAATTGTATATATATGTTTAGAGATATTTTTTAACTTTAATTTGTTTTCAAAATTCTTAAGGAACCCATTATTATTATTTCATGATTTATAGTTGTTTGTTCTTAGATTTCCACAGTATATATCAATCAATAAGGAACATAGGATTTGTTTTTAACCACGTATAAAAATTTAACTTTTTATAACCACGTTTGTTGAGCAATTATTAAAATACCCCATATAAAAACACTCCACAAACTCTCTCCTTTCTCCTCCTCCTCTCTCTATCATCTCTCACCGGTGCTGCCTACGCCTGAGACGACACTGCCTGACAAAGGAATTTCTTGGACCAACATCGCCTAGGCGCAACAACATCATCACCAAGGCATCCTATCCTATCCTAGCGACAAAGAAGAAGAATCAAGGGTGTTTAAGTCCCTTCATGTGCATTTTTCACATATTTATATTGGATGCAGAGTGTTCTAGTTACAACACACGTCTACTAAGTCTTTACATTGTATATTTGAATCTCAATTGTATAGTTATCTTAGGTTAATTCAATATCCTTAGGAGTCTTAGATATTCAGGACTTATCACATTGTATTATATATTCATACTGTTATCAATGAGAAAGTGTGTGAAAATTATATACCAAATCTCTCTCTGTTTATATGGTATCAAAGCATACTATTCTCTTCTAGAAACTCAATTTCTTCTTTTCTCTCCTCTTTGTTCCGATCAATGACAACAAACCTAGATTCCACGCCAGACACCAGCTCTTCCCCATCAACTCCCACAATCGTCAATATCACACCAGTAACCTCGATAGCTCTGCGTTCCAATGAGTTTCATCTCATCACCATCAACATCGCTGCTCAGGCCTCTCTCAAATTCACTGCCAACAATTACATGTCCAGGAAAATTCAATTTCAAACCCTCTTCATTGGATATGACCTTCTCAGTTTTATCGATGGCTCGAAGCCATGCCCAGCAGCCAACCTTATTACCAACGATGTGACCACTCCGAATCCAGCGTATCACATTTGGATTCGCCAAGACCAGCTTATCTTAAATGTGACAATTGGTTCCTTATCTCCAACAATTATCTCCTTTGTTGCTTGAGCCAAAACATCTATGGAGGCATGGACTATACTAGCCAACACATATGCCAAACCGTCTCATGGACACATCAAACAAGTCATCAAACAAGTCAAAGCTCTTCTCAAACGAAAGGTACACAAAATATCACTAATTTTGTTCACTCTGTCAAGGGTCGTGCAGATGAACTCACTTTACTTGGTGCTCTGGTGGATGATGATGATCTCACTAAGAGGATCCTAGATGAACTTGATGGTGATTATAAGGAGTTGGTTCATGCGGTTCAAGCTCGGGACAATCCCATCACATTTGGTGAACTTCATAAAAAGCTGATGTCATTTGACGCCTTCCTTCAAAATGGCAATAAGGAGTGAGCTACCTTTCTGGCCATGGCAAAGCCACATATCAGACCAATACACGTTGGCATCCGAAGCACAGCAATAATAATCTGCAGCACAACAACAATAATTGATGCCCAAATTCCTCCAACTATAGGGGTTGGTGCCCGTCGCTCAACCACAACAGTCGGCCACCATCTCTCAACAATTCAAACTCCTCAAACCGTGGCAATCAGACTTCATGCCCCTATCTTGGTTGATGCCAAGTGTGTGGGATTCAAGGCCATTCGGCCAAGAGATGCTCTTCTTTCCAAATGGTACCAATCTAGTCAGGTTCCGTGCCACCGAATGGTCCTCCACTGATGCCTTGGCAACCCAGAGCCAACTATGCTGCTAATGTGTCCTCCACCAACCCTTCATGGATGCTTGACAGTGGTGTTTCTCATCATGTCATAGCCGACCTGAACAACCTCTCCCTGTATGCACCGTACAGTGACTTCAATGATGTTATGATTAGTGATGGCACCGGTCTCTCCATTACAAATACTGGTTCAACCTCTCTTTGCACTCACAATAAAACCTTTAAATTGAATGATATTCTCTGTGTACCTGATATGAAAAAGAATTTTATTTCAATTTCACAATTTTGCTTTACTAATGATGTTTCAGTTGAGTTCTTATCTACTTCATTTCATGTGAAGGATCTTTGTACGGGGGCAATTCTTCTGAGAGGCACAAACAGGGATTGCGTGTATAAATGGCCAATTACAAATCTATATCCTCACTAGTCCTAGCATTCTCAGGCGTCAAGACCTCGTCATCAAACTGGGACCACAGGCTAAGTCATCCTGCTTTTCCCATTTTACAACGTATTGTTTCAGGTTTTAGTTTAGATTTGTCGTCTCCTATGTCAAAAGATTTTCCTGTCATTCCTTTCATTGCAATAAAAGTCACAAGTAACATTTTTATTCATCTTCTCTTGTATCCACTCATCCACTGGAAATCATATTCTCTGATTTGTGGACGTCTCGTGTTATTTCGCATGATAATTTTAAATATTATGCTATTTTCGTTAATCACTATACCAAATACATATGGTTCTATCAATTACAAAGAAAATTAGAAGTTAAAGACAATTTCATTTGTTTTAAGGCCATTGTAGAGAATTTTTTTGAACACAAAATTGTCACATTTTATTCTGATAATGGTGGTGAGTTCATGGCACTCAAAGACTATCTTGCCACAAATGGCATTTCACACCTCACAACTACACATCACAACTCCACCCCACACTCCTGAACATAATAGGTACTCAGAAAGACGACATCGTCACATTGTTGAAACAGATCTTACGTTGTTGTCTCATGCTTCTCTTCCTTTACAGTTTTGGTCTCATGCATTTGCCGCTGCTGTTTATCTGATCAACAGAATACCCACTATTACACTTGATCTTGTGTCTCTTTACCAAAAGATTTTTTGGGGACCTCCCAATTACTCAAAACTGAAGATTTTTGGATGTCTCTGTTATCCTTGGCTTCAGCCCTACTCATCTCACAAACTTAATAAAAGGTCCACCTCCTATGTATTTCTTAGGTATTCTCTGTCTCAAAGTGCCTATCTATGTTTTGATCCAACTTGCTCCAAAATTTTCGTCTCTCATCATATCCAATTTGTTGAGTATGTGTTCCCTTATAGGTCGCTAGGTGCTTCTTTAGAACGTCCAACCTCCTTCACCATAAACACTTGGGTTTCGTCTATCGTAGTTGTGTCAAACCTCTGTCCATTGGCATCATCCCCGTCCATGACTGTGCACTCACAAGACTTGCCACCGATTAAAGCTCCCTCCTCACCGCTGCCTATTGAAAGTCAACAGATGACAGTCCCTATTGTCACGACTGTCACGACACCACCTTCATCATCTCCATCCACTACTGTTGACAAGGGACCAACTGATATGCCTCCACCATTGGCCACTGCCGCACATGACTCGGCTGCTTATTCATTGCCATATGACCACCCGTGCCATGAATGACATACATAAGCCAATTCATAAATTGAATTTTTTTTTTTTTTGAAAAGACAATTTTTATTAATAAATGAGGCACTAGGAAGCATTACAAACGAAACCAACTAAGCACAAACGAAAACCCCAAAATAAACTTAAGAATCAGAAACAGAAATTGAATCTTCATGCACACTTACATAACTCATTTGATTTTGAACCCATAACTATGGCACAGGCATTGAAAGATCCAAATTGGCGTCGGGCCATGTCAGAGGAATGCAACACACTTGTTCATAATGTTACTTGGGAGCTGGTTCCACCGGAAACACATTCTAATATTGTTGGTTGCAAATAAATTTTTCGGATCAAACGAAAATTTGATGGCTCGATTGACAGATTCAAAGCCCGTTTAGTTGCAAAGGGATTCAATCAATAAATAGGGGTTGACTACTTTGAGACATTTAGCCCAGTGGTCAAACCAACAACTGTGAGACTTGTTCTTAGCATTGCTATCATTCACGGCCGGTGTCTTCGTCAACTGGACATAAATAATGCTTTTCTTCAAGGTTGGCTCACTAAAACAGTGTTTATGGCTCAACCTCCAGGATTCATTGATTTTGATCATCCTACACATGTGTGCAAGCTCAAGAAAGCCATATATGGCCTCAAGTAGGCACTGCGAGCTTGGTACCATGAGCTGCGTTAGTTCTTGCTTAGAGTTGGCTTCAAGAACTCATATGATGACACCTCTCTTTTTGTTCTTAACACAGGTGGTACCATTCTCTATCTTCTTATTTATGTTGACGATATCAACAGGAACAATTCAGCTCATGTGGATCAGTTTGTTGATTCTCTTACTCAACGATTCTCCCTGAAGAATCTTGGTCCTCTTTCTTACTTCCTTGGTGTTGAACTAGTCTCACACAAACATGGTGTTCTACTATCACAACAGCTCTACATACTGGACCTACTCACTCGTACCAACATTTCTAATGCCAAACCGGTACAGACTCCTTTGCCCACGAGTCCTCTGATCACCTTACACTCAGGCACACTTCTCAATGATCCCACCACCTGCCGAACGGTGGTTGGCAACCCTCAGTACCTGTCTCTCACGTGTCTAGATATCTCATTCGATGTTAACAAGTTGTCTAAGTATATGCATCAACCCACATCGGATCATTGGGATCTCGTCAAGCGTCTACTGCGATATCTGTGTGGTACATTAGATGACGGGATTGTTATCCATCGCAACTCTCTGATCTCTCTTCATGCATTATTGAATGCGGATTGGGCAAGTAACAAGGATGATTTATCTTCCACAAGTGCATACATTGTCTATCTATGAAAAAATCCTATTTCTTGGAGCTCGAAGAAGCAAAACACCATTGCTCGTTCCTCTACGGAGGCTGAATATAGGTCTATTGCTGCTACAGCTGCTGAGCTTAATTGGGTGTGTTTTCTACTCATTGATCTCGGTCTCAAGGTGTCCGCAGCTCCTGTCATTTATTGTGACAATGTGGGTTCTAATCAGCTATGTTCCAATTCGATTTTTCACTCACGCATGAAGCATGTGGCAATTGATTTTCATTTTATCAGAGATCAGGTTCAATCACGCAGTCTGCGTGTCGCTCATGTCTCCTTAAAGATCAACTGGCGGATGCACTTACGAAACCACTATCTCGTCCTATTTTTCAGTCACTCAAAGACAAGATTGGCCTCTCTTGTCGTGGCCTATCTTGAGGGGGCATATTGGATGCAGAGTGTTTTAGTTACAACACACTTCTGCTAATAGTCTTTACATTGTATATTTGAATTTCAATTGTATAGTTATCTTTGGTTTATTCAATATCCTTAGGAGTCTCAGATATTCAGGACTCATCACATTGCATTATATATTCATACTGTTATCAATAAGAAAGTGTGTGAAAATTATATACCAAATCTCTCTCTGTTTATAATTTATACAATTCGATCTCTCGATAGGTCTCGACGAATCCTTGATGTGACTATTCAGTGTTAAAATTTATCGTAATGTATACTTAAAAATAAATCTTTCGAGGCAGTAACATGCATTCAGTAAAATATTGTCATTTCATATTTATAATATGAGCATGATAATTTAATTAGTTGTTATTGACAAACGTCAATGAGATAAAAATGTTAGCGACTAACCTTGACACCCTTTACAGATTTAAATTAACCGTAGTAGTAACGGTAAATAAACTGAAGTATTAGAATTATAATTATTTAAAAAGAAAGCCATATCACCACTGTCCACTGAGGCCTTGATAACTATTTTTACTACCTAAAGGTTATATTTATTTTCATGTGAATGACATGCTAGCTAGTACTTTGTATATATATATATTTTTTTTAATGAAAATGATTATATAATTAAAGTGGATTGATTCATGATCATTATAAATATCATTATCAAAAGCATCAGCATTTTAACTAAAAGGGTAAATAAGTTAAAAGCATGGTAGTTGACAATCATCAAATGTGAGTGGAGCCACTTCCATATATGTCAAAATAATCGGTCTTTTCAAAAACTTGTCATGTAAGGGTAAATTATTGGTCCATGGGAAGGGAAGTTGTTAGAATGTTAGAGTAAAACAAGACAGATCGATTAAACTATTCTTGAATTCTTGAACCCAAAGAAGAGTCAAAATATCAAGATTTTCAACAATTAATAAAATTGAGAGGAGAATTTGAAAAAACTCCTCTAAAGTTTGATCAAATCAAGTTAGAGAACCCATATGTGAACTTCAAGAAGATGAAATGAATCTCATATTAAAAAGATAAATAGCAAGAGAAAGGATATATATTAATGGATGTCAAACCCGATATACTAGGTTTTTTAGATTGTAAAGAATATATTCACCAATATATTACAACTTTTCATAAACACATAAAAAAAAAATAAAAAAAATTCGAAAGTATTGAAATTTAATAAATCAAAAATAAGTTCCTAATTTGGAATTAGGTAGAACTCTCATTCCATTTTTTTTTTTTATATATTAAATATTATAATAATTTAGGGTTTGGAGAGGGAGTGGAGAAGACTCGAACCCACAAACTCGTAGTGTGGATGTAAGGGGCATACCACTAGACTAACCTCATTTTGTATAACTCCTGTTCCAATATTAGCTAAAACATTTCTTGTCAGTAGAGGGTTTTTACATCATTGTGAAATCATATGATTGTTTTTTGAGTTTGATTAAAATTTATGAGCTTTTCAAAACATCTCTAAAGTATTCATTTGATAATTTGAATGATATATATGATACTTTCAGACACATATTAACACAATCCATCGTTTTAGCAAATCGATTTGTGATTATAATAGAGGGATATATTAAGAATTTAACCCTATCTTGACCTCATATTTCTTCTCCACCTGTTAATGATCTCATGAAACAGAACATTACAATGAATAATTGGTTAGGATATGATTGTTTTTCACAATTATGATATAGCAATTAACAACCAATCACATATATGCTTTATAATAAAAATAAAAAATAAAAAAATAATAAAAAAAATAAAAAAATAAAAAAAGACGGAAAACCTGAGGTTATGATGATCAGGGTAAAATGAAAAGAGGATCCAAGTATCCACAAAAGATACCACTACTTGCATACCATATCAAAAAGCAAATGCAACAAATTAAGAGTGTTGCAAGGAAACAAAATTATTAAAGCTTTGGACATAGGATTATTTTTTGTTGTTCATGAATAACGTGTGTGAGAAGCACTCATGATCGACCAATCCGGTAGAGAATTAATTGTGCATTTTCTAAGTGGTTTCTCTTGAATGGAAATGGAAATAGAATTCTCCAAGGAAAATGCATAAGTCGGTGGAAAATCCATTGCAATGATGACTAGTCTAAGTGAATGTTTTGTTAGAGGAAAAAAAAAAAGTCAAAGTCCACTCACTCAGAGGCCGGAGATTTCGTAATCTCCGTCGACTCATCAATGTTAAAACCTTAAAACTTTAAATATAGTATTTCAATATTATTTATGAAATCGTAAAAGTATGGAGATATATATCCCGATGTTGGAAGCCAAATTCTTATGATTATATATGAAAACAGATATTCCGACTGCTGTATAAAATTTGATCTCGGTAGATACAGTGTAAAAAAGAAGAATAAGAGATGACCTTTTGTGGGTCTTTGTCTAAGTGATCTTTTTGGGAGAGAGACTAGACTTTTTGGACAACCTGCGTAAAGCTTAGTGGGACATTTTACTATCTCTCTTCCAATGAGAACCTAATTGAACATGTAACTGTCAATATTGCCCACACCACAAGACACCTTTTGCAAAGTTATGGCTAATATTGATTATGCGGCAAAATCCTAATTTTACTTTTAAAATAATAATAATAATAATAATTTCTTTCAAAATAATTGAGGGTAGTTTACAGCATGCATGTGCATGCCCTTATTTGTCACGTGACTATTATTTGATGGTTGGCTTGAATAGTATTATGCATGCAGACAAGATTGCATTGTATATATCAACCCTTCTTACACCGATTATAAATAAGGGATAATTATCTCGGTGGTCATTAATTTGGATCACCATTATAAAAATGGTCATTAGATGGGGAATTAATTTTAAAATATCCATTTTTAATGAACACTGTTATACTAATAGCAATTTCATTCAATTCCATCCAATGAGTAGTATTTTGGTAAATAAGGGGATGATATTAATTCATTTTAGAAAAATCAATTTTTTCTTTTGTTTTTTGAAACTAATAATTATATTTAATTTGTGTATATATGTATAACATATCTCATATATATATATATATATATATATATTTCTTTTTAACTTATCTCCAATATATTTTTTAGAATTTTTAGATTTTATAGTCTTAATCTTCTCAAAAAAGATATATATATATATATATATATGTGTGTGTGTGTGTGTGCGTGTTTGAGATATACTATACGTATATACACACACAAAATATAATAATTCATTTCAAAAAAAAAAAAAAAAGTTGATTTCCAAAAAACATTTAAAATAAATTAATGTTATCCATTTATTTACCAAAATGTCACTCATTGGATGGAACTTGATGAAATGACCATTAGTGTAACAGTATTCGTAAAAAATTGTCATTTTTAAATCAATTCCCCATTTTATAACCATTTTGATAGTGGTGACCCAAATTGATGGTCATCTGATAATATCCCTATAAATAATATTGATTGTTTTAAGACTCGTTCATGGTGTTTTTATTCATCTTGGCTTTTAAGAGTATTTTAATCTGAACAAAATGCTTATTTACATATGAAAAGAAAAGAAAGTAACATATTTTGATCGTCAAATTATTTTTCTAATTAAAGTAAACTTGCAAGATTAAAAAAAAAATAGAAAAGAAGTAGAAAACTCAAAAGTAAAGAACAAGTTCTTCGAAATGTTTTGGCTTTTTCCGTGAGCTAGGATTTGGTGCTTTTCTTGGTCTCAAAAGAGGACCAATCACATTGTGAAGGTAGGTGGGCGGGTGACGTAGAGTTGAGTCACCATCCAGTGATGCAATCACTTCATTGGGGTCCATTTTCACCGCCAAGACAACCTTTATTGGGATGCTCGCTCTCTAACTGCTTGTGGAAGTGGTTGGTATTTCGGGTTTTGTGCTTTATTTATCAATTCAATTCAAATTCCGTTTAGTCAAGTATTTACAATCATCGTTTTCTTTATTACCGCATAAAATCACAAATCATTCATTTAGTTTCGTAAGAAAAAATTTGTCGGTCCATACATAATTTGAGTGCCGATATTTTTAAATATAAATATAATTTAAATTTTCATTTTATAAATATATTTTTATTTAAAATTTAAAAAAGGATATATTTATATTTTTTAAAAAATAAATATATTTATTTTAATACTTTTTATTTATAAACCTTTTAAATTTATTTTTAAGTATTATAAAAACTATTACAATAAGACTGTTGGGACATGCTAAGATCAAACTATACATGTATTGTTAGTATATCTACTCTTATAACGGGAGATAACTGCTCCCACAAATCAGAAAAAAAAAACTCTCCACACAATTTTATAAAATGCATATAGTGGAATTTAAATCCTTCACCACTAATATGGAAGAGAGATACACAACCAACTATTCTTAAATTATTAATATACCTCATATTCTTAATATATATATATATATATATTATTTTAATAAGTCATCAATTGTCTTTTTCGATCAATCAATCTTTCAATAAAAAATACTGTAATTCCAAATAATTAGTTAGTACAAATTGCAATCAGCTCAACAAAGGAGCATCAAATATTCAAAACGAAAGATTAAAAGTACAAGCAAAAATCATCACTCAAATAAGTTGTCTTACATTATTGATCAACGGCTAGATCAAAGGCCAGGGAAAAATTGGATCTCTAATCTGGTACAAACAGGAAGGCCATTTTCTTCGTATCTCCTCTGCATTAAAATATAATCGGAAAATGGATAACTTTGGAAATTCTTTACCATTATTTTGTTATACAATAGAATTTCAACGATGGAAAATTTTAATACTTGAAATAAAATAAGGATTTATAAATAAGGTTTAAAAAAAAAAAAAAAAAAAAAAAAAAAAAAAAACTAAAGAGATATAATTGAATATATGATGAGTGTAATTAATATGGGTACAAAATATTTACTTTATTTTTAATTAAAGTAATTTGTTATTTTCATAAAATAAAATAAAAATTAAAAATAAAATAAAAATTAAAAAAAAAAGTAATTTATCCATATTGGTAAATTTATATTGGGATATTTTTATAATTACAATTTTTAATATAATATGGTTTGTACAAATAACAATGGAATGATGTTGACAATCTCCTAAATATCTTTCCACAATCCATTTTAATTTTTTTTTTTTAATTATATGACAAATTTTTTCTAATTAAAATTACTGAAAAATATAAAGAAATTCAAAAATTAAATACACTACATAACAATTATTATTATTATTATTATTATTAGACAGAATTTCACATAAATCCTATCTTTTTGGTGATTTGTCACCTTTATAAATGTCTTTCTAAATTTATCACTTTAATCCTTTCTTTTTCCAAAACTCATCACTTTAGCCCATTTGACCAAATATGTGAAAGTCAACTATTTTAAAACATATGAAAGTACACTTTTACCCTTATTACTATTTAATTTAACTAAAATGATTATATTAGATTTAAATTAAAATGAAAAATAATAAAATTCTCAATAATAAAATCTTAAATAAATATATTTTAAAAAGCTTAAATAAATAATTAAAAAATCCATTAATTTTTTCTTATTTTGTATTTTTTTTTTCACAATAGATTTTTATTTAGCTAAAATGATTATCTTAGCTTTAAATTAAAATGAAAAACAAAAAATTATCAATAATAAAATCTAAAATAAATAGATTACAAAAAAAAAAAATTATAAAAAAAAAATCATTTGAAGCTAAGATAATCATTTTAGCTAAATAAATATCTATTATGATAAAAATACAAAAAATAATAATAATAATAAATAATGGATTTTATTATTATTATTTATTTAAGATTTTATTATTGAGAATTTTATTATTTTTAATTTTAATTTAAAGCTAATATAATCATTTAAGCTAAATTAAAAAGTAATAAGGACAAAAATGTACTTTCACAAGTTTTAAAATGGTTGACTTTCATATATTTGGTCAAAAGGACTAAAGTGATGAGTTTTGGAAAAAAAAAAAGGACTAAAGTGATGAATTTTGAAAGACATTTATAAATGTAACAAATCATCAAAAAGATAGGACTTATATAAAATTCTGTCTTATTATTATTATTATTTTTATTATTATTATTATTATTATCTTTTTCTTATTCACGAACCCTAAAACTATTTTGCCCTCAAATAAAACAGTTTTAAATATTTTATTTCTCTTTTAATTTCAAGACATCACCGGTAAATAAAACAAAATTTCACAAACATCCCAATCATCATCGACATCACAAAATAAATAAATAAATAAATCAAAAACCATATTAGGAAAAAAAAAAAGATAAAACTAAATCATCAACATTCAATTTTAGCAACAGCAAAAAGAAAAAAAATATATCACAATCGGAAAAGAAAAGAAAAATCAAATCCAAAGTTGATAATGAAAGTATCATTCAGTGGCCAATAGCAAAAAGAAAAACAAAATTGGGAAAAAAAAAAATCAAAATCCATTTTTGGAATAAAAACAAATTCTCAAGAATACAACAAAACCCTTAATCCTCATTGTTGTGGCAAAAAAATGAGGTGTATTGGTGATTGTTCAGAGATTCCCTTATGGGGATCGGAGGATGATGTCCAAAGACTCCCTTCTAGGAATCGGAGGATGATGACTGGAGACTCCCTTCGGGTGATCGGAGGATGATGTCTAGAGACTACCTTTTAGGGATCAGAGGATGATGGCCGAAGACTCCCTTTTGGGGATCGGAGGATGACATCTTGAGAATCCCTTCCAGAGATCAAAGATTCTCAAGATGTTGGTTGGAGAGTCCCTTCTAGGGATCGTAGGATGATGTCCGGAGACTCCCTTCTTGATCAGAGGATAACGTCCGAAGACTCCCTTCCGAGGATCGAAGGATGACGTTCGAAGACCCCCTTTTGTGGATCGAAAAATGATGATGATGGCTAGAGACTCCTTTCGGGGGATCAGAGGATGACGTCTAGAGACTCCCTTATAGGGATATGAGGATGACATCTGGAGACTCCATTTTGGGGATTAGAGGATGACGGCCAGAGAACCCCTTATATGGATAGGAGAATGATGTCTAGGGACTCTTTTTTGGGGATTGAAGGACAATGTCCGGAGACTCCCTTCTTGATTAGTGGAAGACATTTGAAGACTCCCTTCTGGGGATCAGAGGATGACATTCAGAAAATCCCTTATAAGGATTAAAGGATGATGGCTAAAGACTCCATTTGGAGGATTAAAGGATAATGTCTGGAGACTCCATTTTAGGGATCGGAGGATGATGGCTGGAGACTCCTTTCTAAGGATCGGAGAATGACCTCCAGAGACTCTCTTCTGGGGATCGAAGGATGACGGCCGAAGACTTGCTATCGGAGTGTCTTGCTCAAAATTATGTCCAACAATCATCATCACCAAACTACCCATTCATGTGTACAATTTTTTATTTTTTATTTTTTATGTGTACTTGCCTAGATAAAAAAAAATTCACATTGACTCCTAATTTTTTTAAAATGAGTTAAATGAAGAAGAAAAAAAAACTTGCCAATTTCAGTATTCGATTAAAAATATATTTAAAATAAAATGTTTTTTTTTTTATTAGGTTTTTATTATGAATTGTCAAAAATTAAAAAAGATAATTTTGGGAAAAAAAAAAATGGAGTGTTTATAGAATTTTTTAAAATTTAAGATTTTGAAATGAAGTGTATTTTGAAAAGGAGTGTGAAAAGAAAGAAGTTGGATTATAAGAAGAAAATCTCATAACACCTTTTATAGAATGAGTAAATTGCACTGAACCTCCACGAGGTTTGTCTTATTACATTTAAAAATAACTTCATCATTTATTGACACTCAACTCACCTCATATTGATCAATGTTAGAATTAACGTTTGACTGTATAAATAATAGGTTTAAAGAGCCCCTTACAGATGCTTTTATGGCTTTGTCACAATTCTATCGGGTGGTCTTACTCTCACCATGAAAGTGGTTAAACTGCCACGTACATGTTTGTCTCCTCGGTTAAAAGTAAAATATGTTCTGTAAAAAAGAAAAATAACAAAACGAGTAAGACGACAAATATGTGGTGAAAGTGTGAAACTCTGAAGATAATACTCTGTGGTGATTGGGCGCACATCAGCCTTTTCTCTACACGTGCTCCATCTATTCTATTATAATTCAAATAATTCACACTCTTCTGCCGACCAAATTTGATTTAGGCCTAATTGGGGGGATTTACCAAAGCTCCAGGAAAATACATAATAATTATAGAGAATCTCAAAAATAATTCAAATACTTCCAAATTTTTATTATAATCTATTTGTTAGAAATTGCAATTAAAGAGAAAATATTTCACAAGAAAGAGAACGGGGTTGTTTAGTGAAACGGTAAAATTCTATTATCAACAAGAACGACAGAAATCTTCCACAGAAGATATATATATAAAAAAAAACAGAGAAACCAGCTGAGCTCGAATTCTAACTACAAAGAAAAAAGCTACAAGCTGGTTCCTTAAAAACTGTAATAAACCTAACAAAAACAAAAGAACTGTCAGGTTTTTTTTTTTTTTTTTTTTTTTTTTTTTTTTTTTTTTTTTTTAATATCCAGGAGAATCCGGGGACCTGTAAAGCATCCCTCTGGTAAAATCTCCCAGTAATTTTCATGAAAAATTACCACCGCCATTTACGCTTGATTCACCAACTCCTTCGAGTCCACAAATGTTCCATGAAACCCATATGGAACTCTCGAAGGCAACTTAATCGAAGCTTCAAGCTCTAAATTCATAGCGTTCACGATTTGCAGCTCCGATTCCCATGTCTTCTCATCATGAACAAATGCAATAATAAATCCATCATCTTCTTTCTCGCAATCGGCAGCGTCATTGGGTAAAAAAAATGGTTCTCCACCGTATTTTCCGTCGCCGTAAATGTACTTTTTAACATCGCCGGTAGAAAGATCAACCTTACCGAAACCAGAAACTTTAGGCCAAGGCTCGGCAATGGCGAGATAAGCGAACTGGGTTTTTCTTCCAAGCCTGTTTCGATTCACCATACCGGCTTCCAAGTTCACTTGATCGGTTTCTGAGAGAATAGGGCGGCGCGTGGACTTACCTGTCTTTAAATTGAGCCTAATTTCGGACAAAACACTCTCCAAACTCTCATCACATTCGTTGAATATCGAGTCAGGTGGAGTCATGCATGATCCTATCACGACAACTTCATCGGATTCCGGCTCCTCCCAAGCATTCCACAAGTGAAAGCAAAACGTGTCTGGAGATTCAATCCAGATTATGTTGTTTGAATCACTCGCATTTTTAGCAAGAATACCAAAACGAGACTTTTTGTTCTTGTCGTAAATGACCGGTGAGCCACCGCTGATCATTTCTTGAAGCTTGAACACGACTTGTTGGTCAGGAATCACAACGAAATTCTCTGTAATAGCGAAATCATGCATCATGGTCGGTACCGTAAGAGGAATCTCTACGTCGGGTGATTTCTTGCCGTCAGGGAAGAATCTGAAGTACTTAAGGTACGGTTTCTGAACAACATCGTAACTTAAAGCGTAGAGCTCTTGGGACACTGGGTCGATTTTTGGGTGTGCAATCATGGTGGAATTAAGTTGTTCATCGAAATTGTAACGACCAACAGTTTCAAGATCTCCTGAAGGAGTGATACGTACTTGATATGGAAGATCGTCTTCGGACATAGCTAAAAGACGGTTGTTGAAGTAGACTAAACCGGCGTTAGCTACTCCGGTGCCTTGTTTGTTATCAATGAGACCGAATAGTCCTCTCGCAACGAAAAGTAAAAGCCGACCAATCCCATTGTGACCATGTAATTCACCGATCGCTTTTGGGAAAACTGGCTTGCCCAATTCTTTTTCTTGTAAGAATCTTTGAGTTTCAGTGAAACGACAAGCGTAGCTGGCTTTGCCGTTATCAATGGTGACGGCGTGAACCATGCCGTCACCGTCGAAGAAATGGTGACCGGCAACTGGCTCGAATAATGGGTTAGCTCCGTTACGGAGATAAACACCGTTAATGCATTCGGGAATGGAGCCGGTGACCGGGAGAACATGTTGGACGGGATGTTCCGGTACCGGAGCGAAGTTTCCGGCGATTTGAACACGTGGGTCAGAGGTTTTGGGAAGTGGTTGTTGACGCTCGCGTGAGATTAACGCGCTCTCTGCCTTGTCGAAGGCAATAGCTGCAGCTCTCTGGAGAAGATTCCATTGTGGGTTAGTTTTGGTAGGTTTTTTGGAATCTTCTTGAGGAATCACGGTGGGTTTTAATGGCTTTTTAGGGAAATGGAGGACCGAAGGAGTGTGTAGAGCAGCACTCTTTACTTTTTGATTGAGTTGCTTCTTTTTCTTCATCAAAGGCAAGGACTTTAATGGAGTACTAAAGCCCAAGTCTATTGAAGAAGCAGAGAAAGGAGCCCAACTATTAGGGTTGGGTGTGGTTGCAGAAGTAGCCATGGCTTTGGCTGAGGGTGTGTTTTCAGAAGGAAAAAGAGAGATTGTTTGTCTTTGGTTTGGTTTGTTTTGTTTTTCTTGAGAGAGAGCAGAGAGAGAGAGAGAGAGAGAGAGTGAGTGAGTGAGTTTTGGAGAGAAAAGGAAAGAAAAGATGAGTATAAATAGAGTTTTTGGGAGGGATTGAATGTTCTGTAAATATGGAGAGAGGTCCACCTCAGACATCTAAGAGAAGACCACGTGGGTGATTTGTGGAAATGGCACTTAGTGGGGATTGACATTAAAAATATAATATAATATATATAGAGAGGTTGCTTATGAGTTATGACAACACAACAACACAAACTATAAAATGGAAGATTGGATCCTAAAATTAAGGACCAATAAGAGTGAGAGTTGGAGTCAGACGACACCCAATTTTAAACGAGTCATTCTAATTGGTTGCTTAAATTATAACTCTCCGCGTTTTGACCTCTATAATCGGAATGATCTATTGTCTCTTAGTGAAATTGTCCAATGAAAAATAAAACTTTAATTTAAAATTATTATATGGCAAATTTATATTAGACCTTCTCACCAAACCACAATAAAACCATTCCATATAAGTTTTTCTCTTACAATTGTTCAAAAGGATCTCATTCTTATTCTCTTCCCTGAACACGTGGCCGTTTTCCACTTCGTTTCAAAATTCAAGAACCACGAAATCTTGGTCACATTAACTTATTAGCCCCCATACGCTCTCTCACTCGCTTTCTCTTTCACACACACCCTCTCTTCAGTTGTCTATCCACATCCACCATCACCACCACCACCACCACCACCATCACCTTCACTGTCTGCTACCCACACACTCCTTCATTACCCTCATTTTTATTTTATTTTATATTTTCTTTGACCGATTTTTTTTTTAATTTTTTTAATGTATTACATTTTCAACTATTATAATAAAGTTATCGGGACTTGTTAAAATCAGACAATATATGTATTTTCTAGATGATTACTCCCACCAAAAGGAAAAAAACTTCTCACACATGTTTGTAAAATATGTATGGTGGGACTCGAATTCCTTATTACTAAATGTGGAAGTGAGATGTATTACTATCTCTGTTAAGAAGTGATGTGCTCGCTCACCCATTATTCATTCAACTACTTTAAACTTTTTCTAACAATCTAGTTTATATACCTTTATAGACGTAATTCTAATTAAAAAAATTATTTGATATTTGGTTAGCGGTTATATATAGTTACAAATCCTATAAAGTAACAAAATTTTAAAATTAACCTTAAGTCTACATGATCTTAATAAATTTGGTAGGCTATCTTAGGTTTTATAAATATTGTGTGGTACATATTAGACCACACTTCCGATAAAATGAGCATGTTGATATATGGTTTAATTAATTAATTAGGTTGGCTAATTTAATACTAATTAATCTGAGAAGTTAATTTAAAAGTATCTATTAAATATGAAATAAATATCATGCAACATCAATATCTAGGTCACTTATCTATGATCCATAATTCCATATTAAGTTAAATACTATACCGAATATAAAAGAGCGGTGCTATTGACATACCCCCTACCTGTCTATTTGTGCCCCATTTTTTTTAATTATGTATTTTTTTTTTCCTTGATCAAAATTACTTAAAGGGACATACAATTTAAGGAAAAAAAATCTTCTACAAAGTAAACATATTAAAACGCTACATTCATTTTCAAAAAAAAAAAAAAAAAAAAAAAAACATGTTCTTTTAAACTTTTTAATTTCTTAACTCTTAAATCCTAAATTTTGCTTCTTACACACATACAAAATATATTATGAAATAGTCTTTAAAATATATCAAGCATATAGAAGAATCGTTCTTTAAAATGATATTAAGCTATCGTTGCATTGAAGCAACCCTGTTTTTTTTTTTTCTTTCACCATGAAATAGGAAGAAAAAAAACTCAAAATAAAATAAAATAATAAGAAGAAAAAATAAATCATTTAATGGAGGTGAGAGAAAGATGTATACAAAGATTAAAGATGAGGTGGATTAAGTTTAAAAAATAAGTAAATTAGGTAGTTTTGGAAATAAATTAAAACAATTAATAAAAACGTTTAATTTTATTTTATTAAGTCAAAATTTTAAAAAGTGGAGCATATATAGATTGGTAGGGGTGTGCCAATAGCACCACTCAATATAAAATTATATTTTTATATCATCTACTTTGAAAATAACATTGTGATATTAACAGAAAAGGAGAGGGTATGTACAGCATTAAATAAAGAGGTCCCCCAATGTCCTAATGAATTTTATCTATGCGAAAAAACGAATTGAATAGCAAATGAAAGCTTATAACCATTAATGGCTATAATGGCTAACGGTTCTATCTTTTTGGATTTTAGTAGAGCTTAGGGGTCCCGTTCCCGGTCCTTATCCTAGTCCGGGTCATTGTCCTGGTCCGGTCCGGTCCAATACCGGACACTGTCCAGGGCCACCGCACAACACAAGGATATGAGAAAGACGGCTAGCTGATAGCTATATGATATATCCCTCCACTCTTCAACCTTCTATCGGCCACAGTTTGCAGTCTTGTAATAAAGGGCAAATCAGATTTCTTAATTTCATATATTTGTCCAATTTCTAAGTGTCATCTTCTTTTAATAATGTTTTTAGTACGGTTTGAAAACGAATTAGGAAAACGTAAAATTTGTTTTTTACACATTACTATAGTATAAAGTTCTAAAGTGACATAAGTCTTTGTTTGTGTTTTAAAAAACAGGATTAATAACTTAACAAAAAAAAAAAAAAAAAAAAAAAAAGCATGAAATTCCTTAGTAAATTAAATTTCAATCCCTTTTTATTTTACAAATTCATTTTTAGAAAATAATTTCGTAAAACGTTATCGGACAAGCTCGTAGAGTAGATGGATAATATTGGAAAACCCATAGCGTTTAGAGATTGGCTTCTTGATTAGGTTTGCTTATAGTTAATTATTTAATTTAATTTAAATTTTTTCTTTGTTGATAATGTAGCGAGCCCACCATAACTGTTACAGAAACATTTTCTTTAATTAGAAACTTTTTTATTTTTTTTTTTGAAAGAATAGAAACTTATTTATTATATTCCAAAAGTTGCTTTCGAAAAAAATATCTAACTTCTCTACTGCTACAAGGGAGCAAGTGAAAGTTAGGTGTCCAAATTATATATATTACAGCAATGTACATCTGTTTAGTATATTGTCAGTTTTCGAAAGCAAATCTTTCATGAGAAGATTTTTTTCTCTCTTGAGTTATTGATAATTATTAGAGGGTTCTAAAATAATCCAATGATCAACTTACAGACATACATGTGTTCCTTTTACTTTTTAATATACTATTAATCAGGATATAATTAAATTAATCAAGTTTCAGTCCTCCTCATGTCATGGATGACTCTAAAACAATAGCCACATCTGCAAATATATAATTATTTGTTTTATATGTTTTATATAATTAAATACCAAATTAATTGGTGAGACAGAGATGCTCTTTTTTCGTTTGCTCTCTCCATCTTCAATCCATCTTGCAATAGTTAAAATAGTATATGCATCATAAATATTCCCATATGTTCTTTTCCAGTAGAATATATATATATATATATATATATATATATATATTAATTCCTATATTTGGATTTGGCGATAATAATATAATTTGCATTTCCATATACAGCTTATAATGCTGGTGTCTTTTTTGCTTAATTAATTATGATAACTTATTTAGTTGTAGGATCCATATAACTTGGTCATTCTCAATAAATACTGTAATTAATCATAATTCATGAATTAAGTTTTAATTTCCCACCTTATTTAATTTGTTTTGTGATTGGATTGAATATGCAAATTTATTTTATTTTAAAAGGGACTAGTTTGTTTGTTATATTTTGGGATAATTACCTCGGTGACCATCGAATTGATGACACATTATCAAAATGACAACTGGATTGAAAAATTGTTCCAAAATAGCAAATTTTGACGAACTTTGTGACACTAATGGTCATTCCATCCAATTCCATCCAAAGAGTGGCATTTTGGTAAATAAGGGGATGACATTAATTTATTTTAGATGTTTTTTGGAAATCAATTTTTTAATGAGTGACATTTTAGTAAATAAGTGTATGACATTAATTTATTTTAGATGCTTTTTGGAAATCAAATTTTTTCTTTTTTTAAAAGAATAATTATATTTAGTGTACGTAAATAATATTTACATAAACTAAATATAATATATATATATTTACGTACACTAAATATAATTATTATTTTCAAAAACCAAAAGAAATGGTTTAGATAAATACACTTGTCTCTTCTTTATTTTTTAGAATTTTTAGATTTTTAGGTTTTTAGATTTTGTGGTCTTAATCTTCTTAAAAAAGAAATATATATATATGTGTGTGTGTGCGCGCACACGTGTGTTTTTGAGATATATATATATATATATATATAGTTCTTTTCTCCTCAGTGCGTCCTGATATAACTCCATCAGTGTGTTGCATGTGAGTCATATATTATAGAGAAGTTTTGACAAGTGCACACACTTGGAGTCAAAATATGTAAATCTAATGGTCCACATCCAACGCACTGATAGAGTTATATCAGGACGTACTGACTTGAAATTTTCCTATATATATATATATATATATATATATAACATTTGAACTTATTAAAACATGTAGCTATGGTTGGACGTCCTCACTAGAGAACTATATATATATATATATATATATATATTTGAGATATGCTATACATATATACACACTAAATATAATTATTCGTTTTAAAAAACAAAAGAAAAAATTGATTTCCAAAAAAAATCTAAAATAAATTAACGTCATCCCCTTATTTACAAAAAATGTCACTCATTTGATGGAATTGGATGAAATTAGATGGAGTTGGATGTGATGGTCATTAGTGTCACAAAATTCACAAAAAATGGCCATTTTGGAACAACTTTCCAATCTGGTGGCTATTGTAATAGTGTATCATTAATTCGATAGCCATCGAGGTAATTATCCCTTATATTTATTATTGAACACTAATTTGTAAACTGATTATAAAATCGATGAAGTTTAACAAATTTTATCAACTTTCAAAGAGCTTTGTGGCATCTAAACACACACACACACACACATATATATATATATATATATATATATAAGGGTTCATATATATATATATTAACGATATCTATTAATTCAGAACTATGTATTTTTTTTGAAAGCTTTTGATACTGGTAGGATTCGTACCACTGATTTGGAAGACATTTGTCCAAGTCCCTGTTGGCTATAACAATATGTATAGTTGAATTAGGCTCAGCACAAATAACTAAAAAGGATAATAACACTCATTCATCCTAACAATATCTCATGTTAAAACGGCAGTATCGCATATGCTATATATAAATATATATATAAATAAAGGCAAAATACTTTGACACCCCTCACTAAAACCAGGTATTGCTGAATCCGACAGGATTTGGGTTTTCGTTGGGAAGTCTGTTCCTAGACTTGAGAGAAGACTTCTAAGATTTGAAAAGAGAGTTTTTGAAGTTTTTTTTTTATATAAAAATTTATATTGTCAAAATTATTATCATACCCTCGGAGTACTGTTATCTTCTAGTAATGTTTGACTAAATGCAGGATGTTTTAATGTAATAAGCCATCAGTGTCATCTCAAAATCATTTGGCCATCAATGAGAGGGTGTCAGAGTATTTTGCCCAACCAAAAATGCAATTATCGATCTGCTCATCAGCACTTGATAATTTGTCCAAAATTAATAAGGTGGAGCTATTAATTGGAATAATTGATGGCGTATCTACATACGCATGCATGCATTTATTTATTTATTTATTTATTTTTTTTTTTGTTACAACGACTGTCAGGATCGACGAGAATTGAACTCTACAAGTATAGTCCGGATCACAGCTCCCATTGACGGGGAGAGAGAGACCACACATAGGTGGTACAACACCCACACAATTGGATATCGGTGGGATTTGGAAAATTTGCACAAAACCAACGCATGCATGCATTCAAATTAAAAAAAAAAAAAATGCATTAATATCTAGGAAGCACAGATGCTCCATTTGATAGAGGTAACTCATATCCGATTCGAATACTTTCTGGATACTTCAGGATACATATCCGATACACCAAATGGTGTATCTGTTGACTCTTTTACAAGTTTCACTGAAGGATATTTGGAGGATACTTAGGGATATAGAAAGGATACGAAGATATACGGAGAGGATACATAGAGATACGTGTCCAGGATACGTTTGAGGCAAGATTATATTTATTTTAGTATAAAACGGGGTCAAATTATTATTATTATTTTTGAACAGCAGAGTATTATAAAGGCCATAGGCCAAAGCCACCAAAACGCACAACAGACCAGCACCCCAAAGCCAAAAAACACAAGCACAACAAGCCAGCTACTCAAAACCAAAACAGCAAAACACAAGAGAAAGAGAAACAAAGGCAAAGGAGGCCACAGAATAAAATTTAGAGGTCAAAATAAAATTGTAAATAAATTTTGGTTTTGATTCCATGGACATGTTGAATACAGAGATACTTGAGATTGTAAACTTTTTTCTTGATGAACCAAAGTTAGAAGTTGAATTATTTAGATCCTTTAACAACACAAATGATGATATTGAAGTTAACTAGGAATTTAGAATATGTTTTATGAGTTTTATTTTATTTTATTTTTATGTAGCATTTGGATTTTGTGATATATTATGGCTTATGTGGCGTATGTTTTATTTGGATTTTATAATATGTTACGACTTATGTGACATATTTTATTAGATCTTGTAATATGTTATATTGTTATGATATGTACGTAGTTATATGACATATTTTATTTGAATTTTAAATATGTTTTGATTTTTAATGAATTATTAAATATTTTTTTATATAATATTATTTTTTTTAAATATAAATATATATTATTTTAATTGACATATCCTGCCGTATCCATATCTTAGTTTTTGGAGATTTACTGTATTCATTTGTTATACCGTATCCGTATCCGTATCTATATTCGTATCCATATATGCTACATAGGTTAATATATATAGCTGTGCAATGGCAGTAATATTATAATTATTAAATTTCACGAATGAATATCTTGTTGAAGATAGCAGCGCCGTTTGGCAAGATTTTATACTCTTACATATATATAGCAGTAGGTGAGCGGATCGATCATTAAACTTAATAATCAACACAAGTTGCGCTCGAATCATATCAAACAGTGGGATCTTCAGACTTGTCACTGCATGCAAAACTTAATTAACGTTTTAAATTGGAGATAACAAAAATAGTTTATTTATTTATTTTATTTTATTTTTATCTTCTTTTTATTTTGTCTTTACTCCTTTTCAAAGGGACATAAAAAAAAAAAAAAAAAAATTAGTCTAAAAGATGTCCAAATTCAACCCCCATCTCGAGATTGGACTTGTGAATTATTTACATATGAACATGCTTATGTTTATAGAGTATTGTCTTTTCAAATAAATGTATGATTTAACCTTATTCAATTATTGCAATTTATTTACCAGCAAACAAGTACATAAATTTTGAAATGCTATAACTGAAAAAGAAAAAAGAAAAAAACAGAGAATATATAGGTCACGATATATGCTGATTTATTGTGTGGTTGAACGTAATTTTTGTATGTTAAAAACTTATTTACATTGTTAAAATTATGCACATTGAGTGGATTTTATAGTTTTCATGGCTGAAATAGAAAACTATTTAACTTTTGAATCCAAAAAACACATAGAATTTTATAGAAATACAATTGATTGATAAATTTCAAAGAAATATATATACTTGTTATTTTGTTAGAGAAAGATTCATAGGTGTTATATGTGGGTTTGCATGAAGCTCTAGTGTTGTCAAATCATGCAACTTGTAAAATATTTTGTCGAGTGCCTGACAATTTAATAGATCATTCCAACACAAAGCAACTATATATATATATGGTTGCTGCTGCTCAAAACACTTCCTGAGGAATAGGGGGATGGGGTCGCTGTGCCATTAGATGTTGCGTATCATCCACAGTCACTCAACTTCCAACAACTTGCAGAAACCTGCTGTGATCATTTTCGAAGTATGCCTGGAGCTAGTCTCTTGCTAGGTTTTGGCCACTACTTAAATTTATTTGGAATGCTTATAAATATTTATTGTAAACTATGTTTTTCTAGATAATTGCCTAGTAAGGAAAATGGTAGCATATATCCCACTTGTAGAAGAATTGACATTTGAGGGCCACATGTATGAGTACTGTTCTTATCATGTCTCATTTCGTTGGTGTGATATTGATCAAAATCCACCAAGTGGCTTCAAAATTTGAGGACAATTGTACTATGACACTTGGATATGCAATAATGGTTTGTAATGTTTCAATTATGCGTCAATGTCAATAAAAAGATGAGTTGCGATTAATAGAAGACAAGTAATATATATCTTTGCCGTAAGGTCAAAGTTATAGATTCTTTCCTGCAAGAGATATAGTTCATTTGTCAAGAAATAAGGTAATCACTATCAATTGAAAAAGTGTTTTGATTAGCGAGTAACAAGTGTGTAGGTATATTTGTTTATAGAGAAACAGATTAACCCTACTAGCGAGAAGGATATAATTGATTTTAATTTTTAAAGATTGTTTATTAGAGTTAGGATCTTCTCTTTAACCTTTTTATTTTATTTTATTTTATTTTAATTTTTTATGTGTAATTGAAACACCAACTTGCATGAGACAAAGAAAAGTGATCAAATATTAACCATATATTTTTTGTTATGCTTATATGTCACTAGATTATAAAAAGTCAAGGAAAAAAAAAAAAGATAAGAAGGTAATTCTGATCCATTTTATTAATGATTGATTATGGACAGTGCCAGTCCTGAGATTTTGTAGGCTCTGTGGCAAATATTTAAAATGAAGCCCTTTGTTCAATCTCATATTTAAATCTTGTGAAATCTCGTACTTAATAATATATATATATATATATATTATTTTTTGAGAAAATTTACAAAAATTTAATCAAAGTAATTTTCATTAAGTTTATATCACGATACATAGAATAAACAAAACTGAAAAAAAAAAAAAAAAAAAGTTACGAGCAAATAAATCTGCATGACAGTTTCCACTAAAAGAAATAACTTTAGAATTTTAAAAAATAAAATAAAATAAAGGGAATATTGGTAATGTTTGGGGTGTGTTTACAAAATATAATTTTTTTAAAACTCTTAATGAGGTGTACATGCAAAGAGGGATGTATATACAAATTTTTAGGGGTGTAAATAAAGCTACTCATTTACTTTTAATAATTCTAATGAAAATCCATATTGAGCCTAATCTTTATATAAGAAGTTGATTTCCACATCTTTTTTTCTTATTTGGGGTCCAAATTTGATATAATTATATAAAATTTGAAAAATAACAATAAATTTGAATCATTTTTAGACCTTTTATTTATCAAAGTCCAAATATGTAAGCACCAAACACAAAAAATATAAATATAAATGGACCCCTTTTAGGCCCTTTTTTTTTTTTTTTTTTTTTTTTCTGGGCCTTGGGTGGGTGCTCCTGGTTGACATGCCTCAAGGCTGGCACTGATATGGAAACCATTAGCCTAGAAAGACTTTGTTATATACTAGAGTGGATGACCCATAATAAATTAATGAAAGTATTTAGGAAATCTAAAGGTTAATTTGCGAAACACGAGGCCTCTAAACTTATATGGTTAGCACTCAAATCAAGACTATTGCTTAAATCCTACAGAACAGGCATGATATATGTTAGCCAATCATAATCACACAAACTGATCAATTATTAATGTTTGATTGTTTTATCGTTGATAAGTTAATCACATGGAATGCACAATGCATCCGAAAGAAAATATCTGCACAATATAATTAAGATCTCTGCTCATCATCATCATTTTAAAGATTAGTGAAGTAATAATGATGGATCAAATTAAATAATTAAAGGTATCGATCAAGTCTAGTGATCGCTAATTATTTTTTTCTGAAATAATGGCAATTAATTAGTGGAAGAGTCGACCAACTAAATACATCTGATCATGAGCAGAAGATCACATGGTTAGCAAATAGCAGTTAACTACCGTTAAGCCTTCAACCACCTGTAACAACAAACATGCATGGCTGCTAATCATTTCTGAATGAATCTTAATTACAATGATTAGCTTAGTCGGAATCAAATCTTGTATTATTAGTTAGTGAAAGATCTGCAGTACAATTTTTAATTTGAAATCTTAAAACACTTCTCGATCAACTTGTAGAAATCTTAAATATTTTGTAACTTGAACTAAAAAATTAAAATTAAGCAGTCACTGTTAGAAGAATTAGGTCAAAATTGTCACAGCCAGCTGCAAATTAAGACCGGTTGAAAAAACTTGGCTGATCAATTGTTGGTCTACTTCCCACGTGTACACGTGGGGTGTACATGTTCACATCCACATGTAATGATCCCTATGTCTATGTGCACATATATCTTCTTTAAAGCATATATATATATATATATTAATTTTCCAATGGGGACTTTTATAATGCACAATTTAAGTACTTTTTGATGAAATTGCATGGAATATATTGAATCTTGATTTGATTTTTTATATAGATGGTGAAAACATTGAAATACATTTATGGAAAAAAAAATTAAAAAAATTTCGGGTGCAATAACTAATTATTTCTGATTTTTTAAAGATAAAACATTTTAAAATAGGGAAATATATGAAAAAATAGTTTTCAAATCCAAAAAATTTCCAAAGTTTTACCAAATGTGTATTTTAATTTTCTTAGGATGCATACAAAAAATCAAATCAAGATTCAATATATTCCATGTAATTTCATTAAAGGTGCTTAAAGTGTGCATTGTAAAAGTCCTCATTGACAAGTGCATATACTTTGAGTCAATGTATGTAAATCTAATGGTCTACATCCAACACATTAATGAAGTTATATCAGTGTGCACTGACTTGAACATTTATATATATATATATTTCAAGTGTAATATTATGCAGAATTATGTACGTGAAATAAATTATACCAAAACCCTAAACTTTGACATGAATGGAAAAATCATTTTCTTAGGGATAATTACCACAATGGCTATCAATTTGGGTTACTACTATAAAAATGACTATTAGATGGGGAATTAGTTTCAAAATAACAATTTTTGGCGAACAACGTTACACTAATGACCATTCTGTTATACCACTGTTAACTTTTTATAAGAACTACTCTAGTGACCATCAATTTGTTCACTTCATATCAAAATGACCATTATAATCATTTTTTTTTTCCAGAATTACTCTAGTGGCCATCCATTTAGTCAATTGGTATCAAAATGACTATTATAATTTTATGCATATGTTCTATTTTCCTTGCATTTGGTGAAATTTCACCAATCTACTTTATCCTCAATTTTCTTGGTCTTCCATCTTGCTTCACATCTATTGGTGGTAAGAGCGGAGACATATTAGTCTTGAACCAAAACTTTTCAATCCTTATGCCAAGCAAAACAGAGGAATGACACTTCTTATAAGTGTCCTTCAAGTACCACTTATCCACATATTTGTATATATTTGTAAATCTCAAACCTAAAAGCTCACATTTTAAGTATATATTTATAAACATAAGTATTTGCATTTCCATTCCCGTTTTTAGAAGGAAAAAAAAAAACTGTAGAAGACATTTATAAATTTTTGACAATAATCCCACTTTTAAGGGCTTTTGGGTTATATTAAATTATGAATTATATATTGCATTGAAAGGAAAAAAAAAAATCTCTATACAACGGTCAACACCTACTTATATTTTTGAATATAGTAGAACATTTGTTTTTTTTTTTTTTTAGATATAGAATATAGTAGAACAATAAAATAAAAAAAAGAACAAATACACATTTGATATTTTTGACATAAGCTTCTGACAATATTTAGAGTATTCCCAAAATCCCATATATTAAAAATATATGTTATTGAGCTATCGTTTTTGTAATTTTAGAGAAAGTTATCAAAATGCCTACCTATTTATTGGAAAAGTTAACGGAATTTGACGGAATAGCTATTAGTGTAACAGTGCTCGTCAAAAATAGTCATTTTGAAACCAATTCCCCGTCTAATGGTCATTTTAATAGTGACGACCCAAATTGATAGCCAATAAGGTAATTATCTATTTTTTTTAATTAAAATTTTAAAATATATATCATGAAAAGTATTACGAATCTTTTATGTATAACCTTTTCCTAAACCCAATAGGTTCATTATATCACTTGGGAAATTTTTCGAAAGAAAAAGTGAAAAAGTAGTAATCATCTTTTTTTTATTCTTTAAAATATTGCAAAAATTAATTTCACTGCCTTTTGAAACCTGAGGACTGTTTGGATGGCTAGGAAATCTTTTTCCTAATTTTTTTTTTAATGGATAGGCATGCAGGTAAGATTAAGCAAATCAAAGTTTAGGTGAAAGGTAACGATCAACCTTGCCCAACCCATGTATTGTTTTCTTCTTCTTCCTTTTTAAAAAAAATAAAAAATAAAAAATTAGAAAAAGCTTTCAACAGTTGTTCACACACTGATGAATTATGTATGGAAACTGGGATGCAAATCATGTGGTCCTCTCTTCTTTCTTTTATGAATATATAAAATAATATTGATATGTGAATACCATTTATACTAATAAAATACTTTTGAGATTCCCCCAACTGACCTGACTAAACAGAAATAAACTACTAACTGCCGATCCCTACCTAACTACAACACCCAATTAATTAATTAATTTGCTAATTAATGCTATATACTATTAAATATTAATAATTTGTTCTTCTATGCTAAAAAAATCAAAAGGCTCGGTTAAAGATTATTTACTTCTGTTGCTTCATGGAAATTAAACAATGGGGCTTCTCCACTTTTTTTTTTTTTTTTTCTATGTCTTGTTAGCTTGTTGGTTTCTCACTCTTTTCTATGTGCATGAACTGGTAAATTAGAGAGGGTCAAATAATTCTTGTAGAAAATTAAAAGATATTGTATCAAATGATGATATACCAAGTATTAGGTATAAAGTGTTGGTTTAACCGAAGAAAATGAAATGAAAATAATTGGTTTTGGAGCTTAGTCAAAAGGTGACAAGACAAAAGTAGGCTCTTTCAAAAGAGAAAGAAAGAGATTTGATTGGATTGGATTGTGTTTGGTGTAACATGGTATGCAATATATGTATGGAGAATGTAAGGTGGTTGGACATTTGATCACAAAGTAGGGCATATTTATTTCTTAAGATATTTGAGTCCTTATTTGGCAAGAATAAACTCTCATGATGGTTTTAAATTTGCAAGTGATCAACATTTGGTTTCTTTTCTACCATCTTTTACCTAAACAATATATATATTTTTTTAATGTTTTAATTAGTGTCATAAAATCAAATAACAATTGATTAGATGAACAAAATAACATTCATATATATAATTATAGTAACCCACAAATGGATCTTTAATATCTGTAGGTGAGTTTGAGAGAATCACGCATTTGAATTAAGAGTTTTACACGTTACTCCCCCAAATAGAATGTTAGAAGTTCTTTTATTGTTTTTCTCTGGGTACTATTAGAAGTGCTGTTGGCACTAATTGTCTAAAGTGCTTATTCCTACCTTCCGTGAATTTCTATTTCTTTTTTGGTCAAGTATGTGATAATAATATAGTACTAGCATGTCCTGATGCATGAACCAAACCAATTGGTCTACAATTAATAATGAGAAACATAATCTTAGACCTGTGATATGCTCCTTTACAAAAAAAGTGGTATATATATTCCAATTTAAGGTAGGCAAGTAATACAGAATATTATCTAAGGTTAGGTCTTATACGTTATTTCAAAGCTTAAACCATATGAGAGTCTTTGCTTTAGAACAATATATATCAGCTAATTTTGCAAATCATACACAAATATGAAAATGACAAGCATATATATAGACCAATGGATGTTGAATTTTTAGTCGTTCCTTCTTTTGAATTTTTAGTCGTCCATTCTTTTTTTGTGTTGAATTCTAAGATTAAAAGTGATCACTATGATAATAAAAAAAATATATTAATCTTTCCACATTTGAGTTTCTTATAACGGTCCAATAATAAATTTAAAAATAAATTCGGGTTGAAATTTTTTGTGTAGACACGTACGAAAGCATGAGTCTCAATCTCAACTTTTAATCATGAAGAGATAAGCACCATATAGGATGCATGTTCAGTAGCATGTCTCTGTAAACGTCAATTTGGAGAACATGGATGCCTAGAACAATCAATCGATATATCAACACTTAATATAATACGACGCACATGGCCACTCCCATATGTTTAAAGCAACCATAAAATATCATTGTCTGTATAAAATTGGTAGAGTTTTTGTTTGATTTTTTAAATAACAATCTAACGTTATGAGGTGGGCAATAAGTACTACTTAAGATTATTAATGTTAGATGTTCACTAAATGTATCCTCTAAAACAGGTAATTAAGAATTCGACAACAAAATTTAAACTTTAGCACACCCTATATAAACTGCAAAAGCAAATTATTTAACTACATTGGGTTTATTATACATTGACTAAGTATACTGTATATATACATAGGGTCTGGATAAATGGTGTTAACAGCAATGTTACTTGGTTAGTTATCAAAAACAAATATTTTCTTTAATTATTTATTTATTTTTATTTTTTTAAACCTTTAAATTAAAATCTAATATCTACTTTTCACTCCAGCAACTATACAGTTACCGCATTGTAGTTAGACCCACTATATATATATATAGAGAGAGAGACACCCACTACCTATCTATTTATGCCCCACTTTTTTAATTATACAGTATTTGTTTTTTTCCTTTATCAAAATTACTTAAAGGGACATACAATTTAAGGAAAAAAATCTTCTACAAAGTAAACCTATTAAAACTCCACATTCCTTTTCAAAAAAAAAAAAAACATGTTCTTTTAAACTTTTTTTAATTTTATTTATTTTTTATTTTTTTTTTTATAAATTTTTTGACTCTTAAACCCTAAATTTTGCTTCTTACACACATATAAAATATATAATGAAATAGTCTTTGAAAGATATCAAACATATGGAAGAATCATTTTTTAGAATGATATTAAGTTATCGTTATGTTGAAGCAACCCTGTTAGCACCACTCAAACGTATATATATATATATATATATATATATAGGATGTAATTAATCACATAAAGGATTTCGAACACGAAAAATAGTTAAATAAATTGGTTTTGATACCATATTAATTACATTATCAATCTAATAGAAAAAGCTCAATATATTAATAGCCATGTAATAACATTAAACTTATCATATCATACCTATATCATATATAATAATAGATTTTAACAAAGCCACATGTTGCCGTGAGAGAGCTTTAAAGAGCTTTAAATTTAAATGCTACACATTAACTTTTACTATTATTTTTATTATTTGTATTAATATTAAATGCTACATAAAGGCTACACATCATATATATATATATATATATATATATGGAAATTTTCATATGAGGATGTCTTGATAGAATTATATAAAGACATTGAATGTGAGCCACTCGTTTTACATACTTTGACTTGGTATGTATGCACTTGTCAAATCACTTTTATAAATGAGTGACTCACATTCAATATCTTGATAAAGTTATATAAGGATGCCCTGATAGGAACGGAACCGTATATATATATATATATATATATATATATATATATACTTTTCCCTATTTTTGATGTGGTTGTGACACGTGTCATGCATTAACTTTTACTATTATTTTTATTATTAGTAATGCTACACATCCCACCATTTTCATCCCAACAAATGTGGCAGTTTAGGTGTCACTTGGTGAGTGGACAAACATTAATTGGTAAGTGAATACATATGTAAGAGAGATAAATATCAATTAATGTGTATCCACTCATCAAGTGACACGTTAGCTGCTACATGTATTGAGATGAATATGGTGGGATCGTAGGTGAGATGTTTAACATTATTGTTTTATTATTTGTATTACAGGTCATTAACTCCTAACATCAGCAGACACCAATCCAACAAAACAAGGATGTTAGGCTTTTCGAGCCATTCAAGGAGTAGTTCCCTATCATCTCCTACAATGACTTCTATTAATTACATTTATTTTTTACGATTCAATTATGAGCTTTGTTATTAAATTTTTATTAATTAAAATCAATATAATAATATAATATATATAATATATATAATATATCAATATAATCAATAGGTAATCCCGTAATTAATGGGATATAATTGATTTTTAATTATTAATTAGTTATATATTATCATATTTGGTAATTAATGGGATATAATTGATTTTTAATTATTAATTAGTTATATATTATCATATTTGGTAAGTTTAAAAGATGAGCTATAAATTCTTATTAATTAGTTTTTTAAGTATTATTAATTAGTTATCTATATAATATATATTATAATACTGTATTTGGTAAGTTATTTTATTTTATTTTTGGCTCATTAAGAGCATTTCTTCATGATCTGAAAATTTGGTTTTGATTTTTATTCATTATCTCGTTAATAATAGGAATGACTCTTGATATTTATATACAATTTATTATTTTATTAAATTATTATTAATTAGTACATAAAAATCAAGAGTCAATCACATATTAATTAAAAATAATAATATCAAAGTAACCTTTTAGGCTTTCATATTCAATTTAGTTTTTATTTATTTATTTATTTATTTTATTTTAAAAAAATCTTTCATATTCAGTTATCTCATTTTTATTATCTTTTATATAATTTTTGTTTTAGTTTTAAAAAAACCTTTCATATTCGATTATCTCAGCTTAATTACCTTTTATATCATTTTTGTTGTGTTTGAAATAATTACATTAGGGATTGTCAATATTTATTTCACAAATAAAATCTAACTATAAATGAAAAAGAATCTCAACAACCTCATGTACATATATAAATACTCATGTAATCCTCTATTCATTTTCCTAAAAAACAATATCAAGCAATCCAAGATTAGAGGAAAGCATAAATAAATACGAAAGATTTCATTGACTAAAAAAAGAAGAGCAAAGCGTACATAAATAGTGAATTGGCTTCTAGGTTTTTGAAGCAAGTAGAAAACGTGAATGAAATTAAGTGATAGCTACATATAAATTATTTATCAAAATGGATACTTAATAGGATTGCTTGGATCTTAAACGATGCAAAGGTCAATTCATAGGTAATTTAGACTGTTATTAAATTTTATTGGTTTGGGTATAGGTTTGGGTATTTATGGATTGTTGGGCAACCATAAGTAACAAGTAATCATATATAATTGGTTGTAAATTATAGTTTGAGAAGTTGATACATTACTCATGAAGGTTATATTACAATTGGTAATTATATATATTTATGTATTTTGTAATATATATATATATATATATATATGCATATGCGGTTATGTTTAAGTTGATCGATTTAAACAACCCATAATTTAAAATAATTTTTTTTATAGGTTCATAAGTGCCAACAATCCAACTTTGACATGAATGGAACTTTTGAATGAAATTTTTCGAATGAATCCTTTTGTAAGTGTAAAAATTCAACATCCTATATTATTGTAATAATAAGAAAAATTTTCTACTTTGTGTATAATGAAATAAAATTACATCCTTTTAAAAAACGCCCTAAAAAATATCAATAAATATTTATATAATATATAATATATAATAACTAAACCTGTCGAATTACGTTGTATACCTAAAAGTTCTTTAAGAATATAAAGCATGATTGGTATACAAATTATATTACAAATCGTATTTTAATTATATATTTTTAATAAAACATGTGCATCACACGGATTACTCACTAGTATATATAATACTATTCAATATATTTGATCTTAATTAATTTCTCAAAATCTAGCAAATTCAAGTTGAGAATTATACTGTACTTGTGATAAACTGATAATTATATGATAGGTTGCATGTACGCATGCATAAGTGTTGATCCAATTATATTGGACGCGAGCTTTCTGGAACAAGCAAGTTGCTTGCTGGTGCAATATAGCAGCTATACGTCAACTCAGTCCATGTCAAGATCATCAGCTTAATTACATAGCCTATAGTTTCTAGGAAAATTACATAAACATACCCTGACTTAATCACATATGTAAGACATAGTCGACTTTTGTCAAAAATATAAAAAGATAACCTTGAACTTGGGTTTGACCGTTAGATTTAACAGTGATTTTAACATTCAACTTGAAAGTACCAAAAAGCCCTTTATTTAATACTTTATTAATTATATTCATATTATTTTTTTTAAAAAAAGAAGCAGATCTCATGATCTGGTTTTGGTTCAATCTCTCAAGGATCTAAAAGGAGATTGAATACTATCTCCTTAAATCAAAATAAACCCTAAAAAATAATTGAATTTATTCTTTATATATATAACGATTGAACTCATTCAAACTCTCCAAATCAAGATGTTGAAAAAAAAAATCAATAAAAATAACTCAAATAAAATGAATTCTTTCAATCTTGACAAATCCATTCCAATAAAAAAAAAAAAAATTTAGAGATTGAAAATCTCCTCAAATCCAAATCCAAATCCAAAAAAAAAAGTCACACCCAGAAAAAAAAATAACCTAGAAGAGATTGAAGAAATTGAATGAGTTCAATCTCCCCAAATCCATATCCAGGGAAAAAAGAAAAATGAAATCACAAGAGATTGGATGAGTTCAATAACCCTCACCGCCATCAGTCATCCTTCTACGATCTCCTCCCTCACGCCCCTTTGATGCCTGCCACCATGCTCCCCATCTCCCACTCCCTTTCATGGCGAACTCGTATCTCCTCCAAATATGAAATATTAAATGATTTCCTCTGTATTTTGCAGGCGATTCATTAGGAGGGGATCTGGCTTTGCATCTCCTTTTAGATTGTTATATTTTTTTTGAATAAAAAAAATCGTTCTTAGAGATACTTGATGTTTAATTTTTTATTTTTACTTTTTGTTTCTAATTAATTGTATTAGGTAAATGACAATACTACCATTAAGTGGTTAACACCATAGTTAAAATTAACGGTCAAACAAAAAAGTCAAGGGTATCTTTTTATATTTAAGGTAAAACTGAATTCTAACTCATGTATATGGTAAAATTAGGGTATGTTTATGTAATTACCCCTAGTTTCTTTATGTACTGTTAACCATGACTAGTAGTGTACGCGACCAATTCAAAAGGACCCTTTTCAGTTTTCACCACCCAAAAATCAGATCATGTTGTCCACTTATTATATCTTATTCCCAACATGTATGAAATGATCGGTACTTGTCACTCTCATCACTTGGGTGTCATATATTCTACATCCAATTACATATATTAATCCATCATTAATACTGACCGCTCGATCAAACTTTTTTCTGTCTACTCAAAGTCCATCACTACATCAAGATTAAATGGCATTGATTTGTAATTAAATGGCATTGATTTGATCAATAGAATAGTGAAATTGCTTATATTGTATGTACTTGCTTGCCGGGGGCGAAAGGTGGGGACCCGAATCAAATAAATAAATAAATAAAATTAATATAAAAAAATTATATATTTCATATTGAATTTTGTAAAATTTCACTCTAATCCCCTAAAATACTATACTGTACTACATTGACCCCTCAAATAAATCTTTTTTGGCTCCGACCTGTTGCTAGTTACTTCACATTTGGAATGTAAAGTTTTGTCCCCAACACTCTCTATATATAAACATATCATATCTCTAAAACTTTTGTTGGATGAGAGAAAGTTTACTCATCCCTTAAGAATTGTCTAATTAATTCCTTACAAACCATTTATAAAATTCTTTTAGAAATGTAAAAACATGTTATTTTTCAAGAGATATCTGTCAATGAAAATTAACTTCAGCATTTTTTTTTTAAAATTAATAATTCCTCAAGCTTGTATCGGGTTCCTAAAATGATTACATTAATTCTAATTTACTTACCATATGCTATTTGACAAAATAACTTTACAAGTAGAAGAGTTAGAATTTAAATAGTAACCTATATTTTGCATATTCTTCTAGCTAAATAATGCTAATTTAATTTGCAATATATACCACAGTAGAACCAATGACTTGTTGGACCCGGGCCTAACTACTAATTGCCTAATTGAAAAGTTAAAAACATTTCCGATATATATACCAATACCAAATTTAACACAAAAAATAATAAAATGTTATATTTAACATATTATTTTAGCATTATACTTAAATATATAATTATATTTGAAATGTTATTTTAAATTTTTTTATTATTTAAAATTATAAAAGTCGATAAATATAATTAATGCATTCAATTTATATAATATTTTTTATTATTCAAAATTATAAAAATCAATAATTAATACATTCAATACAATTATAAAATGGTACTTTTGTAATTAAAAAAACAGTATTTATTGATGTGTTAAATTTAGCATATGCTATACTTTGTGTTATTTATGCCAAATTTGGCAATGTATTAGAGCATTTATTATTATTATTATTATTATTATTTTTTACTTTTACTAAATCATAGTATTGTCATACTAAAATAGTATCGCATTGAAGTTGTTCTAATACATTTTATAAGGGAAAAAAAATGCTAAAATTAGAGACATTGGTGCATTAATGCATTTCATTTGCTAAATTTTGGTGCGCATCAATTTGAAAGGAAAAAAAAAAAAAAATTGTTATCAATTAAGTCGTACATTTCATGTGCCTAGAAATTATCTTGTCATTGGGAGATAAGATTTGATTGTGGGGATTATCATCAAGAATTCTAAAAGTAAATGAAAGCTTCAAGAATGGGCTTCAATAATTGTACTATAGATAGAATGCAAAATTGATATATATCCAAAAAGTTTGGTGTAATATCACTTGCAAATGTTTCTAGGTTCAAACAAATTGGATTTTTTTTTTTCCTGTGCCTTCACGCAAATAAATTTGATTAAATGATTGCTTAAAAACCAAAAACTCCACTAGTCAAATTTTTATTTATTTAAATATTATAATAATTTGAATCCACGATCTCGTGGTATAGAGTGAATGATAAACCACCACTAATCGATTGATATATATATATATATATATATTTATATTTACTTATATAATTATTAATTCACGGTACAAATATGTGGCCTTTTCAAATATGTGGGCTTGTCTAACCTTAACCCAACGAATATAAAAGTAAACGTATATGGGTAAACACGTGTATATGAAAATTGAGTATTACTAAGTAGACACCCACTTTGTTAATGGGATCCAACTCATCCGATATAGAATTTTGAATTACCAAATAAATGCTTATAGTTTTTCTTAAGAGTTGGCACCTCACAACTGAACTATTTATTCCTCACTTTTTAAAATTTTAATTTAATTATAAAATATTAAATATTTTTTATTAAAGTTTTTGATTTATTTTCAGAATTATCCTTTTATATAGTTTTTAAATTTAATACACCTTATATCTTTTTCAAATAAATAAAAATAAAAATACACTTCATTTCTAATATTTATATACAGTTTTCTCAGATCCATTAGAAAGACTTGTTTTTTCTTCTTATTTCATGGTGAAACCATCTTTATTAGATGTCGTTTTTTTTTTCCCGTAGTCGATTGGATTGTTGGTGGTAGATTGCGAGTGTGATATTAATTGTCTCATGATCTTTTTGAGCGATTAAGTTAGGGTTTTTGTATGGTTTCGTTTCGTCAAAGATTAGGTTTTCTTGGTTTTTTTTTTTTTTTTTTTTTTTTGTAAATAACATTTGTTATAGGGATCTTTCGGTAGCATGACATGTCAGCAAAGAAAACGGATAATCTGGAAGATATGGCGAACCATGTCATCAGGGAAGAAAAATAAACCCGATCGGGTAAATCAACCGATCAACCAACCAACATTTGACCAGGTCACAGTTGATGTTACTAGACAAAGACCGATCGGCCAAAATAGGTCAAAACTCGATTGAGTAGAAAAACCGATCAAGAAAAAGAGACCTGGTCGGGTTGAGAAACGATTGACCAAGCGATGCTCAGTCAAGACAGTAACACAAGTTCAACTACAACTCAAATATGAAGAAGAATGATCTTACTCAAACAAGGAATATAGGACCACATTCCAATAAGGAAATATTACTATTTCCTCATACATATCAAACAGTCCAAATCAAGCAGTAACTCTGTTCTTTTAGAAGATTGCACACCAATAAGGAAATAAGTCCTAAATGGACTACTCAACTAGAATCCTACGAATATTCTAATTCAATGCGCTAGATCTCCGAAACAGGAAAAGAATTAAATACGACTTCAACAAGTAACAAGTTCTAATTAAACACCACCACCTTTCCTTACTTGTACACCAAGAGTTAAGGGTTCTATGCATATATAAATAGACTCTTAATGCCATTATGTATGTAGATGATGAAAAAGCATAACAACTACTTGAGAGAAGGAGAGATTGAGTGTGTAATCATTCTATTCATAGTGGATTTCTTCTCGCCGTCATCGGCAACCCTGGATGTTTCCCCACCTTAGGGGTGAATTTCTTACATTATCATTCTCAAATGCAAGCAAATCATATCGCATCCATGTGAAGAAAGAAGCTTTGTTTATTCAACCTTATACTGATTAAAGCTTCGATCTACCTACGTGTTAATATTTGGCGGTTGACTTTTCAACGATCAAAAAATCGCCGTCAACAATTGGCATTAGAAGGAAGGGGGAGAACTCAATTGCGAGGAACCCTCGTGAACAGACTACACAGAGAATTCCGATGTGGATCCTACATTTGAAACACCCTAGGAAACGACTATTGGGAGTGCTAAGGAGTGGATCAACTGCATTTGAGATACCCAAAGCATGAGCCACAGTTGTGACCAAATTTAGAGGAAGAATATTCACAAAGCATTAAAGTGTCAAAAATCCATCTGAGGAATTGCCTTCCCATTCCGACAGCTTACCAAAAAAAAAAAAAAAAAGATGTCGCGAATCGCGAAATTTCTTACCAATGGGCACTAAAACGAGCATATCTCCCTCTACGGAACTTGGATTTACAAACCTTAAAAACCACTAGAAACTAGACATCCAAGGCTTTCCAAGAATATGTGGTTCGTATCCTAGTTCGATTTGAGCAATATTTGATGGATCCCGTAATATTGAAGAAAAAAGATTGTGGATAGAACTCTGATCTGACAATTGAACACTGAAACAGATATATCTCCCTCTATAGAAGTCCAAATCATGAGTCATAAAAACCATTAGAAACTAGATATCCGTACCTTTCTAGAAATATATGGTTTGAAATCTGGTTCAACCTATGGAAGATTTTATGGCCCCTAAAACATTGAAGAAATTGGTTCGCAGAGAATTTTATGATCCCACCACTAGTCGCTAAAACAGAAGTAACTCTCTCCAGAAAGCACGAAACCGCGAACCGTGAATTTTGCTATAAACTGGACCTACGAGCTTTATGAGGATATGTGATTCTCAACACAATTTATCCTGAGGAATATTTGATGACCTCTGGAACGTTACGGTTCTGCATAAAGTTTACCTTAACACGTGTTAGAAACCGAGCCCATCCTGGTATAAAACACCCAATATCAATTCTCAACTGATCTCACTCAGATCTTCGTCAATTCAACTGCGAATGATCCAAGAGCAAAACAAATGCACTCCAAGTTTGGTAAGTAGCCGAGGTAAGTCAATTTATACACGTTTAATCTTATGGTTTTATCGATCTATTTCGCAGACAGAATACATATATATACTTATGTATATATATATATATTCGTATATAACAAAAAAAATTTAATCAAACAATAATTCTCTTGAATTTAATCAAGACTTTGATCTTGGTGAAAAGCGCTTCCGAAACTGTTTTAAAGCCATACCAAAATCGTTCAAATATAGAGGTACTATTTTTCTTAATTATCATGTTATTTAATATTGTTGGAATCATAAATTATATAATCCACGTCTTCCTATCAAAATTCTTACTGATGTTAAAACAATGTATGAATCACATTTGATTCGAAGACGCATGTAACATGTACATGCCATGATGTTTTGTTACTTTTCAGCCCAAATATGCCATGGTTATTGATGCTTAAATATTCATGATAGTGGTTAAACTCAACAATATTGGGTTTGACCAATTCGTTCTTTATATCAAATGAGCATGAGTGTCAAAGAATGTGACACTCTCAAGATAGTTGGTATGTCTAACACTAGAGTGATCTAGATATATTAAATTATTTGGCATATTTGGTATGTTTGACACAAAGAAATATTTGGTATGCTTGAGACATTGAATTTATATAATCTAGATATATTAAATTATGTCTACATCTTCATATTGTTATACTTTCACATACAAATACACAACACACGGAACTTTTGTGTGATTCTCTTTATGTTTTATTGCACTCACATGTTATCTATGCATGTTTCTCTCATACACAATACATAATACGCGTGCATAAGTCTATGAACATATAAAGCATGCTTAATTAGTATGTTTGATAACTTTTATGGCTCTCATATGTATGTTGTCTATCATAGGTTTATAGATGTCGAATTTTGACACTAATCATTAATACCATGTATGAGTTGATTGCTTCCAATTATTTAGTCTCATTAAATGCATGATTATTATGATTTGTGCGAACTTTACTCACATACTTGGTATATAAATCAAGTTGAAAATGCTAGCTCAGGAATCGAGTCTTGCCTCGGCGTGTGGGAACCGAATTTCATCTTGATGCGCACGCTTAAAGGTTTTAACAAACAAGAGACCATATAACCTTGGTGACCTAATCAGAGATGGAAGAGTAGCATTGGCCTCACATTGCTAACAACTACCTTTATTAACTCGGGTTTGATCTCTCCTATTAATATGAAGATTTTTCTATATCAAATGTGATATGCCTTGTACGAATAAAACTCGTTTGTGATTAACCATTATCTTTTATTACTTAAGCAAGCATATCTTATCATTTATACTCCATAACCATAAATGGAGCCCAATGGATGCTTTTTAATATATATATATATATATATATACATATAAAATCAGAGTAAGGGTCACTCTTTAAAACCGTCATTAAATATCGTCCTTTGACTAACAATTGGATGAGAATTTTTATAGTGAAATGTTTATCAAGTTCGACTTATATAAGGTTGCTTTCCGAAAGCTTCTTGATCAGATATGTCAATAAAACTCCAAACCATGATTGCATTCATCAATTACTGGATGTCACCACACTATCAACTATCAAAGATAGAATATGTTCGGCCAAGAGTTCGAATCGACAAAAAGATTCAGATGGACCAAAGATGGAAGATGTTCGGCCAAAGACTCTAGTTGGCCAAAATTATGGTCAGCCAAAGATAGAATCTAGTTGGTTATAGTTTCTGGTCAGCTAAAGATGGAATCTGGTCGGCAAAAGATAGGTTTTCTAGTCAGCCAAAGATAAAATTTGGTCTGTAAAAGGTTCTAGTAAAAAAAAAAAAGGGTTTGATCTATGAAAAAGATTAGCCGCGAAGAGAAGTTGGATCTTAATGGAATAATTACAATGGGTCACATCCACAGAAATTAAGAGCATCCTAACGACTGCAACATAAATAGACAAAACACTCGAGATACTCTAGCAAGCCCGAATTAAAAAAAAAAAAAATGGTGCTAGGGGGTGGATTATCTATTGTATTAACCCCAGGAGGTGGGCAAGCAAGCGAATTCGCAAATAAAGTTTTGTTAAAAAAGGGGCGAGATGTAGTTGTAGAAAATTTTACCTTGATGAGCAATGAAAACTGGACCCAAGATTGTAGAGAACATCACGAGTCAATCATCAGCTGAGTCAAATAAGCTATCTATTATCAGCTAAACCAACAACAACTGAAAAATTTACAAACTAAGCAACTAGACTTTGGAGTCGTGGGAGGTTCATGAGATTCAACTCGAAAAAGATAGCCTCCCAAAGGCTTTTTGGGTTTAACATATCAATGAAAAATCCAAACTATGATCACATCAAAGCAATCATCAACTGAACGACCAGCCATCAACCGTCGAAAGCTTAAAATGGCTTCATAGAAATCTCGCATTGGCTCTAGGTCACTCAAATGGGTGGCAATATAGTTGATCAGGACCACATGTGCTGCGACCAAAAGATGATTGTATTTCATTTCCATCACGATTATTCAGAAAGAACTCCGCCACATACAATTGGCAAACAAAGTAGCAAAATCTGAATGTCAGCCTATTTTGCTCACCATAGCTATTCAGTTTGGTGGAACTACTAAGCTCATCATAATTGCTCGGTTCATTAGAGGTATTCAAAAATTACAGATATTTTAGCTCACCGTTCTGTTAGATACTTTGATCGGATACTCAACAAAGCATTACAAAAAAAAGAGGAAAGAAGAACACGGTGTTAAAAGCACTCTGTTTGAATAAAACCTACTTTAACAACTGATGGGGGGCTATGGGGTAACACATCACAATAAAGAAGCAGGCAATGTGACAAAAAATTCGCAGTTGCAAAAGCAGTTTTTAGCATTGCAAAGTAATTTTAACAAAGTCACTTTTCTAACCAGGTGATTCGGCCTATGTATTTATATGGTTAAGGAGTAGGCGACGTGACAAAAAATTAGCAATTGCAAAAGCAGTTTTTAGCATTGCAAAACAGGTTTTAGCATTGCAAAACAGTTTTAACAAAGTCATTTCTCTAACCAGGTGATTCGGCTGATATATATATATATATATAAGATAACTGATCGGTCCAAAGTTAATCAGTGTATACAAAGATAACTGATCGGTCCAAAGTTGATCAGTGTATACAAAGATAACTGATTGGTCCAAAGATGGTCACTATGATAAGATAACCGATTGGTCCAAAGTCGATCAGTGTACAAAGATTACTTATCAGTCAGAAGTAATTAGTGTAATAAGATAACTGATACATGTAAAAAAATGGATGAATTAGATTGGAAGCTAGAGTATGAAAACAAAAGCAAATGGATCGGTCACCACCTTTCAGCACATGTAAGAAGATGAATAACATCAGCCCATCTCAATCATAGCGGTTTGATCTAAGGGTTGCCTGTAGCCCTAAAATTTGGGCATCCCTTGCCAAAATAAAAAAGAATAAGATGGATTGTTGCAGTTTGCGAAAGGTCCTAGAGATCATTCACTTTAAGGAATGTTTGAATATATTCGGGACATCACAACTCCACCCTGGAAATGGAAACACCCACTACACATGTTAGTATTGATCACTAAATTGTGTTGTTTGCTTCCTTGTAGTGATCTAGGAAGGTATGAGATAAACTATTATACAAAAGTATAAGAAGGGAACATTTCGTGATTTATCGAGTCGGAGAAAAAAAAATGTTATCAATTCCAGGTCTCCCATCTAGTGAATATAAAGAGACAGAGCTTACTAAGTTAGGCATCTGCACTCAAAGAAATGTTAAAGATTAGACATAGTCCGGCTAAACTTCTAAAAACTCAAAAGACCAATAAAAGTGTTTGAAAATTTGTCTTCGTTCATAGAGACAAGCTCGTAGCACCAGAGATTGCCAAGGCCAAATAGGTGCTCTAAGGGGCCAAGTGAGATGGCTGAAAGCATAAGTGAAAAGACAATGCATACACACCTAAACTAACTAGGTGCATAAGAAGTACTGTTAGCACGCCTTCAGGTATTAGAAACCAGATGGGATACGTGAAGTTGAATCGGGCAATGAATTACTCAGACCTAAAAGCCAGTTGATTAGATACTTGGCTGGGTTAAGTTGAATGAGATATAGAACATCCTCGTTCAATAAGTCTTAAGTAACAGACTACTAGGAGACGTCCCAGTTACTTAATTGCCAGATAAAAGACAAATGTTTATAAATTAGTTACCATGTAAATGGCATAAATAACACTACTTTGCGAATGACAAGACCAATCAAAACCATTAACCAGAGTAGAGATAACTAATCAACTTAATAAGATAACTGATTAGTCTTAGAGTGGTCAGTGTAATAAGATAATGGATCTGTCCCAAATTGATCAATTCAACAAGATAACCGATCAACTTTAAAGTGATCAGTTCAGTAAGATAATCAATCCGTCTTAAAACGATCAATTCAACAAGATACTGATCAGCTACAGGGTGATCAGTTCGATAAAGGTAACTAATCATACCTAAAAGTGACTAGTTTAATAAAGATACTTGATCAGACTGAAGTAATGAGATACTCAGTATAAAATCAATTAGAGAGATTCTTGGCTAATAATTTGGTTATCGCTAAAGAAGGATTCGAGCGTTAGTAAAAACCGCTCAAAGATAGATCCAAACTAAGTTAAACAGAGCTAAAAAGGGGTCTCAGATTTGCCCAAATAGGTGAGAAGATTCAAGCGTTAGTAATAAAAAAATGCCAAGTTCATCTCGTTGCAAGACGAAATAAAAAACAAAAGAAACAAAGAAAAGAGAACTCAAATATCAAGACTGGTCGAATCCAATGAGACACTAGATTAGATTGAGGTAATGAGATACTCAGTGGAGGAGTAATTAAAGAAATACTAGCCTAAAAATTCAGTTTGTCAAAAGGTAACGAGATACTTGGGCAAATCGACCGGGTCTTGTAAAGCGTACAAATTGACTAAGTTAATGGGCTACTCAGACTTAAGACCAGTTTGGCATTTGGTCCAATTAAGTTAAGTGAGATGCTCAGCTTGAAACAAAAGTCAATAATATGCTCAATAGCTCGTTGAGCAGGTCCTTTGAGAAGGCATATCAAAATGCTTAACTCAAGTATTTAAGAATGTATTGATATTGGTAAAGATTGGTTGGCTAACAAGTCAGCATCGTTATTGAAATATCGGTAACTAAGTATGCCATATCACCAAAAGCCGACCAAACGAACAATCAAAACCCCGACCAAGTCTTCATCATGAGTAAGCCCGAGGGGACAAAGTCAAAGACCGGCCATCCATCAAAGCAAAACTGATTAGTTTAATATGATAACTGATCTATCTCATATGATTGGGTTTAATAAGATATCTAGTCAAAATAAAGAGTCTAATGAGATACTATGATGAACGTGTCTAATGAGACACTCGACCAGATTGAGATTATTAAATAGTGAAAAACCAGTTAATAAAATATTTGGTCAAATATTCAGCTTATAAAAAGGTAACTAGATACTTGGATAAACTAGTCAAGTCCAAAAAAAAAAAAAGACTTGACCCAATTAAGTCAATGGATTGCTCAAACTTAAATGCCAATTAATGAGATACTTGACTAGATTAAGTTAAATGAGATATTCAGCTTAAACAAAGAATCCAATTATACACTTAGTAAAAATAGAATGCTTTATTATTTTTTACACATTCATAAGTGTACAGGTATACACAACTGATTAGAAAGATCACCCGAAAAGAAAACTGACTGGGTGCAGATAAAGCACTATCAGCCTAAGAACTGATTGGATGCAAATAAAACACTATCAAGGATTTGGCATTCTAAAAGGAAAAGGGGGTAAATACTTTTTTGCTTAAGTTATATATTCCTTTTAATTTTAAAATGTGTATGTACAAAGCTCTAATAGGCAAGTGCACATAAAAACAGTCAGGAAGCTTTCAAATGCAAGATCTAGGCCATCTAAGCCGAACGCTTTAACTCTTTAAGGTTGGTTTAGCTTGCTAAAAATCAAGTAAGAACCCCAAAAAGTGGGTAGAGACTTAGATACGGTGAGTCAAGACCCCTGTGGTGCAAAATAAACACTCGAGTTGCCCTAAGTCAGAAAGCCTAAATCCTTGTCTATCAGCCGAGCGAGCCTTTGAAGTAATTCGCAAGAAGTGCAAAAAACAATGAGCAATTGCAAAAGAGACAAGGATGGTTGAAATCAAATGCAAGTAAGTCAAAAGTCAAAAGTCAAAAGTCAAAATTTTGTTTATATACAAAAAATGTCTTTTTCTTTTGCATAAACATTAGCCAGGAAGTCTAAAAAAAAAAAGACTGAACTACAAGAAAGATCAGCCAAAAGAAGACCGGTCTATAAGAAAGAGTGGCCAAAAAGAAGAATATGGTTGGCGAAAGAAGAATATGTTTGGCCAAAAGATATAGCTTGTTATGCCAAAGATACTAGTCGGCCAAAGGTAGAATCTGGCCGGTTAGAGTTTCTGGTTAGCTAAAGACAGAATCTGATTTGTGAAAAAAGATTAGCCAAAAAAAAGTTCAAAGGAGGAAGAAAGATCCAGGTCGAACGCTTGGAATGTCCTACAAAAAATATATATAAAAGAAGGAAGAAAATGAACTTTACTCAGGCCAACGACAAGGGAGATTCTATCCAAACCAATGAAAAAGAAAAAAGCGAGCTCATGAGCTCAAAACATGGTTCCTACCATGCATATCGATGTCAACTCATAAGCAACGACGATGCTAGGGGGTAGATTCCAAAAAAATATGAAACCTTGGATAACAATAGCCCCCAAGTCACCATGAACATGCATATATATGGCAGTGGCCTTTGGGGGTGGATGCTAAGAAGTACGTTCTCCATCGAGCGCCATCTTACTTTTTCGATAACAATGATATCTACCACATTTTTCTCAGCTTATGAGGAAAGACGCTACTCAGGGAGATCTTACTAAGTTTCTCTTATGGTCTTCAACCTCGAAATTTTCAAGCTATCTTCAGCACTAATACTTCAAAAAATCATCAGAACTTGCCTTTAATGGGTATTCTATACATGACAATAAAAGCGATGGAGTACTGTACGACGAAAAGAAAACATGTTTCGTGATAAAGCAGTGCAAAGATGGATCTAAGAAAAGGCGAGAAAGGATCCAAGTGCTAGTAAGAATCGCTCAAAGATGGATCCTAACGAAATTGAACCGGGATGAAATTGGATCAGAGCGTTAGCAAGAACCGCTCAAAGATGGATCCAGTCAAAGCTGAATAATGCTAAAAAATGGGCCTCAGATTCGCTCAAATGAGCTAGAGGATCTGAGCGTCAGCCGGAAAAAGAAAAAAGTCAAGCTAAGAAAAATTGCGTAAAGTCAAGTTAACTGAACAAAAAAATGTTCATTCTATATAGGCCAGTGGGACATGGCCCTGCTCATAGCAAAAATACCTTATCCAGGGGAGAAAAAAAAAACAGAAGATGATCACTTAAAAAGATGACTATGATCATTTGGCGATTAGCCATGGTCTAATAAGATCAAGTGCAAGTTTATCTCATAAAAAAGTATCCAAAAGCATCTTAGCGACCTGATATGAGTCTCGAAGACACTTACATATATAGGTCAAAAGATGTATCTCAACTACATAAACTGTCTTGAAGATTATCAGTCTGCAGGAGAATATAACAAAAATTATATGGACATAGCATAAAAAAATCAAAGGAGAACTATTAAAATCCCCTTCGTCAAGTCGTCAAGAACTCATCTCGTAGATTTGAGGGTTATTGTTATAGGGATTTTTCGGTAGCATAACATGTCAGCAAAGAAAACAGACAATCTGAAAGATATGGCAAACCACGTCATTAGAGAAGAAAAATAAGCCTGATTGGGTAAAGCAATCGATCAACCAACCAACATCTGACCAGCCACAGTTGATGTTACTAGATGGAGCAGTTAGACTGAACAAATTGGCCAAAATAGGTCAAAACTTGTTCGGGAAAAAGTGATTCGGTTGGGTTGAGAAACGGTCGGCCAAGCTATGCTTAGTCAAGACAGTAAGACAAGTTCAACTACAACTCCAATACGAAGAAGAATGATCTTACTCTAACAAAGAATATAAGACCATATTCAAATTAGAAAATATTACTATTTCGTCCTACATATCAGAAAGTCTAAATCAAGCAATAACTCTGGTATTCTGGAAAATTGCACACCAATAAGGAAATAAGTCCTAAATGGACTACTCAACTAGAATTCTACAAAGATTCTAATTCAATGCGCCGGATCTCCGAAACAGGAAAAGAATTTAATACGACTTCAACAAGTAACAAGTTCTAATTAAACACCACCACCTTTCCTTACTTGTACACCAAGAGTTAGGGTTCTATACATATATAAATAGACCTTTAATGCCAATATGTACGTAGATGATGAAAAAGCATAACAACCACTTGAGAGAAGGAGAGATTGAGTGTGTAATCATTGTATTCATAATAGATTTCTTCTCGTCATCACCGGCAACTGTGGATGTTTCCCTGCTTTGGGGTTTTACCACGTAAAACATGTGTTATGCTTGATTTATCCTTTATTTCCTACTTTCTTACATTATTATTCTCAAATGCGAACAAATAGTATCACATCCACATGGAGAAAGAGGCTTTGCTTATTCAACCTTATACTGGTTAAAGCTTCAATCTGCCTACATGTTAATGTTTGACGATTGACTTTTCAACGATCCAAAAATCGCCGTCAACAACATTAAGCTAACTTTGAAAGTTCGTAATAAAATCTACATAAGAATTGATACAAATCATAAAATGCAATGAAAATCTGAAAGAAAATAAAACGAGAAAAAAAATAGCAAACATGGATCTGAAAACAAAACAAACATGTGAAACTTTAAAATTAAAAAACACTAAACAAACGTGTGAAACATTAAAATAAAAAAATACTAAACATGGGAAACATGCGATTAAGATCTGAAAGAAAATATAAACAAAAATAGTAAACATTCAATGAATTAAAATAATCTATGTCATTAGAGTTTTGAAATAAAGAAAGTGAGCGTTTTATTAGTTTTATTTTGTACAATATTTTTTTAATAAAAATTCTGCCCCTTTAAGTAATTTGATAAAGAAAAAAAAATACAAAATAATTTAAAAAATTGGGTATATATACTTCAGCAGTATGTATGCCAATAACACCACTCTTTTTTGAATTCTAATTTCCAAGCAGTTTGCAGCCGTTATAAAATTTACCAAATTAGCCTTTAAGATGAAACTTTTAGCGTGATGATACTTATATTGTTTTAAAACTGTATTTACTACCCAAATTTATAAATTTCAACATTAACCTTAAATTAAATATTAATATTTTAACCATAAGATGTTATACTTTTTTTTTTTTTTCAAAAATAGTTACTAAATAAATTAAATTTATAAATAAATAAAAATCTAAATCGAAAAGTCTTCTCCCAAGCTTGAAAGGAATCAAAAGCAACCCAAATTAGCCTCCACCTTTTTTTTTTTTTTTTCCAATTATAATTATTTATAATTTATCTTCTTATACTATTCCTCCTTCATCAAAATTTCAAAAGCAACAAAAATCTGGGCTCCTCCCGATTTTTTTATTTTCTCATTTTAATTATTTATCCATTTATTTCATATAATTTATTTTCTTTCAAAATTAAAAAAAAAAAAGGAAATACTTGGCATGGCAATGTGTGGGGTGTACTTACGAAATATAAAATTTTAAATTTTTTTAACTGGATGTCCATACAAAAAGGAGTGAACATACCATTTTCCAGGGATACAAATATCGCTACTCAAACTTTTATCGATCAACTTAATAGAGAACTTCTTTTGACAATTCAATTTTTTCTATTTACAAAAAGAAGTGCACATACCGTTTTCCAAGGATGCAAATATCGCTACTCAAACTTTTATCGATCAACTTAATAAAGAGCTTCTTTTGACAATTCAATTTTTTCTATTTACACTTATTTTCTAAAGACACTCATTTCTAAAAATTTAATTAAAATTTTTTTTAAAGACACTTCTTTTTGTTCCAAAATTATCCATTTTATCTTTTGACACTTTTATTCTAAAGATACTCCATTTTTAAAAGTAAAATTTCTAAAAACACTCAATTTATTTTAATACTACCCATAATCATTGTACTTAAAGTGGCAGGTGTTTTCTAGCCTCTCAGGTCCGCATTTATATTGATTTTTCTTTGCTCTCCGATGGTACAATACAAACATGTTGGAATCTCAAGAGAAGAGACAAGGTTAATAGGTTTTAAAATTAAGTGTTAAAAATGAAAAATATTCATTAAAGCAAGTTCATCTTAGCAGGCATTTTGCAAGAAAAATTTATATAAAGCCCTCTATTTCAAAAAAAAAAAAAAAAATTATATAAAACCCTTAAAATCTATATACAAAAGCATCCTAATTCAACTCTTTCAACCATAGAGTTAGAATATAGAAAACAAGTCTCTGTCTATCATTGGAGTTGAGATGCATTTTTGAAAACATTGTTGATGATCCTATTTTTCAATGCAATAATTGTTGTTTGGAGTAGTTTTTATTTGGCTTGACACGTCAGCACAGAGCCTAGAATTCATGGAATCAAATCTCCATGACATCAAGTCACGTCAGCTCGACAAGCCACGTGTGGCAGCAGCGAGCCAGGAAGCAAAGAGCAAGTCACATGTCAAAGAAACCAACTCAACGGAGCATCCCAAAACAGATGATTTATAAGAACTCGCTATCTACAATGCAAATAGAAGGTATCCTCAATATCATTACAAAATTAGATTCTAGCATGTCTTTCACAAACTCCAGCTTTATATTAGGCAAACAATTACAAAAAATCCAGCAGTTGACAAATCAAATAATAAATACAAAGATTTAGATGACAACTCCCACAAGAAATGAAGATCCTGAATTGCATCATAAATGCATGAAGATCCGATCCATTAGGAATCTCAAACCAATTTGGCATGTATCATTGGATAGTGTTAAAAAAAAAAAAAAAGATTTCATCGTATTGGTAGAGGTTAATTGTTTCATGCTCATATGTATGTATGGATAAGGAAATATGTGGTTTAATATGTGTTAACTGTAAAGAATTTTTTGCATGTGAAATTATATTATGAGGTAGATTGTGATGACTCAGTGTATTTATCTTTTTTATATCTGCTAGAAGATCTTGGAGGTTTAACCATAAGGATATTATGGTTTTTTTTTTTTTTTTTTTTTTTTTTGACTGCAAAGTATTATTAAAGACCAGCAAACCGAAGAAACAAGGGCCAACAAAGGCCACCCAACCATAGCATAACCCAGAAACAAAACAAGGTAAAAACAAACACACAACAACCACAAAAAAGCAAGGAAAACAAACCACAGCAAAACAAAAACAACACAAGACCCAGCAAAAGCAAAACAAAGCTGAACAGAAGAAACATAACAGGCAAAACAGAGAAGTGCGAGAGAAAACAGATTCTACAAAGGCTAGCTGAACACTAGGTTAACAAGAGACAGAAAAAACAGATGAAAATCACTGGTAATCACCCATGATCCCTCCCGTCCCATAAAATCACCTAACATCTTGGACCCCATCTTCGCTTGCCTGTCTACAAACTGATTGGAATCTCTTGAGCTAAAGGAAACCTTGCCACCAATGACGTCTAAATTGTCATGGATCCTGAGGTTGCCAATGCCCTCACCATTAATCCAAGAGACCGCAACTTTTGAATCACTCGCAATCTCGATACTACAACCCACAAGAAAAGGAAAAGACACACATAATGAACATGCCTTGTGAATAGTAGCAACCTCTGCTGCGTTGGAGTCTTGGATCCCAATGAAATTCGAGAATAAGCATAACACTTTCCCATTACAATCCCTTAAAACTCCTTCGATTCTGGTCGATCCTGGCTTCCCTAAAGCGAAATCATTTACGGTAAAATATAATTGAGAACAATTGATTCATCCAAAGATCATACGGTAACAAGCATACTTAAGATAAGAACGAATCCTTAACTTGATTAACATCTTTTATCAAAGTCAATTCGAAGCATTGAGTAAACGTAGTTGGAGAGCATTTATGACCTAGTTTTCTCACCTCTTGATATCATTCCCATATTCTTGTTTAATGCTTTCCTAGTTTAATTCGGTTCTAAAACAATCAATCAATCTCAAATCTCTTGGATACCGTTACTTGCTTAGCTTTAATTAGAAATAGTTTATAATTGGTAAATCATTTTTTCTCGTGGGAATGATACCTACTTTTCCCTGTAATTATCTTACGATTCGTGCATTTGCGAGTTAGGTTTTTATAACACGATTTTACACATCATAAAGCTGGGTACTTTATTTGTGGTTAATCTACAACTGCAGTCCATTCCGTAATGTACGGTGGTTTTATCCTAGACTACTCACATGGTGATATGAGAATGGGGGAACCTTCTATGATGTGATCATATAGGATTGGGTCACGATCTATATGAATTTATCACTAAGATCCGTTAGTTGAAAAGATTCATATATATCAATAAAAGATGGATGTATATGGGTGATCTAAATCTTGAGTGTCTTGTTTATTCCTTCAAGTTAGATTGTGTTTCTTGACAAAAGTAGATAATAGTTCTTTTAAGGGTTGATTCAGGACTTGAACAATTAAAAGCCTTTTCCTTCTTCCGTAAAAGAACGAAGGATATAATTGTTCACTAGAGAATCAATGGTACTTAAAGGAAAAGATATAATTAGATAGGTATAATGGAATTTATGACCTAGCTCTAATTATGAACTACTTGTGGAGGATCATACTATATGTAATAGCTATATCAATGGGCACTGAGAATTTGGTTTTGTAAAACATCTATAGTTACGAGAGTACAACCTTGAGTTTTTTGTGGAATAACTTCGATGTTAATAATAGTGAAGTATTAATTAAAAAGTGTAATTAATTTTTCTAAGTATTATTGGAACTCAAAACTGTGGGTTCATTAGGTTCCCTTGCTATCCCTTTACATTTGATAGTAACAAGGCTCACAGAGAATTGGATGGTCCAATTAATTATGTTACGAAAGTAACTTAAATATATTATGAGAATTAATTAAATGATGTGATTATTTAATTGATTAATTAAATATTATTAAATAATATGATTATTTAATTGACATATTAATAATTAAGAATTATTAATTGTTATATGAGGTTTCAATTTCGAACATTGACAAGAGCAAAATAATAAAATAATAAGTGATTATTTTTATTTAATCTAAAGAGGTCAAAGGTTCAAACCCTAGTGTTGACCGAATTAAAAAGGATTTATAATCCTATTTTGACTTGGTTTACTAAACCCTAGGATCCTATCATATAAGATATACTTATCAGGAAAAATAAACAAACTGAAACCTAATTGAGAGACAAAGGGTGCGGCAATATAAGAGAGGAAAAGAAAAGTTTTTTCTCTTCCCCCTACCTTGGCCGAATTCACAAGAGGAGATAAGGAGTTGTCTTCCAAATCTCTTATGCCTCCATTCAATTGCTCCCAAAATTCGTGATGTGCCCACACACACAGTTGCTAAATCGTAGGATATAGCTCGGAAGGCTTAATGGTGAAGGATCGAAAAGAAAACAAAGGAGTGTTCTTCAAAGGTATGAAAACAAATCTCTTCCTCATGTTTGTGTATACAAACAATGTCCAAAGACGATAAATTGTTAAAACCTATCTATCTTAACTCTTGATTTTCCGTTGCGTGACCTACATAAAGATGTTTGCCATATTTGTTATTGTGTGCACACGGATGTTGATTATGGCAAGAAATCTCAAAGCTTTTTAGCTTTGAGGGGGTAATTCACTCTTAAGGTATAAAGATTTTGACTAATGAGTGAACATTACTTAAGATAGAAGGATTTTCCCATCTTAAGGGAGGATTAACTCATTATTCGAAGGCTTGATAAATGAGTGTAAGATGCTTAAAACATTAAGTTTGCTCTTCTTAAGATACTCCACTTGAAGCGAAGGTGGACCTATATGGAAATAGGCATGGCGATCACATTTGCATGTAATTTTCCATACCACACAGACACACCATTTTTACCTGGGTAGATAGAGTTAAGGGCCTTTTGATTGCATATGGTCTTATGTTGATTAAAGATGTAATGTTCTATGTAATTGGATACTTAAGGTTCTATTGAACTAAGGAAGGAAGGTGTAATTGGATACTTTTAACAAGTCACGTGACTTTTTATCTTAGAATGACAACCTTCATCTTCATCTTGACTTGAAAACCAACAAGGATCAACAGCAGAGAAACCAACAGTGTTAGTTTTTCTCTATCAGCAGCCAAAAAGGAATTCATTATTGAGGTTGAAAAAGAGAGCTCTAACAGGGGTATTGTTAAGGAATAGAGCAAGGAAATGGCAAATGTACGAAGAACAACGCAATGATCAACAATACCTATTTCATACCATCTTTTATATCCAAATTAGGTGATCAAAAAAATTCATGTCAATTAGACTAATTAATGCAAATGTCCTAATACGAAATCATTTAAGAGAAAAGGCATAGAATCTACAAATATGAAGGTGTCAGAGAAGAACATTATTTAGTGGTCGTATATAGAAAATTTTCCAAATTTAGAATAACCCCCCATAAATGCTCAAATAAATCATCAAGGCATTGCAAACAAATTTCATATCTTTCTGAAGAAGTACACCAACCATTAGTGTCAAAACACGTGTTGCTTAAATTTTGTTCATCTGTCAAGGGGTAAGTTGGGAAACTAAAAGAATACGAAGATTGAAAGTAGGCTATGAAAGACTCTACCTCACTGATCGTAATAGTTGCAGACATGATTAGTGTCAACAAAGTCGATAGCTTAATAGTTAGCACTCTTATGAGTGCAAAGTTGTTCTCATTTTAGGCAATTAATCAATGAGCATGTAAGGTCAAGAAAAGAGCAAGTGAAAACCATGATACATATTTTGCACACCGTCAGCCAATTCAAAGAAAGAAAAAAAAAAACACCTCAAAAAAGAAAACATGTAAAAAGAACATGTTAGAGCATAAAAAACGACATTACTTTGCATTTGTTATCAGGCTTAAGACCCAATATTAATTCTTTATTGTTTGTACTCTTGGCCTAATGCCATTAGTCTCTCTTTAGGGCATCTTTGTAAAGATCAATATATATATATAAATCTTTTTAGCTCAGCAATGAAGCTTGTCTGAGAATTGTGTAGAAAATTGTGTTCCCATATTTTTTAACTTGGTATCAGAGCTAATGTTTAGCATTGGAAAAGATGACTCTACCGTTTCTCCATCTCCTGAGAGTACTACTAAGAAGGAGCAAGGTTCGAGCATGAAGAAAGACGCAAGGAGCAGAGAGATGTCTTCTAGCTCATTTGGCAACCTGAAATCCACAAATTAATCAGGTCATCCTCTTGGTTCGTATTGTTCAGCCAAGCTGAACCACGAGAACTACTTGCTTTGGAAAAATCTTGTTTTGCCTGTCATTCGTGGAAATCGATTGGAGGGTTTCATCACAAGAACTCAGAAATGTCCATCAAAGTATGTTCCAGCCACAGTAAGTGGAGAAGTGTCTGATGAGGTTCAAGAATACCCAAAGCATGAAGAATGGGTTATTCACGACCAAATTTTACTTGGATGGTTGTATAATTCCATCGAACCTAATGTTGTTTCTGAAGTAATGTGTAGTGAAACCTCTAAAGATCTCTGGGATTCTATCAAAGACTTGTTTGGAATCAAAACCAAGTCCAACATAGCCTATTACAAGAAGGAATTTCAGGAATTGAAAAAAGGTGGAATGAAGATGTTTGATTACTTGAAAATGGCTAAGAGATTGACGGACAATTTAGCTCTTGCCAGTAGACCAGTCCCTTTAGAGGATTTGGTCTCACAAATCTTGAATTGACTTGACTCACATGAGTATAATCCATTGGTATGTCAAATCAATGAGAATGAAGACATTAGTTGGATTGATTTGCAGGCAAAACTTCTGAGTTTTGAGAAGAGGTTGGAGCAAATGAATGATGGAATAGCATCCATTAATCTGGGACAAGCAACTGCTAACTTTGCTGGAACAAAGAACATTGGTGGTCAAAGTGCATAGAACAGAGGCCAAGGCAAGTTTCAAGGAAATCAATACAGGATTCAAGGTCAGTTTTTCAACAACAACCCAAACAGAATAGAAACGCAATAGGCTATGGAAATAGTGGTGGTAGATCCCCAAAAGGAAGAGGAGGCAGAAACAGTAACTCTAGGGCTATTTGCCAAGTATGTGGTAAAATAGGTCACATTGTAGTCAAATGCTACTACAAATATAATGATGCTTATCAAGAGAGCCCCCCAGATCAATACAACAACAACAACACCAGTTCAGCATTTGTAGCAGGTCCAGAGACAGTAATTGATCCTGCTTAGTATACTGACAGTGGAGTAAGTGCACATGTTACTGGAGATGCTGGTAACATAGGGCAAAAGGCTGAATATAATGGTAACCATACACTCACAATTGGTAACGGTGATAGACTTTCTATTGGTCATATTGGAAATTCACTATTGCACACTACTAATAATAGAGTTTTATACTTAAACGATATGTGACATGTGCCTACAATTAAGAAGAGCCTTATTAGCATCTCCCAACTTACTACTTGCAATAATACTATTGTTGAATTTGACTCTTGTGGTTGTGTTGTTAAGGACAAGGTGACAGGAGTGGCTCTACTTCAAGGGAGGCTTAAGGATGGGTTGTACCAACTTGATCTACCCCTCACCAAACCAGATTTTTCAATTCCTATCACAAAATCCAAGACTCCTTTTCAACTTTCAACCCAGTTTTCTAGTTGTAATTCTGTTCAGTTTGCTAAATCAATAGTAGTAGCTCTTTGATCCATAAGAGAGGTATGGCATAAAAGGTTAGGCCACCCCTCAAATAGAACTCTTGACTTGATTTTGAAAAATTGTAATCAAAAGTTGAATATCAATGAAAAACAATTTTTTTTTAATGCTTGTCAATATGGAAAATCACATTTGTTGCCTTTTAAACTATCAAATTCTCATGCCAGTCATCCTTTTGACCTTATTCACACTGATCTATGGGGTCCTTCTCCAATGATGTCCACTTCAGGTCACAGATACTATATCCACTTTATTGATGATTTTAGTAGATACACATGGCTCTTTTTATTAAAGTATAAATCATATGCCTTTAGAGTGTTTACTCAGTTCAAAACTCTTGTAGAAAACCAACTTGACAGAAAGATTAAATGCCTACAGTCTGACATGGGAGGTGAATATCAGAGTTTTAGGGAATTTATTCAAAATCAAGGAATACAATTTAGGCATTCTTGCCCTCTCACATCTGCTCAAAATGGCAGAGTTGAGAGAAAGCATAGACATATAGTGGAGACTGGTCTTACCTTATTAGCTCAAGCATATATGCCTCTCAAATATTGGTGTGAAGCTTTTCAAACTTCAGTTTACCTTATAAATAGACTTCCTACACCAACACTTGAAAGAGATACTCTTATCACTAAACTTTTTCATCAGAATCCAGACTAACTTTCCTTTAACGCCTTTAGTTGTGCATGCTTCCCTTGCCTTAGACCCTACCAAAACCAAAAATTTCAGTTCCACGCTACCAAATGTGTGTTTCTTGGGTATAGTGATACCTTTAAAGGGTGTGAGTTAGACTGGTACAATCTACATCTCTAGACATGTTGTTTTCAATGAACTTGAATTCCCATTTAAAGATAGTTTTTGAACACCAAACAGGTTGAGTCAACAACTGTCATCAATGCTCATCACTGGTTTCCTATTTTGTTTCCTCATCCTCAAACCACTCCAACTAACACTTCTCCCTCATCCTCTTGTCCCTCAAGCAGTACTTCTCTATTACATGTCTCCTCTGCAGGTGGTTCACTTCCTGCTAACTCCCCATCAGTTATTGTTGAATGAGGTAATGATGATAATGATGCTAGCTCTAGTCCTAGTCCTAGTCCATATTTATCTGTTATTCCTTGTGGTTCTGATAACAGTATTGAGGAAGAATCAAGGCATGAAGAAATTATAGATGCTCAACCAACTGAAGGACAAGGAAATCATATGGTGACAAGAGCCAAGATGGGCATACACAAGCTAAAAACATACCCATCAGAATATCAAATGTTCTCAGCTATTAGAGATCAAGCACCTTCTGAACCAACATCAAATCTTGAAGCTTTAAACTTCAAAATCTGGTCTACTACAATGCAAGAAGAAATCAATGCGCTAAACAAGAACAAAACATGGGCTCTAGTTCCTTATTCATCTTCTTATAACATAGTTGGTAATAAATGGATTTATAAAGTTAAATATAATTATGATGGAAGTTTTCAGAGATGCAAAGCAAGATTGGTTGCCAAAGGGTTTACTCAAACACCTAAGATTAATTTCTCAGAAACTTTTAGCCCATTCATCAAAGCCTCCACCATCAGAATTGTACTTACTATAGCCATCTCAAGGAATTGGTCAGTGAGGCACTTAGATATAAACAATGCTTTCTTGAATAGGAATCTACAAGAAACTATCAATATGAAGCAACCAGATGGTTTTGTAGATAGTTCAAGACCTAATTTTGTTTGCAAGCTGCAGAAGGCATTATATGGATTAAAGCAGGCTCCTAGAGCATGGTATGAGAAGCTCAAGAATACTTTGGTTGACTGGAAATTCAAGAACTCAAAGTGTGACTCTTCCTTATCCATCTATAAAGATGAAAATCAGATTATTATGGTTCTCATCTATGTAGATGACATGATTGTTACAAGAAGTAACTCTGATTCATTGCGGAGATTTGTTAAAAGGCTGAACAATCTATTTACGCTCAAGGATATGGGAGATCTACACCATTTCCTAGGAATAGAAGTAAGAAGAGATGCAACTGGAATGTATTTGACACATACTAGGTATATAGAAGAGCTACTTAAAAAAATAGAGATGGAGAACACAAGGCCATGTCTAACACTAGCAATAGTTGGAAAACAACTATCAGCTACAGATGGTGAACCACTGAAAACCCCACTTATTACAGAAGCATCATTGGAGGCCTTCAATACTTGACAAACACAATGCCAGACATTGCCTTTATCACAAACAAGCTAAGTCAATATTTGCAAAGTCCTTCCACTGCTCACTGGCAAGGGGCAAAAAGGGTACTTAGGTATCTCAAGGGCACTAGAAATATGGGGTTGCACATCATACCTTGTGAGAGATTGACATTACAAGGTTTTTCAGACGTAGATTGGGCTTGCTGTGTAAATGACAGGAGATCAACAACAAGGTATTGTGTCTACTTTGGAGACACTTTGGTCTCATGGTCATCAAAGAAACAACAAGTTGTGTCCAGGTCAAGTGCAGAATTAGAATACAAGGCATTGGCTCAAGTTTCGTGTGAACTTTCATGGCTTGAATCACTTCTACATGAATTGTTGTTTACTTCTTTCTCAATTCCTATCACTTGGTGTGATAACTTAAGTGCAAGTGCTCTGACTGCAAACTCGGTCTATCATGCTAGAACTAAGCATATAGAAGTTGATGTACACTTTGTGAGAGACAAAGTCTTGGCCAAGCAGTTAGATGTTAGGTACGTTTCTTCTTCCGATCAGGTGGCAGAATGCTTGACAAAACCTTTGTCTCATACTTGTTTTCAATACTTAAGAGACAAACTTGGTGTGATTCAGAGACCCTTATCACTCACAAGTTTGCAGGGGAGTGTTAGAGCATGAAAACGACATTACTTTGTATTTGTTATTGGGCTTAAGATCCAATATTAATTCTTTATTGTTTCTACTCTTGGCCTAATGCCATTAGTCTCTCTTTAGGGTATCTTTGTAAAGATTAATATATATAAATCTTTTTAGCTTAACAATGAAGCTTGTCTGAGAATTGTCTAGAAAATTGTGTTCCCAGATTTTTTAACTCAAAATATTCAACTGGTATTGATCTTGCAGGCAATACCTTATATGCTCACTCTTAATTTTAGATAACTTGATTAATGTATATCTTTATTGAGTCCACTCAAAATGGCTGGCTACCACAACTATGCATGATGGCCGAACTAACAAAGGAAACAAAACATTAATATATATGAATGCAAGGTTGCTCATTTTTAATCTTGCCATTTGTTTCTTTCATGGTTCATGCATAAATCAAAAATTATATTTGGGCACATTTAACTGGAAAGAGTATATGAGTTTGGAATTAACTGGAACCAGAACCTTCTCCGGTCATAAGTGCACTTGAATTCAAGTAAAGTTCTTTAGTTGGATTAAGTTAAATTGTAGTGTTAGAAACTTCTTGTTGAAGTACTTCGGGCCTGGGTAATCTATAACCTTGTCCAACAAAAATATTGGTTATCAACTGCATAAATGTGTTCAAGTCATCCTTTAAGTTGTTTAAGTCATCCATTTAAGTTGATAGGAGAATTATGCGGTAGCAACAATGACCAGAAAGAGGCTGAAGTTTGGCAATATCAAATGAAGAAACAGTGCTAAGTTCCAAGTATTTTCTATTATATACTCTTAGTAATTTTTGATTCACATTAGTTTTGCAATTTTTTTATCGATGATCTTTTCACATTTGTGATGATTTGTGGCTGATGATCTTTTCACATTTATGATTGGTTTACTCTACTTGTTAATCTTTTTCTATTCTATATGCAATTTTTTTTTTTTTCATTGATTTCTCTTTTACCGATCTACAATGCGATGTATTTGAAATGACTTTTCAATTAGTGTTTCTGGAAGTGGACCATTTTTACTAGTAGGCTTCGGTTAGATAGAGTATTAACAATAAGTTTTATGTTGTTTGGTATACAATTAAAAAATTCCTTTTAGATTAGAAGATGTTTGACAATGTCTATAAAAGATTTTTGATAGTGATTAATTAATATATATATATATAGTTTTTCAATACAAACGTAATGAAATATCTAAAATATTATGAGTGCATTTGAATCAATTTATTTATTTTTTAAAACCCCTCAAAAAGTACTTCTCATAGAATCTCAAATTTTGAGTTTTTCTCGTATTTTTTATTTCTAATATTAAAAAAGTTCTTGAATAAATGTCAAACAACCAAAAAAGTTATAAAAGAGCTTTGTTGCTACTTGGTAGAGAAACCACAAATATATTTGAGCTAGTCATTGATTATATCTCTTGCAGCTGTTTTATTCTGTTAATATATTGAATAGTTTTCTTTACAACACATGGGTAGAACCGATGTGAATACAATCGAATTACTGACTTGTGTTTTTTTCATTGCAAATTGTGAGAATAAAGTGGATCAGTTTACAGCTAGCAGTAATACTATCATGGGCTCATGGCATATCATCCTCATATGCAAAATTAATGGTTTTGTCACGTAAATCTATTTCAAATACAGACGTAGAGGGATTTGGTAAAATTGGTTTTGAAATTATCTTAAGTAACTGTTAGATTTAAAAGCTAAAACTTAGGAAAATGATAGTTTAAGCTTTTCGAAACCCTGAACATTTCACTATTTTTTGTTCACTCCAAGGGAGCAATAAGAGCAATAAAAAAAAAATCTAAAAGATACCAATCATGGCCTTCATGAAGAACAACACTAGCAAAACAATGTTTCTCTGGTTGATCATCTTCACTTCTCTTCATTGCCTCTCTGTCTCGTTTGAGTTCCAAGTTGGATGCAACAATGACTGGGTTGTACCTCCTGTCAGTGACTCCAAAACCTACAATGACTGGGCCTCAGAAAACAGGTTCAAAGCTAGTGACACCATCAGGTTCAAGTACAAGAAGTACTCAGTGATGGAGGTGAGTGAAGAGGATTACAAGAAGTGCAATTCAACACACCCCATCTTCTTCTTCAACACAGGCAATTCACTCTTCAGGCTCCAGCGTTCAGGTTCTTTTTACTTCATCAGTGGCGTATCGGGACACTGCCAGAAGGGTCAGGGGATGATCGTTAAAGTCATGTCCGAAGAAGAAGAATCTTCTCCCGAAGACAACAACAAATCATTTGCTGGTTCCACCATTGTCGCTGCTGGAGTTTCTAAACCAGTCTTTGGTCACTTTGTTTTCTTCTGTGTTGCTTCCTATCTTTTCTAGTTTGTTCATTTGCTAGTTAGTGTTGTCCTTTTGCTATTTTTTTTTTTTTTTTTGGATGTCTGGACTTGACTTCGGTCTCTTAAGTATTTTATGTCTTTTCTTTTGCTTGAACTTTAAGAGGAAATGGTGGAAACTGTCATTCTTTTGACTTCCTTTTGTGATTTTGTCAGTACTTTTGTAAGTTAAGTTTAAAAGGCACCAATTATGGTGAACTACCAAAATCGCCTTTAGTTTATCATTTATGTTATTCTGCTTGTACTTTTCTCTCTCCACACTTTTAACTCAGAATCTCTCTCGCTCTACAAAATAAAAGTTCAAGGTTGCCTCGGCTTTCTTCTTCAACGTATATAAAAGTTAATATTTCTGGCAATTACTTCTTTAAATTTGTTCACATTTCCATTTATTCATAAAGAAAACTGTTATATGAGTCTTTTGTTAGATCTCCGAGACTTTGTAAGCTATGTCCGAGCCTTTTCTTGCCAAAACGATTAAATTTTTTCGAGACTTTTGTTGCCTTCACTAAGCCTTTTCCAAGCCTTCTCTTGCCTTCACTGAGACTTTTCCGAGCCTTTTAAATGAATAAGTATCGATCCTTTTGAATTCTTCTTCGAGCCTTTTCTGCCATTACCGAGACTTTTCTTGCCTTCAACGAGACTTTTCTGAGCCTTTTACATGAATAAGTATTGACCATTTTCTTTACTTCTCTGAGACTTTTCTTGCCTTCACCGAGACTTTTTTGAGCCTTTGACATGAATAAGTATAAATCCTTTTCTTTATTTCTCTGAGTCTTTCCTTGCCTTCACCGAGAGTTTTCCGAGCCTTCGGTACGAATAAGTATCGAGTTTTTTCTTGACTTCTTCGAGCCTTTCCTTGCTTTCACCGAGACTTTTCTTACCTTCATCGAGACTTGTCCGAGCCTTTGACATGAATAAGTATCGAGCTTTTTCGAGCTTTTTCTTGACTTCTTCGGTCTTTTCTTGCCTTCACCGAGACTTTTCAAGTTTTCTCTAAGACTTTTAAAGTCTTCTCTGAGCCTTTTATCCTCACCTGAGCCTTTTTAAATGTAAGATGTGAAAATATTTTGTAGTTGTGAGTTTTTATTAATGGTTTGTGATGATTAATTTGACAGCATCATGAATCGGGTTAGAATAGTAATATCTTACAACGGTTGATGGGAGCAGTTACCCGACGGAAGTCAGAGGTTTGTTGGATCCGATAACTAGGGAATGTATGTGTCAAAGAATATGACTTACGAAGAATTGGTGGCGATCGTGCATAGCATTGTGAAGTACGATGTAAGCAAATTCAATGTTGATATGGCATCAATATCAATCGTTCCTGGCTGTACATGTCGCACATTTATAAAAAATGACGATGATATCCAGTTTATGCTGGGGGAAGATCGGGTGATCCCTCAGGTATGTGTAAGCGTAACTGAGAGGACAGCTGGAGATGTGATAGAGAATGATATTCCTCATTCTGAAAATACCCAATAGTTTGGATCCTTTAGCAGTAGCAACCAAATGTTCAGCTAAAGGAGTGCCACCGAGAGTGGGGGAAACATGTGTGGTGTCCCACTGGTAGCGGTCGACCATGCAAATTTAGTTGAACCTCAATTTGGTGATGTGTATGGTTGTCGATTTGAGCAGTACAATGAACATTACAATGGGCAATATAATGAGCATTACAATGAGCAAAATAATAACCTAAACCATGATGTGGATAATGAGACAAATAATGAACAGGTTGATGATCTACAAAATGTGAATGAAGAGCCTGAACAAATTCAAACAATTGGTAGACGTGTAGAAGGAGTTAGTTGCACTGCACTATATATGCTTGGGACGTCCGAGGTCTGGTATAATGTAACATCATCTGATTCTGATAATGCGACGACGTGGGTTATTCCCAAAGCAGATTAATACTCATTTGGTATTGGTACAAGCCGCATTTTGGCAGCGTAAGAACCTAGAACCATGATTTATAAAGGTCAATTTTTTCCGAGTAAAAAGGATTTGAGGAGGTTAGTTGGCCATTTTGCAATGCTGCGGAACTTTGAATGGAAAGTGAAAAGGTCTAATAAGACAACTCTAGTTTGCATCATTGACGACTATACGTGGAAATTAAGAGCGATGAGGAGAGATAAATGGACTTACTTTCAAGTCATAAGTTTTGTCAATGAACACAATTGTCCCTTAGAGGAGATTCATCGTTGCCACCGACAAGCTAGTGCAGTCATAATCGGAGAAGTCATTGCACCTAGACTTCAACAACACAATGGTCATCTCATACGTCCGAAGGACATAATTGCCGATATGAAAACAATGTATGGCATCCAAATCATGTACAGTAAGGCACATGATGCCTTCCAATATGCATTGTCATTTTCCTATGGAACACATGAATAAACTTTTCAATTGCTGCTATCTTTTGCATACGTGCTGGAACAGCAAAATCCTAGCACAATCACTTACTTACAGTGTACAGACGATGGTAAATTCCTCTACTTTTTCATGTCATTAGAGTCCTCAATTAGAGATTTTCGGAGGTGTATGTGATGTGATTGCAGTTGATGGTACTCATTTGAAGGGAAGATTCGGGGGTACAATGTTTGTTGCAACTACACAAGATGAAAACGAACAGGTATATCCAATTGGTTTTTGGTACAGTGACTCAGAAAACAACATTTCATGGGAGTGGTTTTTGGAATGCTTAAGGGGTGCCCTTAGTCATATAGATGATCTGGTTTTCATTTCCGATCGTCATGCAAGCATTGAAGCAGGGATTTCTAAAGTCTTCCCTTATGCAACCCATACCATATGTTGCTGGCATTTTGGTGAAAATATGAAGAAGCGATTCCACAGAAAGGATGTTGCCAACGTAATGGATAACGCAGCTGGGTCGTACAGTGAAATGAAGTAAGATCTCCACATGGAGGAGTTACGTAAGTTGCACAAGGTTGCATTCGATTATGCCATTGTTGTCGGTCCATACAAGTGGTCCCGCGTTCATTGTCCCTAAAGAAGGTACAGGGTGATGACCATAAATTCTGCAAAGTGCATAAACTCATGACTAAAATTCGCACGGCAATCGCCATTGATGACACTGGCGAGTTCATTAGGAATATGCTACAAAAGTGGTTTCACGATTGTCATGCAGCTACACGGTCCATATGTTATCGATTGACCGACGCAGCACATCTTTTGATCTTGAAACTTGTCGAGAAGTGCGGTTATATGACCGTAAATCCAGTTAACTGGAACATATTCTCTATCAAACACAAGGGAAAACAATGGACGGTTAACTTAGCCCGGATGACTTGCACATGCAACAAATTCCAAATGGACTTTTTACCTTGTTCACACGCACTCGCAGCGGCAAGGTACATTATAAGTTACAGTTCACACTATATATTACCCATACGTGAATCTCACTGTTTTCATTGTTGCAGGGAACGAAAATTGGATTTCACAACTTTATGTGCAGACTACTACAAGAAGGAGACACTTATTGATGCATACTCAGTTCCTATTATGCCTATTGGCCATCCTTCTTCATGGGTAGTGCCTTTCGACATCGCAGCGCAGGTGGTTTTAAATCCAAAGACGAAAAGACAAGCAGGTCCCTCGATGGAGGATCGACATGCCTCTTCTTCGGAGAGGACAACCACACAATCGTGTAGAAGATGTGGACAACTAAAACATAATAGCAGGCGATGTTCCAACCCACCTATGGTCAATGAAGGTCCTAGCAGAATTGTCCCCGACGAATACCGTCGCAAGTGCAACATCTATCACTCAAATGGACATAACAAACAAACATGCCCTCAGAAGGACTCTATCATGGAATGAATAGAGCCGTACAAGAGGAAAGTGGTCAAACATAACAAGGTAGTACAAAAGGAAGATGAATTGCCACCAGAAAAGCTTGTGATTGAGGAACATTTCTCCAACTTGATGTCTTCCAACATTGTTCAAACTTTGGGAACCATGCTCGATACAGTTGTTTTATCAGACCCTTGGTTCTTATGCTTTTATGTTGAAATATTCTTATTGATTTTATGTTCAAAAAGTAGATTTGACTTTATAGTGTTCGTGAATTTTCTAAATTGGTTATTGATTTAAATATATGAAATGTGAATCGCAATAGGTTCTTTGAGATGAAAATTGAAATTCTTCCCTTAAAACTACCTGTAGGGATGATTATTGTTCGTCCCAATTGATAATATATAGGGACGAAATTATTCGTTCCAATAGACAACTTGTAGAGACGAATTGTATTTGGGACAAATTGTATTTTTGTCCCCTTTAACAACCTGTAGGGACGAAATTTTTAGTCTCTTTAGATATCTTATTGGGACGAAATTAAAAATAAATAAATTAATTAATTAATTAAATTGTTGTCTTCAAACGACCAGGCCACCAACACCCGCCCATAGAGATACACATTTAGGGAATGTGGATGGATATTGGTCTCCCCCATCCCCATCCCCACTTCCTAGACCTTTCCCCCCCATTTGAGGATGAGGAATTTTGAGAGGACTTATATCCATCTTCATCCCCAATTCCTCATTTTCTCCGCTTTTCCCCTTTTTTCTCCATTTCCTCCCGTTCCCCCATTTCCCTATTTGACTAAAAATTACAAATTAAACTTATAAAAACAAACATTTCATTACAAATACAAAATAAAATTCATTAGTGCATTACAAATACAAAATAAAGTGTTTTAAAATTCATTAGTAAATGTGTATATATACTTAGGGAGTTAGAGTTTTCAAAGAATAAAAAAAAAAAAAAAAAATTAAATATATATTATAATTATATTTATATATGTTTGGGGAAAATGTGGAAATAGGGATAGGGGACCTCCGCCCCATCCCCATCCCCATCTCCATTTCAATATAATTGTGGGGAAAATAGGGAAATAGTGATTAGGAGAGGTCCCATCCCCATTTCAATTTGGGGATGATTTTCATCCCCATCTCCTCCACACACACACACACACACCTCCCCAAATGGAGATGGAGACATGAGAAATTGAGAACCCGGGAAAAAATGTGCATCACACCCACCCCAAATGCGCAACTAGAGGTAGGGAAAATGTGGAAATGGGGATAGGGGACCTCCGCCCCATTTGTGTGTGATTTTCATCACCACACACACACACACACACACACACACACACACACACACACACAAATGGAGAAAAAATGTGCACACACACACACACAAATGGGGAAAATGAGGAAATAGTGATTAGGAGAGGTCCCATCCCCATTTCAATTTGGGGATGATTTTCATCACCACACACACACACACACACACACAAATGGAGAAAAAATGTGCATCACACCCACCCCACATACGCAATTAGAGGTGGGCATAGTTCGGTTTTCACACACACACACACACACACACACACAAATGGAGAAAAAATGTGCACACACACACACACAAATGGGGAAAATGAGGAAATAGTGATTAGGAGAGGTCCCATCCCCATTTCAATTTGGGGATGATTTTCATCACACACACACACACACACACACACAAATGGAGAAAAAATGTGCACACACACACACAAAAATGGGGAAAATGAGGAAATAGTGATTAGGAGAGGTCCCATCCCCATTGGGGATGATTTTCATCACCACACACACACACACAAACACACACACACACACACACACAAATGGAGAAAAAATGTGCATCACACCCACCCCACATGCGCAATTAGAGGTGGGCATGGTTCGGTTTTCACACACACACACACACACACACAAATGGAGAAAAAATGTGCACACACACACACACACACACAAATGGGGAAAATGAGGAAATAGTGATTAGGAGAGGTCCCATCCCCATTTCAATTTGGGGATGATTTTCATCACACACACACACACACACACACACACACACACACACACACACACACACACACACAGAAAAAATGTGCACACACACACAAAAAAATGGGGAAAATGAGGAAATAGTGATTAGGAGAGGTCCCATCCCCACTGGGGATGATTTTCATCACCACACACACACACACACACACACACACACACACACACACACACACAAATGGAGAGGTCCCACACACACACACACACACACACACACACACACAAATGGAGAGGTCCCACACAAATGGAGAGGTCCCATCCCCACTGGGGATGATTTTCATCACCCCACACACACACACACACACACACACACACACACACACACACACACACAAATGGAGAAAAAATGTGCACACACAAACACACACAAATGGAGAAAAAATATGCATCACACCCACCCCACATGCGCAATTAGAGGTGGGCATGGTTCGGTTTTGGTCAAAACTAAATCGAATCGAAAGCACATTTTTTCTCCATTTGGGGAGGTAATGGAGAAAAAATGTGCATCACACCCACCCCACATGCGCAACTAGAGGTGGGCATGGTTCGGTTTTGGTCAAAACTAAATCACACACACATCTCCCCAAATGGAGAAAAAATGTGCATCACACCCACCCCACATGCACAACTAGAGGTGGGCATGGTTCGGTTTTGGTCAAAACTAAATCGAATCGAAAGCACATTTTTTCTCCATTTGGGGAGGTAATAGAGAAAAAAAGTGCATCACACCCACCCCACATGCGCAACTAGAGGTGGGCATGGTTCGGTTTTAGTCAAAACTAAATCGAGTCGAATAATCTTCGATTTTCAAAATTGGAAACCGAATAAGAATTAACAACCGAATTGAACCGGTTCGGTTCGGTTCATTTCGACTTTGGGTCTATAGTCTGATGGGTTGAATAAGTTTTTTTTATTACATATTTTGTAATTTAATGGGCTTTGTACCCTAATTTTGGGCCAATAGAGACCTGTTTTTCATGCTATAAGTTAACAAGACTAATTATTCATTCACAAAAAACTAAAGAAATATAGCACCTATAATTGAAAATATGATAAATTGATAATTTAAAAATATCTTCAAATTTCAAAGATAAATAAATCCCAACATATAGTGCATTTACAAGTCCAAAATTAAAGTTGAAATTCAAGCTAAACAATCCAAATTTGAGAAATACAGTCATATTCCGAAATAAATAAAAAACAGTGAAGAATACAATCAAAATAATTGTTAAACTTCAAGGTTCAGTTCTTCATTCTTCAAAAACTGCAGCAAATCAATCGTGGTCAGAAGCTGAAGCAAATCAACTAATATATAACAAAATTAGTAAAAAAAACAACACAAATTATGTAGTCAAAACAAAATTATGGCTTTCTCAATCAATTATTGGTGGTTAACACAAAATTAGGGCTTTTTCAATCATGCACCGTCCATCACAAATTAGAACAAACAACAATTGAAAAATCATTTTATTCATCAAATCAGTGGATGGGACTAAGAGTAATTGCATTTAGTATAAGAATATCATTTTCCCACTTCTAAGGTAGTTTGTAAATCCCGATTCGATCATTGTTTTAACGTAAATCCCACTTCAATTTGAAATAGGTTGTCAACACAAAATAATCCAAGCACACAGGCACATCAGAATAATTTAATCCAACAGAAGCAAAAACAAGAATGAGATTGGAGACAAACCTTGATTAAACCTTGACTAGAGACGAGGGAGATGAAAGAGAGGAGCCGGAGATGAAAGAGAGCTGAAGACTAAGGCGCGGCTAATAAACTGAGACAAGAAGAAAACGAAGACGATGGTGAGTAGAATCAGTAGATGAACGAGAAGAAAAAGAAGACAAGAAGAAAAAGAAAATAAACCTTAGCCGGAGATGAACGAGATAAGTCACTGGAACAAGATCGGAGTCATTGATGTTGAAGAATGGAATCGGAGAGATGGGAGAGACTAAGAGTTGAGAGAGGAGCGGCTGAGAGATGAAAATCTGAAAGATCAGAAAGGGTTAGGATATTTTTATTTTGTAGTTACATAGTGCACTTTATTAGGGATTTAGGACAGTTTAATTCGGTTCAAACCGGTTTTGCACTTCCAAAACCGGTTTGAACCGAAATGAAGCTATGCACCGAACTAAACAGCCTATTTTTGGTTTGTTTCGATTCGGTTCGGTTTCGAATTTTGCGCCCACCCCTTTGGACAACCCACACAAATACCATTTAATTGGTGTCCTTATGGCGTTCTTCATGGCATATTGAACGCTGTACACACAGACTCACCCACTAAACTTATTCACCTTGCTGCTCCTGCTTTAAATGTGATAATAAAAGTATAATTTTTATATATAACCTCTACTTGTTATTAAATTTTTATCGATTATTTTTCAATCAAAATTTTATTTGTAGATTGATTCCATTAATTTAAATTTTATTTTTATATGATAAACAAATTGATATTAAAAAAAAATTATTATAACATTTAATTAAACTATTTTGTTAAAATAATATATTATCTTATCAAAGAGTCAATCGTTAGTCGTACTCGGAATTAGAAATGACCCCAGTTCTGATTCTCGATTCAGAACAAGCGGTTTCAGTTTTCGATTCGGAACCAGCGATTTCGATTCCAGTTCCAGCGGTTCGGTTATTTTTTTAAAAAAAATAATAGAAAACCTCACAAGACTAATATTTATTGATCCTTATGAAGAACTTATTGGAAAGAAACAAAATTCATCTCGATAGAGAACCACTTTGGACGAACAAAATGATCCATATTGTATCATTTTTTAATTTATATGGTAATTTAATTATTAATCTATCTTTAAGGAAAAAACTTCAAAAAAAAAATCAAGAATTTTCAACAAAATTAATTAATTATTATAATTTTAAATCAAAAGAAAAGCTATTGGGATGAAAATAATTTGTCCCAATAGACAGTCTATTAAGACGAATTACGTATTTCGTCGCGATAAGCAGTCTATTTGGGACTTCGTCCCTAAAGGTCAACAAAATTAATTAATTATTATAAATTTAAATAAAAAAGAAAACCTATTGGGACGAAAATAATTTGTCCCAATAGACAGTCTATTGGGACGAATTATTTATTTCGTTCCAATAGACGTCTTATTGGGACAAAAACAATTTGTCTCTAAAGGTCAACAAAACTAATTAATTATTTTAATTTTAAATTAAAAAAAAAAACCCTATTGAGATGAAATAAATTTGTCCCAATAGGTAGTCTATTGGGACGATTTATGTATTTCGTCCCAATAGACCTTCTATTGGGACGAAAACAATTCGTTAAAATTAATTCATTATTATAATTTTAAATAGGTTTAATATTAAAAACATCCCCTCACCTTTGAATTATTATTGGATGTCTAGATAAAAATGTTTTTATTTCAGAAACACCCCTTATGGACCAACAAACAATGCTTTATTTGGTAAGATTCAGAGGGTATAATGTTTAATTAATATAATTGAAGCTTAAATACGGACATTATAGACTTTTTAACATCAAAAATCGATCAATTGAATCATTGTTTGTTAGTCCACATGGGATGTTTCTGAAATAAAAGTATTTTTAGCAAGACATCCAATAATAGTTTAAAGGTGAGGGGAAGTTTTTAATATTAACCCTTTTAAATAAAAAGAAAACATATTGGGATGAAATAAATTCGTCCCAATAGGCAGTCAGTCTATTTGGGATGAATTTTGTATTTCGTCCCAATAGACGTCCTATTGGGACGAAATACAAAATTCGTCTCAATACACTGTTTATTGGGACGGAAAAAAAAAAAAAGCGTCGCAATAGAGTTTCGTCACAATAGGCCATTTTTCTTGTAGTGATTTACACCACTACTTATAGTTGACTTGAAATTGAGACTTGAAATTGAAAATAAACACGTTTAGTAGGATGTTGCATTGCAAAATCTAAAAGATTCTGGAGCAGCTGCTAGCTCACAATATATGGTTGTATTCAAATCTGTTTCCAGGACCTCCTTTTATTTATTATTTTTTTATTTATATTTAATGATAATATTGGCTAGGTAATTAATTAAAAGAGCATTGGGTCATTTAATATTGATAGGACGATTGTGATAATGTTTCAATTAACTAGGAAAAATTTCTCTTTTGATCTAAATATTCTAAATTTATTATTTTGTTTATGTAGATATGAAATTATTCGGCTTGATGTGTGTAGGAGGTTGTTGTGCATTGATGAAAAAAAGAAAAGAAAGATTTTGGACTTGCTTGATTGAAGGTAAAAGTTCTCATTTTTATGTGTTCGTTTGGTCACTTTGAGTGTGCTAATTATTTTTATATATTCAATGAGAAATCGAACATAATGCTTCTTTTGTGAAGTGACAGGCCAATGAAATTTGATAATCAGTTATGGTGATAATTATGCTAAACAAGATTGCAAGAGAAACGATCTTTGTTGGTTTGCTCCATTATTTGTTTTATTTATCTATTTTGAGTCTTTTCATTTCATTGCTCTTATAATAATTAGTTTGTATTTTGGATATTAAGTTGTAAGTGTTCTTCAATTACACATTCTTGATCCCAATATGGTTATTAATCGATGTTTAAAAGTAGAGGAAAAGATTACCACCAAGAGTTAACCACCGCTCATTGTGACTTGATGGTAAATTGGGCTAATTTAGCTCGACAATATCTCATATTTGAGTTCTCTCACTCCAAGTATATAAACAAATAGAAGAAAAGATTTAAATGATAAAGATTCAACTATATTACCTTTCAAAATATTATTTTGTTTATATGGAATCTTTTGCATCTAATGATTTATTAATTGTTATTTAAAACAATTTTCATTTATCATTATACCTTGATTTGATTTTGTTGGGTTTGTGAAGCTTAAAATTGGTCAATAGAAGAAGACCGCGGCGTGGAGCACAGTTCACCAACTGCAGTGTCAACTGTAGAAGATCACAGAGGAATCACACGGTGTAGACTGTGGCTAAGGAAGGAAGAAGCTAACCATGGTACTGTAAGTAGTGCTTCACAGAGATGTTCCATGGTTCAGGGCGTGGGCTGCAAACCGCGGCCTAGACTGCGGTAATGACATAATCTGCGCGCGATAAGGGTTCTTATACGGGAAGAAAAGTCTTTCCTTGTGGGATTTGGCCTACCTAGTGCTCTAACATAAATACTTGTAAGGTTCTCATTTATTGATTGACTTATTTCGTGGACAAACCACATTTTGGGGTTGATGTAAGGGTAGCAAAGGTGATAGGTGATGAAGTTCAAAGGCCCTCTCAAGACCTCAAGAGTAGAAGCACCAAAGCTAAATATCTAAGTGCTTACTTGCTTTGAAGAGATCTAGTTGCACACACTCACAACTCAAGCATATCCAATTCTTGTATGTTATGTGTTTTATTTGTGTGCATTCATGATTTTGAATATCTCTTCAAGCATGTTTAATTGTTTGCATCTTGCTAGTTAAATGCCATAACATGTTAGGCATAAGGATTCATTCACTTCCCACCATTGCACTTCATGTTTGTTAGTTTTAAGTGTGGTGTAATTTGTTTCCCGAAGATGATCAGAAATGTCCACGCTTGCAAAATGGTGTGCATGTCTTAACGCGATGGTTGACCACTTGAGAATGTCTCATTCTTCTCTTGGATAAGTGTTAGATTTGGTTTGGTTGTTTGAAGTGAAGTGTCTAATTTCAAAAGATTGGATTTCAATATTTTAAATGTTTTTCAAAACTGACCTTTGTATGGTCTTGTGACCATAAATTTTTATTAAAAGATTTAAATTGAGTTTTGTAAAATTATGGACAAACTAGACACTCATACCTTTCCAACGGTATATTATTCATAATATTTCATGACCGTTTGGATTGATTTTGAAATCTCCAAAGTGACCACTAAAACAGGGCATCACTGCTGTTATCCGAATCTGATCATTGGTCACTTAATTGATCATAACTTTTTCTACAGACATCAAAATTTCATTTCATAAGTGGAGTAGAAATTAGACTTCTATACCTTTCCAACGATATATTATACAAAAGGTTTCGATGCCGTTTGGTCATGTTTTGAGTTGCTTGAATATCAAGCTCTATGCTGTGATGCTTCGCCGCGGTTCAAGTGCCGCGCCTTAGGTGACAGCGGCATGCTAGAAACAGCAATTTGCTGCGGTTCAAGTGTCGCGCGTTGGGTGAAAGTGGCAGGCTAGCGACAACAATTCGCCGCGGTTCAAGTGTCGCACCTTGGGTGACAACGGCATGCTAGCAGCAGTCCCGACCCTGTTTCGTAATTTGGCCATATCTCACTCATTTGGAGTCCGATTTGGCTCATTTTTGAAGGGCAAGTCACGTAATTTATAAGGCTATCATCTTAGCACTATAAATACATCTTTTTCTCTCATTTTTATTCAAGGAACAAAAAATATAAAACCCTGGAGAGAGATTAAGAGTTCCCTAGTGAGAGAAAGCACCAAAATTGCTTATTTAATCACTCAAATCCATTTACATATGCATCAAAATATCATCTAAGCATTTTCTAGCATAGTTAGGATGCTTGTTTGCATGGATCTTGCTCAACACACATCCCTTGGTATGTTCTTCACTATTATCATACATAATTAGTGTTTTATTTATCAAGGCATCTCTTAGATTACTTGCTTGCTCTTAGATTAAATTATAATATTCAAGATAGAGATTGTTGTGTTGATATGATCGAGTGTTGTATTGTGATAGCCATCTAGGTTTGCTTAATCTATGATTAGCTAAGCTTTATGACATGTCATTTAGCTATTGATATCTAGGATTGTATTAATTGTTATTTCATCATCCTAGAGAAGCATCTAAGGTTATTTAACTTTATTTGCATATTGAATATCATCATATATTTACTTACGTTTTATTATCTCTTCTTTGAGAAGTAAGACTTGTGGCTAAGGTTGCTTAGGCCACAAGCAAATTGGACTAGGACCACTTTTAAAGGCCCGTAGGTAGAAATGTGGGGTTATTGACTGAAGTGTTAGACGAGGTCTACATAAGTTGTAAACTCCATTTCAATTAGTGGTTTCGAGGTTCAAGTTTGGCACACTAAACAGCCCGTGGTTTTTCCCAGTGGTTAGGTTTCCACGTATATATCAAGTGTTATTTAAATTTCATATCATATTACACTTGCTATATTATTTTGACTAGTTAGGGGTATTTTCGTAATCTTGACCTTACACGAAAATTGGGTAAAAGTTAGTTAAAATCTATTCACCCCCCTCTAGATTAATATTGAACACACCGTAATTAGTTTTAATTGGTATCATAGCGGGTTCCTAGATATACTTAAGTGATCTAGCTTATTTTGGTGTGTTTTGCATTTTGTGTGATTTTTGATCATTCATACATTTGCATTCTTTTTATTCATTTATAAACACTATGAGTGGAAACGGTGGAAATGGTGATGGCAACTAGGGTGCTTCTAGCACGAGACCTCCCCTACTTACCGGGTTGAATTATGCCTCTTGGAAAGGCAGAATGGAGTAATATATTTGCCAAATCCATGATAGGGCATTGATGTCTGTTGAAGACGGCTACACGTCACCGATGATGACTCCTACGGGTGGAGGATAGGATGTACTCAAGCCTAAGATGCAATAAAACGCGTAAGAGTTTGAGACATCAAAATGGAATAGGAAGGCGATGCATGCCATCCTATATGCAATGGACGAAAATTAATATAAATTGATTCAAAACACTAGGATCGTTAAAGAGGTGTGGGACATCCCAGAGGTTGCACATGAGGGAACCAAAGTGGTTAAGGACTCGAAACTTCAAGTCCTCCAAACTCAATTTGAGATACTCAAGATGGAGGAGAATGAGTGCTTCAACGACTTTGAAATCAAGTTGATGGACATAGTTAATCAAAGTCATCAACTTGATGACCCTTACTCGGATAAAAGGATCAATCAAAAGATTATGAGATCACTTCCCAAGAGGTTTGAATCCAAGGTAACGGCTTTAGAGGAGAATAACACCTACAAGGATATGAAGCCAAGTGAGGTGATTGGGAGACTTTTAGCTTATGAGTCTAGGAAAGGTTCTACCTCCACACCTCCTAAAAAGCAAAAGGGAATTGCTTTGAAAGCCTCCAATGTTGAGAAAGAGGAGAAGGATGACTCGAACGAAGACATGCCTTTATTGATAAGAAGATTCAAGAAGTTTGTCAAGTTTGAGAAGAAGGGTTTTGGATCCAAAGGCCAAGACTTGAATAAAAAGGCTCCCTTCAAAAAGTTTGAGCCTAGGCAAGAGAAGAGCGAAAAGAAAGGGATGTGATGCTATGAGTATGGTGGTATAAGACACATTGCACCCGATTGTGGGAATTTTAAGTACAAGAAGGGAAAAGTGATGGCCGCCACTTGGAGTGGAAGTGATGACTCCAATGATGAAGATAAAGTTACTAACTTCATAGCCTTTGCCTTATCCCACAAGAGCAAAGGATCTAGTGAAAAAGAGGAAGAGAGTCAAAGGGAAAATGACTCAAGTGAAGATGACTCCTCATCTAACTCTACAAAAGGAAATGTAGAGAATATGAATGTACATAACTATATAGTCAAGTGTGAAAGCTCAATGATGAAGAACAAAAGAAAACTAAGGATTTTAGAGGAAGAAAATCTAGAGCTTTCAACATATAATAATCACTTAAATGAACAAGTGGAAAGACCAAAGAAAATTGAAGATAAGCTAAGAAAGAAGCTAGACTTATCTAAAAGGAATGAAGAAGGCTTGAAGAGGGAGTTTGAAGAAGCTAAAAAGTCAATGTCTAGAATGACTACTAACACCGAAAAACTTGACCACATCCTAGGTGTTGGAAAGAATCCTTATGACAAGAGAGGTATTGGGTTTGAAGATGGCAAAAAGACCTCAAATCCTAAAAAAACTGTGTTTGTCAAGAGCTTGGAGAAGAAAGAAGCATCACAGGTGCAAACTCCTATGAAGAAATTAGAACTAGGATAATGTTCGAAAAATGTACAAGTGAAGGTGGTGCCAAATAGACACCCTCAAACCAATTTTCCTCAACAAATGGCTCAATACAAAGAAAAGAGACTAATCATGTAACCTCAAGCAAGGAAGCAAGCTAAACTGGTCCAACAACAAAGATACATTGAACCAATTCAACCACAATGACATGGGAAGGCTCCAATGCAAGCACAAGGTTATGGTATGATCCCTAACTTTATCCCTACATGTCATTTTTGCGGTTTTGATGTTCATACTAGACCAAGATGCTTTCGATACATTAAAATGTGTAAAACTAGAAGCATGATTGAGAAGAAAAAGAAAAGAGCCATGATGCATGTTCCTAGGAATGAAAAAATTATTTTGCATGATCCTAGAACATATAGAGCCCATGTACCAAAGACCACTAGGAAAGCAAATATTGTTTCTAGGTGGATTAGAAAGAATAAAATTGTTAGCCATGTTGCTCGAATATCCTTGAAGGCCAATTCTTCTAATTTTTGGTATTTAGATAGTGGATGCTCTAAGCACATGACGGGAAACAAGAGTTTCTTTGAGACTCTTATCATAGAGGAAGGAGGATGTGTCACCTTTGGTGATGGATCCAAAAAAAGAGTCATAAGGAAAGAAACCATTTTCATTCCCGGATTACCCTCCAATGCTTTATTTGTTGATGGTTTGAAGGCTAATTTGATAAGCATTTCTCATCTTAGTGATGAAGGATATTCCGTCATGTTTAGTAAAAATGATTGCTCAATCCTAAAACTTGATGGACAAACCTTGTTGAAAGGTATGAGATATAGCGACAATTGCTATTGTCTTGAAGCTAGAATAGTCTCAAACAATGTGTCCAAGGATGAGCAAGTTGAGTTGTGGCATCAAAGACTTGGCCACATGAACTTTAAGGATTTACGAATCCTAGACAAGTTTAATGTTGTGTGTGGCCTTTCTAAGCTTGGGAAGAAAGCCAATGGTATTTGTAGACCTTACCAACAAGGGAAACAAACCAAAAGCATGCACAAAAATGGCAAGTATCTCTCCACCAAGAAGCCCTTAGAGCTTCTCCACATGGATCTTATGGGTCCTATGCAAACCAATAGTTTAGGTGGAAAGAGATACATTTTTGTTTGTGTTGATGATTTCTCTAGGTTCACATGGACATATTTTCTTAGAGAAAAATCCGAAACTTTTGATAAGTTTAAAATGCTTTGTAATAAAATTCAAAATGAAATGAACTCAAACATTAAAAGTATAAAACGAATTAGAAGTGACCATGGGAGGGAATTTGAGAATTTTTCCTTTGAAACATATTGTGATAGTGTAAGCAATTCCTATGAGTTTTCGACTCCTAGGACACCTCAACAAAATGGAGTTGTTGAGAGGAAAAATAGGGTCCTTCAAGAGATGGCTTGTGTCATGTTGCTTAGCAACAATGTCCCTAGGAATCTATGGGCTGAAGCCATCAATACGACTTACTATATAGGGAATAGAGTTTTCCTAAGTCCTGGTACTAGGCAAACCTCCTATGAGTTATGGAGAGGTAGAAAGCCGAATGTTAGCTACTTCCACACCTTTGGAAGCAAATGCTACATTTTGAATGACCGTGATCAACTTGGCAAGATTTATGCTAAGAGTGATGAGGGTATATTTATTGGCTATGCCTTAAATAGTAGAGTCTATAGAGTTTTCAATTTGAAGACTCGATACGTCATGGAATCATCCAATGTTTTCATTGATGATGAAAGGCTCAAGTCTAATAACTATGAGGAGGAGGTTGTTTTAGATGATGAATCTCCTTTGGAGAAAGTTGTAGAGACTCCTAATGTTGGGACGTATAACCTAAATGAAGAGGCCACTCAACCTCTAGATAGAGTTCCTCTCTTGAACTCTAATGAACCCGCTCCATGGGTTAGAAAACTCCATGATAAAGATGACATCATTAGAGATGTGAATGACGGTGTTAAGACTATGTGTTAAATAGCTAATCTCATTAGCTACACATGCTACACCTCTCAAATAGAACCCAAAAAGGTTGATGAGACCTTGAATGATGACTTTTGGGTTCTTGCCATGCAAGAAAAGCTAAACCAATTCAAAAGGAATGAGGTTCGGACTCTAGTTCCTAGGCTTAAGAACATTAATGTGATAGGCACCAAGTGGATCTATAGGAACAAATCCGATGAGGATGACAACATAGTGCGTAACAAGGCTAGACTTGTTACACAAGGGTACTCTCACATTGAAGGTATTGACTTTGCGGAGACTTTTGCTCCCTTTGCCCGCTTAGAGTCTATTAGGCTTTTCTTGTCCATTTCTTGTGTGCAAAAGTTCAAATTGCACCAAATGAATGTCAAGAGTGCCTTCCTCAATGGTTTCTTGCAAGAGGAAGTGTTTGTTGAACAACCTAAGGGGTTCGTGGATGCTCACCACCCCAACCATGTCCATCGCCTCAAGAAGGCTCTTTATGGGTTGAAACAAGCACCGAGAGCTTGGTATGAGCGTCCCACTCAATTTCTTGTTGACAATAACTACACAAGAGGTAGTGTTGACAAGACTCTATTCATCAAGAAAAACAATAATGAGCTCTTTATAGCTCAAATATATGTTGATGATATAGTGTTTGGCTCCACCAACAACATCAAGGTCCAACAATTTGTTGATGTTATGTCTCATGAATTTGAGATGAGTCTTATTGGTGAGATAAGTTACTTCTTAGATTTACAAATTAGGCAATTAAATGATGAGATTTTTATAACCCAAGCCAAATATGTCAAAAACCTATTGAAGAAGTTTGGTTTTGAAAAAGCCAAACATCTTGATACACCCATGAGTACACTTTAAAGCTAAGCAAGGATGTTAGTGGAAAAAGTGTGGAACAAACTCTATATCGGGGCATGATTGGTAGCTTGCTTTATTTGACCGCAAGTAGGCCCGATATCTCTTTTAGTGTGGGCTTGTGTGCTAGGTACCAATCGGATCCTAAGAAGTCACATCTCTCTTCCGTTAAGAGAATCATTCGCTATGTGAATAGGACATTCAACTATGGGATTTGGTGCTTTTTTGACACTAATGTTAATTTAGTTGGCTTTAGTGATGCGGATTAGGCAAGAAATTGCAATGATAGGAAGAGCACATCGGATAGTTGCTTTTTTCTAGGCAATAATTTGGTGTCTTTGTTTTGCAAAAAGCAAAACTCGATTTCCTTGTTCACGGCCAAGGCCGAGTACATAGCCGCGGGGAGTAGATGTACACAACTCCTATGGATGAAGCAAATGTTAGTCGACTACGGATTCAACCAAGGTACAATCACTCTCTTTTGTGATAATATGAATGTTATTAATATTTCCATGAATCTGGTACAACACTCTAGGATTAAGCATGCTGACATCCGTCATCACTTCATTAGAGAGCTTGTTGAAAATAAATGCATAATGCTTGAATATGTAGGCACTAATGATCAACTAGCGGACTTATTTACAAAACCCTTAGATGCAACAAGGTTTAAAACCCTTAACATATATATTGGGATATGTCTTCTGGAGTGATGTGTTTTGGTGATTGACCCCATTTGGGAAACTCAATCAAGGAGAGCAATTGCATATTTGTTGAATGCAAAAATTTAAAATTTTTTAGACTTTTTTATTAATTGCTTGAGTATCTTGGTTGCACATATGTATATATGCTTTTGTCTCAATAAGTATGAACCATGATTTGAATGCAATCCATGTCTTATTTATGTTCAAACATGCATTTTTGGACTAGGAGATTCACTTAGGAAGTACTTATTGAATGACTTATAATAATCTCCATGACATGATGATTCTTAATGACATGCTCAAATGAAAAAGCATGAATTGATGATTGCAATTCTTAAATGCAAAATAATGTGTGAAAAGCTTATGAGACTCAAAATGAACAATGGATCTTGTATCCATTATAAGGATTTTAAAACTCAAGTGTCTCTCTTTCTTTATTTGTTGAACATGTCTACTATATTACGGATATTTTATCCGAAAAAATCAAATAGGGTGCAAAGTTGCTCATGTCATGTTTTGCTTATAAAATTGGATATAATTCTCTTAATTTGAAATCAATAAACTCTCTATTTCCTTGCTTTAATTCATGACAAATGGTGAAATTGGTTTGAATTCTTATAGGAAACCTTTGTCCTTTGCTTTGCCAAATATCATTGATTTTTGGACTTGAATGCAATATGTCTTGCATGCAAAGCATTTCAATCACACATTTTCTATGCAAATAAACCTCCTTGTATCTCTCTAGTTAATTGAGTTGCATAAGGTGCCTTATATTATTATTCTATTGAATTGTATGCTTCCAACTCTCTTTGCTATAAATGACCCGTTGGGGACTACTCCTTTGCCTATATCATGGCAAAAGAGGGAGTATAATGTGGTAAGGGGAGTTGCAAATTGAAGTAGCAAATTTACATGTTGGAGAGAATACTCATTGAGGGGGAGTAACCTTTTGAAGGGGAGCATTGTATTTCACATACATTGCATGATGATTGTGCTTAATTCCTTAAATACAAATGCTTGTTTTTGTTCTCACTTGATTAATCTCACATTTTCTTGTATTGGATTGTTTAGAAACATTGTTTTGAAGGTTTGATGTTCTACCAGAGATTGAAGTCTAGAAAATTTTATATTTAGATATCTCTTTGTAATGTAGAATATCATTGTAGACTCGTAGTTTATTTTATGTTGTGAGGAATCAATGTGAGTGGTGGTTTTCTCATGAAATAGCCAAAGGGGGAGTTGTAAGGTTCCCATTTATTGATTGGCTTATTTCGTGGACAAACCATATTTTGGAGTTGATGTAAGGGTAGCAAAGGTGATGGGTGATGAAGTTCAAAGGCCCACTCAAGACCTCAAGAGTAGAAGCACCAAAGGTAAGTCTCTAAGTGCTTACTTGCTTTAAAGAGATCTAGTTGCACACACTCACAACTCAAGCATATCCGATTCTTGTATTTTGTGTGTTTTATTTGTGTGCATTCATGTTCTTGAATATCTCTTCATGCATTTTGAATTGTTTGCATTTTGCTAGTTAAATGCCATAACATGTTAGGCATTAGGATGCATTCACTTCCCACACTTGCACTTCATGTTTGTTAGTTTTAAGTGTGGTGTAATTCGTTTCCCGAAGATGATCGGAAACGTCCGTGCTTGCACAATGGTATGCATGTCTTAGCACGATGGTTGACCACTTGAGAAGGTCTCATTCTTCTCTTGGATAAGTGTTAGATTTGGTTTGGTTGTTTGGAGTGAAGTGTTTAGTTTCAAAAGATTGGATTTCAATGTTTCAAATGTTTTTCAAAATTGACCTTTGTATGGTATTGTGACTATAACTTTTTATTAAAAGATTTAAATTGAGTTTTGTAAACTTATGGACAAAGTAGACACCAATACCTTTCCAACGGTATATTATTCGTAATATTTCATGACCGTTTGGATTTGTTTTGAAATCTCTAAAATGACCACTAAAACAGGGCATCACTGCTGTTATCTGAATATAACCATTGGTAACTCAATTGACCATAACTTTTTCTACAGACATCAAACCATCATTCCATAAATTGGAGTAGAAAGTAGACTTCCATACATTTCCAACGATATATTATACAAAGGTTTTGATGTCGTTTGGTCATGTTTTGAGTTGCTTGAATATCAAGCTCTGTGCTGTGACGCTTCGCCGCGGTTCAAGTGTCGTGCGTCGGGTGACAGCGGCATGCTAGCGACAGCAATTCACATGGTTCAAGTGCTGCACCTTGGGTGATAGTGGCATGCTAGCGACAGCAATTCGTCGCGGTTCAAGTGTCGCGCCTTGGGTGACAACGGTATGCTAGTAGCAGTCTAGACCATGTTTCGTAATTTGGTCATACCTCACTCATTTGGAGTCCGATTTGACTCATTTTTGAAGGGCAAGTCACGTAATTTATAGGGCTATCATCTTAGCACTATAAATACATCTTTATATCTCATTTGTATTCAAGGAACAAAAAATACAAAACCCTAGAGGGAGGTTAAGAGTTCCCCAGTGAGAGAAAACACCAAGGTTGCTTATTTTATCACTCAAACCCATTTACATATGCATCAAAATATCATCTAAGCATTTTCCAGCATAATTAGGATGCTTGTTTGTATGGGTCTTTCTCAACACACATCCTTTGGTACGTTCTTCACTATTATCATACATAATTAGTGTTTTATTTATCAAGGCATCTCTTAGATTACATGCTTGCTCTTAGATTAAATTATAATATTCAAGATAGAGATTGTTGTGTAGATATGATTGAATGTTGTATTATAATAGCTATCTAGTTTTGCTTAATCTATGATTAGTTATGCTTTATGACATATCATTTAGCTATTGACTAGGATTGTATTAATTGTTATTTCATCATCCTAGATAAGCATCTAAGGTTACCTAGCTTTATTTGCACATTAAATATCATCATATATTCACTTAGGTTTTATTATCTTTCTTTGAGAAGTAAAACTTGTGGCTAAGGTTGCTTAGACCATAAGCAAATTAGACTAGGACCACTTTTAAAGGCCCGCGGGTAGAAGAGGGGGGTTATTAACCGGAGTGTTAGACGAGGTCTACATAGGTTATAAACTCCATTTCAATTAGTGGTTTCAAGGTTCGAGTGTGGCACACTAAATAGCTCGTGGTTTTTCCAGTGGTTTGGTTTCCACGTATATATCAAGTGTTATTTAAATTCCACACCATATTACACTTGCTACATTATTTTGACTAGTTAGGGGTAGTAATCTTGACCATACACGAAAATTGGGTAAAAAAAATCTATTCATCCCCCTCTAGAGTAATATTGAACACACCGTAATTAGTTTTAATACTAATGTAACTCTATGTTATCGGTAACATATAGTGGGTAGAAAATAACAAGAGAGATAGAGGGCAAGTTTGTGAGAGGGAGAGAGACTGTGAGATTGCAATCAAACTCTGATAGTGAATTGAGTGCAGGTGCGCTCCGTGGATGTAGGCTTACACTAAACCACGTAAAATTTCTCATGTCTTATATTCTTCTTTATTGCTTTCTTATTATCTACGTGTGGTTGTGATTTGCGTGTTTGAGTGCGGATTTTCTACAATAAATTTATTCTTAATATTTGGAGATATGCTCCATCTTCGACGATAGAGTTTATGCTCCATTTGGAGCATTATTCCATCTTCGATGATGGAGTTTCTGTTAGCGCTCCATCCTCGATGATATAGGCGCGCCTCCATCTTTGACAACGTTTGGGTCTAGTCCTTTGGTTCCCTTTCCCTCGCATACTTCATTCAGTAAACGAGTGAGCAAGAGCAAACTCAAATATTTGGGAAGTTTCTTCAAGAGATGCTACTCATTCAAACAGACCTCCATCTGATGAGGGTGTTAGGTTTTGGCTCGTATTCTTGAATGAACCCAATTGAACCAATTGAAGTTGGAATGTTGTTGTTTAAGGGAGGTTTGAAGATGAAGAAGAACTGAAGAATTCAATTCCGAAATGAATCGCGATGCGGACAATGCGCATAGACCACAGCACATGGAGTGGTCAACTCCAATGAGTATTGCATGATGTAGACCACAACATAGGCAAAAGACGCAGACTGCGGTTTACTAGGCGGTCATTTTTAGAAGTATTTCGCGGTGTAGGGCCCGGGTGGCCAACTGCGACCCCGGCCGTTGTTATGGTGTATTTTGCACAGTTACTGGAAGTTACGTGAAAATAGGAAAGGTTTTCTTCTAAAAGTTCTTATGCTTATCGAAAAAGGAAAAAGAGTTTGTCTTCATACGGAACAGGAAAGCCTTGTGCTTGAAGGAAAATGATTTACTCTTTACAAGAAGACTTGTCATAAAAGGAAGTAGTATTTATGTGAAACAAGTAAGTCTTGTACATTTAGGAGTATGATTTCCTTTTATCTTAAACTCCCTGTAACTAGTGTAAATAAACCTTGTATCTAGGTTATTTGTGTGGAGCAAAAGAATACCATGTAACATTAGAGAGAGTGTAGTGAGATTCGAGTGATAGACCCATGGGAATATCTGGGGAGGGATCCAAAGGAATATCGATGGATCAAGTGAGAGATTCGTGGGTGATATTCAGGGGAGACTTAGGGGATATTGGGGGTTCTTGGAGAGGATCATGTGTGCGTTGTGAGAGAGAGAGAATCATGGAATATATGGTTGAACTATTCATCATACAGTGGAACTTTCTCTGTCAGTTTGAAGGCAAGTGGTTTTTTACCCGATTTGGGTTTTCCACGTATATCTTGTGTTATGATTGCTTTATTTTCTCTCATTTATTTTTCTACCATGTACGTTATTAATTGTATAAGTTATATGCGAATATTAGGCATGTTGCTTCCGTATTCATCGGTTCAAATCACCAACAGAGGACTCTTGAACGATCTTAGCGAAGAGATATGGAAATTTGGAAATCCATATCTCTTCTAGATTTTAGTTTTTTTTTTTTAGTTATTTTTTATATTTTATTTTATTAATTTTTTTTTCAATGGTAAAAATTGTATGGATGAAGGAGATCAAGTCTTCTCCATCCATATTTTTAAAATAAATAACTAAAGTAACATATAAATAATTAATAATAATTTTAACATGATAATAGATAAAAAGATCAATTTGCCTCTCAACAGCTAACTTTTAACAGCATCCCATTAACAGTAGGGGATGTTGGTACAATTTGAGCAAAAGTTAAATAGTAGGTGTAAAGTTCTAGACTTGTGTTGGCTTGATTCCATTGCAAAACTCTATTTATTTGGATTGGATAGTTGTATAGGTATTCTTAGTTGATTTGTCCTTTAAAGGAGAAAATCAATTTCTCATGCAAATATCATCTTCAAAAGGAAAAGCGCTTGCTTGGATACTAAGGTATTGAGTTTCTTCTTCCTCTTACAAGGCGTAAGTGCACATACACACACACACAATTCATACATGTGTGTCCCTACATCGTTGAGCTCATATGTGTCTATGCATTGTTGTGCTCATTTGGTAATAACACATTCACACATGATTTAGTATGCTCATGCATTGATCTCATATTGTCATACATTGTAGAAATGCATGTACAAGGACTATGTCTAGGAAATTGCATACTTGTGTGATCTTGTGTTTATTTGTTTGATTTTTTGTTGTATTGAACTTGAATATGATCTCATATGATTCCTTGTTGAGTTCTAGTCATTTCGGTTACTCACTCATTTGATTTCAAGTTCAAATGAGGAAGTTACGTCATTTTACGTTCTCTTACAATGTATTGTCTTCGTCATCGTGTATCGAGTCGATTTCATATCCAATTTTCAAAGTTTCATAGTCTTCCTCATGTTTTATTGAGTTACGGTTTATAATCCGAAGACAGATTTGAATTCCGAGTTCTGAGGCAGGGGAATGGTCAAAGAACGTGCAAGGTGCACGATAGGGAGCGAAGGAGAGAAGAAGTGGCAAAAGGCCACCACCCTTCCTTCCCGTGGAGGTGCATGGCCATCACGGGAAGAAGGCCTCTCGGCCTCCCCGGCCTCCCTGTGGTGGCCACACACCTCCATGGGGATCAAAGGTGGTGAGGCAAAATTCCTACTTTGCCCTTCTTCCTTCTTCAAATGTTTTCCCTCTCTATATAATTCAAACAACATAACTTTTGCATTTTTGTATTGATCATATCTCTCTCGTTTCAACTCCAAATTAGGTGATTCAAATACGAAAATCATTGGTTTTGAAGAAAGGAACAATTCACAATCTTTTTTAGAGTCAAAAGATGTCCAGATTATTTGCAACAATCTGATCTTCAGTTCGTGGTGCATCTTTTGTATGTGAATCATCTTCTCTCCATTTTTCTTGCGATCAACTTGATGGATCTTATTATTTGATTGATGAAAAATGTTTAGAATGATTTTGGTTCCAATTTTATACTTGTTTGATTGATTTTCGAGTTTTAACTTTTTGTGATTTTGATTGAACATATTTGAAAGCTAAACTTGATTCACATGAAATTGTCTTTAGAAATGTTTTGTGATGAGCTTGATTATTGATTTCTAGGTTTTCATTTCATGATCTAAGAACTAGGATTCGTGATTGCAATATTGAATATTCTAATCTAGTTCTTATTGATTCACATGCTTGGATTTCTAGATCATTTGTGATTGAGTATTGAAAGCATATTCTAGTTATCTCTTGTATGTTCATAGAGTTTGAGTGATCATCTTTCTGTATTTGATTGTGTTTGCATCATTTGCATCACCTAGATCATTTGTCTTGCAAAAGGTGTGAAGTCTCTTGTTGCTGAGTGATTCTTCAACATAGAGCAAGTGAAGTCTTAGCTAAGAGGTGTGAGGCCTTTAAGTAAGTCTGAGCGAAATCTTGGTTAGGACATGAGGTCCGGTTAACCAAGCAAGGATGTCTTGGTAAGAAGTGTGAGGCTCTAGGTAAATCCAAGCAAGGAAATCTTCCTAAAGACTTGAGGATAGTCTCGGTTAGGGAGTGACTTTCTAGAAGCAAGCGATTTGTCTTTGTTAGAAAACTTTTGGCAAGGTGTTTTCACTAGGTCCGAGAGTAGACTAAGAGTTGATAGCTTAGAGAGATAAACAAATTTACGGTGTGTTCAAATATTAATCTAGAGGGGGGTGAATAGATTTAACACTCTTTACCCATTTTTCGTTATTAGTTAATATTTCGAAAATACCCCTAATTAGTCAATTAATACATCAAGTGTAATATATGCGGAATTATAAATGACACTTGATATTTACGTGGAAACCCTCACGGGAAAAAACCATAGGCTGGTAAGTGCGCCACACTCGAACCTTGAATCCACTAATTGCGATAGCGTATACAACCTAATCCAGGTTTGACGGCCTAATCCCAGCCAATATCCCGCTACCACTACCCGTGGCCTTTAAAAGCAGATCTAGTCTAATTTGCTTGAGAGACCACCTAATCCCGGTGTAGAGACCTAATCCCAGTCAATCTCACAAAACTTACTTCTCAATGAAGAGATAAAACATCCTATGTGAATATATGATAATATTCAAGGAACAAACAATGCTAAGGAACCTTAGATGCTTATCTAGAATGACAATATAACAATTAATTCATTCCTAGATATCAAGAGCTAAATGACATGTCATAAAACTTAGCTAAACATAGATTAGGCAATCCTACGAAGCTATCAAAATACAACACTCAATCAATACATCACAATCAATCTCTATTTTGTATCTAAAATATATTTTATTAGCATACAAATGATAAAAGAGATGACTTATTAAGAAAGACACTAAAATTAGATGAAGTTAGTGAAAATCTTACCAAGCAAGATGTGATGATGCAAACTCATGCATGGATGAACTCTATGTGAGCATAGATGATGCAATATGAAGTTTGATGGAAAAAAGAAATGCTTTGACTGATTAAAGGTGAGTTCTTGATGATTTTATCTCTTGAAATGTGTTCTAAAAGAAAAATATGCTTTTGGAACTCTTAGAGGCGACCTAGAATGAAAGTGGGATATTTATAGGCTCCCAACAAAACTGCAGCGTTTTGATCATTCTCGCGCTGACTGATTGCCGCGGTTGGGTCAACCGCGGCACAGAGAATGTATCTCTATCGCTTGCATGCCGCGGTTGCTTCAACCATGGCACATCAACCGCGGCACAGTAAGAATATTGTTGTCGCCTGGCTTACTGCGGTTACCCAACCGTGGCATTACAACCGCGGTGTGAAAGGTAGGCCTTCTCATGCGGTATCTCACACAATGAACATGCAACAAGTTCAAGTGTGTGAGTGAAAAGAATGCATCATAATGCCTAACATGTTATGGCATTTAACAAGCTAGATGCAATCAATTACACATGCAAGAAGAGAGATTAATGAACATTAATGCACACAACATAAACACACACAACATACAGGGATAAGATTTATGCATAGGTTGTGGGTGTGTGCAACTATCTTTTTAAAGCAAGTAAGCATTTAGAGATTTACCTTTGAAGTGTTTGTCCCTTGAGGTCTTGAAAGAGCTTTTGAGCTTGGTTCTCAATCACTAAAGCTACCCTTACAACAAACCCCAATATGTGGTTTGTCCACAAAATAAGCCAATCAAAATATAGGAATCTTTACAATCTCCCCATTTGGCTATTTCGTGACAAAACCACCACTCACATTGATCCTCACAACATAAATATAAACTAAAGAGATTTTCTACATTACAAAGAGATAATTAAAATATATAACTTCAAATCGTTAATCTCTTGTAGAACAATCAATTCTTCAAAACAAAGTTTCTATACTTTTCAGAACAAGTATATGAGATTAATCATGTGAGATTAAAACAAGCATTTGCATTTAAGAATTTAAGCACAACATCATGCAATGTATGAGTGTAATGCAATGCTCCCCCTCAATGGGTTACTCCCCCTCAATATATGGTCTCCCCAATATGCACAAATGCTACTACAATTAGCAACACCCCATACCACCATTCCACTCCTCCTTTTTGTCATGATATAGGCAAAGGAGTAGTCTCCAACCGGGTCACTTAAGGCAAAGAGTGATACTAGCATACAAGATATTTGCATAATCATATAAGCCACTTTATGCAACACAATCAATTGGAGAGAAACAAGGAGATTTATTTTATGAAAATGTGTGAATTAAAAAAAATGCTTTGCATACAAGACATGTAGCATTAAAGTCCAAAATACAATGGTATTTGGCAAAGCAAATGACAAAGGTTTTCAATAAAAGTCAAACCAATTTCACCATTTGTCATGAGAGAAGCAAGGATATAGAGATTTCATTGAATCTAATTTGAGAGCTACTATATCCAACTTTATAGGCTAAACATGGTAAGAGCGATTTTTCACCCTATTGAATTTTTTCGGGAATATTTCCCATACGATAGTAACCATGTTCAACAAATAAAAAAAGAGAGACAATTGATTTTCATTTGAGTCTTATTTTCTTTTTCACATATTGTTTTACATTTAAGAATATGCAATCATTAATTCATGCTTTTTCATATTGCATTAGCATGTTAAAAGAAATTCATGTTATTCATTTTTAGCATGTCAATTAAGAATCATCATGTCATGGAGATAACTATAGGTCATTCAAATCGTACTTCCTATGTAAATCTTCTAGTCCAAAAATCCATGTTTGAACATAAATATGACATGGATGGCATTCAAAACATGGTTCACACTTATTGAGGTAAAAACATATAAGCATATTTGCAGCCAAGCTACTCAAGCAATTAATAAAGAAGCATAAGATATATCAAATTTTTGCATGTGACAAGTATGCAATATAGCTCTCTTTGCTTGAGTTCCCCATATAGGGTCAAAATCCATACCACTCCAATGAAGGGTATGAGGTCCTAAAGACCTCCCAAGTTCATTGGACTTAGTTGAACCTATGTGAGACTTGTTAGTCTCATAGCAAGCGGGTTCATTATTTCTTTTCCACTTAGGTGACACAATTTCAAATCCTAGTGGTAAAAGGTTCAAGAGTTCTGGATATCATAGGATCATTAAAATGAATTTTATTCTTCCTATGAACATGCATTGTAGCTTTAGCCCTTTTCTTTTCAATCATGCTTTTAGCTCTACACATTTTGATGTAATGGAAGCAATTTAGTCTAATGTGACCATCAATACCACAATAATGACATGTAGGGATAAAATTAGAACTCATACCATGTCCTTGTGTAAGCATAAGAGCATTCCCATGTCTTTGTGGTTGTCTTGGTTGTTGTATAGGATCTCTCATTCTTTGTTGTTGGCTAACACTAGGTTGCTTCCTTAGTTGAGCTTGCATGATTGGTCTCTTCCCTTGATGCATTTAAGGTTGAGGGAAGTTAATGTGAGGAACTTTTGTAGTTTGAGCTTGAGGTTGTCTCCTTGGAGCTATCTTCACTAGTGCACTTCTTGAACATTGTCCTAGATCAATCTTCTTCTTAAGAGTGTGCACCGGTGAAGCTTCTATCTTACCTAAGCTCTTAACAAATATGGTATTGCTAGGAGTGGGGCTCTCTATGTCATTTTTAAAGCCAAGACCACTCTTGTCACAAGGGCTTTTTCCAACACTCAACATATAGTTGAGTTTTTCGGTGGTAGAGGTCATCTTAGCCATCATCCTTCTAGCATCTTCATTCTCCTTCTTCAACCCTTCTTTATTCCTCTTAGATATAGCTAACTCATCCTTTAGCTTATCTTCATCCTTCATGGATCTCACCACTCCTTCACTTAAGTAGTCAACTAGTGTTGAAAGCTCAAGGTTTTCTTCTTTCAATTTTTGAATCTCCTTTTCATTCTTTATCTTATAGCTTTCAAACTCTTTCAAGTTGTCTTCACGATCCATACTCTCTATATTTCCATTTATGGAGTTAGATGACACATTCTCAACTATTGAGTCATCTCCTAAATTCTCCATCTCGCCAATGGAGTCATCTCCTTCATCAAGACCATCAAATTGGTCTCTTAATGATGTATGAGACATATCCCAATTATTAGCTACACCAATCACTTCTAGAGCTACTTTTTCATCTATTTCTTCTATGGGATCACTAGTCACGTCATCCTTGCCATCAACTTCAACTTCTACATGAGTGGCACCAAGTGTCATGTAGTTTATAGTAAGGTCTTCATCACTTGAAGACTTATCTCCCTCACCGGAGTCATCACTACTACCACTCCAAGTGGCGGCCATCGCTTTTCCTTTTTTCTTGTCTATGTGATTAGCACATTCGGGGGCGAAGTGACCTATGCCACCACATTCATAGCATTGGACCTCTATCTTTTCGGTATCCTCTTGCCATTAAACTTGTTGAAATAGCCATTTTTCTTCAAGTCTTGGCCTTTTGATCCAACGCCCTTCTTCTCGAACTTGACAAGCTTCTTGAACCTTTTCACAAATAAGGCAAGGTCTTCGTCTGAGTCATTCGTTTCCTCTTTCTCTACCTTGGAGGTCTTCAAGGCTAGATTCTTTTTCTTTTTAGGAGGTGATGTGGTAGTCTCCTTTCTTGACTCAAAGGCAAGAATTCTACCAAAGACTTCGTTCAGTTTCATATCTTTGTACCCGCTATTTTCTTCTAAAGCCGTCACTTTGGACTCGAACCTCTCGGGAAGTGATCGCATGATCTTTTGCTTGATCCTTCTGTCTGAGTAAGGATCACCAAGTTGGTGACTTTGGTTCACAATGTCCATTAGCCTCACTTGGAAGTCATTAAACTGTTCACCTTCCTTCATCCGAATGGTCTCAAACTGAGTTTGGAAGACTTGGAGCTTGGAGTCCTTGACCACTTCGGTACCTTCATATGCGGTCTCTAGGATATCCCACGCCTATTTGGCGATCTTAGTAATTTGAATCAATTTGTGTTTATTCTCATCCACAACACATAGAAGGGCGTGCATCGCCTTGTGGTTCCATTTGGAAGCCTCGAATTCTTGAGTACTCCATTGAGCTTTAGGCTTAAGCGCTTCCTCTCCTCCTCCCGTAGGAGTCATCATAGGTAGAGCATATCCATCTTCAACCGCTATCCACACCCTATCGTGGATTTGGCATAAGTACGCTTCCATCTTCCCCTTCCATGAGGAGTAATTCAAACCGGTGAGTAAGGGAGGTCTCGTGCTAGAAGTACCCTCGTTACCACCACCGTTTCCACTCATAATGTTTATGAATGAATGAAATGAATGCAAATGTATGAATGATCAAAAATCACACAAAACGCAAAACACGCCAAAATGAGTTAGAATCACCTAAGTATATCTAGGAACCCGCTCTGATACTAATTGAAACAAATTTACGTTGTGTTCAAATATTAATCTAAAGGGGGGTGAATAGATTTTAACACTTTTTACCCAATTTTCATTATTAGTCAATATTCCAAAAATACCCATAACTAGTCAATTAATACATCAAGTGTAATATGTGCGGAATTATAAATGACACTTGATATTTACGTGGAAACTCTCACGGGAAAAAACCACGAGCTGGTAAGTGCGCCACACTCGAACCTTGAATCCACTAATTGCGATAGTGTATACAACCTAATCCAGGTTTGACGGCTTAATCCTGGCCAATATCCCGCTACCACTACCCGTGGGCCTTTAAAGCGGATCTAGTCCAATTTGCTTGAGAGACCACCTAATCCTGGTGTAGAGACCTAATCCCAGTCAATCTCACAAGACTTACTTCTCAATGAAGAGATAAAACATTGAAAATAAATATAAAACGTGTCCTAATAATCTAGAGGAGGGGGGGTGAATAGATTTTAATCTGACAATTACCAAATTATCGCAATTAATCAATATTACTAATAAACCCCCAAACTAGTCACAACCTAAACTCAAGTGTAATAAAGCGGAATGAACGTCACTTGATATTTACGTGGAAACCCTCACGGGAAAAACCACGGGCTGTTATGTACGCCACACATGAACCTCAATCCACTAATTGTAATGCGATTACAACCTAGGTTGACCACGTCAAACCCTACACGGTTACTAATCCACACTACTACCCGTAGGCCTTCAAAAGTGAACCTAGTCCTTTGCTTGCAAACAACCAAAAGGTAAATACAAGACTTGACTCTCTAAGAGAAGAGATTAACAACCTAGAGTGAATATATGCAATATTCAAGATACAAAAATGCAAGGTTAAACATTTAAGCTTATCTAGGCATGGATGAACATGTTAAACATTCCTAAATATCATTTGGCTATATGACATGTATACAACCTAACTATATGTGCAAATCAACCTTATATGCAATAGTTATCACAAACAACTCATAAACACAATAGAAAGCTATCTTGAAACTATTCAAGTAATAAAAATGCAATCTTGAACCTAGTCAAGTAATAAAAAAGCTATCTTGTAAAGCAAGAACATACAAGAAGATGCAAATGATGTTCTAGCTACAAGTCATGTGAGTAAAGAAAAGAAACCAAGAGACACCATACCTAACCCATACAAGATGATGCATGAATCATGAAGAATGAAGGGTATTGGAGTTTTTGGAAGATCAAAGATCAACTCTTGGTGGTTTGTGTTTGAAGACACTCTATAGCTCTTGAAAGATGTGATTTTTTGCTCTAAAAAATGAGTCAAGGCAATCAAGGGATATATAAAGGCAGCCAAAAAAGGCATATCTACGCCCTTAAAAATACGGCCGGTGACCGCAAAACAAGGGCGCCGAATACCAATAGACGCACTGATGAAAGTTGTTATGTGGCCTATTTCTGCAGCATTGATCGCCGAATTTAGGTGACACCTCTGGTCCCTTTTCAGTAGCCTATTCTGTGGCCCCTAATCGCCGAAACCAAAAGCGCCGAATTTAGGTGACATCTCTGGTCCCTTTTCGACAGCCTTTTCTACGGCCCCTAATCGCCAAAACCAAGGGTGCAAAGAATCTACGGCCTGTGCCCTCCGAATAAGGGCGCAGAAAAGCCATTAGCAATGTATCCTAAATCTAAGCATGTTATGGCAAAACAAGCAAGATGCAATCAACAACAAGCATGAAATGTGAGTGTGTGCAACTACATCTCTTCAAAAAGAGTCAAGATCAAGTAAATTACCTTCCTTAAAGCTCTTGATGCCTACAATGAGTTCCTTTGACATTTGATAAGGATTTCTTTAATCCTAAGCTACCCTTACAAAATTGAATCCAATTGTGGTTTTGTCAACGAAATTAAGCCAATCAAAAAGAGGCACTTACAAACATCCTATGTGAATATATGATAATATTCAAGGAACAAACAAGGCTAGGGAACCTTAGATACTTATCTAGAATGACAATATAACTATTAATTCATTCCTAGATATCAAGAGCTAAATAACATGTCATAAAGCTTAGCTAAACATAGATTAGGCAATCATATGAAGCTATCAAAATACAACAATTAATCAATACTTCATAATCAATCTCTATTTTGTATCTAGAATATATTCTAATAGTATACAAATGATAAAAGAGATAACTTGTTAAGAAAGACACTAAAATTAGATGAAGTTAGTGAAAATCTTACCAAGCAAGATGTGATGATGCAAACCTACGCATGGATGCACTCTATGTGAGCATAGATGATGCAATATGAAGTTTGATGCAAAAAGGAAATGCTTTGAGTGATTAAAGGTGAGTTCTTGATGATTTTATCTCTTGAAATGTGTTCTAAGAGAAAAATATGTTTTTGGAACTCTTGGAGACGACCTAGAATGAAAGTGGGATATTTATAGGCTCCTAACAAAACTACAACGATTTGATCATTCTCGCCCTGACTAACTGCTGTAGTTTGCGACTGCCACGGTTCGGTCAACCGTAGCACAGAGAATGTATCTCTGTCGCCTGCGTGCTGCGGTTGCTTCAACCATGGCACATCAACCGCGTCACGATAAGAATATTGATGTCGCCTGGCTTGCCACGGTTACCCAACCGCGGCAGTGAGAGGCAAGGCCTTCTCACGCGATATCTCACACAATGAACATGTAACAAGTGCAAGTGTGTGAGTGAAAAAAATGCATCCTAATGCCTAACATATTATGGCATTTAACAAGCTAGATGCAATCAATTACAGATGCAAGAAGAGAGATTAATGAACATTAATGCACACAATATAAACACACACAACTTACAGGGATAAGATTTATACATGGGTTGTAGATGTGTGCAACTATCTCTTCAAAGCAAGTAAACACTTAGAGATTTACCTTTGAAATGTTTGTCCCTTGAGGTCTTGAAAGAGCCTTTGAGCTTGGTTCTCAATCACTAAAGCTACCCTTACAACAAACCCCAATATGTGGTTTGTCCACAAATTAAGCCAATAAAAATATGGGAATCCTTACAGAGAGTATATCATGTGTTGATTGCCTTGAGTGTGTATCTCATTTTTGTCATAGTGAATTTGCTTACCAGTGGTTATGGTATCAACCCGTGGACATTTCCTCTTATAAGGTTTTACCACGTAAAAACACTTGTGTCAAGTTTTGTTTTTACATTTCATTATCTTCCATATCTTGTATTGATTGTATCACTTGTGAATTGTATTCTAAATTGTGTTGATAAGCAATCCATTTGTTAGACACACTAAGTGTGCACATCATTGTTCCGTGAAAAAGAAGATTGGAAGAATTTGGGTCTATACATATTCACCCCCCCTAGGTATATATTACACTATATTGCCTAAGGGAATTTCAGTTGGGGACTTATGGCAATTAATGAAACTAGATGTGAAAATGGGGAATATGGTAAACTATAAAGGAGAATTTGATAATATCCCTGTATTTAATTAAATGATTGCCTTAACAAGATTTGTTTGATTTATTTCGTATCAATATACTAGGTGAATGTGTTTTTTGTATACGGTAGCCGTCATTCTCAGAGGAGGCAGCCTTTTTTTTTGTCAACGTTAGTGACGGCCGTCATCGAGGATGCCTCAGTGATCCATTCTACACACCCTCTCCATTAAGAAAAAAAAGAAGGTGGTATAACCATAAAGGCGCTAACAACCGGCTCAAGCTCCAATGAAAATTCAACCAGTGCATCATCAAAGACAACCTGATCAACATGGAAAAGCCTTGATGAGATCTCATTCCAATGGTATAAACTCTTCCTTTGTATCTACTTGTCATTTTTGTGTTATGATTGGTCACTTAAGACCAAATTGTTTTAAATACATTAAAAGGTGTAGATTAGAAAGCATAAAAGAAAAACGGTTGAAAATTATGGCAAGTTTGCATGAACCTAGGGAACCTAGAGACATGTCTATGACCACTAGAAATGAAAAGGTGGAACCTAGGTAGGTTAGAAAGAATGAACCCACTTGTCATTGTGCTCATGTGACACTCGTAGATGCAACTAGATCTAATGGACTCGGTAGGTCTATAGGGACTCATGCCTCTCATTGACTTGGTTGGATTTAACCCTAATAAGGGGAGCTCAAGCAAAGAGAGCGAACTGGCATGATTTGTAATGTGCACAAATTTGATCAATTTATGCTTCTTTATTAATTACTTGAGATACTTGGTTGCATATATATGCTTATATTATATATTTTTTTTTCTCTTAATAATTGTGCACATTTTCTTTGCTTGTAATCCATGTCATATTTTGGTTCAACAATACATTTTTGGACTAGGAGAATTATTTGAGAAGTACACTTGAATGGCCTATAATTTATCTCTATGACATGAAAAAAAAATATATAAAAAATTATAACATGCTTGCATTGATATGCATGATATTTTTTATTGTTCAGTTTTTAATGCAAATGTGTATGATAGCAAATGACAAGACTATAATCAATAAGGATCTTGTATCCATTCAATCAACAAAGATGTATATCCAATGTAGTATAGTCTTTCTTCTTAAAAATGTAAACAAAACTACTATAATACAGATGTTTCATCCGGAAAAATCGAATAAGATTATATATATATATCCATGTCTTGGTTTGTCTTTAAGGATTGATATAGTTGCTCTTTACTTTTAATATTTTTGAAAAACTATATCTTGCTTGCTCATGACAAAATGGAACAAATTTGTTTGAATTCTTTAGAAACCCTTCAAATGTTTGCTTTGCCAAATACCATTGGTTGAACCTTAATTTTATATGTATTGCATGCAAAGCAACAATTTCTATTAGGATTTTGGTTTGTGTTGGCATGAATTTCATATCAAAACGTTGTTTCTCTTGTAATGTTTAGTTGTCTCAGATTGATGATGATTGAAGCTTCAATGAGTACTTGGCAATTTTTCATGCAAGATGGTGTCTTCAAGGAGGAATAAGCTACCTTGCTTATCAAAGGTATATTAGACCTCTTTCCTCTTACAAGACATATTCACACACACGCATGGCATTCATTTGTGTCCTTGCATAGTTGTACACCATTGGTATAATACATTCACACACTTGTTGAAGTATGCACATGCATTATATTTTATTTTGATAAACATTGTGATTTGCATGTTCTATGATTAAGTCTAGGAAATGGCATACTTGTGTGACTTTGTGTTTATTAATTTTTGTTTTATTTTATTTGGACTTGAACATGATCTCATATGATTCCTTATTAAGTCTCAGTTATTTCGGTTGCTCACTGATTAGGTTTCGAGTCCAAACTAGGAAGCTACACTACTTTGCGTTCTCATACGATGTGTTGTGTTCGTCGTCGTGTACCGAGTTGAATTCTCAACCTTTTATCAAAGTTTTGTAGTCTTCCTCGTCCTTGAGGGAGTCTGAAATAATACAAACATAGTTAAATTGTTTAAAGCGTACCTAGAGGGGGGTGAATAGGTTTTTACACCTTTTTCAATTCCTTAAAACAAACATTCGTTTGTCCCTCAAGATAGCTTTACATACAACACATAATCCAAAAACATTCATACATAGACAATATAATCATGTGATCATTTAAGCAATGTCTACATATATAAAGAGTTGCATGAGGCATAGAACACAAAAATCTCAACAACAAATAATACTTGTATTATGATATTGTTCAAGAAATTACAAGTGTTAACAAATATAGTTATACATCAAAGTAACAATATACAAAAGAATAAAGAATATAAGAATGATCAAATATGTATTGCTTTACAAATCATACTTAACAAATCTTGATTCCAAAACTTCACAAGTGATGAATGTACTACAAGATTAAGAGCAAACATATATATACAAGTAATAAAGAGAGATAGGAAGAATTAACACATGAGATTTTTTAACATGGTAAAACCTCCAAGTAGAAAACAGCCACGGGTTGAACTACAACCATTGGGTACTATATATATTGGATGGTAAATTAGAAATTCCACAAAGTGACCAATCCTAGATCACCAACCCATGTATAATCTATGTCTACCCAACCCTATTGGAAATTATGAAATCTCTCAATGATGCGGGAACCACCATATATTGGACAACATACCAAACCAACATCGATAGAAGATTAGAAATTCCTCAAGAGTGCATACACATCTCGTGTACCTCGCTCTATTTGAGCCTATGTCTATCCATACACCTAGGCCTACCAATAATATAGCAAACTCTCTATCCAAGACACTCATGCCTTTAGAGACCTCCCTTGCATAGCTATCCGAACCTTCCCGATCCTAGTCATGACTTCTTGCTTGCCTATCCGAGTCATCCCAACTCTAAACAAGACTTCTTGGTTATTTATCCGAACATCACGTCCTAACCAGGACTTCATGCCTTTCATAAGGACTTCCTAGTGTGATCATGTGAATGCAAAATGATGCAATCAAGAAATTTAACATAGAACATGTGATCAATACATTCCATGGCACAAATAAACTTAAACATGTGAAATACAAGTCTAATAGTCTAGATGCAAAAACATGAATTAAACCTAAAGCAAGTGAAAACACCTAACACAAAAACTCTTAGTTTCATTCAAACAAACGACACTTAAATAGATCATATTCATGAAGCATATATTCAAGATATCATACACATACACAATAAAATACTAGAATCATATAATGATTTCAATGAAAATTCTAGCCAAAGAATTAGAGAAAGGATAAAATGATTACTCAATTAAATCCTAGATTACTCTAAAAACACATATACATACAATAATTCTAGATTACATCAATCATAGGATCAAAAAAAAATTCTTTATCATCAAAATGATTCAATCAAGTCTCAAACTACCGTAGTTATCAAACTAATCACAATACAACTATCAAACATGTGAAAATTATAGAATCAAAGAAACTAGTTCACATATGTCTCTAATTAGACTTTTGATTAGGTTTGATTATGAAGTTATCTTTCTCAATAGCATTCATCATATATATACATACATATAGAAAAAGAAACCCCAAACAAATTGAAGGTTATAAAAGAAGAAATCTCAAAGATATAACAACGTGATCGGGTGAATCCCTAATTTGAACCGTGATCGGATGATAATAGTGTTTTTAATTCACTACAAGAAAAATAGGCTTTTATCACGCAAATTTATCATGGTTTTTTTCAACTGTGATCGAGTGATAATAGTGTTTTTAATTCATCATATGTTTATAACGTATTTTAAAACCGACACAAAGCGTCACGGTCATTTAAAAAACGTGATAATGAAATAACACTTTAGAAAAGTGAAATCAAATTATAACATTTTTTTGGTAACCGTGATCAAGTTATTGCACGTTTCATTAACCGTGATTAAGTTATCACGGATTTTATGAACCATGATCAAGTTATCATAAGTTTTATTAACCATGCTCAAGTTATCACATTTTTTTTTTTTTATGTGTAATAATATTATTATGTTATTTTGTTAGCGTTATAAATAAGATGGGTTTTTTGGTAAAATCAAACTAAAACCCTAGATCGCATTTAAGCCAGAATTTCCCACATCCATATTCATTATTTTCCTCTCAAATATGTAGCGGCAACACTACAATAAAAATGGCCTATTGGAACGAAAATCCTATAGGGACGTTTTTTTTTTTGTCCCAATAGGCAGTCTATTGGGACGAATTCTATATTTCGTCCCATTAGACATCCTATTGGGATGAAAAAAAAAAAGCATTCCTATAGATTTTGTCCCAATAGAATATCTATGTGGACAAATTTTATCCAATGTGGTAAGACTTTTAGGGACGAATTATATTTCATCCCAATAGGAAGTCTATTGGGACGAATTATTGGGACGAAATATATAATTCGTCCCAATAGACTTCCTATTGGGATGAAATATAATTCGTCCCAATAGAATGTCTATTGTGGTAAGACCTTTAGGAAGAATTTTTTTCTTACCAATAGGATGTCTATTGGGACGAAATATATAATTCGTCCCAATAAACTGCATATTGGGACGAAATATAGAATTCGTCCCAATAAACTGCCTATTGGGACGCATTTAGTTCATCTCAATAGACATCTTATTGGGACGAATTCAATATTTCGTTCCAATAGGTTTATAGGAACGATTTTAGGGCTATTGGGCCAAAAAAAAATTGTCCCAATAGCCCTTTTTTTTTTTTGTATTATTTTCAATTAATCCTCAAAAGACTTAGATGAATGTAAATGAAAAAAGAAACGTGAAAAAAGTATTAGAAGATGAAGAAAATATTACTTTAAAATGAAAGGAGAGAAAATAAGGTAAATAATAGAGGTAAAAAATATATATTATTTTGTTGAAAATCCAAAAAAAAAAAAAAAAAACTAATTAATTAATTTTGTTGAAAATTCTTTATTTTTTTTTTATTTTATAGTTTTTCCTTAAAGATAGATTAATAATTAAATTACCATATATATTATAAAATGATGTAATATGGATCATTTTGTTCATCCAAAGTGGTTCTCTATCGAGATGAATTTTATTTTTTCTCAATAAGTTCTTCATAAGGATCAATAACTATTAGTCTTGAAAGGTTTTCTATTATTATTATTTTTTAAAAGGAACTGAACCGTTGGAACCGGAACCGAACTGTCGGAATCGAAACCGAAATCAAAATCGAAACCGTTGGTTCCGAATCGAAAACCAAAACTTGGAAATGGTGGAAAATGTCATCTTTTTAAAGTGGTTTTGTAAGAAAGTCATCACTTTAATAACTTAAGTTTAAAAAGGCACCTATTATGGTGAATGGACAAAAATGCCCTTACTTTATACACATTCTCTTACTTTGAAGTTTTATTATTATTATTATTATTATTATTATTTCATATTCTTCATAGAGGTCTGTTTAACAGACCTCCAATGGAGGTTGAACATCATTGGATAATTAGTTTAGTGGCGTTACGCAAATGCATTCGGGGGTCGAATCTTGGTTTTGAATCATTGGATAATTTTTTTGGTTTTGAATCTACCATTGTTCAGCTTTTTCAACTCTGAATACGATTAACGATTGAATGCTATAATAAATGTTTTTTAATTGAATGTTATAATAAACGTTTTTTAATATCAATTTGTTTATCATATAAAAATAAAATTTAAATTAGTGGAATCAATCTACAAATAAAATTTTGATTGAAAAAAAAAAAAATTCAATAAAAATTTAATAAAAAGTAGAGCTTATATATAAAAACCATGCTTTTAGTATCACCTTTAAAGCAACAGCAAGGTGTTTGGGTGGGTTTGATTCCGAGTTAATTGGCTTGTGTGCATGTGTGGCTTGCAATGTTTTTTTTTTTTTTTTTTGTTTCATTTTTTTTCCTCTTTCGTCTTTTTTTTTTCCTCTTTCGTCCCTATAGATACTCTAGGGACGAAAAATTATTTAAAGAGACGAACTATTTCGTCCTTATAGGATGTCAAAAAGGACAAAAATACAGTTCGTCCCTAAAAATTGTCTATTGGGACGAATAATTTTGTTCCTATACATTATCAATTGGGACGAATTCCAAAATCGTCCCTATAGATAGTTTTAAGAGACGAATTTCAATTTTCATCCCAAAGAAGCTATTGCGACCCACCTGAGACGTATTTTAGAATGAATTTTATTCGTCCCAATAGACCTCTTGGAATGTTTTTTGGCCTATAGGGACGAAAAAAAAAAAACGTCCCAATAGGCAATTTTGTTTGTATTGCAAACATTATAGTATAAAAACTAAATTAAATACAATCAATCAGTTGCACTTTTTTTCCTACACTTAAGAATTTCTCAAAAATTTCATTCTTTGAATTTTACACTTGCTGAATATTCAAAGAATTTTCAGGTACGCACACGGTTCAGAAATTCGAATTTATTGCCTAGATCATTCAATTTATATGTGTTTATTGTTCATGGAATTCTTTGAATCATTTGTTGTTTTTAATTATTCAATTTAGAACTCTTAATTATGTGGGTACCGGTAGTTCCATCTTCTATTAGTTGTTATTTTATTAAAAATATATATATACTTTTCTTATGAATTATGATTCCAGTTTTAATTTTGATTTCTTAACTTATATACTGCTGCTACGGCTGTTTTTTTTTTAATAAGAACTTATGGTGCGGCTTTGTTTTTTGAAAAGCTCTGTGTTAATATAAATAAATTAATAATTTAAAGTATTAGGTTAATTTTCTTTTCTTTAACTCAACCAAAACAAGACAAACACAAAACTACAAAAGTCAAGTCAAACATGAAAACCAACCTTAAAAAAAATCTCAATCCCTGTTTTTCATTCTGTTAATGTCTGAAACTTGAAAGCCAACCCATAAGAGAACCGATTTCGGGGGTTCATGTCTGAAACTTGAAACTTAACTCCAAGAAGAACGTAGTCTAATTTTAAATTTTGATTCTTACGAGCGGGGATGTTCACGACACAGAGATTGGTTCCAAACAGTAAAAGTAATGTGTCTGGAGCAACGGAAACGTGGTGGTGGTCATCAGTCCTAGTATGGCGAGAGAATCAGAGGATAAAGAGGAGATTTAGGGTGGCTAGGTTTGATGGGTTAAGCCACGTTGGAGTGTAACCTTTCTAGAGCAACCTACACAGTGCCTACCACCTGTTCGATAATTTGCTTCAATGAAAACTACTGTGTTAGTAGATTCGTAAGAACCTCATTGACTGAAAGTTTTGTTGTTTTGTTTTAGTTTTTATATAATTTGAATTGAGTTCTGCTACTTTGCAATTCATTTTATTCGTAATTTGATTCTTTTCCTACTATAAGATGAATTCCTAATTTGACTTTTGTATGAACTCTTATAATTCACCTTAATTATATATATAAATAATTATACGGAAAATAATAGATTAGTATAGAGGAATTATATTTAATTTAGTATTTTTGTTTAGGATATAACTATTATAACTATATTAATATATATATATATATATATATTATATTAAACTATATACATATATTTATATAATTAAATAAAGTATGTATATATCTTCTTTTCAAGAACTACTTTTTATTAATGTATTGAATGGATTTACGCAATGGTTTTCGAATGTTTCAAGCTCAAGCCAAAACTCAACCTTCAAGAAAGATCTCAAATGGAGTTATGTTAATGTGAGGTTCACTAGTTGTATGTTACCGCAAGATGAATACAATTAATTAAAAAATTATTAATGATTTTTATTTTACGAAACTGGGTTAAATACATGACATAAAAATACTATAATGGATTATTGACACATAACAACTATTATATCTACATATCGATTATGTAATATCATCTTGTCTTTATAGTATTTGGAAGTCATTTTCCAACGTTGGTTTTATGTAATCATGAATTAATAACGTTTGTAAATCCGTCGATTATATATCGTAGACAAAAATTATTATTGATTTATAACGGTTTTTAATAACTGTGATAAAATTAAAAATCGTGATAAAATTTTTATTACACTGTCTCTAACAACGCATATAAAATCGTCATTAAAACCATTTCATGACAGTTAAAAACCATCATATAAAACATTTTTTCCTTGTAGTTAACTACCTCAAGATTATGAGCTGGTTCAGTTTTCTATGTAAAACCACTGGAAAAATCGATCAAACAGCTGCAAGACCACTTGGAAAAGGTATAGGACTCAAGTACAAACAATCTCCAACTTAAATCACTCAATTTCAACTTCGTATGAGAGAGTTATGGTGTTTGGAAGGTGAGAAAAAGTTGAGAGAAAATTCTACACTTGAGAAATTCTAATTTTTCTTTTTGAATGAAATGGGTGGGAATGGAGGAATTTAAAATATATATATATATATATATAGAGAGAGAGAGAGAGAGAGAGAGAGAGAGAGAGAGAGGGAAAGGAGCAGCCAACCACATCTAGCCACGTCAGCAGCCCGTGTGGGGCACGTGTGGCACACGTGGGCAGAGAGGGATCCAGCCCATGTGCCACACGTTGCCATGCAAGGTTGGCCGTTGGCCAATCTTGCTCCTCTCGCGCACCGTTCGCGTTCTTCGACTGTATTCAAGCCTCCGAACTCCAATTTTGAATCTGTTTTCGGATTACGAATCGTGACTCCCCCACACACAACAACAACTACAAAAATTTATAAAAAAGTTGAGAATTCATTTCGGAAAATGACGACGAAGACAACTCAATGAATGAGAACGCAAAGTAGTGTAACTACATCATTTGGACTCGAAACCTAATGAATGAGTAATCGAAATGACCAGGACTCAGTAAGAAATCATAAGAGATCATGTTCAAGTCCAAAAACAATAAAATGAAAACCAATAGGCACCAAGTCACACACATATGCCGTTTCTTAGACATAGTCCTAGAACATGTATTTTCCAATGATTATCAGTTTAAATCTAATGCAAGAGCATATATTGCCAAGTGTGTGAAAGTGTTAAATAAATGTTGTTCAACTATGTAGGGACACAAATGAATGTCGTGTGTGTGTGTGTGCGCGCCTAGCCTTGTAAGAAGAATGAGGTCAATTTTACCTTTAGTGTGTAATGAAGCACATTCCTTATTGAACAACACCAACTTGCATGAAACGTGGCCGAGTCTTTCTTTGAAGCTTCAAATCATCAAATCATCAATCCCAAGACCACTAATCAATAAAAGAAAAATATCGTTGTGATATGAAATATATACCAAGACAAACCAAAAACCTAACAGAGTCATGGTTCGTAATCCAAAAACATATTTAAATTCAAAGTTCGAATGCCCAAAACAGCTGAAGAACGCGAGAGGAGTGCGAGAGAGGTAAGCAATGGCCAAAGGCCAAGCTTGGGGTGTGGCCATGTGAGGCGCATGAGCCTCATGGGCCAGCAGCCCCTCTGCCCCGTGAGGCTCACACACCTCTCATGGGCATGTGAGGTGGCAGCTACTGGTTGGTCACTTCTCTCCCTTTCTTTCATCTCTTTTAAATTCCTCATTTTCCTCCTATTCATTTTAAGAAGAAAAATTTGAAAAACACAAGTGCAAAATTTTCTTCTCCAATTTTTTCACATTCCAAACACTATAACTTTTTCATTCGGACTTCGAATTAAGTGATTCAAGTTGAAAATCTCAATAATCAAGTCCTCTACATTTTACAAGAGATTTTGTAGTTGTTTGATTGAGTTTTCTAGTGGCTCTACCAACAAAACCGAACCAACTTGTGATTCTTAGGTTTTTGACTAATCTTTGTGTTTTCTTCCTTTTAAACCTTTAATTACCTTGGGGTTTCTTCTTTTATATGTATGTGTATGTATGATGAATACTGTTGAGAAAGATAGTTTCATAATCAAATCAAATCAAGTCTAATTAGAGACAAATGTGAACTAGTTTTCTAGGATCCTAGTTTTTCACATGTTTGAAAGTTGTATTGTGATTAGTTTGATATCTAGGGTTATTTGTGATTTGATTGATTCATTTTATGATAAATAACCTTGGCATGTGCTTTGATCCTTTGATTGAACAAATCTATGATTAGTACATTTGATTTTGTATTTAGAGCCTAATAGGATTTAATTGATTATTCATTATATTCTTGCTCTAAAAATTTGGCTTGAGTATTCATTAAATACATTTTGTGATTCTAGTATTTTTAGTGTATGTTTTTAATATCTTGAATATATACTTCATGAATATGATTTATTCAAGTATTAGATTTGTAAATGAAACTAGGAGCCACATGTGTTAGGTGTTCTCACATGTTCTAGGTTTTAATTCAATTTGTATGACTAGACTATTTTGACTTGTGTTCTCACATGACTAAGTCTAGTTTCCATGGAATGTATTGATCACATGTTCTATGTTGAATTTGCTTGTTTGCATCATTTGCATTCATTGATCACACTAGGAAGTCCTTGTAAAAGGCAAGAGGTCTTGACTAGGACAAGAGGTCCGAATAGTCAATCGAGGAAGTCTTGGTTAGGACAAGAGATCCGGATAACCAAGCAAGAAGTCATGGCTAGGATCAGGAAGGTCCGAATAGCTATGCATAGGAGGCTCTCTAGAGGCATGAGTGCCTTGGATAGGGAGTTGGCTACAATATTGGTAGGCCCGGGCATTTTGTTAGACATAGACTTCAATAGAGAGTGTTGCATGGGATATGCATTGGCTCTTGAGGAATTTTTGTTCTTCCAATGATGTTGTGTAGAGATGGACTCCAATATATGGTGGCTCTGCATCATTGAGGGATTTCATATCTACCAATAGGGATTGGGTAGACATTGACTCCAATAGGAAGTAGATCATAGGTTGGTCACTTTTAAGGAATTTCTAATCTATCATCCAATATATATAGTACCCAATGGTTGTAATTCAACCCGTGGATGTTTCCTCCTTGGAGGTTTTACCACGTTAAAAAATCTCTTGTATCAATTCTTTATATCTCTCTCTTTCATATTTGTTTATGTGCATATTTCTATCTTGTTGCATAATATTCACTTGTGATATATTTTAAGACAAGATTTTGTTAAGTGTGATATGTAAACAAATCATTTTGATCATAGTATATATATACAATTCTTTTGTTCATTGATTCTTTTGTATATTTATATTTTGATTAACACTTGTAATACATTGAGCATTATTGTAAATACAAGTATTCTTTGTTATTGAGTTTTGATGTTATTCTTCCTCTTGCTACTTGTTGATATATAGACAATGTTTTAATGATCATATGTTTATCTTGTCTATACATGTATGTATGGTTTATGTGTTGTAATGTAAGCTAACTTTAGGGACGAACTTGCGTTTGTTTCAAGGGATTGAAAAGGGTGTAAAAACCTATTCACCCTTCTCCCCTCTAGGTATGCTTTAAGCAATTTAACTATGATTGTATATTTCAATTGGTATCAGAACGGGTCGTAAGACCGCACATGACGAGATCCGGTTTACAATCTCGTGTTTATTGCCTAGGTTTTTGAGTTATGGTTGTCCTCATTTATTTGTGGAAAAGGTTCTTCTTGTTTATCATTGCATTTGTCTACTAACAATTTTGTTGATAAGCTTGAAAAGAGTATTAGTTATAAATCCAAGGAAGAAGAAATTTTTGTTCCTCGTAGGATGATCAAATTATACTTGATCACTTACTCAAGAAACACAATGAAGAAGTTTGCAAAGAGTAAAGATGACTCTAGTGAAGAGGGGAGCTCAAGTGATAAGTTGGTGAGCAACTTTGTTACTTTCACGGCTTCTCACTCTATTCTATAGGAAGTATGTCAAGATTTTTTGGACAATGAGGTTGATCCAAATCATCAAGAGTGTTTAAGTGAGAATCCAACCTATATTGATCTTTTTGCTAAGGTGAAGTGTCTTGAAGAGAATTTGAAGATAGCCTTAAAGGAAGTTGATGAGAATGATGATTTGATCAAGTTACAAGTGGATGAGTTTGTGTCAACAACTCGAAGGCTTTTGGGTGAAAAGAATGCTTTTACCAAGAAGATTAGAGAAGTTGAAGGGATTGTTCTTGAAAGGGATATGATCATCTCTTCTTTGACTCTAGGAGACTCAAGTGACTTGGTAGTTGAGGATAAGCTCATAGAAGTATCACTTCCTACAAGCGAGGAAAATGTCATTATTGACAGAGAGCTCCTAAGAAGAGACGTTCCAAGACTAGATTGAAGAACAAGGTACCCTTTGATACTCTCATTTGTGCTTCTCCAACTTCAAAAGGTAAAATCTCTTATTTTGTTCCCATATGCCATTTTTGCAATACCATAAGCCATATCAAGCCCAAGTGCTTTAAATACTTTGGATATTGCAAAGTAGGAAATGCATCTAGGGATAAAGAGATTGAACTTCATTTTAAGTATGCTAAAGCTTTTGAAATGAAAGCATGATAATGTCTCAAAACATGTTAAGATTGTCAGGAATGTGAAGAATGCAAACCTTGCTACAATTGTCAATGCATGTGTTGCTAGCAATGTTGAAGCTAAGATTATCAATGATATTCTAGTTGAACAAGTCATAGAAAGTCTTCATTCTAGATACAACATTGTTGTCAATAAAAATCTTGATAATGTTTGTGTAGGTTCACCCAAGACAAAGTTTGTTAAGGGTGAGTGCTCTTACCAATAGTGTACGTTGCACATGTGAGTTAGCTTTAAGATTAGTGTCAATTTGTTAAGAATCTTAGCTTGATTGCTTTGTATCTCTATAACTTGTCATGAACTTAGCTATCTCACATTCTTGCTATGATAGTTGAAATCCATTGATTAACTTTTGAGAAGTTGTTTTTATGAAATCTATGTGGTGACAATCATGTTAAGACTTTTAGAGAAAGTCATTTTTTTTTTTGAGTTGAAATGTTAAGTCTTTAGTCTCTTGGATCGACACACCAACAACTTGTTGTTATGAGGACAAACAAGCAAGAGGACACATAAAAAGGGTGAAGATTTTACCTTTGATGAAAAATAGCTTACGAAGGTATCTCTATATCACATTGCTTGCTTACTTTAATTTTTATCTCTCAACTCATTGTTTGTACCACTTCATGAAGCATATCATATTAGAGAACCAGTGTTAGGATTTTGGTTTATATTGGCATCATTCTATATCAAAACATCATTTCCTTTGTATTGTTTAGTTGTCTAGGATTCGGTTTATTAAGCTTCAAAGAAGATGGACAACGATTCAAGCAAAGTGAATCCTTCGTGTGAGGAAAAAGTTTTTTACTACAAAGGTAATAATACATCTTTCCTCTTACAAGGCTTAGGCGCACACACACACACACTTCATTCATAAGTGTCCCTGCATAGTTGTGCCAAATTAGTATAACACATTCACATGTTTTAGTATGCTCATACATTGAACTCACATTGCCATAAATTGTAGAAATGCATGTATTAGGACTATGACTAGGAAATTGTATACTCATGTGAACTTGAATATGTTCTTAAATGATTCCTTTTTGAGTTTCGGTCATTTCAGTTACTCACTCATTTGATTTTGAGTTCAAACTAGGAAGTTACAAAACTTACGTTCCTTAATAATGTGTTGTCTTTGTCTTCATATATCGAGTCAAGTTCACATGCAATTGTCAAAGCTTCATAGTATTCCTCGTGTGTAAGTGAGTCACGGTTCGTAATCTGGAAACATATTCGAATTCCAAGTTCGAAGACCAAAGAAAGGTCGAAGAACGTGAGGGGTGCTCGAGGAGAAGATCGAATGAGTGAAGTCCCCAAACTTGGGAGCCTTCCCGTGGAGGCGTGTGGCCACCATGGGAAGGAGGCTGGGACAGCCAAGTTGGACACTCCCAAGTGGGTCCCTCCTCTTTTGAATTTCCCTCCCAATCTATTTTAAATACTCTCTCTCTCTCTCTCTCTCACTTGTTTATTGTAGAAGAAAATGTACATAATTTTCTTTCTTTTTCTCCCAACTTCCAAACACTATATCTCTCTCATCTTTCATTCGATTTGAGTGATTCAAGTTGGAGAACCTTCATATTGGAGTTCTCTACAAACCCTAAGCAACCTTGAGGTCATTTGATCAAGCTTTCATTTGGTTCCACACCAAATTCGGACTGCACTCCATTGTTCTAGGTAATTGTTCAAACCTTTGTGTTCTTGAGCTTAAATGTTCTTCAATTACCTTGGGCTTTATTCCTATATATGTGTATGTTCTTAATCATATGTTATTAGGTTTGTAGGCTTCAATTAAAAGCTAATTTGATCTTAATTAGAATCTTGAATGTGAGATAGGTTTTTCTAAACTTATGTTTTCACATGCTTATGAGTTGTATTGTGATTAACTTTGAATCTAGGATTATTTGTGCATTGATTATGAATATTCTAATGATTATAATTCCTAGTTGTGCTATGTTTCATTGATTGATCATATTCAAAAATAGCACTTGTTTGTGTATGTTTTTAGAGCTTTGATTAGATTCACTTAATTAATATTTGAATACATGGTCTAATTGATTTTTAGATGAAGTTTGAAGATCTAATCCCACTTCACTAGAATTTTCGTATATGTACTAAATGCTTGAGGTTGTGCTTCATGAACATGTGTTTATCTTAAGCTTTAGGTGCATGAATTAAATGTAAAATTAAAGTGTGTTTGGTGATTTGACATGCTCTAGATTTCGGTTCATGTTGTTTTAATGACTATACAATAGTTAACTTGTATGCTTACATGACTAAGTCTATGTCTACATGAAGTGTACTTAATCCATACATTTCATATGTTCATGCATCATCTTGTGTGATTGCATCATTTGGATTGTTAAACTAGAATATCATACATTGTGTGTTCATTGTTTAATTCTAGTTTCCATAGCTCATATTGATCATATGTTCTATGTTGTTTGTGCTTGCATCATTTACATCACATAGATCAATTACCTTGAAAAAGGTGGAAGTCTTGGCTAAGAGGTGTAAGGCCTCTAAGTAAGTCCAAGTAAGGGAAGTCTTGGCTAAAGGTGTGATGTTCTAAGTAAGTTCAAGCAAGGAAAGTCTTGGCTAGGAGTGTGAGGCTCTAAGTAAGTCCAAGCAAGGGAAGCCTTGGTAAAGAGTGTGAAGCTCTACGTAAATCCAAGCATGAAGTCTTGGTTAGGACATATGGTCCAGTTAACCAAGTACAGAAGTCTTAGTTAAGAGTAAGGGACTCGGAATAACTAAGCAAGGAAGACTTGGCAAGGAGCTAGGCTTTAAGTAAGTCCAAGCAAAGATACTCTATAGAGTCATACGATGTGTCTCGGTTAGAGACTAGGAAAAGTGATTCACTAGGCCCAAGGGTATAGTAGAAGTTGATAGCTTAGAGAGTGTATCAAGGGATTGGTCATGTCTTTGAGTGTGTATCTTTTATTTGTCATAATGGATTACGGTTTGCCAGTGGTTATGGATTCAACTCGTAAGCGTTTCCTCTTCGGAGGTTTTACCACGTAAAAATCAATGTGTCAAATGTCTCTATCCCTCTCTGTTTATATTTGTATGTATGATCAATATATCTTGTTTAAGAACTTCATGTTCTCACATCCTTGTAAACAAGATATTTGTAGAGAAAGAGATGCACACATTATTTGTTGAATCAACATTTGTTTCGTGTATTTTTGTAAGTGTTTGAACATTGTATCTTGTGATATTCTTTATCGAGTTGTAAAGCTTTACTTAGTGAATTTATATTGTAATATTCAAAGTACAACTTGTGGAATTTGCTTTGCATTGAATATACTTTTATATAAGATACATTGTCTCTTGTTATGTGTTATGTAGACTAAGGGTGGTGAACTGAGCTTACATATGTTAATTGTTTTCTCATAACAATCATGTAAATGCTAATTTGTATGTTCACCAAGGTTTTGACAAAAGCATCGAAAGAGTTTTTTAAAATTAGAGTGTCAACCCATTCACACCCCCCCCCCCCCCCTTTTTCCATAAATCTAGGTTGTTTAGTATAACCTTGTAGGTATTTTCAACTAGTATACGGTCCTCTTTGACATTTGCTCTTTTAAGATCTTTTGGTGATTATTGTTCACATTGATCTTAATCATGATGTGTGTTATTGTAAGTATGATTGTTGAGTGGCATGTTTTGAAAAATATGAGCTTCATATTCTTTGAAAGCAACTCTCTTGAGAAGTAATTATCTTAAGTAAGTCTCTTTGTATTGCTTTTTGATCATGTGCTTTTAAGCCATAAAACTTGGTTTTAAAAATGCAATTTACTTTTCGTGTATGCTTGGTTGAGTAAATTGAGTTTGATATATGTAAGTTACGGATAAACCTTGAAGTCCTAAGACTACTACGTTTAAAGATGACCTATGGTTGATATCCATTTGCTTCAGCAACATAGAACTCAACGAGCACCTTCATGGAAAGGGCTACACACCTTGGTTGTGCAGCCGCCCAATGTAGGAAAGGGCTACACCATTGTGATGAGTGAAAGCCATCATGAAGCGTATATGTTTATGTTAGAAAAAATCAAAGAAGTGTTGAAAAGAATCATTTATAAAAATAAAATAAAATAAATCTTTGATTCAAGCCTAAAACAAAATAAAAAGGCTTTATGGAGTATAGTTGAATAATCAAATTAGCTCAGGTTGTCAAATAGAAATGAAATGACGAGTCACGTGCACACACACGCTCACATGTTGAAATCTATTCTCTTTAAAAGTAAAATTTCGGATGATAATCGGTTTGACCTTTTTATGGAAAGGCTTAAGATGAATAGTTGTTGAAATTGTTTGCATGTTTGATTATCAAATTACTTCTTTTCATATTCTTGAAGCAAAATCTTCACACACTCACTTTTACTTATTTGGTATTTTGATACTCTAACAATTTTTGAAGAAATATGAGAGTGATTCAAAATCATGATATAACTCTCATTGTTATGTGGAGCTTATTTGAAAATTTATTAAAATTGCTTTTGTGTGGATATTTTTGTGAACAATTTTCTATCTAGATCTTAGATAGAGCATTTATCAAGAAGGAGCATTATATGCTAAACTTTTGTTCTCTTTTATGATATGTTCACATGTTCTTCAAGATTGTTATTTATTGGCATTATTCTTGTTTTTGATGAATCTTAAAGATGCTACGATAATACTTGATATGCATTTGATTTGTTCAAAAATGATGTGAAAGTATACAAACCTATTTATATATATAATATACTTTTATATTTTATTATTATTATCTATAATATATCATGTTATGATGAATGTTTTATGATTAGGGGTATTTTGGTCAAAATACAGTTAACTCCATTTCACCCCGTTGTTAACCATACAAAATAATTCTGATTCATAAACAAATTCTAAAGTTCTAACCAAACAAAAAACTTAGTTTTCCTATCCTTTCCATTCTCATTCTCATTCTCATTATCATTCTGATTACCATTCCACCATGTAATCAAACGTGACTATAGAGTATAGATCAATAACTCGACTATATATGTATTAAAATAATATAATTTTAAATATATGTATATCGTAGAAATTATAATTTTGATTAGTTGACTAAATTTAAATTTATATAAAAAGGTTTTTTTTTTTAATTTCTAACAACTCATAGTGTATATATATAATTGTTCATTTGTTATCATATTAAAGGTTGAAGTTCAAGTGGTAAAGACTTACAAACTTTGAACTTGAGACCACTCTCAATAATGACAATATTAATTGTCATTATTATCAGGTGGGTGGTGGGTGGTGGGTGGTGGGTAGCTGATGGCGGGTGGCCGAACGATGGCCGACGCCGGTCACCGGACGGTGGTGGTAGGCTACCGGACGGTGGCCGACGCCGGTGCCGGTAGGTGGCCGGTTGCTAGACGGCGGTGGGAGGCTGCCAACGGTGGCTGATGTCGGCGCTGGTGGGTAGCCAGTCGCTGGACGGCGTTGGGTGTCCAGTGCCTGCGCCGGTGGGTGGCCGGTGGGTTGCCGGACGGTGTTCAATGTCGACGCTGATGGGTGGCTAGTTGTCGGGGCCAACGCCGGCACCGACGGCAGTTGGTGGCCGGTGGGGAGATGGTATATTTTAATTAAATGTTATATAATTAAATATTAATATTAAAATATTAAAAAAAAAAAAAAAAACAGTTGACAGTTTAAAACTGTCAATAAAAAGAAAAAAAAAAAGAAAAAAAAAATAACATAAATCCCTCATTTTCTTGTAGTGCATGGAATGATATGATTAATGAATAAACCACTTGTCACATTATTTAGGTTTGTTTTAGGGCTAATTATATCATCTTTTTTTTTTTTTTTTGAAGTATTACAAGGTATACTTACAATAGGACTCCCGAGACTTGTTAAGATAAGACAATATATGTACGGCCCTGATAATTACTCTCACAAAACGGGAGAAAACTCCTCACACATGCTTGTAAATGAGCATGATGGGACTTGAACCCCTCACCACCACTGTGAAAATGAGGTGTACTACCATCTCTACTAAGAAGTGATGTACATCATTAGTGTTTTTAAAATCTACTACAAAAGAAAGAGGAATTACAGTTTAGTCCTTATCTTTTAAGGAAACGTTACTTCTTTACCCGACTTACTAGTATTATGGTTTTTAGTCCTCATCTTTTTGGAAATGTATCAAAAAAGTCCCTCTGTCGATCAATGGTTAGTCAAAGTTTACTGATCCAGGGGGTAAAACGGTACTTTTAGTAATGAAAGTGTCAAAAAGATAGTTTTACCCTAAGGATGCGAAACAATTACTCTTAAAGTCCATTTAATATTGGGAAATTAAAAATGATTCCATTAGAGATTGAACCTTCGATCTTATGGATAAAAACAACAAACTCTAACCAGTTGAGCTATTCCAATTCATTGTTAGAGGTTTGTTAATTTAAATTTATATATATTTATATAATTTGTTTAAAATAATTTAAATATGTTTATATAGTTTAAAATAAAGTCATATATAGAGTAGATCTCTCATAAGGGATCATTTATTTTAATTTCGATAAGGATCATGATGAAAACACATCGATTTTAATGAATTTTAATATGAATTTTTTTGTGGATGATACATTCAATGAAATCTACATATGAACAAAATTTGAGAATTTTCCTAGCACTAAAACTATTTATCCAAATTTTATTAAACATTAAGGCATTAGAAAATATGCGAAATATAGAAAAATTCAAGAAAAATAATTTTAGTATTCGAAAAATTCGCAAATTTTTTTCATAGGTAGATTTCAATGAACTCATCATCCACGAAAAAAAAAATCAAAATTCATTAAAATCGATCAATTTTCATCAAGGTCCTTACCGAAATTAAAATAAGAGATCCATTATAAGAGATGCACTCCTCATATAAATATAATTTGAAATAAACTCATATTTAATAATAATATATCAAAACAGTTTTATGAAAAAGAAAAAGAAAATAAGAAAACAAAAGGAAGAAAAATTCAAAAAAAAAAAAAAAAAAAAAAACAAAGGAAATTTTGTTTTTCTTTCTTTCTTTCTTTCTTTTTCGTTTTTTGAACTATTTTGTTTCCCTTTTCAATTTATGAACTTTAATTTTCTGGGTTTTTTTTATCAAATTGAAATAAGAAAACAAAAAGAAACCCAGAAAATCAAAGACCATAAACTTTCTTTCTTTCTTTTTTGAATTTTTTTCCTTTTCAAAAAATATTTTATTTCAATTTGATTAAAAACCCAGAAAATCAAAGCCCGTAAACTGAAAAGGGAAAAAAATAAAAAAAAGAGAAAGAAAGAAAGAAAGAAAGAAAGAAAAATTCCCTTTTTTTTTGAATTTTTTCCTTTTGTTTTCTTATTTTCTTTTTCTTTTTCATAAGCCTGTTTTGATATATTATTATTAAATAAGAGTTTATTTCAAATTATATATATATGAGTTTATTTTAAATTATATAAACATATTTTAATATTTTAAACAAATTATATAACTATATATATATATATATATATTTAAATCAACAAACCTCCATCAATGAGTTGAAGTAGCTCAGTTGGTTAGAGCATGTTACTTTTAACCACAAGGTTTAAGGTTCAATCCTTGATGTATTTCTAAAAAGATGAAGACCAAAGACCCACCCTAATAAGCATAAGTAAGGTAAAAATGGTGATATTTTCTTAAAAGATAAGGACCAAACTGTAATTCCCCCCAAAAAAAATGAAATCTTGGTTATAATTTAATAAATAATGATATCATGTCATTTACACTATGTTTGGTTTGATGGAAAGGAAAGGAAATTAAAGAAGAGGATAGTGGTTTTAATGATTGTTATTTGGATGGTTATGGGTGGAAAGGAAAAGAAAGGATAGTGATTTTATTTTATTTATGAAAATATCCTTATTTTAACAATATGAATACAAACAATATATAGGGTTATTTTTGGGATTTTGAAAAAATTATTAATGGTGGAATTGCTTTCCTTTCTTTTCCCTTCATTTCCTCCCAAATTTGGATGGAAACCAAAGTGTTTAAAATATAAATACTCATTTCCTTTCTTTTCCTTTCCTTTCCTTTCCTTTCTTTTCCTTTCCCTCTCATTTAACCATCCAAACAACAAATTAGAAATCCCTCCAAATCCTTTCCTTTCCTTTCCTTTCTCTCCAATTCCTTCAAACCAAACATAGTGTTAGAGAAGGAGAAGAGATCCTAGAATTGTTTGGTATAGATTGCTTAACCCATTTTTAAAAAAAATAATAATAAGTATTACAATTTTTTTTAAATAAAAAATTATTAATACGAGAATTTTGGGAGATGATATAACTTGAATTCACAATCTCATTTATGTCATTACGTGAAACTTACCGTTCAACCAGATCAACTTTATCGATCAGTTAACATTCTTTATTAAAACTAACCAAGACAAATAATGCATTCTCTTCAACCTCAAATAAATTTTTTAGAGAAAAATTTAATGTGGTTTGTGGATGCCATACAATAATCAGGCGGTTATGCCTTTTCCCAGAGAGGAAGAGACAGATGTCCCGGATGCTCCGTATGGTGTTACAGACAGAAACCTAGTTGCGGATGGAGATCCGGCTGCAGAGCCATAGGCGGGGGTACCATCCGCATAGGCAGCAGCATAAGTAAAGGCAGATAGAGACTCCTTCCCATTTATATTTATTTGCATATCCAAACCCCTTGCCTCCCATCTATCTGTTGGAGATCAAGGCCCAGTAGTGGACTTGGACTCATCACCAGCATCATCTCGCTAAGTTCGAAATCAAGTCTCAGGTTTCAAAATAGATTATGGTTCGAAAGGACCAGGAAATCCCGTCCACCAGCGGTTTACCCCGCATAGGGATAGCTGGGGGAGCAGGGAACATCCAAGCCAACCCCCTCTCCCTACTACTTACACTATGTTTGGTAGGAGGGAGGGAAAGTATGAGGGATGGATGAAGTGGGAGGGAGAGAGAGTAGGAGGGATGGAGAGGATAATATCTATCTTTCATGTTGTTTGGTATTGAAAAGAAAGTTGAATGAATGGATTTGTATTAAATTTATAAAATTACTATATTACCCATAAAAAAATTAGAGAGCAATGCAAAATTGGAGGGCATTATAGTCATTTCCCGCCCATTTTGCTCTCCCTCCTTTCATCCCCCATATTTGGGAGGATGCAAAATTATGGGCCCGGATGGATCCCACCTCCCTCCTCTCATCCTCTCCTTCCTCTCATCCCTCCAACCAAACAAATAAGGGATTTGATCTCTCCCTCCAACCCTCTCCCTCCCTCCATTTCTCCATCCAACCAAACGAAGCCTTAAGTTTAAAAATTTTGTTCAAAATTTATCTCAAATTTTATGAAATTTAAATTATAATTATCATTGTTTGATGTGACTTCGTAGTGAATAATTTTCATTTAACTTGATAATATCTTAGATTTGAGTGCTCCATATATAAATATATATATATATATATATATATATATATTTATATGTAATTTATCACATTCTTTTAGGGTCTATATAATAATGAAAAATTATTTCTCATATCATTTAGCATAAATTTTTACTAAATTTGTGGGTTAATAACGTTACTCTATCTATAAAAATTTAATCGATTATATATAATCAGAGAAAATCGGGGGAAATAGAACTAAAATGGCTTCTTCTTTTTCTTTCTTTTTCTTTTTTTTTTACCACCATTACCAAAACAATAAGTTGGGTTTTTTTTTTTTTTTTTTTACACCTAAAATAATGAATGGACAACGGCACAAGAATGCCTCATTTAATATCACTTTAGATTTTAATTAGCTCTTCTCTTTCTATCTCCTTCATAACTCATTCATTCTTACATTCTCTTTACAAAATTTTATTTCATCGTTTGAAAATATTCTTGTCCCAGTTTCGGAGTTCAAATCTAACAAGATTTACCAAAAATTTGATAAAGAGTACATCATTACTCTATACTCTTTAGACGAACTCGACAAAATTTAACATTTAGAAGTAGAAAATTTTGATGTTTTAAGTCTAAGATTTTGCGAGACTTTCTTGCATTATAAAACCATGTATCTAACTCTATTTATTTTATATTCATGGATGCTGAAACTAAAAATTGTATTATGGTGACATTTTGGTCAAATACTTCTTTGTTATGTCCTCGTGATTTAATGTATAATTTTTCGACTTATTGACACTGAGACTCACTTTATGCATTCATGACTTATTGATAGTGGAACTTATTTTATACATTTGAGACTTATTTATGCCTTTGTGATTTATTATTATTTTTATTTTTTATTTTTTTTTTGAAGCAAAATCTTTATTAAGAACAAACCAGGAATTATAAAATAGAACTAGAACCTAGAGTATCAGCCAACACAAATCTAATGACACATGGAGGATAATCCTCCATCCAAAATCTACCTTAAGCACTTAATAGTGCATTCTATTATTATTATTATTATTATTATTATTATTATTATTATTATTGTCACTTAATTAATTAGTTTATTTTTTATCACTTTTATGTAAATTTGGACAATATACCCTTAAATAAGATTTGAACAAATTAATTAATCAATTTCATTTTTTTATTTTTTTATTTTTTTATTTTTTTGATATACCACCACCAATTAATCAACTTGGTCTTCCGGTTTTGTGCGAATGAATGTTTGGCAAGATCATATGTATTAATTCTTCAATAAGTGCAAGATATTGGTCAAAAAAATTGAAAATGAATTTAAGGAATTGTCTATCTCTACTTGTTAAAGAATACAACTATCATGTGGTTGTTTGGTTTGTTATCAAAATGTCTCCATCATAATCAAATTGATGTCAAGATATTCAAAGATGTAACCCGAAATCAAGTTTGAAATACATAATTCTTTATCAAATTATTTTTATAAATTCTTACCTTGTAATGCAATGTAAGTTAATTAAAAATAACGTGTAATTACAAGTCATGTATTAACCTTTATTATAAAATTAAAAGAAAAATTCCAATGTATTAGTGTACGGATACACCATCTAGTGGTGGCCACGGTTCGGTTTCGGTTCGGTTTCGGTTTGAAACCGGCGGTTTCGGTTCCGTGGCCACCCAAAACCGAAACCGTAACCGGAAAATCGGTTTGGTACACGGTTTCTAACCGGCGGTTTTACGGTTTCGGTTTCGGTTTCGGTTTAAAAACCGACGGTTTTGGGTTCGGTTTCGGTTTTTCAAAAAAAAAAATTTTAAATACCACGTGTCAGCTTCTGATTAGTCGATTTTTTTTTTAATTTTTTTTTTAAAAAAAACCGGCGGTTAACCGCCGGTTTTTGGCGGTTTTTGGAAGTACCCAAACTGAAACCGTAACCGATTCAACCGGTTTCCGACCGGATTTGAAACCGCCGGTTCCGGTTTTAGTTTTGGAACGGTTTTTGGAAGTATGGTTTCGGTTAAACAGCGGGCAAAACCGTCGGTTTAACCGAAACCATGGCCACCTCTAACACCTTCCGTATATGATATATGATATATGTATATCATTGTCTGAGATAAGTAACCAATTGGCAAGAGCGTACTATTTGATTGGTGCATTGAAGCTTTCTTGGCGAAAGAAATTTTAATAAAATAAATAAATATATATATATATATATTAGTAGTAACACATTTAATTAGTATAGTTGTAATTGAATCATTTTATGTCAAATTAGAGGGGTATTATTCAATAATATCTCTTAAATAAATTGTGATTGGTCTGGCAAAGTTGCTGTCATTGATGCTTTGTCATGATAGCAATCTTTTTTCTTTTTTTTTTTCTTCCTTCCAATATCCACTTAATTAAATTATAATATAAATTAGCTTAAGCTACGTACCCAAGTATTTTCCTTTACATATTCCTTTTAAATATTTAAAGTATACGATACTCTCCACCCAGCTTCACCTCCAGTCCCCAAACAGCGCGTGCATTTCCCTCTCCACAACATGACATCAGAAAGAAGAAACAAAGCCTTTTTCCATTCATCCACTCTCAATTGGCGCGTGTAAACTCTGCCTTCCAGAATCAATGAAGCCAATGTTAGCCAATCGTCACAGAATAATATAAACTTACTTCGAAAAGAAGAACGGTTTTTTGGGTCACCTTCTATGCAATAAACCAGAGCTAAATCTGCTCAAAGTCACCATCTTTATTACAATTTAAACAGTAAGTTTTTTTCTTTTCAAGTTGTTGTATTAGTTTTATGTATGTATGTCTTTGTTCAACTTTTTGCTATTTGGGTTTAGTTTCTAAGTTCATGTGGTTGAATATATGCACTGTTTTTTAATGGTGAATCTTTTTAGACCACAAGTGATCATCCACTTCTGTCTGATTTTGTGAACTGGGTTTTTCTCTTTTTGTTGTATTATATAACAGTTTAGATATTTGGGATTTTTCTGGGGATATTTTAGTCCTGGTACTTTGTGGTGTTGTGTTTTTTGTTTTTTTATATGACCTTGAATTTGAAATACAGTTGTTGCTTTAGTTTTGTAAAATCAATTCTTGTTTTTAGTAAAGTTGTATAGAGTAAGTGATTGAGATTCTGATTTTGTTTCTTTTCCTTGAATTGGAAATTGAAAATCATTATGGCCATTTTGAATTGAATCCATATTTGGGGAAATAATAAGGACAGGAAATCTATAATTGGAATAAGGCCTTAGAGTTCTTACAAGTATTTAAATTTTAGCAATTGTGTCTTCGAAAAGGTGAAAAATGCAAAGAGTTAGATTGTCATCCCAACAGGCCCCTGTGCATAAACTAGGGGATTCTCAAATGACATTATCGCCGAAATTTAGGTTAGCTGTGATCCAATCTTCCTTGTTGAATCCTTCGCCAGAGCTAGAGTCATCTCTCAGTGGAGAGCCCCTCATTCCAGGCCTCCCTGATGATGTTGCACTCAATTGTCTCCTTCGGCTTCCAGTTGAGAGCCACGCAGCCTGCAGAGCTGTTTGCAAGCGATGGCATCTACTGCTTGGTAATAAAGAGCGGTTTTTCACCCGAAGGAAGGAACTAGGTTTCAAAGACCCTTGGCTCTTTGTTTTTGCCTATCACAAGTGCACTGGAAAGATTCAGTGGCAAGTACTCGACCTTACCCACTTCACTTGGCATACTATCCCAGCAATGCCTTGCAAGGAGAAAGTCTGTCCCCATGGGTTTAGGTGCGTTTCAATTTCCCGTGAGGGTACTCTATTTGTGTGTGGAGGTGTGGTGTCTGATGTCAATTGCCCTCTTGACTTGGTTTTGAAGTATGAGATGCAAAAAAATCGTTGGACTGTTTTGAACAAGATGATTACAGCTAGATCATTTTGTGCTAGTGGGGTAATTGATGGGATGATATATGTGGCTGGAGGAAGCAGCACTGACCTATTCGAACTTGACTCAGCTGAGGTTTTGGATCCTGTAAAGGGGAATTGGCGCTCCATTGCAAACATGGGAACTAACATGGCATCTTATGATGCTGCAGTTCTAAATGGGAAGCTTCTTGTGACGGAAGGCTGGTTGTGGCCATTCATTGTCTCTCCAAGGGGTCAGATTTATGATCCAAGGACTAATAACTGGGAGAGTATGGCCGTTGGACTGAGAGAAGGGTGGACTGGTTCAAGTGTTGTGGTTTACGGGCATTTGTTTGTGGTTTCAGAGCATGAAAGGATGAAGCTTAAGGTTTATGACACGGACAATGATTCCTGGGAAACAATAGAAGGGCCTCCATTACCGGAGCAAATATGCAAACCTTTTGCTGTGAATGCATGCGATTGCAGAATCTATGTTGTGGGACGGAACCTTCATGTTGCTGTGGGTCATATCTCAAGGCTGAGCACTTGTGAGGAAAAGTGGAGCTTCAGTGTACAATGGCATGTTATTGATGCTCCTCAAAGTGTGTCTGACTTGACACCCTCAAGCTCTCAGGTTCTGTTTGCTTAACTTTATTATATGTAACCTTAACGACATTGTCTTGTATGTTATTGAATAAGTTGTGATCAAATAAAAATATCAAAGCAGTAGAATGATGTAGCTGTGTGTTATTAGAATGAACGTATGGTGTATACAGTATACATTTTTTTGTTATCTTCCTTTTTCATACAAAAATAATAATAGTTAAAGGATCTGTCTAATTATTGTATTTCTGTTTACTTTCTCTAATATTTTTCTTGCATTTTTCTTGCTTTACTCTGATGATCTAGTCATAAGAGCTACATATGCAGGCATTTTTACTTTTTAGAGAGAGAACAAGTCACAAATTTGCGTATATTTTTATGTGATATCACAATTTTGAGGCCATTACATGAGGATTGTTACTCGTTATCCTTTCTATTTGTAAAGGCCTGATGAAATTACTCGGACTTGACATATCGAAATCGGAAATTGATATCGATGAGAAAATTTATACTATAACGAAAGAAAACTGCATTCTCCAACTCAGGATAGGCTATTCAGGTCTTTTCCCTAAACTGCTTTTAAAATACCATATTGAAGAAAACTTGTCGTGCGTGTGTTTCCTTGTTTGCTTGTTCCACTCATATTTCATGAGACTGTCATTTTTGCTGATTCTTGTAAGCCAAACAAGAGCTGGTTATGATTAACAGATCCTATTCTTTACAACCAAACAAACTGAAGAATGAAAGTGATGTGTTTCTTTGGTGGGTTATCAGCTATATTAATTGGGGTGTTGTGGTTGGTGTAGTTGCTGATTTAATACCACAAATCAAGGTAAGCTTTTATTATTATTATTATTATTTTTTTTTGTTGAAAATATCTATTAATCCGAAACCAGGTTTTTTTTTTTAAAAAGCTTTTATCATTAGTAGGATTCAAACCGCTGATTTGGAAGTCATTTACCTATATCCTAAACACGTCCATCTACCGACTGAATTACATCGCTGTTAGCCGCCGTTAGCAAATCAAGGTATGCTTCGGTAGCGGTACAATCAATCTCTCATGACTAAAATAATTAGATATATGGTATGGTTGGTGAGTGGTGAGGTTTTCTGATTTGCTTTAATCATCAACAGTGTAACTAATTTCTAAAAAAGAGGGTGGAAAGATGGACCAGTTTCTGCCCAACCTAACACATCTATTTATTTATTTCCATTTTTAGTCATCATCAGTTTGTCATAAACTTCTACAAGTTCAAACTTGTTGAGCTACACCAGCAATTTAAATTCTATTTTTATCTATCTATTGGACCAATAAAATTGCATGAGTGATAAATGTTAATTTAATTTTTCGATTATGATATGATAGGTATCTTTTAATTTTTGAATCCCTGGTTTCAATTTAATTCAAGCTGCAACGCTTGTGACAAATGAATGTTAACTAATATGTATTCTTATATCAATGTAATATATTATAAATGACACCTTACTTACGATTCAAAAGTTAAGATACAAATTATTTGGAGCACATCCCCTCTTAGCACGTGTGGTATGACATATCATTTGATCAACTTCATTTATTAAATTGTTTAAAAGATACTTGAGAACCAGTTTTAAAAAATAAATAAATAAATAAACGTCGTATTTATTTGAGAGCTAATAGCTTATTTTCTTCACAAAAGGATTTAACAAACTTAACATAAGGTTGTGTTAACAGAATTAAAAAGCTAATTGGAGAATTCATATTTATTTGAGTTCTTATTTATTTATTTTAAAGGCTAAATTTCATTTATTTGAGTTCTTATCAAAAGGAGTAAGTAAATTCGAGGCAGTAATAATAACATCATCGAAGTGGTTATACTAATGACAATAATGAAACATTTGGGGAAAAAAAAATGATAAGTTTTAAACGAACTATTTTTTCAATTTTTACACTATAAAAATAAGTATTTATCGTATAATTTTCATAAAATTAACATATGGGTAAACAAAACTTAGTTCTTAATTTTCTTAAACATTTAAATAATTAAAACATATTTTGAAATACCGAAAATTTATATAACCATTTTTAGATAAAAATAGTTATAATAGTAAAAAAACAAATTACATAATATTATTATACTGCTATGACAATTAAAAATAAACAGATTGTTTTCAAATAATTCCTTGAAATATTTTTTGCGCAATTGACAAACAAAACAAAACAAATAAATAAAATAAGACTTCAATTGCCTATTCCCACAATTAATAAAAAAAAAATAATAATAAAAAATAAAAAATAAAAAATAAAAAAAATTTCAATGACATGCTCCTTTTCATCAAAACAGGAAAAAGAAGATGCAAGTTATTTGTAGTAACTCGAGTCTATTTATGAGAAGTATAGAAAGAGAGGCCGAATATGCTTTACAATTACAATGTCGACTTCAAGAAAATTAAATAAAAACTACAACTTTCTGTACATTGATTTTTGACAGAGGGAGGTAACATTTTTTGTCCAGAACGGACCAGAAGACTTAAGTTTCCCATGTCCTTGTCTCCTTGACAAGGAAACATATGACGCCACTAAATGTTTACGGACTAGGCAAGGTAATTGTATATCTGAGGATTGTTCTTGTCCCGTTCAAGGTATTCCCGATCAATCAGGCTTTCGATTCTTTTCTTCAGATCAGCTGGCTTTATAGGGAACTTGAGCTGTCCAACAAAACAAACACATTTTCCCCTCAATCTCATCACCAGTTCGGTCATACAACTACAACAATATATATCTCTTGGCTCCCAAGTCATCAATCTCAAAATTTAAAAACACTTCAATTATTGAATGAAATTACTTTCCAGGAATTCAGGGGTCATGAGAAAAAGCTCTTATGCATGGAAAAATAGGATCTTTACCTTGACACTGTATATTTATATTATACAGAAAATGGGATATAGTTACCTGTTGGAAGAGTTCAGTTATCAGAAGTGTGTGACTAAGCACTTTCCTAGTCTTCATTATCCGAACAATCGCAGCATCAACCTGAACAATATCAAACAAAAGTGGATATAGTTAGACCTCACAAAATTACACCCAACCCACTAATTCAACCCAAATTCATTCACAAAAAATGGTTGATGGGTCTAGTTTTGTTGGGTTGGGCCATTCGGATTATTAAAACCAAAAAAAAAAAAAAAAATCGAGTTTGGATTTATCTATTAAAACCTAGTATTACCCATCAAGTTTCAAAATATTTTAATTAATTTCTTTCCCAAATTTTACATACAAAACAAAAATGCTAAAGTTTCTAAATTGATTATTTGTTTATACATTTTTGCTATTAAATTTTTTGAAAAGATAGTTTTGATTATTTGATATACATTCATTTTCAATTTATTTTAAATTTAGGCTTAGTTATAATTGCATCATAACATGCTTTTTATATATATGACCATTTATATATTTTTATTTATTATTATTTTTTCAAATTTGTTTCTTAATTTTTATCTTTATTTTACAATTTTTTTTCTTCTTTAATCAAATCAAATTATTAATTACTAAACATAATTATAGTAAATATAATGGCTTAAATGGATTAGTTTCGGGTTACCCATTAATATAGCAAATGGGTTTGGGTTTTCATTTTCAAATCCAATAAGCAAACAAGTGGGTTTGGAATTTGGATCGAGTAAAATTTGAGTAGACCCATTTACGACTTGACACGTATTCGATTCAATTTGATCCATTGTTAGGTCTAGATATAGTTTATCATGCTCTCTAACAGCTTCATTAAACATGACAACTTAAATCATAGGTTTTGATAAAAATAAAAAATAAAAAATAAAATAATAGCAGAGAAGGTATACCTGATATTGACGGTCCTGAAATACTCTTTCAGTGGTGCTCGTGTTTTCCTCCACTGTTTCCTTCATCTGGATTGCATTTACCTGCATCCCAGAGAAAACACTAGGGTCAATCTCCTTAGTGGCGAACAATTTGAATTTACCCGGGAAACCATATAAAGGTGATTGGAAAATAAATTGAATTTAATTATGATAAATTTGTATTTGTCCAAGCTTGAGACCATCACTGCCTGTCATTGTAATTACTAAATGAACAAAAAATGCATACCTTAATACGATAAAGAGGAGCACTAAATACTTCATTGAACGTGAATGAATCATCATCCTCCACTTCTCTTCCTTTTGGAAACTGTAGAATATAAGGTATTTAGAAAAAAGAAAAAAAATAAAATAAAAAATAAAAATAAAAAATAATAATAAACAAATATAGGCCAACTTTATCACCACTAGAGATCAATGTTTGAAAAGTCGGCCACCACTAGGTGGCCTCCAGCCGTGGCAAAAACATGGAAATCGCCAGTAGTAGGCGGAGGGCAACTAGTAGGCACTAGTTGCCCTTGGCGGTCTAGGTGGAGTCAAAGCCGTTGACTCAACCTAGGCCAATATTAAAAATAATAATAATAATAATAATAATAAACTATTATTAAAACGCCCCAAAATAGTCCCTTCTCCACTCGATCTCGACCAAACGTCTCAACCAGCCCATTCACTTTCAGTCACCCATCTTGTTGTCCAAAGCTGCCATCTGCCGTCACCTGCTCGTCTCCACCGGCACATCTAGGTTTTGTACTTTGTATTATTTTACTATTTAGTCTATTTTAGAGTGTAGTTGTTTATTTTTTAATTGTTTTAGGATTTGTGAAAATTGATTTCAGTTTTAGCTTTTAGGATTTGAATTGATTTGTATGTTTATTGAAAATTTTGCCGCCCGACTAGTCGGCCAAGTCACTAGGCGCCGGGCATCCGCCTGACTAGCGCCTAGCGACTACTAGAACACTGCTAGAGATTCAACATGCACATCCAACCAGGGAGCACGCACCTTTTGCAGCACACGAACTTTACCACATGCAAGGGACTGTAAGGTCCTCCTCAGTTCCTTATCCTCTATGCCAGTGGCATCCTTAATATCTTGAAAGCTTAGCTTTTCGGCATCGTTAAATAGCATCAGAACAACTGTCTGAAGGCACAACAAATACAAGGCCAAAGTATATTAGTAGCTGCAGTGTAGATGGCACAGACAAAATAGAGGAGAAGAGTGACAAAAGAAAAAGTAATGCACAACTAAGAAATGATTCCAACCTGAAATAGGGAAACTGCTAGCTCCTTTTTTCCTTTTGGGAACTCTGCTTTCAACACACAATGACCTAATGAATTTTGCCACATTAAGCGCCTTCCACTGTACTTGCTTAAGTAGAACTCCTTGAAAATGTCCTGTAGAAAAAGTAGTGAAAAAGTGTCAAACAATTGTATAAAGAACATCCCCAATGCCTGTAACACGAAACAGCAATCTCAACTTATGCAAACCTGATAAACATTTAATTCATGAGGAAGCCTGACATCCATGGGAGGATATGTAGGCCAGTACCTGCAAGACAACCACCAAAAAATTTAAACAGTCAGGGATAAATAAGAGATAATAAGTGATTAAACATTAAAGTAATGTTGCTAAAATCATGTGGTAATACATGACCTCAACCTACCCTGTTGTTAAGACGTGGACACTCATCTCAATTCCTGATGGGAGTTTTGTCCTGGCCTGGGATGATTGTTTGAAAGATTCGTTTATCTCCTTTGATAATTCAATATCCTGTATATGTGTGGCAAAGAATTGCAGACGATGCCAATGAGAAGAATGATAAGAAAGACACCGTAAAGCAAAATTTAGTATTATAATTAACTAAAACAATCCCAACCGAGCATGATTGTCTCATTGTTAAACAATCCAAGAAAGTGGGTCCAGTGTGATCATCAAATTGTTATAATTTATTAATATAAAATCACAAGGTTGAGTGTGTGTGATCATCAAATTGTTAAAATTTATTAAATATAAAATCACAAGGCTGAAGAGTGAGAAATTTAAGCATCACACAAGCACACGTGGCTAGCATGCAGACTGAGACGGTGAGACCATTCCTTTTTGAGTGCACCATAGCACTATTAACTTCACATAAACATCAGATAATTGCCACATCAAAGGCTACAAAACCCATAGGAACTAGAATTCATTTTCAAAATAAATGGTTAAGCACATGGAAGTTCCAGAGACATGTCAATTTTTTTATGCAATCATTTCCCTTCATACAAAAAAGGGTTCAATGCTTTTTAATGATCAATAATCAGCACTTCAGCGAGGTGATCACACAAGTTGAATTTAATTGCTTAGATTTCCATGTTGATCAATCTCATTTCCTGAACAAGATATATAAGGAGAAAAGGCATCCAGACCTTGAACATTCCTTCAAGTTTGTTTGTGAACTGGCTTCCACACTCGGTCTTTAGCTGTATTAGTAACAGTATTTGTTAAAATGACCAGATAAACATTTGTCAAAAACTATTCAGGAAATGAAAAATAAATTCCTATCATTAACCTTAGAAATCATAGACTTCTCAGCATCAATAGAAGCACTCTTCCCCAACAGTAGCCTTTTCGCAAGATCCTTCTTATAGAATGCTTCAAACACATCTTTACCCTAGATATTTTCCACGCAAAAAACAAAAATTAAAACAAATCATACAAATCCCTAAGAAAGATAACCACCAAAAAGTAAATAATAAGAGGAAATCAATACCAGCAGATTATAAACTCTTGTCCAATAAAACAGTATATCCATATTTTATGTCAAGGAGACATTATTACCTGGATAAACCTGAATAAAACCAAAACTTTATCAAGTGTACCCTCCAATTCCTCTTCAGAAGTACCCTTATTTCCTGCTCGAAGCTTCTCATCTAGAAACTTTGCAATCAGCTCAGCAGGTCGGTTCTATTAAATGGAGCAAATATTTAACCATTAGCCACAAAATTGGAAGACATGGTAAAATAAATTAATGGTAAGTTGTAACAACTGACTGATATTGTAGAGAAATAGAAGTTTTATTTCACTTAATGAACATCAGAAACAGAAAAGCAATATATAGGAGGCATACAGAAGCCATCCGTTAATCTAGGAAATTCAAACTATTCTAAAACAGTAATCAGACTAATTAAACTTCCAAGAGATAAGAATTGAATAAAAAACCTACTCAATCTCTTTATTTTAAACTAGAGACTTATCATTGAGCTAACAACTTCCCAAAACACACACCCCCCCAACCCCCCCTCCCTAGATGTTAATCATACCTAGCTTGGAAAGCTAACCGTAGGGAGAGCTTTGGTAAGAATGTCAGCTAGCTGTCTGGGAGGCTGTAGGAGTATAGACCAATTTAATAACCCTTGCTTCAATCTTCTCCTTGATGAAATGTCGATCAATCTCGACATGCTTGGTCCTATCATGATGTACGGGATTCTTAGCTATGCTTATAGCTGCCTAATTGTCACACATTAGTTCCATCGAGCTCTCCATAGGAACCTTAAGTTCTGTCACCGGTCTTTTCAGCCATATCCCTTCACAAATGCCATGAGCCATGGCCCTGAATTCAGCCTCAGCACTACTTCATGACACAACCGATTGTTTCTTGCTTTGCCATGTGACCAAATTCCCCAAACATAGGTGCAATACCCTGAGGTGGACCTTCTATCTATGATCGAACTAGCCCAATCAGAATCGGAGAAGATTGTTATATCCTTGCTAGTACCCTTTTTAAAGTGGAGACCCTTTCTTGGTGTCATTTTTAGGTACCTTAGAATGTGGTGTACAGCATTCAAATGCTCCTCACTTGGGCTGTTCATGAATTGACTTATGGCACTAACAGAGAAGCATATATCTGGTCTAGTATGTGATATGTAGATTAACTTTCCCACTAGCCTTTGAAATCTTCCATTATCCAATGGTGGATTATTCTCCACCGATCCCAATTTCGTGGTGTAGTCCATACGAGTCTCGGCCGGTTTGCAATCAGGCATTCCTATCTCCTTCAAAAGATCCGGTATATACTTCCTTCGTGATATTGATATCTCATTCTTTGACCATGCAACCTCCATACCTAGGAAGTATTTGAGGCTTCCTAGGTCTATGACTTTGAATTCCTTGGCTAAGAAGTCTTTCAGCCCCTTTATTTCTTCCTCATGGTTCCCTATAAGGATGATATCATCCACATAGACAATAAGGATAGTAATGTTACCTCCGGGAGTGTGTTTCACAAACAATGTATAATCTGCTTCGCATTGTATGTACCCATATCTTTTGACAACAGTTGTAAATCTCTCAAACCAGGCTCTTGGGGATTGTTTGAGCCCGTATAGGGATTTTTTTGGTTTACAGACTTTATTGTGATTGAATTCATCCTTTAGACCAAGTGGTACCTCCATGTAGACCTCTTCTTCCAAATTTCCATTTAGAAATGCGTGTTTGATATCTAGTTGGTGAAGTTTCCAGTCCAAGCTCACAGCTAATGATAGTAGAACTCGAATGGTGTTGAGTTTGGCTACCGGGGCAAAGGTCTCCCGGTAGTCAATCCCATGACTGTGTAAATCCCTTAGCAACTAGTCAGGACTTGAATCTTTCCACATTTCCATCAGCTTTGTGTTTCACAGTAAATATCCATTTACAGCCCATTGGCTTCTTCCCCTTTAGTAACTCCGAAATCTCTCAAGTCTCATTCTTCTGTAACACTCTCAACTCTTCCCATACAGCTGCCTTCCATTTAGGAATTGTGAGAGCCTCTTGAATGTTATTAGGGACCTGAACCTTTGAGAGTTTGAGAGCAAATGAGCAGAAGTTTGGTGACAAATCTTTGTATGATATAAAGTTGCACATTGGGTAGAGGGGACGATTTCTACACTCCCTTACCCCTTTCCTCAGAGCAATGGGCTGATCAAGGTCTGAATACTCACTCTTGTTGCTAACAGTTTTAGAGTCTGTGCTATCCACATGGGTTTCACCCACAGTGTCATTATCTGGTTCACTCTCTTGGACTATTTGATTCGGTTTAGTTGCTTGATCTTGCTTGAGAGATGTTTGAGTCATCATATCCTTTTTTGTTTTCTTTTTCCGGGAATAAACAATCCAATTGGAATTTTCATGGACTTAATGACTGTGATTGGAGTTGGATGTGCTTTAAGAGACTCAAGTACATTTTTATCTGACTCAATGATTGTATTTGGAGTTAGATGTGCTTTAAGAGACTCATTTATAGTGTCTGGAGTTTCACTAGGACTCAATGATTTGTTGTGAGATTGAGTTTAAGATATGTGAGGCTCTAGAGTTTCATAAGGACTCAATGACTTGTCGCGAGATAGAGTTTCAAATATGTGAGGCTATAGAGTTTCACAAGGACTCAATGAACTATGACTATGATTATCAGATTGAACTGATTTTTGAGTTTTTTTGCTAAACCGATCTTTAAGTTTCCCAAAAAAGAGACTGTTCTTCATTTATCACCCCCACCTTCCCCTTCCCCCTTCCCCGAATTTCGGTTTTGGAGTAAAAAGGCTGGGTTTCCATAAATGTAACATCCATACACATGTAGGATTTTCGTGTTATAGGGCAGTAACATTTATACCCTTTCTAACTGGGAGAGTATCCTAAGAAAATACATTTAATAGACTTAGGATCAAGTTTACTACGATTTTGAATGTAAAGTAACCAAATACCTTAGGTGGAATTCTAGATAGAATACGTGTATAACGATATGATTGAAGAAGAACTTGACATGGGGTTTGAAAACTAAGGAATCTAGATGGTTGTCGGTTTATAAGGTATGCTGAAGTAAGGACAGCTTCCCCCCAAAAGTGTTTAGGTACATTCATGGACAACATAAGAGACCTAGCAACCTCTAAAAGGTGTCGGTTTTCCCTCCGATACTCCATTTTGTTGTGGAGTATTGACACAGGAGCTTTGGTGAATAATTCCTTCACTTAACAGATAATTATTCAAATTCAAACTAACATATTCTTTACCATTATCGGTTCTTAACACTTGGATTGTAGTTTGAAATTGAGTTTTAATCATACTGTTAAAGTTTTGAAAATTTTGACCTACTTCGGATTTCTCCTTCATGAGGAATATCCAGGTCATCCTAGTATGGTCATCAATAAACGATACAAACCATCTAGCACCTAAGATGTTAACTCTATATGGTCCCCACACATCACTGGATAATTGAGAAAGGATGTGATGATTTGTAACCATTTTGTGGAAAACATTTTCGAGTGTGTTTTGAGAATTGATAGATTTCACACTAATATTGTAGTGGATTTTTATTCTCGAATAAAGCTGGAAAAAATTTCCTAAGATACAAAAAATTAGGGAGTCCTAAGCGATAGTGCCACAACATTACGGCACTATCATTATTTAACCTGACTCGACTCCTAGATTGACTACTAGGCTGATTTTTGAAGGACACGGACTCAACCTTTTTGATTGTTTGTCCCAAAAATCTTCAACTTTGAGGATATAAAGTCCCGAACAAACCTTAGCACCGCCAATCGTCTTCCCCAAATCCAAGTCCTGAAATTCACAGTATTTAGGAAAGAATTTAGATATACAATTCAATTCTTTTTTAAGTCTGCTGATAGACAACAAATTACAATCTAGTTTTGGAACCAAGAGTACAGATTGTAATGTAATTGTTTTTGAAATAACCACATTACTTATCCCTGCAACTTTTGCGAGGGATCCATCCGCAATTCATAGATTATGATTATCATAACATGGGTTATAGTTATGAAATATACTTGGATCTCCGGTCATATGATCTGATGCACTAGAGTCCACTATCCATCAACTAAAGTTCTCCTTTTTTTTAGTTTCAAAGCATTTAGGAATGTACCAATCTATGCTAGGGAACCAATTCCAATAATTGATGGATTAAGGATTCTGAGAGTGATGAAATAACTTGTGTAACAGTTCCATTTGCTCCTTGCTAAATGGATTGGAGTCGGTTGTGGTGGCTTTATGTCCAGTCACCATGTTGATGTGACTCTCCTTCTCATTATTGAATTTAGGTTTCCAATCTGCTGGCTTCCCATGAAGTTTCCAGCAGGTTTCTTTGGTGTATCCTGGCCTTCGACAATGTTTGCACCATGGCCTCCCTTTCCTAGGTCGATTTTCATTGGACTAATACGAAGTACCTCTGGCAGCCAAGGCAAAGCTCTCATTGGAGGAGTTGTTGATTTCGGTCTCTGCTTGCATACCCATCATCACTTTCTTTCTACTCTCCTCTCAGCGTACTTTTGAGAATACTTCACAAATCCTAGGAATTGGTTTCATTCCTAGAACCCTTCCTCTGTGACTTCATCAAACTTCATCTAAGTTCTGGTTCAGACCAAGGAGAAACTTGAACACCCTTTTCTACTCCACGATCTCTTTGAACAGGGCCTCATCATTGGAACAAGTTCACTTATATTTTTCAAACACGTCAGTTGCTGCCAGTGTCGCATCAACGTATTGAAGTACTGAGTGACAATTGTCTCTCCATGACGTAAACCATGCAGGGCACTCTCTATTCCAAACAATTCCAATGTATTGTCACTATAGGAATAGGTTTCTTTGGCAACCTCCCATATCTCCTAGGCTCTCATAGAGTAGAAAATTTTCTCCGATGTCATTGTTCGTTGAATTGATCAACCACAACATCACGGTATTTTTTTTTTTTTTCATGATTTGTTTGTTGTGTCCTCCTCCGGTGACTTCACGACTCCGGTGAGAAAATCATCTTTCCCTTTACTACATAAGAACATCATCACTGACTAGGACCACCGAAGATAATTGTGCCCATTTAGTTTATGACCAGTGATGGGCAAATGAGAAAGATTGAGAGTGTTATTTGAACCTCCGAAGTTATTAGAGGTAGATGCTTCAGAGGAAGAAGTGACAGAGTACGCTGGGAATGCCATTCCGTACTTGGTCACAAAATATTTTTAGGATTCATGGGATGCTCCGATACCATGTAGAGAAATTGAACTTTTATTTCACTTAATGAACATAAGAAACAGAAAAGCAATATATAGGAGGCATACAGCAGCCATCCATTAATCTAGGAAATTCAAACTATTCTAAAACAGTATTCAGACTAATTAAACTACCTAGAGATAAGACTCGAGTAACAAAACTAATCAATCTCTTTATTTTAAACTAGAGGCTTATCATTGAGCTAACAACTTCCAACAGATATAAAAAGTGAACCAGTAAGATGAATCAAAAACAAACATTAGATTTTAAGAAAATTTTATAAATCTCTTTAAGGTTTGACTAAAATATAGACAAACTCCACTTATTATGATAGCTGTCAAAAAGCTTCAATGAAATCTGAAAATAACACAAGCATCACTGGAAATATCAAAGACAACTGAAGTTGAACAAAATTTATCATAAACCCATCCTAGGGGAGATCTTCACCTATTTTTCAAATTAAGCAGGACCGCTGTTGGACAAAACCTCAGGGGAGGTGAATAAAATTTACTCTTAAATTTCACTTCCATTAAAAAAGTAAAGGTTGACACCATTTATTCAGACTGTCTAATCTCAGAAGCACACTACAGAAAATTTGAGTAAGCATCCCTCAGAGAAATCAACTTTCCTTCAGGGATCATAGGAACACACCACAAAATCCAAGCATTTAAAACATATGGCAAAATCATTGCATTTAGTATGCAGATGTGGTAGTTAACATTCAAATTCCACACTGAAAAGTCAATATCCCATCTAATGAAAATATGCATGCACCTTGCCAGCAAGGGAGGTATTCAAACTGTGCTCTAACTCTTTCTTCAAAATTATTGTCGCCAACTTCCCAAGTATTAATATTGTTATTATTCTTGTTGATGTTATAATATATTCATTAAACAAACAACCTAATCTTGATATATGCCACTTTCATACTTTCATCTTGATATAAATTGTGCTTTCCTTAACATGCAATAATGCAAATCCAAGTACTTTTTTTAAATCATGAATTCTAATCTCTCGGGGGAGGAAAAAAAACAATAATAAAACATGCCGACCTGACGCAGATTAATTAGATACTCAAACGCATCCTTTATGGTGTTGGAAAATGCTTCATTCTTTGAAAAGCTTTCTTCCCATATTGTGTCAAGAGAAGATTTAAACTCTAAGAGGGAGGAAACCATATCTTTATCCTTCTCTTCATCCATAACAATGCTATTCCCTCTTCTTCGAATATACGAGGCAAGGGCCTGCCTTAACGATTCAAGGGCATTGACCCTTGAGAAAAGTAAGTACATCCTCAGAAGGTCCTCAGTTCGATGCCCATCCATTAGCATTGTGAATCCCTGAAAAGATCAGTGAGACCGTAATTGTCCGAAAGAGGTACAAATAAAATAGCAAAGGAATAGTTAGAGAAATAATTAGATTCACACCTTGTCAAGAATCACAGTTATATGGCGTTCAAGAAGTTGTCTTTCCGCAGTTGATATAAGCGGTTTTCTTGTACTTACATCCAGGTAGAGTAAACATCTTTCATGTTCTTCATGCAATCTTATCTGTGAGAAGAAGTATCCAACACATCTTATTTATGTCAAAATACATTAAGCATCATAACTAAAAAAAACCAGCCAGTAAGTTAAACAATCTTAGAAGAAGAATAGTACATAATGTAGAAATTAACAATGCGGTAGAAAGGTCTAAAATTCAGCAGCAGCATCACTTATAGAATGGATAGGGAAAAGGAAACATACCTCAACATGCTTCAAGTAATCTGGAACGTCTGATAGCTGCATGTATTTCATGCCTTCTGCAGCATAAAATTCGGATGTGCACTCAAGGAATGGCTTCTCAAAGCTTTCTGAGTAAATTCCTAGAGCAGTAAACATCTTCAAAAGATGACTAAGGAGAGTCCTATCAACAGCTTCACCTAATCTGAACACACACACACAGATACACATACCCCAGCACCGCCAAAAAAAGAAGAGAAGAAGAATGTAAATTCCAGGATGCAAATGAAGCATATCAATTCAAACAAAACAAGTTAATCAAGATGATATTAATTATCAAGCCATCATTCACATGAGAGCAGAGAAATGAGAAGCGTTAGTTTGATTTGTACAAGCAATTGTAAGAACAAACGATTTCAACTCATACAACTCACAAGCAAAGCAGTAAACAATTATATAAACAAGAATAAGGCATAACTGGTCACCTGCAATTTCTACATCACCCATGTCAAGTAAATTACATGTTACTTGCTCTGTGCAATTCCCATACAATCAATAATAACACTTTATAACATTCTAATTACCATACGTTATCTATACCAAAACCTATGATAATTGATTTTTTTACAGATCATGCTCTCTCACTGCTAATCTTCCTTGTTGACAGAAGCATGCCTAATCACCTAAATCTTCCAAACAGATGTGTTTTATTGTCCTCACAGCCATTTACATACAAAGAGAGGCTACACCTTCTCAGCTACCAACATAAAATATTCCATTCACAAAAAATCACTCAAAACATTTTTGAATGGGGTACACTCAAGGTACAACTTAAAACACCTTAACCACAACATTGAACTAATAAGAAACAGAAGGGAGAAATAAAGGATTTAAAGAAGTATATATTGACTTTCAATATCGACCAAATCTACAAAATACAATATACAGCACTATTTTTCATTCATTTAAGCTTTCTCGCAATTACCTTTCCCTCTCAATCGTTCTTAAAAGGCCAGTGACAGTTTTATGCTCAACTTCTGAATATGAAGAAAGATATTTCCGGAAAAGCTGCAAGCCCATGTCCCACAATGAACGCACATTTTGTGTTTGTTTTACATATTTTCTATCTAAAACCAAGGCTATGCCACGAATCATCAACATCTGATCGCAAAGATCCTGCCAGCATCTCTCAACAAGTGATAAGAAAACCACCAAATCTGGGCTTTGATCAACCAATGAATGTATTGCTGCAGATACATGCGTTTCACATTCTTTTTCAATCCGTTGATAAAGGCTTCCCCCCATCTTGTGCAGGCAAAGACTGTCAACAGCCTAAGAATAACATAATTATTTAACTAAGGAAACCCCTCACAAGACAAATATTCAAATTAAGAAGAACCACATCATTAAAAGCTGTAAAAGAAAATTGTATTAATATCTACCTGATATAGCTTTTCCAGGTCACACGAGTCTGGCCGCTTCAAAAATATAGCTTGTATAGCTGACTTCAGCGTTGCCCATGTATCCTCCTCAAAATTTGTGGGTAGCATTGGTTTAGCTTCACAAATGAAAAATGAAAGAAGATGAGAAAGTACCTTTATCAATATAAACCATTAGTAAAGAATTTTTCAAGATTTTAAAAATATGGTTGTCAAGGTGACTTCAGCTTTGCCGAAGCATCCTTAAAATTTGTGGGTAAGTGTTGGCTTAGCTCCACAGAAGCAAAATGAAAGATTATATATAGATGAGAATACCAGGCACCTTAATCAATATAGACCATAAGTTAGGAATTTTTTTTTTTTTAATTTCTAACTTCACTACTGCTAGTAATATTCCACTTCAACAAGGCTTTTTTCAGTTGCATACTAAACATTGACTTATCAACATATTAAGAAAATTATTACTAGAATGTTGTATGAATTTAACCAGTTGTCCTACGAATCTAATCTAGATTCTACGTTGTTCACTCCAATGGCCTTTGAGTAGCTTTAAAAGGCCATCAGATCCAATTGAAAGCTCCACAATAAACAAATTAGAAACAGAAAAATCACATAGAAATTAAAGCAATCATGTTAATAACCCTCTCAGTTACAATAAAATTACACACAAAAAAAGAATAATTAAGCTTCTCACACACTGAACCAGCAATACCCTCGATTCCTCAGATCATACAAGCTCACTGACTGTAATAGTAGCTCAAAATCCCAACAATACACAAAACCCAGAAATGTTACAGACAAAAACAAAAACAAAACAAAACAAAACAAAAAAAAAAAACCTAAACTAATCGAACGAGACAGCATCAATAAAATTCCTGTAATAGAAAACGCGAAGCATTACCTTTGCGGAATTTGATGACGAATTTCTTTGCTGGCTGAGGAGGCTGGGCTTTCTTACGGGCCAAATTGGCGGTGGCGGGGGCGCGAGGCTCATCGGGCTTGAGATCGTCGTCGAGAGACATGGAGGAGGGGTCGAAGACGACGTCGGATTCCGGAGAGGAGGCAAAGTCGTGGTGGTGGAGGCCGTTCTTGGAGGCGGCGTCGACGGCCTGAGACTTGGCCTTCTTCATGGAAGGACAGTTGATGTTGTTGTTGTTGTTGTTGTTGTTGTTGTTATTGGTGGTGGTGGCTGTGCGTTTGTTGGGGAGAGACATCAAAAAATACTCATCTATCAATGCATTTTACTGTTCATCACTCTTCTTCAATTTATTGAAACGATTGAGAGAGGCTCAGCTCAAAGAAGATTTGACAACTATTTCGATATCCAGAGAATGAGAGAAACAGTGAGGGGACAATTTTTTTTTGTCCTTTTTTTTTTTTTTTTTTTTATAATTGTTTTCGTATGGTTTAGCTAGGGTGCACAACTTTTTTTTTTTTTTTTTTTCTTTTTTGACACTAAGGGTGCACAACTTTAACCGAAAACCGATAGCGGATTGCAATGTTAAAATGAGTCATTCCGATTTTCAAAATCAAAAACCGAGTTTATACAAGTCAAATATAGTTTTAGTTCACTAAAACTAGAATTGAATCGAATCAAAAATAACTGAATAATCCTTATATGAAGAAATTTATTAGATTTTAATGATATTTTTTATAAGGATGATAAGAAAAATGAAATGTATTTATGGGAAAAATTTTAATCGGGAACTATTTTTTCTAAATTTGTCCTATATTTCCCACTTTTTAAATTTGTTTTACTCTTAAATATTGGAAAAAAAAATTCTCAATTTCAAAAAATAAAATGAAAATTTTCTCAAAAGTATATTTAATATTTCATATCATCCGGATAAAAGATCTCATTAAAATTCATTAATTTATTTACTCTAAAATAACAAATGAGTTATAACTAACACGTTATCTAATTAGAGATGAGCATTTCCCTCCAAATCCCTAAATCCTCATCCTCAATTTCTTAGTTCCCTTAAAAACTTTTTTTTTCAATAATAATTATTTTCTCCATTTACCTGTTATCCTCATTTCCCCACTTTTCAAATTTAAACCATAACTAGAAATACTTTCATTTATTCCAACACTTAAACATAAACCTAATATAAAATGTAAACATTGAAAGCTTTGACTCTCATCGTTTCTTTTCCCGTTGCCGTTCGTGCCTTTGTCCAGTCATCGTTCGTGCCTCCATCCATAATGGATCCATTATTTTAAAATAAAGTTATGACCGTAATGAAACCCATAAATTTTAATAAATTTTGATATGAATTTTTTTATAGATAATAATTTCAATAAAATCTACTTACAAATAAAATTTAAAATTTTATCAAACACTACAACCATGACCAAAACCACAACCCCAACCCACAAGTTATCAATTGTCATCCCTATTATCTAATCACTTATTATGTACAAGTAATTGAAACCTGTTTTTGGGAGTATACAAAATCAAGACAGTTTGAATGGGCTTAGAATTCGTAGAGTTAATAGGGCCTTTACAAAAATTGTGAAGGTTTTAAATTATAATGTCATAGAACAAAATATGGGCTTAGTATTCTTGGGCTTCAACCACACTCTTCCCCTCTCTCTCTCACATTTTCGTGTCATCTGTTTACTATAGGCCACCTTAATTCTTTTTTTTTTTGATATATCTTGTTGTTAGGATATAGGAATGGCAATCGGTCGGGTTTTGACGGATTTTGAAAACCCAAACCCAAACCCATGAAACATTTTGCGAATCAAACCCGGCGGTGAACCCACGAAAATAAACGGGTTCTGGTGCGGGTTTCACCCACGGGTTTTAGGGGCACTGATCGGTCATTATTTGAATATGTTTTTAATCCTCATTCCCTCTATTAATTGCTTGTTTCTCGAGCTATTTAGGAATTTAATTTGTTTGTTTGAGCATTTTCAAGTTATTATTCCTAAAAGGTGTGTTTAGAGATTTTTAGAGGTCAAAGGAAAGTTTTGGAATAATTGAGGGACTTAATTGCAATTTTTAGCAATCCGTTGTTGCAACCGATGTGCCTTACACAACGACACATACAACGGTTCACAACCAGAGGAAAACACTGTCTTTACCACAGTCCAAAGTGGAGCTCGAAATTTAAATGTCACCATTTGGGGCGCTTTTTGGGGAATAGGCACCAAGTTACTAATCTAAGTTTAAAAGGCACCATTTTATGTGACCAGACAAAATTACCCTTTTTTGTCGGTTTGTCTGGTTTTGAAACGTTGAAAGAAAAAATCAGAGAGAGAAACCCCGACGGCGCAACAGTGCTACAGAAGACCAAAATCTGACGAAGAACCACCGGCGACGGCGCTACAGTACCGATGTCGAATAGAACTGAAGGGCGAAGAAAAACGAGACCGGTAAGTTTTTGTTTCTCACGCATTTTTGTTCTAGATAAGTTTTGTGTATTTGATGTAGATTAGGTTTGATTTGATTTGTTGTTCATTATGTTTGTTTGATGAGATTAGGTTAGTATTTTAGTTTAAGAAAAAAATTTCTTTTGAAGACGATGAAGATCTAGGTTACTGAGTGTTTTTGAATCTTTATCGAGCCTTTTTGAAGTGATTTCGAGCCTTTTTGTACTGTTACCGTGCCTTTTTTAACTTTTATCGAGCCTTTTTGAAGTGATTTCGAGCCTTTTTGTACTGTTATCGTGCCTTTTGTAACTGTTATCGAGCCTTTTTGAAGTGATTTCGAGCCTTTTTGAACTGTTATCGTGCCTTTTGTAACTGTTATCGAGCCTTTTTGAAGTGATTTCGAGCCTTTTTGTACTGTTATCGTGCCTTTTGTAACTGTTATCGAGCCTTTTTGTACTGTTATCGAGCCTTTTTGTACTATTATCGTGCCTTTTTGTACTGTTATCGTGCCTTTTTGGACTGTTATCGTGCCTTTTTGACTGTTATCGAGCCTTTTTCAACCTTTTATTTCGAGCCTTTTTGAACTGTTATTCGAGCCTTTTCAAACGTTACCCGAGCCTTTTAATGAAGTGTTCGTGCCTTTTCACAAACTACCCGAGCCTTTTGATACACTACCCGAGCCTTTTACTGAAGTGTTCGAGCCTTTTGATACACTACCCGAGCCTTTTAATGAAGTGTTCGTGCCTTTTCACAAACTACCCGAGCCTTTTACTGAAGTGTTCGAGCCTTTTGATACATTACCCGAGCATTTTCATACACTGCCCGAGCCTTTTTGTTCGAGCCTTTTCATGAACTCATATGTTTTTTTTCTGTGAATGCAGATGAGGAATCAGCTAAAGGAGTCGCTTAAAACCCCAGTAAGAGAATGGTTCAAGGGAAAAATTATACGGCATGACCATTTCCATGACCTGGTTGATATCGACAACGCACTTAATAGTGTACCTGAACATCTGAGGATCGAAGACCGACGTCGGTATACTGAGTCGTGTTTTGGTCATTTTCTAATGATGCATCGTGAGATTCATTTTTCGGCTGGGATTGTCCATCGGCTGCTTTTGCGCGAGTTGCATCACGATGGGCCGGAAGATGAGATGAGATTTTTGTTAGGTAAGCATTCGGTCCGGTTCTCGAAGGTTGAGTTTTGTCTAATCACTGGGTTGAAGTTCGGAGTCATTCCCGACACAGCAATGTATGATATGGTAGAGAATGGCATACACGAGCGGTACTTCCAGGGTAGAGACATCGAGTTTGAAGAGTTGAGAGCAGTGCTGCGGATTGGTATTTTTGTGGAGCAGTACAATGCAGTAAAGCTATGCTTATTGTTTATGCTCAACTGAATACTAATGGGGGTAGACGAGCGAGATAAAGTTCCAGTATGGCAGTGGAGGCTAGTGGAGGACTTGGATGCTTTTGATGCGTTCCCGTGGGGCGCACACGTGTATAGGCGGTCAATTTATTGTTTCAAGCATGCGAGCGGTTTGAACAACGACAGCAAGAAAGGGGTGCTGACGTACACACAACTAAGACGTACAACATATATGGACTACCACACGCACTATTGGTGAGAATTTAAAATTTGAATCTGTATTTTAATTATAGTTTTTTTTTTTATATGACTAATGTATTTACTTCTTATCGTACTTATATATTATACAGATATTTGCTTTTGAGGTTATCCCCGAGCTTGGGAATAAAAAATGTGGGATCCGTAGGGCAATCTCCGAGCTACCACCCCCACGTATTCTGAAATGGGAGTTGAGTCAGCGACCGTGGGGGAGAAAACTGGATGGCATTTTCACTGAAAGGGTAATTATTGTTGTTGTTAATTTTCATAGTTTTTAGTATGTATACAATTACAATGATCTAACTCCGATTTCAGATGTTTGCGCGGCGTGAATTGGTGCCAACGAGTGTTGAGATGGCTCAACCTTACTACGAAGGCATATACCTGGGAGGCAGTCTGTATGATACCGATGTTTCTGATATACCTAGTCACGTCCCTGAGCACGAACGACGTAGGAGTGCTGGACCCATTGATATGGAGGGTGCGTATTCCGGACCTAGTGATACAGAGGGTGCGTATTCAGGACCCAGTGACAGGGAGGGTCCTTATTCCGGACCCAGTGATAGGGATGGTGCATATTCCGGAGCCAATGATACAGAGGGTTCAGACCAGGAGGGTGGGAGTCGGAGTCCCGTGAGGCATCAGCCGGTACGTTTCACTTTGCCCAGACAGCCTCGACCTAGGGGTGATTCAGTTTTGGAGGGTCGCGATGAGAGTCCTGAAAGGCATAGACGGGTACGATTCACTATGCCCAGACAGTCTCGACCTGGAGGTGATTCCCGAGGAGGCGTTGGCGGGCATCCACATGTATGTAAAAGATATTAGAACCACATTATTTCATTTCAATTGAGTGAACAGTTTAAGTGCTGACAAAACTTCAAATCGTTTCAGGGTTGGGATGGTAAATTCGGTGAAGTGATGGATGATGTCCAATCTCTACGGGTTGATGTGATGAAGACTATCCGAAAGAGTGATGAGAAGCGAGATCAACAGCATCAGGAGTTGTTGGATATGATCCGGGCGCTTCAGGGTCAAGGTCAGGGTCAAGGTCAGACATCGCAGTCCCGTATGGATGGTCCACCATTCGATGACCATCACGGAGACTTTAGTCCCACAGGCAGGACAGGTACACATCAGCATGGGATAGACCCACAGATCACACATGAGCAGGCACCTACTACGGAGGCACATACTGCAGACACAGTATCTGATCACCCGGGTCATGTTATGACAGAACGAACAGAGGTTCCCGGTGGTACAGAGATATCACTATTAGAGCAGGTGCCTCCTCCAGTTTTACCCGACGACAGTGCTGGTACAGAGACAGAACTTCTAGTACGGGAGCTACCTGGTGGATCTATGCCACATGTTCTTCCACATGACCTGGCACATGGTTCATCCTCACAGCGCACACCACCTCCAGTAGATCCCAGCGCAGTGCGACCCTTGAAGCGATCCAGGCGCAACTCCCCCACTCATCAGCGCGATACAGGGAGAGAGAGCGATACACGGAGGGATAGATCCTCTTCAGAGCGCAGCCCTTCTCGGAAAGATACACGACGGGAGATATCTTCCTCACATCACAGCCCTCCTCATAGAGATACACGGCGGCACAGGTCGTCCTCACAGCACAGCCCTCTTCACAGTAGTCCACAGAGGCAGAGATCCTCCTCACTGCGCACACCTCCGGTGGAGTCTAGTTCTGGAGCCTGTAGTCCGCCCCAGATTCAGCGTCAGCTGCGGGTTCGCAGGCCAGGTTGGCAGCTGATGACCCCATACACTGACCCATGTAGGCCGAAGAAGCCAAGGACCAGGCCAGCGTCATCAGTGCATGCATTCAAGCCCTATGATTTGTTAGATCCTGACCACGTTACTGCGTACCAAGCCTACAAGAGGAACACCACGGGGGAATTGTACGTATAATCGTTCATTACACAATCTTTTAATTAATATTACTTGGTCATCTAACTTCTTCAGCAATTATGCAGACGTGATGTGGATATACATATACCAGTTGGTGTCACTTGGTTCCAACGGTTCCAAACCAACTTCATGGAGTTGGAGGATACGGTACGTTCCTTACTTTTACTGTTTGTATAAGTTTTTATCAGTAATGGTAGAATCCTAACAATATAAAATGTTTACATTGTCAGCACATCGATACGTACTTGTTGATTTTACGGAAGCGTCAACGAGCATACCCTACTGTCTACGCTCAGAGGGTTAACGTACTGGATTCCCAATTCTATATAAGTTCTTGTACAGTACGATTTTCATTTTTTAATTGATGTGTTTACTAGATCTATTACCTAACATTGTAGTTAATTTTCTATATACAGTCATGGTTAGATATTCAGTGGGAGCGGATGTTCGGCAGTGGGGTGGCTGCACCCCCTAAGGAGTGGTCTATGCTGAAACACAAGTGGCACGATGATGACCTGAAGACGGTCCGAGGATTAGTCCCGTCAGGAAACCGGCCATGGCACACGGTTGATTGGGTGAGTGTTTAAATTACAAGGTTTCAATGTGTTTAATACTATGTTTAGATTTCAGGCACATAACACTATGTTGAAACACTAACAGGTTATGATACCTTGCAACCTTGGACGCAACCATTGGGTACTGGCCAGCGTCGACCTCACCCAAGGGAAGATCTACCTGTTAGACCCGTTCAGACAGGAGGTCACATGGGAGTACAGGAATAAGCAGGTTGCGTGCCTACGTTGGTTTATACCCTCGATGTTGCATCAGGTCGAGTTTCACTCAAACCGAACGAAGGATGATGTGACATACAGTTTATCGAAGAAGGCCTTCCGGATGAGCATCATGGACGGATCCCGTGGGGTGCCCCAACAGCATCAGGGGTATGACTGTTTCAACATTTTATTATACCTCACTTGGTTTTAATTAAATTCCATTCTAATGGTTGTTCATATGGTGATTTGCAGCGGTAACTGTGGTGCCCATACTTTGAGATTGGCAGAGTACTTGTTGGCAAACAAGAAGGAGTTCGATTGGAAAGAAGAGGATATGGCACCATCCGGGAGAAGATGGTTGTGGAGGTTTATTGTAACTCGCTTCACAACACTGTTGTATAGATGATTTATATATGGGTTGTTCCCTGAGTTGTAATTGATGTACATAACAGATTCATGTATTATTTTCATTAATTAATTAATTTTTTTCACTTTCCAACCCGCGCGTGAACAATTTAGTGCGTTGCAACACGATTTAAATAATACAATGAAAATGAACAACTAAAGCTTAACGATTTAAACAACACAACTGTATCGAGCATGGTTCCCAAAGTTTGAACGATGTTTGAAGACATCAGCTTGGAGACATGTTCCTCAAGGTGCTTCTGGTGGCAATTCGTCTTCATCTTGTACTGCCTTGTTATGTTTGATTGCCTTCCTTATGAGGGCACGTTTGTTTGTTGTGTCCAATTGAATGACAGATGCTGCACTTGCGACGATATTCCTCGGGGACAATTCTACTGGGACCTTCATTAACCATAGGCGGGTTAGAACACCTCCTGCTATTATGTCCAAGTTGTCCACATCTTTCTACACGATTGTGTGGTTGTCCTCTCTGAAGACGAGGCATGTCGACCCTCCATCGGCCGACCTGATTGTCTCTTTGTCTTTGGATTTAAAACCACCCGCGCTGCGATGTCAGATGGCACAACCCATGAAGAAGGATGGCCAACAGGCATAATAGGAACCGAGTATGCATCAATAAGTGTCTCCCTTTTGTAGTAGTCTGCACACAGAGATGTGAAATCCAAGTTTCGCTCCCTGCAACAATGAAAATAGTGAGATTCACGTTTGGGTAATATAATGTGTTAAGTGTAACTTGTCAAGTACCTTGCCGCTGCGAGTGCATGTGAACATGGAAAAAAGTCCATTTGGAATTTGTTGCATGTGCAAGTCTTGCGGGCTAAGTCAACCGTCCACTGTTTTCCCTTGTGTCTGACGGAGAATATGTTCCAGTCAACTGGATTTACGGTCATAAAACCGCACTTCTCGACCCATTTCAGGATCACAAGATGTGCTGCGTCTGTCAATCGATGACGTATGGACCGTGCAGCTGCATGACGATCATGAAACCACTTTTGTAGCATATTCCTAATGAACTCTGCCAGCAACATCAATGGCAGTTGCCGTGCGAATTTTAGGCATGAGTTTATGCACTCTGCAACATTTGTGGTCATCACCCTGTACCTTCTTTGGGGACAGTGTACGCGGGACCATTTGTGAGGACCGGCAGAAATAGCATAATCGAATGCAGCCTTGTGCAGCTTACGTAACTCCTCCATGTGACGATTATACTTTAATTCACTGTACGACCTAGCTGCATCATTCATTATGTCAGCAACATCCTTTCTATGGAATCGCTTCTTCATATTTTCCCCAAAATGCCAGCAACATATGGTATGGGTTGCATAAGGGAACACTTTAGATATCCCTGCTTCAATGCTTGCATGACGATCGGAAATGAAAACCAGATCATCTGTATTACCAAGGGCACCCCTCAAGCATTCTAAAAACCACTCCCATGAAAGATTATTTTCTGAGTCACCATACCCAAAAGCAATTGGATACACCTGTTCGTTTCCATCTTGTGCAGTTGCCACAAACATTGTACCGCCGAATCTTCCCTTCAAATGGGTACCATCAACTGCAATCACAGGACGTATACACCTTCGAAAACCTCTAATTAAGGACCCTAACGACATGAAAAAGTAGAGGAATTTATCATCGTCAGTGCATTGTAAGTCGGTGATTGTGCCAGGATTTTGCTATTCCAGAACGTATGCAAAAGATGGCAAGAGTTGGAAAGCTTCTTCATGCGTTCCGTAGGTCAATGATAATGCATATTGAAGGGCATCGTGTGCCTTACTGTACATGATTTGTATGTCATACATTGTTTTCATATCGGCGATGACGTCCTTGGGACGCATGAGACGACCATCATGTTATTGAAGTCTAGTTGCAACGACTTCTCCGATTATGACTGCACTAGCTTGTCGGTGACGACGGTGAATCTCCTCCAAGGGACAACTGTGTTCGTTGACAAAACTTCTCACTTGAAAGTATGTCCCTTCATCTTTCCTCACCGCTCTTAATTTTCATGTACAGTCGTCAATGATGCAAACCAGATGTGAAGTTGTCTTATTGGACCTTTTCACCTTCCATTCAAAGTTATGATACATTGCAAAATGGCCAACTAGGCTCTTCAAATCCTTTTTACTCGGAAAAAATTGACCTTTATAAATCATGGTTCTAGGTTCTGGCGTTGCCAATGTGCTAGTTGTATCAATACCAAACGAATATGAATCTGCTCCGGGAATAACCCACGTTGCAGATGCTGTTACATTATACCGGACCTCGGAAGGCCCAGGCATATCAAGTGGAGTGCAACTAACTCCTTGTACATGTCTACCTCGTGTTTCAATTTGTGCAGGGTCTTCATCCACATTTTGTAGATCATCAACCCGATCATTAACCTGTTCATTATTTGCCTCATTATCCACCTCAGGGTTCGGGTAATTGTTTTGCTCATTGTACTGCTCATTTCGACAACCAAACACATCGCCAAATTGAGGTTCAACTAAATCTTCATGGTCGACCGCTACCGGTGGGACACCACACATGTTTCCCCCACCTTCAGTGGCACTTCTTTGGGTGAACACTTGGTTGCTACCGCTAAAGGATCCTAATTGTTGGGTATTTTCAAGAGGAGGAACATCATTCCCGATCACATCTCCAGCTGTCCTCTCAGTTACACTGACACATACTTGAGGGATAACTCGATCTTCCCCTAGCATAAACTGCACATCGTTGTCATTTCTTATAAATGTGCGACATGTACTGCCCGGAACAATTGATATTGATGACATATCAATATTGAATTTGTTTACATCATAATTCACAATGGTATGCACAATCGCCACCAATTCTTCGTAAGTCATATCCTTTGACACATACATTCCCTGGTTATCCGATCCAACAAACCTTTGACTTCCGTCCGGTAACTGCTCCCATCGACCGTTGTAAGATATTACTATTCTAACCCGATTCATGATGTTGTCAAATTAATCATCACAAAGCATTAATGAAAATTCAAGACTACAAACTTTTTTCAAATATTACATTTACAAAGGCTATGGTAAGGATATTGAAAAGTCTCAGAGAAGAAATGAAAAGGCTCATAGAATTCTTTAAAATGCTCGATTAAATCACATGAAAATGCTCAAAAATTTCTTCAAAAGGCTCGAAAAATTCTTCAAAAGGCTCGAATAGTGAATGAAAAGGCTCGGGAAAGACATAAAAAAGCTCGAAAATTCTTCGAAAGGCTCGAATAGTGAATGAAAGGCACGGGAAACACATGAAAAGGCTCGGATAGTGAACACATGAAAAGGCACGGGAAACACATGAAAAGGCACGGGAATCACATGAAAAGGCACGGGAAACACATGAAAAGGCACGGGAATCACATAAAAAGGCACGGGAAACACATGAAAAGGCACGGGAAACACATGAAAAGGCACGGGAATCACATGAAAAGGCACGGAAAACACATGAAAAGGCACGGGAATCACATGAAAAGGCACGGGAAACACATAAAAAGGCACGGGAATCACATGAAAAGGCATGGGAAACACATGAAAAGGCTCGGATAGTGAACACATGAAAAGGCACGGGAAACACATGAAAATGCTTGGATAGTGAACAGATGAAAAGGCTCGGGTAACACATGAAAAGGCTCAGAGATCTAAAAATTCTCACAATGGCTGGTTTACAAAATGTGAACCTTATTTTATAAGTTGAAGATGAAACTCGAGGCAACCACAAATCTTTAACTTTTATTTGTAGATAGAGAGAGAGAGAGAAAGAAATGATCAGAGAGAGAGAGTCGTTTTTGTTGGAAGTGTGGAGAGAGAAAAGTACAAAGAGAATAACATAATTGATTATCTAAGGGCAATTTTGGTAGTTCACCATAATATGTGCCTTTTAAACTTAACTTATTAAACCACTGACAATATCACCAAATGAGTTTGAAAAGGTGACATTTCACACCATTTCCACGTCCAAAGTGCTCTACAATTATCACAATGGTTCAACTCCAAAGAAATCTGTTGTCCAAAGCGTTTCTTATCTCCTTGTCCAAATTACACAGTGTTTCGGCATCAGAGATTTCCGCTGTCTAAACCGTTATTCTACCCACAACGATACGGACAGCAGTTTGACAATCCACCTTGAGAAAGATTCCTAAAATTAGTCCAACACCTGAAAGCATATAAATACATCAACTTTAGGGTTTCGAAAGAGACCTGATCACGCAGACATGACAACACCATCATACAAACCAGACTTCTACCATCAGACAAAAAACAACTTTCTCTCATCCATCTTTACACATAAAAGATTTGAAGACGAAGAAGATTTCATCATTGAAGACAAAGAAGATTTCATTGAAGGCCTTAATGGGTTTTATTTTTTCTTTCTCTTTTCTTGATATTTTCGTCATGTGTAACTGACTCCATATGTGATGCTCTTGTTATGATTCAGACTCTATAATTTTATTTATCAATTCAAGTTTAGATATGTTCAATTCATTATATGTCTTTATTCTTAATTTGTATTAATCTATGGAAATTAATTGATGCTTGTCTAGGGTTTCAATAATTTATAAATTAAAGTTGCGCTATAAGACTATAGGTTATCCTAATTACTTTTCAACTGAATTAATAAAATTTACTTTCGACATAGGAATACACGAGAGGGTTTTGGTTCACAAATTCTTGCACGTAATGGGTTTTTAGTTATTACTCACACCGTGGAAATGTGAGTAGTGATTGAGAACACGTGGTTAAGCCCGAGTAGGAATAATGGTAATATCATAATTAAGATTGGAATGAACCCTTAATTTGGATTGAATATTGTTAATGGAATTAATTGATAAACATTGAGTTTACATATAGGGAGTATCGATTACCTAGTCTTTCATCTCTTGATCACAATATCATATTCTTTTTAATTGCTTACTTAGTTTAATTTAATTTAGTTTTAGTTTAATCAAACTCTCAACAATCTTCTATTTAATTTAATTTAACTATAATTAAAATTAGTTCTAGTCGATAATTCACTTTTCCTCGTGAGAACGATCTCTACTTGCCGTTGTACTTATCTTTACGATTCGTGCACTTGCGACTTCAGTTTTTATTACACGATTTTATACACCAGGCGCCCACACCCTCCCATGAACCCATGAAACTAAGCGAGTCCATGGGTCATACCTGCAAACCCGTAAAAATAATACTTGTATAATATTTTTGTATTGTTTAGATATACAAAATATTATAACTTTAAAGATTAAAAAAAAAAAATTAATATGGTGTGAAAGCTTCAACTCATTTAAAGTGTGTTTTTTAGTCGAGGCAAAGAACTAAAAATCATTATATATAGCCGATGTAAAACCTTTAGAATTCCTAAAACTTGGAATGATTGGAATTTTTTTATTTTATTCTTTCGATAAAAAGTTAACTTAATTTAAATTTATAATATTTTAAATAATAAATATTATATAATTTTATAGCTTTGAGGGTTCGCGGGTGTTCTTTTTTTAAACTCGCACCCGCTACGGGTTCAAATTTCAGACTCACACCCGTACGTGGGTCTTTAACATGACAACAAGTATCCTCCACCACCATGTTAACATAAACACTATCAACCCGCGAAAAAAGTCAAAAACTCGCTCTCACAGTCTCACTCTCTCTACATATCATCTTCTCTCTTTTTTTATTATATATTGTTTTAGGAAAATATGGCCTAAACATAACAGGTACGTGACACAACAAATGGAGGAAAGTTAAATTGGGTCTAGGCGTATGCTTTCCTCAGACTTTAGACCCAGAACCGCCATGCTCCCTCCTCTTCCGACCACCACCTGCCCAAATTTCCACAACCAACCAAGTCTTCTAAGGTTCATCATTTACGATTTCAATTTTCTCTTTTTCAAAATTTTTTTTTATTATACTTATATTTTGTTGTGTCCTTTTTTAGTGCTTATTTAGGATTAATGGATCTCCATATATGGTAGGTTTTGAGAGTAAACATGTGATTCGATTTGGATATTCGTTTTTGTTTATTTATCTGTATATAGTTCATGTAATACTTTTAATCTATTTTAGTTAAAATATATCGTAGTATTATTAATGTAATACTTATATTTTGTTGTGTCCTTTTTTAGTGCTTATTTAGGATTAATGGATCTCCATATATGGTAGGTTTTTAGAGTAAACATGATTCGATTTGGATATTCGTTTTTGTTTATTTATCTATATATAGTTCATGTAATACTTTTAATCTATTTTAGTTAAAATATATCGTAGTATTATTAATGTATGTATTCAACAGCCTAAGGTGATTGCTCAATCACTATAAGATTAGGCCAAGAATCGTGGCCACAAAAAAGGAGGTAATATTCATGAACTATTTTGTCTTTTATATATAAAATTTATTTTACAATTAAATCTTGAATTTGAATTAATTTTTATTTTTGGTATCAAAATATATACAAACTATATTCTCTTGCCAATGATTTGTATAGAGAATAGAATAAATCTTTGGTCAATTTTATTAATCAATATTACTGCACATATATATACAAGAAGGTCACGTAGAGAACTTGTACTAGAAACCTTGAAGATTGCGGTTGAGAGAGAATCAATTAGACTAGGAGACTAACAGGTGGGAGAGATTAAGTTAAATTGTACATAGTGGGGATAAATACAAAGTTAGATATAATTACACATGATTATCCTTTACAAGCCCCCGCAAGACAGTGGGCATTTCAGAAACACTGATCTTGGACCATAATAGACAAAACCGTGTCCTGGAGAGCGGTTTGGTGAGAGAGTCAGCCAATTGATCCGTAGAAGATACATGGGAAATTCGGAGTTGATTACTTTGCACCTTCTCTCGAACAAAATGAAAATCAATAGCAATGTGTTTCATTCGAGAGTGAAAGAGGGGATTGGAGCACACGTAGGTAGCACCAATGTTGTCACAGTAGATGGTTGGTGGGTTAGGTGTAGGAACTTGCAATTCTCGCAGGAGGGAAGTAAGCCAAGTTACCTCAGAGGCAGCGGTTGCAACAGCTCTGTATTCAGCTTCAATTGAGGACCTTGCAACTGAACGTTGTTTGCGAGAGCACCAGGATATAGCATTAGATCCAAGAAACACTACATATGCACTTGTGGACGTGCGGTCATCGTGGTTACCGGCCCAATCTGCGTTGGAAAAAGCATGTAAGGAGAGAGGAGAGTTGCTGCGGACCATGAGACCATGGCCAATTGTGCCGCGCAAATAGCGCATGAGTCGCTTCGCCAGAGACCAATGTCCAGTGGTTGGGCGATGCATGAATTGGGCAAGCTTGTTTATTGCAAAGGCGATGTCAGGGCGAGTGAATGATAAGTATTGCAAGGCACCAATTACCTGACGAAACTCAGTTGCATCCGTGAGTGACGTGCCATCAAGAAGCTTAAGATCATGATCCGTAGGAAGAGGTGTTGAGACCGGTTTAGAGTCGAGCATTTTTGTCCCAGTTAGAAGTTCGGTCACATACTGCTGTTGAGAGAGAAACAAACCGGTAGAACATGGTAGAACCTCAACTCCAAGGAAATAGGATAGCGCACCAAGGTCTTTGATGGAGAACCGTCGGGCAAGTAATTTAACAAATTGGTCAACAACAACGCCATTGCTACCAATGACAATAATGTCATCAACATATACCAGCAAAAAAATCAGGCAACCATCAGCATTAAATATGAATAAAGAAGTGTCAGAATGAGAGTTGACAAACCCATTTCGGACAAGAAATTGTTGGAGTTCATTGTACCACGCCCGAGGTGCCTGTTTCAGACAATAAATGACCTTTTTAAGGCGACACACATGTGATGGAGAAGCTGGGTCCACAAATCCTGGTGGCTGGGCCATTAATACATCCTCAGTTAGATGACCTTGAAGAAACGCATTGTTCACATCCAGTTGGCGAAGAGACCATCCTCTTGATATAGAAATAGTCAGGAGGACCCTAATTGTTGTCATTTTGACTACTGGACTAAACGTTTCTTTGTAATCCACCACCGGTCGTTGATGAAATCCCTTGGCCAATAAACGAGCTTTATAGCGAGAGATGGACCCATCGGGAGATCGTTTTATACGGAACACCCACTTGCAGCCTACGACATTTTACGAGGAAGTCGGAGGAACTAGAATCCATGTTCCATTTTGTATGAGCACATTAAACTAATCTGACATCGCACGCCTCCATTCTGAAATTTTCAGTGCCTAAGATGCACATGTAGGCTCAGACTGAGGAGGAGATAGAACACTGGAGAGGGATAGCTTGGTGAGAGGCTTGTGAATATTATTTTTTGACCGAGTGAACATTGGGTGACCGATGGTGGAAGTCACATAAGGTGGCTAAGATGCAGACGAAGTAGCTGATATGGGAGCTGTTTCAGCCGGTTGGGACGAGTGTGGTATGAGTGGGACATGGACATCAGCTGCGGCAGCTGGCAGAGGGACGGCTTGGCAGCTGGGAGGTGCAACAAGAGCAATTGGATTAGTTGCAGCACTGCTCGGAACAGGAGAAACAGGTGCAGCAGCTGGCAGCGGACTGGCTTGGCAGCTGGAAGGTGCAACAAGAGCAACTTGATTAGTTGCGACATTGCTCGGGATATGGGAATTAGGTGCGGCAGCTGGCAGCGGAATGGTTTGGCAGTTGGGAAGTGTGATGAGATCAACCAGACCAGTTGTGGTGTTGCGCAGCCCGATTGGAACAAGTGTGGATCTGTTTGGTTTATGTGGTGGATGGACATGTTGAGATTGAAGGAATCGCAGGTCCGCAGTAAGAGCTCGAGAGCTATGAAGCGAGTCCTGACAAGGGGTTCCATGCGAAGCCAAACCTGTAGAAGAATGAGCATGTAATACGGGAACATGTGTAGAGGTGGACTCATGTGATAGCCAGGACGTGCAAGTGTTAGTGCTAGACCTAGGGAGATTAGTGTGAATTGTGGTGTATGGGAAGACAGACTCAACAAAGTTGACATGTCTGGATACAAATATACGGTCAGTAACTGGATCCAGACAATGATAAGCACTTTGTGTTAAGGAATATCCTATAAAGATGCATGCTTTAGACCGAAACTCCAGTTTATGACTATTATACGGTCTAATCCGTGGATAACAGAGACACCCAAAGACACGCAGTTTAGCATAGAAAGGGCGTGAGCCAAAATTTTTCTCATATGGAGATAGCATGTCTAATAGGGGTATAGGCATCCTATTGATCAGGTAGACAACCGTAGTGAACGCATAAGACCAAAAAGTGAGAGGTAGAGATGCATGAGTGAGAAGAGATAAGCCCGTCTCGACAATGTGACGGTGACAACGCTCAGAGACACCATTATGTTCCGGCGTATGAGGTGGTGTGGTGAAGTGAGATATGCCATGATGAGCAAGAGTTTGCCGTAGAGCTATATACTCACCACCATTATCATTGTAAAGTGATATGATGGGATTTTTGAAAATTTTTTCCACCAAGGCTTTGAAGCGAATAAAAATCGCATGCACATCAGATTTGCATTTTAAGGGATACATCCACATATACTTCATAAAATGGTCAACAAATAACACATAGTATTTAAATCCATCCTTAGATAAAATTGGAGAACTTAAAACATTAGAATAAATAACTTTATGAGGTTTAGAACTGAGAACATTTGAAATTGAAAAAGGCAGTTTATGCGTTTTATTACAGAGACATGCACTACATGGTTTGCTAGAACTACTATGTGAAATAATTGACAAGACTTGGGAACCTACTAGACTCAAGATTATTTTTGACGACGGGTGACCTAGACGATGATGCCAGTCAGGAAGAGAGGCCTTAACACTTGAGAAGGCGATGATAGGAGAGGATTCAGGCTTAGCATGAGACGGCCACTCGTAGACAACATTCCTAGTCCGTCCTTGCAGAAGTTGCGCCCCCGTATGAAGGTCCTTCACAACAAAAGAAAAGGGAGAAAATTCAACTGTAACTTGGTTAAATGTGCAAAATTTAGAGACTGAAATCAAGTTTTGTTTCATATTGGGTACACATAAAACATTAGACAGTATGAATGATGAATTTTTAGTAGGAAGATGAATTGAACCAGAGTGTGTGATGGATAAACCTGAGCCATTACCAATCATTATATCATCTGAGCCATCATACGGAGAGTGCAATGATAGATTGTTTAGGTCAGTAGTGACATGATGCGAGGCATCTGAATCAAGTAGCCATTCCGGTGTGGAAGAGTTTGGGGTCGCAAAGTTCGCACGCGGCTGCCACTATGTACGAGAACTAGTCCCCTGTTGACGTTGGTTTATGCTGACCGAAGAGAAGTTATAGACTGAGCACCGCTTGGCTGTGTGCCCTTGGTCACCGCACAGCTGACAGAAGCCGCGGTAGGGCCTTGCACCGCCGGTTCGATTTGTTGAAGAAGGAAGATTCCTGTTCTGAAAATTAACGGCCCCTGTCTTGTTGACATGCGACGGTTGTGTATGAGACTTGTTGTTGTTGTTGAAATTTCTATAATTGCGGGATGGAGAGCCACCGGCAGAGGGTTTGACAACAAAATTTGCTGTGATGGGAAGTTTCTGAGTCCTTACGGAATCTTGTTTCAGGAGAGATTCAGATTTGAGAAGTTTCTCATGTAATTCTTCAAAAGAGATTGTCGAGTCACGGGCACGTACAGTTGATGATATGTCCTTGAACTCTTCACCTAAGCCATTTAGAATTTTTACTGTCAGATCTTCAGGGTTTTCCGGAGCATCAAGCATAGCGAGTTCATCAGCGATACTTTTTGCATGTTACATGTATTCAGTGATCAATTGGGTTCCTTTGGTGATATTGGTAAGTACTCATTTTAGGTGCATAATGTGTCCTCTAGAGGGTTTAGCATAGGTGTTGGCAAGAGCAATCCATGCATCATGAGCAGTTTTGGCGGAAGCGATAAACGGAATGATGGACAGAGTTATGGATCCAAGTATTGCGTTAAGCAACAGTTGGTCTTGTCTAACCCATATATGGTGCGTAGGATTTGGTGCGGTGGTGTCACCAGTTGTGATGGTTTTCGGCGAACATGGGCGTTTCCCGTCAACAAATCCCATAAGATCAAAACCAATTAAGAGGGTATGAAATTGAAGTTTCCATGAGCGATAGTTTGTTGCAATGAGTTTCAGAGGTGCTTGAGCAGCAATATTGATGGAAATAATTGTATTTGAGAAGGGAGACATGTCATGTGAGGAAGAAGTAGAAGAGATGACTGTCACGGCAGTTGAGGAAGAAGAACCGCTAGTGCCCATTGTTGGATCGTTGACTCATTTGAGTTATTGAAGCTCTAATACCATATAGAGAATAGAATAAATCTTTGATCAATTTTATTAATCAATATTACTGCACATATATATACAAGAAGGTCACGTAGAGAACTTGTACAAGAAACTTTGAAGATTGCGGTTGAGAGAGAATCAATTAGACTAGGAGACTAACAGGTGGGAGAGATTAAGTTAGACTGCATATAGTGGGGATAAATACAAAGTTAGATATAATTATACATGATTATCCTTTACAATTTGAACATGTTCAGATCTCTGGCTATCATTTTTTTTCAAGGTATTTATACAAATAAAAAATGTTTTAATATATACGTATCTGATATATTGTTTTTATTTTTATTATTATTATTAAGTTGTAATTGATTTGTTAAACTTGATTTTTTTTTTTTTTTTTTTTTATAGGCGGTTACGTTAATTAGTGCAAATTAAAGGAGGTTAGTTAGATCATTTATTTTCATCGTTTATCTTTAAGACACGAGTTGCACTCCATGTCTAGAAGATATAATTGAAGTTAATATATAAAGTGAACATATGAGAACAGTTTTAGAATATTTCAAATGTAAAAATAGTGATAGGCTTTTGCAAGAAATTAATTTGTAGCCAAATTGTTTTTTCAATGCATGTTCTTTCTAATTTTTGTTAATTTCAATTGTAAGATTATATATATATTATATTATATAGTTGTTTTATGTGCTTCCTTTTTCTTTTGTTTATTCCCCTTTCACAAAATCAAGCAATTTATAACATAAATTGGAAACCGAATGATCAAAAATTGTCATCATTCAAGTTGAAAGGTTGATATATGAGATTAGAGCATTGAAATTTTATATTTTAAAAAATAAATTTGATGATAATTACGTTATTGATGTATGTGCGAGACGCAAACTAGTACTAATAATAGTAGAGGGTGAGGGTATGATGTGAGTGGACTTGAAACAATCAAAACTTTTTTGTCTACAAACACATGATTAATCATACTTATCAATTTTAAAACAAGTGATCATTACCATAAAATACCTGATTTAAAATTGATAAGTGTGATTAGTTATCTGTTTAGCTCGGCTGCCGAGTAAAACCCTAACTGAGGAAGACGGTAAGTTAAAGGAAGAAAAAATGACGGCACCGTTGCTCACGAGAAGATAGTGAAGAAGAGGACCAAGCATTTTAAGAGGCCCTAGAGGGACCGTAAGATCTCTGTCAAGACAAACTGGGGTAGTCACGTAGACCAAAGGGTACTGATTCTCGTGAGAGGAGAAAGTTCAAGGGCTGCATTCTCATGCCCAACATTGGATAGGGAGCAGACAAGAAGACCCATCATTATCTTCCTAATGGCTTCAAGAAATTCGTTGTTCACAATGCAAGGGAGCTTGAACTATTGATGATGCATAACAGGACTTATTATGCTGAAATTGCACATGATGTGTCAACAAAGAAGCGGAGAGAGATTGTGGAGAGAGCTTCTCAGCTTGATGTTGTTGTGACTTGTGACTAAGTTGGTTAGGTTGCGCTCGCAGGAGGACGAATGAGCTAGCTTAAAGTAGTATTTGGTACTGGGTAGTACTCAGTTGTGTTTGTTTTTAATGTTTTATCGAAGTTTTGATAATTCTGACTACATAATATACTTAGCTTGGATTATCTTCCCTCTAAGTTGGGAGTTAATTTTTTTTGTTAGTAATTCTTTTGTTTGAGATTTATCCCTATTTGATCTGTCTCTTTGCTAAAAAAGAAAGATTAATTATCTGTTTGTAGACAAAATAGTTTTGATCCCCCACCCTCTAATATTATTAGTATACCATATGATTGGAATTTGGATACTCATATTTGGAGAACAAATTTCTTTAAGTATCGGCTCATTAGGACAAATGTCAAGCACTATAACAAATTTTTTTTTTTCTATATTTCTTCACATTTTTTGATGCTTTATTTTCATTAAAATCGGAAAAAAAAAAATTGTAGTTCTTGAATTTTTTTCAAAATTTATATATAAGCAGATTTTATTGAACTTATTATAAAATTTAAAATTAAAAAAAAAAACCCATATCAAAATTCATAAAAAATAAAATTAAAAAAAAAACATATCAAAATTCATTAAAATCAATAGATTTTAAGACAATCCTTACTTTATGTTATAATAAGGGATCTATAGGAAAGACTAGAGAGTCAATCTCTCTCTCTCTCTCTCTATATATATATATATATATATTCAAGTCAGTGAACTGGATGTGGACCATTAGATTTACATACTTTGACTCAAAGTGTATACACTTGTCAAAACTTATTTATAATCGGTAGTCCACATGCATTGGTACTGATGAATATAAATGTAGTTACATCAGTACGCACTGACCAGAACGAGACCATATATATACTCCTAATGAGCCAATAGTTAAAGAAATTTGTCCACTGAATATGAGTATCCAAATTCCAATCATATGGTATACTAATAATATTAGAGGGTACGATGTGAGTGGACTTGACACAATCAAAAATTTTTTTGTCTACGAACAGATAATTAATCATATTTATCAATTTTAAAACAAGTGATCATTACCATAATGTTAATGTCCGATTATTTTAATGAAAAAAAAAAAAAAACATTAAATTATTGCAGAAAATTGTTCAAATTCTTCATTAGTTGAATATTAATATATTAGAAATGGTCACTCAATAATTCTAGAAGAAATCTTCTGAAGAATCTAAAATTATTATAAAAATAAAATTGTTAAATCAGAGTCTGTGAAAGTGAAATCCAAGATTTTTCTCAGCACGTGGATGTTGAAACCTTATTAACACAAGAAATTAATTTTGACTCGGTGAAGAACTGACGATTCATATTCCAAATTGCGTGCTTTGACTCAAACTCGCGAGGGTCAGTCAAGGCTGCTCATTTTAACGGGCAATTTGATTCCTCGCCAAATAACTGTCAAAACTCAAAACCCCACCTAGTTATAACAACCCCATTTCAAGTCTCCTTCCATGTAGTACTCAACCTGTATATAAAAACCACACAAACACAATCATTAAAGCTCACAAGAAAATCAACAATGTCCAGCAACAAGCGTGAAGCAGTAAAAGTTGTTCTAATGGATACTCAGTACGTTCAAGCGGATTCTACGAGCTTCAAATCGGTGGTTCAGAAGCTTACCGGCAAGGATTCATGCGTTGAATGGATTAAAGAGAGCTCCTCTTCAGAAGCAAAGAATACTAGATCATCAGTTGATGATCATAAGTTAGACTTAAATCAGGATCTTCATGGATCAGTTTCGAAGATTAAGTTATCGAAAGGAGGCATGTCGTTTAAGGACTTGGATAGGTTGATGTTGGAGGCGCCTCCACCGGAGGAGCTACGATGGTTGTGGAATGAATACAATTTACAATGAAACATGAATGTTTGTATGCAACTTAAACTTGAAATATTGCTAGTCCTCAGTGTCATTTACTAATTATTAATCGGCAATGGTACATGAATGCATTCTTATTCATGTATATATAACTTTATAATCCTTTAGTTAATTTTTTTTTTTTTTTCATATTAGATATATATATATATATATATATATATATTTTTTATCTGAAATATATGTTGCAAATTGTTGAATAATAAAATTGGATTAAGTGTTATGACTTTTCATAACAATTTTATCATTTCATAAGAGTTATATCCTTTTATAAAAGTGGTATCATTTCTTAAAAGATATATTTTTCCTTTAAGACATGTCCATTCGAAATGGTGTATATCATTTCAAATAGGTACGAGGATGTTTATAAATATCGATGCTCTCGAATCATTTAATTTGTATACAATTTTTTCTCTACATTCTTGTTCTCTCTTCATAAAAATAAAATAAAATAAAATAAAATAATGTCAAAAGTTTCGAGTACAAAACACCGATTTAAGTTCGACGGTTCTTTAAGTTTGAAGTGTTTCTGCTTGAAGAACGAAATTCGTTCTATCCTGAAAGACAATTGTTCATAACCTTAAGCACCATTTGTAGAATGAGCAAAATTGTGTTAAGGAAATTGTGAATATCACAAGGTTCGGATTATTTTAATTTTTACATCTCTATAAACAGTAAGTTTTCTATATTTAAATTTCCTTTCATTGTATTGTACTGTATGTGAGTTTATTACACGCAATATATATTTATTTAGTAGACATAACACAGATATTAACATATTTAGTAGACATATTACAATATATATTTATTTAGTAGACATAACACAGGTATTAACATATTTAGTAGACATATCACAGCTTTTCACAATATATTACTATTAGCAATTAATTAGCAACGAAATTGATTCATGAAAGGCTGCTAGGAGTAGTTATTATTTGTAGTGTCTTGTGTGTGGCTGTGAAGCTGCCAAAGACTCTTCACCATATATATGGATGTGTGGAGACGGATACTCCACACATACTTCTAAAGTACATTTAGGTGAAACTACAACTAACAATCTAACATCATTCTTGAAATATTTATTAATTAATAAAAATTAAACTGATTAAAAAAAGAAAAAAGAAATTCCGTTGACGGTGAAAAACTTCCTCCATGAAAAGGATGATAACTACACCAGCTCAACAGCTAATGGTTTGTCGGTAATATAAAGTTTTAGGGTTTCTCTAAATTATTTGTTTTACTTTAATATGTAAATTGACTAAACCACCTTATGTCATTAAGTTTTAATGGTCATATAGAAAGGATAAAGTTGATTCGGTAGTTTACCCCTCACACAGCCACACCTACATCATAAAGTTATGTGTTCATATATGTTCTTTATCCTCAAAATCCTTAATTATCAGTCCCATTTTAACAATAAAATATGTTTGTGTTAGATTGAGTTCTCTTCTTTATTTTATTTTATTCAACCATTTATATATAAAATATTATATTTATTTAATAAATTTTATTTTTAAAACTTTAAAAAGTATTATTTTCAATATTACCTAAAAATAAATATATTTTGTTTAAATGAATTTTAAGTAGTTTTATTTTTTATTTAATTTACTTTTAAATCAACAATCTCACACTGTATTACATCATACACACATTACGGCACTAATTTATTTATGTCCAATCTAATTCCATAAAAAATAGTTCAATTTAATACTAGGCAACAAACGGGCTGAAATATATAGAATTGCAAGTATATAGGCCTGTATGCAATATCTGTAGAACTGAAGAGGCAATTTCAAGGTGGACTTTGAACAACTGCACCCATCGGAGATCGAACGTTTGGGCTACAGTAGGCTTATCTTCTAAAACCAAAACTGCTTAAGGATGCGCTTGATATGATTTTTATTGTACTATTATTATATTTTTATATATTTTTTTAACCATTACAAATATGAAGTTGGAGGATGCAAGTGTGACCTGAATAGTATCGAGCCTGAGCCTTTATTCGATCCGATGTCCGATTGGGCTTCAAAAGCCTAGTCCGGCCCTTTTGATATATTGGTAACCAATAATGTTATGTTGTAAGTGTAAAGGATTTAGCCCACTGTCATCTTAATAAATTTCTCTAGAGTAGAAATTGTCAAGGTGAAAAATATTTTATTTTATTTCGTAGCTCAAAGCCTCAAACTCTAAGGTTATCTTAAATGCTTAGATGCATTACTGCATTGTACTAAATAGAACTATGATTTTACTTATTATATAGATACGTTGATGTGTGTTATAAGAATAAACATAGTTAAAAAAAAAAAAAAAAAGACTCTTATAATCATAATTCAATGTGGTTTGATGGTAAAGAGTTTTCAATTTCGCCGGTAATATCTCCGGTCAATATTAAAAGTGATATATCAAAAAAGATTTTGTTCTTAGTTTGTACTTCAATCAAGACAAGTTTAGAATGTTAAAATCTTTGGATGTAGTTGGATACAAATACATCCCCTTTGTGATCACATCACGTGATAGGTAGCAGAAGATGCAAGGTGCATCACACTACGGTACTACACTCAAGATTTTTCCACACTATTGTTCCATTAGTTCCATCTTGGTATATAAGATATGAACCTATAAAAAGTTTTTATACAAAGATAAATGACAAACATTTAAATTAGCCCTAAACTTTCATAGTTTTATAGTTAAAGCTCCTACTTCAATTTTATTTATTTATTTATTTTTAATTCTTCTTTAAAATACATGGTAAAGATTTTTCTCTCGACTACTGTCACACGCTTTCTGTAATTCTAAATTAGTATAGCATCTTATTTCACAAACCAAAATTAAAACACATAAAGGTCCTTTTATATACAAAATATATTTTTATTAAAGTCCACCTTCACGAAACTACAAACAATGGCATAAATTTAATTTTACTATTCAAATATTTTTTTCAAACAAACATTTTGTTTTGTTTTTTTTACATTAAAATAGTTCTTGGATATCATGTTAAAAATGTTGTCACTCAATGATGATCTTAACATTTTTCCTAAGTATACAAATTAAGAGAATTTATTTTAATAAAAAAATCTTCTTCTTTTTTTTTTCAATAACAAAAATTTTCATATTTCAATAAAATAAAACAATTCGTAAATTTTTCTTAACCATCAACTTTAATAGATTGCGTACAACTCATTATCTATGATGCCCCCACCAAGGATATTCTAGTTCCGTTCTTTTTCTTCTTTTTTTTTTGAAGGAAAATATTCAGTTATATTAAGAAATATTATTGTAATATATTTACTTTCCTAAATTAGTCTAGTCAAAATCCCACCGGATGTGGATCACAGTTTCTTGGCCTCAAAGATAGGCATGATTGAATGTGGTGCTTGTATATATATTTTCCTCTATTAATGTTAGAATACACAAGAAAATTATTTATCAATTATCTATTGTTTATTCTCTTACCCTATTTCAGTTTCTTAAGATGGTATCAGAGCAACCATCATGGTGCCTGATTTCCTGATTCTTTCAAACCCTAAAACACTCCCAAACAACATGGCAGATAAAGATCAAACACCACCCAAAAAAAATAAATTCAAGCAATAGCAACAGCAATTCTGATATAGAATAGCTTAGGTCTTCGATGACAAGCTTTCAAGCATCTCCGTGATTTTAAGAGCAAGAGTGAAAGGTAAATCCCTTGACTTGCCTCTTGAAGAGATTAGTTGCGCACACACACACACACACACACACACACACACACACACACACACACACACACACTTCTCATGCATGCCTTAGTCTTCTTGCATTTGTGTTCATTGCTTAATGTGTGCATTCTCTTCACACTTCACACCTGCACCTCTTTGTTGGATTTTTATATGTGATCGTATGTCATGTAATTCGTTTCCCGAAGTGTAATCGGAAACGTCGGCGCTTGTACGATGTTTGACCTAAGAGAAGTCTCTTTATTCTCTTGGACTTGTTGTTTTTTGGGTCTTGATGAGTTAGTGCACTGGTCCTTATACTCACGCATTACCAACGCATAGCGTTGGACGTGCGATGCTCGACTAGCGAATCACTCATGCAAGTCGAGCAGAGGATATGCGCTGGTCGCGCACTACTTAACCAGCGCAACACCAGGACACTGCGCTGTTTTTGGGCATTTTTTTTCTTTCCAAAACAACATAGCTTTGTTTTTCCCTATTATATATGTTCTCTCTTTTTCCTAGCTCATTTTTGTGAGCTCAAAAACTGAACTTAGTGAGAGAAGCATTCTTCTAGAGAGAGATACTCTAAGAACTCACATTTACTTAACCAAACACATTCCCATGAGCATCTAGCATAATCATAGCATCATCCAATCATGAGACTTCTTGTTTTCTTTGACTAGGTAATTTCTACATGCCCTAGAATCTCTTGTTTAATTCTTATGACATGTTTGCCTAGGATTAACATTTATTTGTTAATTAAATGCATGCCTTCTTGCTTAATGTTGTTTCTAACATGTTTGAGACATTGAATGTTAGTTGAGTTTAGTTTTCTTTGATAGTTAGCCTTTAGAATCATTTTGCCATCTACCTAAGTCTCTATGCTTTGCATTTAGACATAGTTGATTATGACTTTTTGATTGCCTTTATTGTCATTGCCATGTATAATGACAACTTATGTTGATTGGTTTTTGTTTGATGACTAGATTTTAGATTCTCATATCTATATCTAGTTAGGTCTTTGTGAGCTTTCATATAGACATATTTGATATCTATGATTGTTTTTATTGTCATCATTTAATCTCTAGATAAGCATTTAGTGTAGCCTAACATTAATTGCATTTTGGATATTGTCATATATTCACATAAGTTGTTTATCTTTTCATTGAGAGTTAAGTCTTGTGGCTAAGTGGTTAGTGCACAAGCAATTAGTTTAGAATCACTATAAAAGGCCCACAGGGTAGTAGTCGTGGGTCAGTGACCGAGAATAGTGTGACTAGAGGTCAACCTAGGTTAACCTAGGTTGTAAGCATATTACATATAGTGGATTTGATGACCGTGTGTGGCTAGAAGGATAGCCCAAGAGTTTTTCCCAGTTGTGAGTTTCTCACGTTAATCAATCAACGTGTTATTTATTGTTTTCCGCATTTTAATTACGTTGATTATATTTCATTGTGTTGGGTTAATTTTTATAATATTGACTAATTCGAAAAGTTGGTAACTAATTGGATTAACAACTCACTGTTTAGACACACATTTATATTTTTTTCAAAACCGCCAAACCCATACTCATTCAGACCAGTTTGGTCATAGAACGGCTCTAATTATCCATCTTGGAGTAAATCCATCATTCATGCTCTCATAGCCACGAACAAAATTGGCTTTATCAATGAATCTATTTAGCCTCTTTTAGAAATAGAAGAACTAACAAAATATTCTCTCTGGAATTAGTGCAACAATATGATTTTATCATGGCTGGCTCACTTAGTGGAACCCGATCTAGCCAAATGGGTTGTCCACGCCAAGATCGCTCAACAAGTAATCATAGAGTTGGTTAAAGTAAACAGACTCTGCCTGAACTGTTTGTATTTAGTGTTGACTAGCAAGCGGTGCAGGAGTCAAGTAAATAGGATGAGGTACAAGGATGTCATTTCAAAAGGGTATGTGTCATTTCGAATAGGTATAATGATGTTTATAAATATGGATACCCTTTAACCATTTGTATTCAATTTTTTCTTTGCATTCTTGTTCATTTGTATTCAATTTTTTCTTTGCATTCTTGTTCTCCCTGTATAAACAAAAAATAGTGTCAAAAGTTTCGAGTACAAAACACCGATTTGAGTTCGACGGTTCTTTAAATATGAAGTGCTGCTACTTGAAGAACGAAATATGTTCTATCTTGGAAGACAATTGCTCATAACCTTAATCACCATTTATGGAGGGAGCAAAATTGTCTTAAGGAAATTATGTATATCACAAGGCTCAGATTATTTTAATTTTTGCATCTCCACAAACTGTAAGTTTTCTGTATTTAAATTTCCTTTCATTGTGTTATACTGTATGTGAGTTTATTGCACGTAATATATATTTATATAGTAGAAATAACACATGTGTTAACATATTTATTTAGTAGACATATCACAGCTTTTAACAATATATTACTTTGGAAAGTCTTTTCTCTTTTTTCTCTCTGAGTAAACAGTGTAAAAGTAGTGAGTCTTTTTAGTAGTGGGTATTTGTTTATTGAAAAAGTGGTGGGTTTTTTTTGGATGTTCTTTCTAGATCAATCCATGTTGTATTTTAAAATGGAGTCAGAGATATCATAGCTTTACAAGAAACTTTCAATTGCAGATGAAGATGTGGGAATACATGAGATGGCAGAAGAAACACAGCAGGAAGGAGGGGCAGACGTTAATCATTGTTTGGTAGGGAAAGTTCTTTCTGGAAAAAAAGTGAACAGGGAAGCTTTCAAGGGGTTGATTGAACAACTATGGAACCAGTTTAGGAAGGTGGAAATTGAATTTGTTGGGGAAAATTGGTTCATGTTCTACTTCATAAATCAAGAGGAGAGAAATCGAATATGGCAAAAAGAGCCATGGTATTTTGATAAAAGCCTCATAGCCCTAGAGAAACCGACTGGTACTGGAGAAATATCTCCTCTGGGGTTTAATAAGGTCGAGCTTTGGGTGCAGATCCATGATGTACCAATTATATGTATGAATAGAAAATAAGCGAAGTGGTTGGTGGAACAAATCGAAGAAGTGATAGAAATTCCGACTGAATCCAAAGAGTGTTGGGGAAATTTTATAAGGGTGAAAGTCAAAATAGAAATTCCCAAACCATTGAAAAGGTGGCTTCGATTGAAATTAGATAAAACAGAAAATATTGTGATGGTTGGGTTGAAATATGAACGGCTTCCAGAGTTTTGCTATGCTTGTGGGAAAATTGATCATATAATTAAGGAGTGCCTGGATGATGAAGCGAGATCAGGAGCATTAATTGGAAAGACCACAAAATTTGGGTCGTGGATGAGAGCTACGATTTTGGATAAAAGGAAAGTAAGAATTCCACTGAAATCTGATGGGAATTCCTTTGAGAAGATCAGCCCGAAAGAGGGGATGGGTGAGATGGGTAAAGAAAATTTAAAGAACAAGAATCTAATTTATTTGATAATCAACAGAGAGGAAATGAAATAACAGAGTTGATTATGTGGAAGAAGAATGTAGGAGCAGGTCTGGTAAACCCTACCCAAGTCAACCGGGTCGGGTCATATTGTAAAGAATGAGATGTGGGTTGAAGGCCCAAGTGAGGCAATATCAGTAATAAGACACAAGTGGAATCAGTGTCCAAGTCCGGGCCTGGAGCTATTGGGGAGGATGCAATGTGGGTTGAAGGCCCAAGTGAGGCAAACATCAGTAAGAAGGCACAAGTTTATCTAGGTAAATATGGTCGACAACTTATTAGTGATATGGGCTATCCAGAATTAGAAAGTGAAGTTATTATAGATACCAATATGTCTCAACCTGAGAATCCTGTAGATATCAGTTTGCCTATAATGAAAATTTCTAGAGAATGGAAAAGATCAGCGAGAGAAGGGCAAGCAAATCTTTTAGTGGGAAGTCAGGATAAGAGGAGTCAGGTTAAGGGGAGTCAATCCAGAAAAAGGAAGGGGTTGCTTAATCCATTAGAATAGAGCAGCAGTTTGAAGAAAGGAAAGGTTAGTGGTCCTATTGTTGAAGAGATGATTTCGGAGATGCCTGAGTGCCAGGCCCTCCAAGAGCAATGATTGGCCTTAGCTAGAACGTATGAGGAATGGGGAATCCATGTGCATTCGCAGCCTTGAAAATGTTGCTAAAGAACCACTCCCCAGATTTTGTGTTTATTTTAGAAACTAAATTATGAGGGATTAAGGCAGTGAATGTCGGAGATTCTCTCAGGTTTGGAAATGGGTTTGTGGTGGATAGTAATGGAAAAAGTGGCGGTTTAATGTTGTTATGGAGGAAAGAGTTAGTGGTTTCGGTTCAATCTTATTCAAAAGGCCGTATTGATGCTATAATTCAAATGGATGATGGATTCCAGTGGCGGTTTTCAGGCTTCTACGGGAACCCTTCTCCAAGTAAGAGAAACCTTTCTTGGATCCTTTTGCATCAACTCATAGAGGTAGATAGTTTACTGTGGGTATACGGAGGGGATTTTAACGAGTTGATGTGTTCAAATGAGAAAGAGGGTGGTACAGAGAAGACGATATCTTAGGCAGGTGATTGATGACTGTGATTTGTATGATCTGGTTTGCTCTGGTCCTATGTTCACTTGGAATAATAAAAGAGCTGGTCAGGGAAATATTAAGGAAAGGCTTGATAGAATTTTTACAGATTACCAGTGGAGGGATAGGTTTGGTCATATCAAGGTGGATCATTTGGGATATAATTCTTCAGACCATTGTCTTATTTTACTGAGTTTCTCTCGGGTTAAAAGTCATCAGAATGGTAGAAATAAGTTGTTCAGGTTTGAGCCGTTTTGGCTGAAAGAAGAGGATATAGACAATGTTGTTAAGTCAGTTTGGATGGTTAATGGGTCCTCAAATTCGGTGGAGGATTTTAAGAGAAAGCTTGGCCAGTGTGCAAATGGATTAGTTTGGTGGAGTAATGCTCGGTTCAATAATTTGGGGAAGAAGATTTCGGATATGAATAAGGAAATTGAGGGCTTGTATCTAAATTGTAAGAGAGAGGGTGTGATAAATTCAATTAAGTTTATAGAAATTTCAGTTGAAGGGCTTCTGAAACGAGAAGAGTTATATTGGAAACAATGTTCTCCTGTTGAGTGGATGGAAGAGGGGGATAGAAATACTAAGTATTTCCATGCAAGGGCCACTTGCCAGGAGAAAGAAGAATTATATTGACAGGCTAGTAGACAGTGATGGTCGTGTCTTTGATAGTGAGGCAGGTATGGCTGATGTTATTAAAAATTTCTTTTCTACTGTGTTCCAATCTTCTAAGCCTTCTTCTTAAGAAATTTTGAAAGCTATAGTTGGGATAAAAACTAGCCTCAGTAATAGTAAGAGGGATGTTCTGGGAGCTATCTATAAGCCCGAAGAAGTTAGACTCACAATTTTTGATTTAAATCTGACCAAAGCTGTCCAGATGGCTTCCAAGCCATCTTTTTCCAGAAATTTTGGGGTGTCCTTTGGGAGGAGTTCACTAGAGTATGCCTTCATATTCTGAATGGAGCTGCTTCTGTTAGAGATTTCAATTTCACTATAGTTGTCATCATTCCGAAAATACAAAATCCTATCTCTCCAAATGACTTTAGGCCAATTTCATTATGTAGTGTAGTTTATAAGACAATGACGAAGACTATGGCTTCCTGATTAAAGGGTATTCTTCTGGATTTAATTTCCAACCACCAATCTGCTTTCGTTCCGGGAAGACTAATATTCGATAATGTTTTGGTAGTGTTTGAATCCCTCCATTCAATTACCTGGAGAAAAACTGGTAAAAGGGGTTTGATGGTAGTTAAATTGGATATGAGTAAAACTTACGATAGGGTTGAGTGGAGCTTTCTCTAAGCTGTTCTGGAAAAAAATGAATTTTCCAAATTCCTGGAATAATTTAGTTATGGAATATATTTCCACCACCAGCCTTTCTTTTCTTTTTAATGGTAATAATGTGTTCCGTGCAACCTTCCAGAGGTCTCGGACAAGGATGTCTGTTATCTCCTTATCTTTTTCTTCTTTGTGCGGAAGCCCTCTCTGGGCTGATTTCCGAGTCTGAAAAGCATTGCAGGGGTTTGGGTTTTAAATGTTGTCGGGTTGGTCCGCTTGTTTGTCATATGTTCTTTGCTGATGACAACGTTTTTTTTTTGTAGGGCGTCCAAAGACAGTGGCTTGTGTATTCAGCGGATTCTTTCGATTTATGAGTGCGGCTTAGGTCAATAGATTAATTACAGAAAATCAAAAATTATGTTTAGCCTTAATGTAGATTCTGGTATCAAAGCTGAAATTTAGTCTCAATTGGGTGTTTTTGATGGTAATTGTCAGGATAAATATTTGGGCCTCCCTTCTATGGTAGGAAGGAATAAAATTAGACAGTTTCAGGATATTAAGGAAATGGTAAGGAAGAAATTCAGGGGGTGGAAAGACAGCCCGTTTTCATTCGGTGGTAAGTAAGTATTCATAAAAGTCGTAGCCCAAGTTGTCTCTACCTATGCGATGAGTTTATTCCAACTCCCGGTGGGTTTATGTAATGACCTTAGCGCTATGACGTCTAAGTTTTGGTGGGGTTCAAGAGGTGGAAAAAGGAAGATTAGTTAGTTAAAATAGGAGCAGATGTGTCTTCCAAAAAATTGTAGGGGTCTAGGTTTTAAGAATCTTAAGGCCTACAATTAGTCTTTACTAGCAAAGCAAGCTTGGAGAATTTTGAATTGCCCTGATTCCCTAACTGCCCAGATTTTGAAAGCCAAGTATTTTAGGTTTAGGGAATTTTTGTCAGCTTCTGTTACAGTGGGGTGTTCCCATATATGGAGAAGCTTAGTTTGGGGTAAAAGTTTACTTATAAAAGGTTTACGGTGGGTGGTTGGTGATAGGATGAGTATCAAATTTTTTCAGGATCAATGGATTCCTAGGCCGAAAATGTTTAGAACGATCTCTTCTAACCCAGAGTCCAACCTTTTGGTGGCTGACCTCTTGACCAATAATAGGCGAGAGTGGGACATGGGAAAGCTGAGCAGTGCTTTGTTTCCAGTTGATATAAAGTCGATCCTCTCCATCCCTATAAGTTGGAGTGGAGGACAAAATACGCTTAAATGGAATTACGAAAAGAATGGAGTCTATTCGGTCCAGAGTGGATATCGTTTAGCGCTGAAAAAAGATCAGGTGTCTCTGCCTTTAGTTCCACTAACTCTCAGTCTTGGTGGAATTCTTTATGGAGTCTCAATTTGCCTCCGAAAGTAAGAATTTTTGTTTGGCGTGCTACCTTGAATGCTCTGCCCTCCTTGGAGAATATTTGGAAGAGAAGGATTGTTGAATCTCCTTGCTGCAATCAGTGTTCAGCTCCTTATGAGTCCATATGCCATGCATTATTCAGATGTAAGGATGCAAAAAAGGCGTGGAGTTATTCCAGGTTTGACAGTTCTTTGTTTGATATTCATCAGCTGTCTGTTATGGATATTTTTGTGCGTTCTCTTCATAGTGTTGGTAAGGCTGAGCTGGGTCATTTTTGCATGATCTCTTGGGCCATTTGGGAGAATAGAAACTCTTTTTTTGAATTGTGGTAAAAGTAAGTGTGCTGTGTGTTTGGGGCAGAGACTCTTTTAACAGAATTTCAGAATTCCAAATGTGCAATTGCAATGCGACCTCATTCCCTTGCTCCTAGGCTATATATGGATTGGATAACTCCTCCTCCAGGCAGTTTTAAGCTTAATTCTTCGGTTTCTTAGAGGAAGAATGGCAGATCAATTGTGATGGGGGCTACTATTCGGGATGAAAAAAGATTAGTGTTAGCTGCCCGTTCGAAGCAATTGACTGGAAAATTTAGTTCTATTGATGGTTAGATGTTAATGCTGCGTGAGGGTCTTTTGTTTGCCCAATTCTACAATTTTTGCATTGATATAGCAGAGATTTTTTTTTTTTTTGTTGGCTGTCTTAGCTATCAATGATCCACTTCCCTCTTTTAGAGACTCCAAATTCATTTTAGATGATATTAAGGCCTTCTTGTTAGATGCTGGCTGTAGAATGAGTCAAGCGATTTCCGTTCCTAGAAATTCCTTGGCTCATAGCTTGCTCTATAGGCTTTCTCCTCTTATAGGGAGTTTTTATGGCTAGATCCAATCCATGTTGTTCCTTTTCATGTGTAATGTTTGTTTGTTTGTTTGTATGTTTCCTTTGTCTATTAAAAAAAAAAACAATATATTACTATTAGCAATTTAATTAGCAACGAAATTGATTCATGAAAGGCTGCTAGGAGTAGTTATTATTTGTAGTGTGCTGTGTGTGGCTGTGAAGCTCCCAAAGACTCTTCACCATATATATATATATATGGATGTGTGGAGACGGATACTCCACACATAGTTGTCCGTGTTCGTACAATTACAAAGGCATACAAAACCACATGTAATATAGGACCAATTCTAACATTTAGGTGAAACTACAACTAACAATCTAACATCATTCTTGAAATATTTATTAATTAATAATAATTAAACTGATTAAAAAAAGAAAAATGAAATTCCATTGACGGTGAAGAACTTCCTCCTTGAAAAGGATGATAACTGCACCAGCTCTAAGCTCTACGCTCAACGTTCAACGGATAGTGGTTTGTCGGTAATATAAATTTTTAGGGTTTCTCTAAATTATTTGTTATACTTTAATATGTAAATCAACTAAACCACCTTATGTTATTACGTTTTAATGGTCATATAAATAGGATAAGGCTGATCCGATGGTTTATCCCTCATATAGTCACACTTACATCATAAAGTTGTGGGTTCGAATATGTCCCATATCTCCAAAATCCTTAGTTAGTACTGTATATTATTTCAAAGAAGGAAAGTTTTAAGGGTCCCATTTTAACATTACAGTATGTTTGTGTTAGATTGAGACTATTTAGTCTCTTCTTTATTTTATTTTATTTAACCATTTATATATAAAATATTATATTTATTTAATAAATTTTATTTTTAAAACTTTAAAAAGTATTATTTTCAATATTAGCTAAAAACAAATAGATTTTGTTTAAATGAATTTTAAGTAGTTTTATTTTTTATTTAATTTACTTTTAAATCAACAATCTCACACTATATCTAAATATAAGACACAATTATTTTCAATTATTTTTTAACCAACTCATATTACACCAAAAAATAGTTTAATATATATTACATCAAACACATTACGATATTAATTTATTTATGTTCAATCTAATTCTATAAAAATAGTTCAATTTAATACTAGGTATCAAACGGGCTGAAATGTCTAGAATTACAAATATATAGGTCCGTACATGCCATATTTGTAGAACCGAAGACTAGAAGAGACAATTTCAAGGTGGACTTTGAATAATTGCACCCATCGGAGATCGAACGCTTGGGCAGATTGGGCTACAGTAGGCTTATAAGCCATGAGCCATGAGCCATGACCATGTCTTGTCTTCTATCGAGTTTATCAAGAACAAAAACTTATCTTCTAAAACCAAAACTGATTTTTATTGTACTATTATTATATTTATATATATATATATATATATTTAACCATTACATATATAAAGTTGGAGAATGCAAATGTGACCTGAATAGTATCGGGCATGAGTCTTTATTCGATTCGATGTCCAATTGGGCTTCAAAAGCCTAATCCAGCACTTTTGACATATTGGGACCTGAACCAATAATGTTATGTTGTAGGTGTAGACCTGGTAAGGTTTCGGCTCCAACCGTGGAATCGGACCGAAACCGGAATCGGAACCAGTTTTCCGGTTTAAGAACCGTAACTAGAACCGGGGGAGGCCGGTTCCGGTTCCAATTTTTTCGGAACCGGGCGGTTCGAACCGGAATGGAACCGACGGTTCCGGTTCGGTTCGATCCTCCCGATTCAGTTTTTTATTTTATTTTATTTTATTTTATTAGAATTTTTTTTACTTTACAAAATATTACATTTTATTTATAAAAAAATAAAATGTTAGAGTGGACATTGTAAAGTATTGAGCCATGACCCATAACCCTTGTCCAAACAATTATGTGTTCCATTCCCTTCTCATCCTTTTTATATAGGTTAAACATCTCATTTACTTCTCTATTTTTCCAATGTGGGATGTGGGATGAAAGATAAGAAGTCATATTATGCATTTTTAACAAATATTTCAATTATTTCTTTTTGTGTTAGTTTCGAAATATACCACAATATGGAATATTGTAATAGTTCAAAAAAAAAAAGTTAATGATTCCAATAGGTTATTAATATATGAAATTAGTTAATAATGTATCAAAAAAAAAAAAATCAGTTAATGACTTCTTTTTATCCCACATACCACATTGGAAAAATAGAAAAGTGAATAAGATGTCTAACCTATAAAAAAGAAGGAGAAGGGAATGGAAAACATAATTACTTGGACAAGGGTTATGGGTCATGACTGAATACTCTACAATGTTCTTTCTAACATTTTATTTTTTTATAAATAAAATGTAATATTTTGTAAAAAAAAAATTTTTAAAAACTTTTTTTTTTGGCCGGTTCGGTTGGAACCGGAACCGCCCTAGGCCGTTTCCGGTTCCGGTTCCACCTAAACTGAACACCGGAACCGTCGGTTCGGAACCGGAACCGTTGGAACCGAACCGGAACCTTGCCACCTCTATATAGGTGTGAAGCATTTAGCACTACGTCGTCTTAATAATTTTTTCTAGAGTAGAATTGTAAAGCTGAAAAATATTTTATTTTATTTTATTTCATAGCTCAAAGCCTCAAACTATAAGGTTATCTTATATGCTAAGATACATTACTGCAATGTACTAAATAGAGCTATGTTTTTACTTATTATATAGGTACGTTGATGTGTGTTATAAGAATAAACATAGTTAAAGAAAGACTCTTATAACCATAATTCAATGTGGCTTGATTGTAAAAAGTTTTCATTCAGCTGGCGATGTCTCAAGTCAATATTACAAGTGGTATATCAAAAAAGATTGATTCTAACTAAACTTTACAAATTAATTTGATATCTTTTGATGACTAAATATACGTTTTTCTTTGAATCAAATTCTTATGATTAAAATCTTAGTTTATGCTCTAGTCAAGACAAGTTTAGAATGTTAAAATTTGAGGTATTGATTAGTCAACTGCCTTTGTTTTTTCACGGGAATTCCAAGATGGTCTAAGGCTGTGTTTGGTATGAGGGAAGGATGGAGGGAGGGAGAGGGTTGGAGGGATATGAGAAGGGAGGGAGAGGAAATCACTTGTTTGGTTGGAGGGAGAAGTGAAGGGAGAGGATGAGAGGAGGGAGAAGAAATCCCTCTAGGCCCACAAAATTGGATCCGCCCAATGATAGACGGATCAATGGAGGGAGAGTGATTGGGGGGGCAAAGACCAAAATGCCCTCCCTTTTTATACTACCTTCCAATTTTTTTAAGGGTAATAAAGTAATTTTACAAATTAAACATCAATCCATCCATCCAACCCTCCTTTCAATACCAAACAACATGGATGATTGATGTTATCCTCTCCACCCCTCATACTCTCTTTCCCTCTTAATTCATCCATCTCTCATACTCTCCCTCTCTCTTATCAAACATAGCCTAAGTGCAAGAGTGGAACCCTGTGTAGGCCGGGGGCCATGGACCCCCTAGCCCATAGAAAAAAAATTAAAATTTTGAAAATTGAATTTTGTATCCTTTGATAAGCTATAGGTACGAAATTATTTCGTCCATTTTGATAATCTATAGGAACGAAATAATAAGCTATAGAGGGGTTCCTCCGTCCCTAGACGAAACATATTTCTTTTGAAAATTTTGTAATTTAAGGACGAAAATTGATTTGCGTCCCCTTTGCTAAGCTATAGGTACGAAATTATTTCGTTCCTTTTGATAATCTATAGGAATGAAATAACAAGCTATAGAGACGAAATATTTCATCCCTTTAAATAACTATAGGGACGAAATATGAAGGAAAAAAAAACTATCCTACCAAGTCTCTCCGACCCAACCCACCCCATACCTCACCCTAACACCCAAAATCCCATCAGACCACCTCATCACCCAGAAACATGAGTATATTCGGAATTGAACTCACAACCTGATATGCCTTTACCACTTGGCTACAAGTTTTGATATAATATTAATTGCACAATATTTATATATACTCTATATACGTTAGATAAATTTAAAATAATTCCATTAATCAAAATTTTAATTTCTATGATATACATATATTAAAAAAAAAAAAAAAAACGTTGACCGAAGCATTTAATAAAACTATATTTTTAAATCATATATAGTCGAGTTATGAGTCTATTGGAATCTGGTGACATCAATTGTTATAAGCACGATTCAGAATACAATTCTCACTATAGAGGAAATTATTAACAATATATTTAAAAAAGAATTAGAAAATATAAAAATGAAATAGGGATAAAACATAAACATCTAAAAACTAAAGAGGTAAATCTTTAAATTGTAAAACTTCGGGGGGGGGGGGGGGGGGGGGGTAACGAAACATAGGTACGAAATTATTTCGTCCCTTTTGATATCTATAGGAACGAAATAATAAGCTATAGAGATAAAATATATCGTCCCTTTAGTCTTTCGTCCCTTTAAATAACTATAGGGACGAAATGTGAAAGGGACGAAATGTGAAAGGAACGAAGAGAGAGGAAAAAAAACAAAAAAAACTATCCTACTAGGTCTCTCTGACCCAACCCAACCCACCCCATACCTCACCTCAACACCCACCATCTCATCACCCAGAAACATGAGTATATTAGGAATTGAACTCACGACCTTATGTGCCTTTACTACTTGACTATAAATTTTGATCTAATATTAATTGCACAATATTTATATATTCACTATATACATTATTAAATTTTTATTGATTATTTTAAATTGAAATATTATTGAATTTTTTTTTTTTTTAACTTGTTAGATAAATTTAAAATAATTCCACTAATCAAAATTTTAATTTCTATGAGATACATATATTAAAAAAAAAAAAAAAAAAACATTGACCGGAGCATTTAATAAAACTATATTTTTAAATCATATATAGTCGAGTCAGGGTCTATCGAAATTTGGTGACATCAATTGTTATAAGCACGATTCAGAATACAACTCCCACTATAGAGAAGATTTTTCTCTACGTCTTGTGATTTAATAAACAAAAAAGTAAGACTTGAATTCATATTGCAAAAGAGTTGGAGAAATGTACAACCATTTTCCTAAAAGTGCTAAAAAGTGGTTGTGTGTTATAATATTTAAAGCCACAACATATTTAAGAATATTATTATTATATTTATAAATAAAAATGATATATTTTTTCATAATTTTATGAATTAATATAAACAAGTGAAAAAAAAAATTAATTAGCATTCTCAACAAAATTAATTAATTATTAAAATTTTAAATAAGATAAGAAAAAAAAAAATCTCTTAGGACTAAAATTAATTGGTTCGTATAGAAAACTTATTGGGATAAAAACAAAATTCATCTTAACAGAGAACCACTTAGGATGAAAAAAATGGTTTCCATTTTCTTATTTTCTAAATATCTCTTAGTAGGAAAACATAAAATAAAATAAAATAAGCTATTTTTTTAAAGGCAATATTATTGAATAAGAAGAAAACCACCAAACAAAAACAGGGATGACCCTGAAGCAACGGTCGGCCACACAAGAAAGGCACAAGGCCAACCCAAGACACCAAAAACAATACAGCAACAGCGAGACACAATCAAGCTAAAATACAATCAGCTGAAACAATCAGATGCACACAGGCATCAGAAGTGATTGCACAATGTGACAGACCATATATCATTAACAACTCCAAGATAGCAGCTCCTCTCCCCCACCAGAATCTCTCTTTTCAAGAATGTCGGCAACCGAATTTGAGAATCTATGATTAAAAACCACCCGGGCTTGACCAATAATATTAAGGTTGCTGTGTATACCAAAAATGATATTAACATGTTCACAGCTTCCAGTCCCTTCCCCATTGATCCATGAAACGGTCACATCTGAATCGCTTACAAAAGTGATATCTTTACCCCATAAAGCTGAATTTGAGGCACATAACTCGGTGGCTCTTTAGATAGCAAAAAAATAAAATAAAAAACTAATTAAAATTTTCAATAAAATTAATTAATTAGTAAAACTATAAATAATAAAATAAAAACACTTTTTAGGGATGAATAATTTATTTCGTCCCGATAGATATCCTATTGGGACAAATATTTTTCATTCCTAAAAGTTTCGTCATGTTTACACGTTTTAGGGACCAATAATTTATTTCGTCCCAATAGACATTCTATTTGGACGAATTTTTCCGTCCTTAAATGCTTCTTCACGTTTACACGCGGTTTTTAGGGATGAATAATTTATATTGTACCAATAGTTATCCTCTTGGGAAAAAAAAATTTCATCCCTAAAAATTTTGTCCCTGTAGCACAAATCTTTTGCAGTGATAGTATATGACTGGTTCAAGGCAAGTTTTGTATTCAATTCACACGCTTTAATGAATGAGTTGTATTCTACTTTGTATATATAATAATTATAATATATACACTTTCAACTTGTTATATTATTCTTTGTTTCAAATACAATTTACACAACAATGATTAGACATGCATGGACGTAGATGGGTACCACACTAGCTATCACACCTTAAAGAAAAATAGATAATTCCAGGACTCTTTCTTTCTTGTCAAGAAATTGATCTATTGTATATTTGTTATGGCCGCCATTGCCAATAACCATTCTTGCTTTTCATTCGTTTCACATGGCTTATCACCCTCGTCATCGTGATAACCAATGGAGAAGCCACTTGGAGGCCTGGGGCCATGACCCCGGGCCCAAATTTATTTTAAAAAATTTAGTTAATTTTTATTTTTATTTTTTCCAGTTTCCCACTTTCCCAAATTTAAAAAGTTTCTTATCATACAAATATGCAAAATTGGTCATTTTTCCTGCTACCCTTCTCACAAAGAAAGGTTTAATCTTGAAAATTGGGCAATGATTCAAACATTTTAAAACCAAACTAAAGGAATGGAATACATGGAAGTTTCAAAAGAAGTATGTCTTTGAGCAAACAAAACACATGTCCACTGTTAATCAAACCTTCCATGCATTGCATTTCACTAGCTCTTTAGCCTTTACAGTACTCCTTTTTCTTCCTCTTTAGCACCAAAATGTCTTTAACAAAAGCAAATGTCTTTACTCATTTTTTTTCTTTATAGAATCTCTCTCACATTCACATACAAATCCATTTAGATATGGAGAAAAAAAAAGAGGATAAAAACTCGCATCATCATCGCAGTGACCAGCTAGCTAGCAAAAGGACATGTTGTTGGTCTTCCATTTCTTTCATTCATCGGTGGAACGGTGGAATAAGAAGATACACCCTTCTTCTTCTTTTTTCCCTTCTTTAATTTTGCTTTTTCATTTTGGAGAGAGAGAGAGAGAGAGAGAGAGAGAGAGAGGCATGATAATCAATTAATCAGTAGTTTAATTATTAAGCACATAATTAAAATGAAAGAAGCACTACAAGAAAAAAAAAAATTCATTATACAAAGATCAAAGGAATTACAGAGAGAGCTAGATTTTTTTTTTTCTTTCAAAAACCTAATAAATCAAATCTAAAGATCCAGTGGTAATTTATAATATCCAAGATCGAGTCATGGAGACACAAACATGTTGCTGATTATATGGTAGTGGGAGAATTTAACCAAATAAAATACAATCTATAGTCTGCAATCCCAATTTAGTTAAGGTATTTGCCACCAAAAATTTGTGAAAGGAGTAATATTATAAAACACATTTGAGATATTGACAAACCTACCATACCATTTGTTTTGGATTTGTCAAGGAGAATAAATATCATTTGAAAGGCAAAGCTGTTGTAGAATCACTCTCTTACCAAACAATTAGCTAGCTACCAACCTGCTTTTGAACCACATGATCAATAAAAGAATTCAAAGCATAAAACAAACAAGAGAAAAATATTATTTCTTATATATATTTTTTGAAAAAGAATTGCAATTAATTAAAAAAAAATGCTTAAAGTGAAATGAATACGTACAGAGTAGTCAAATTATAACATCTTTAAAATAAATAAATAAATAAATAATAAATAAATAAATAAATAACTAGGGTTTTAGTTAAAAGGGTATTGTGAAGATATTAAAAATGGATTTGAGCTTCAGAAATCCATTTGGATATGGAAAGAGGATAAAAAGACATTTTAATATTTTTAAGAATGCTCAAAAAGATTTGCTTGTAAAAATCCAAAATTTGAGCTTCTACTAATTGACAACCAAAAAAAATAAAAAAAAACATAAAAAGTATTTTTAATAGGCCGAAGTGACAACCAAACGCAAAATATATAGTTTTTTTTAGAGAAACTCTTCCAAATATATAGTTAGTCACAACCATAATTTCTGCAAACAAGTCAGTAGAAATGCAAAATAAATAAATAATGTTGGTAAATCCAGTTGATCAAAATCTGGAATTAGCAGCTCTGAACACAATACGTACACAAGCTTCGACCAGGATTAATAACTTCGGCTAAACAATCATAGAGTTAATTCTTATCCAAAGAATCAAAAGTGGATTCCAAATACTACAAATTATTTTAGGAGATTTTTTCAAATGAAGATAAATGTACACCATACCGTATAGCGAAATACGCATTGCAAGCCTTTAAAATGCAGTGAAGAATTTTATTAGATGCGCACCAATTCACATGTATATTAGAACAGTATAGACAATCCAAAAATTAGTTTTTTAATATTACAAATTTACAATAATTGGGGTTTTTTTTGGGAGGAGGAAAGATTCGAATCTACAACCTTGTGGTGTAGGTGTGAGGAGCATACCACTAAGCCAACTTAATCTTGTCCATCTAAAAAAATAGTTTAAAAGTTGACTAAAACGATATACTAGTGATTTGTACGTATTTGTCATGTCATTCATCATATTATTTCATGATTTATGTATATATATATATATATATTTTATAGCATCTATCTATCCACGATATTTAGAGCAGATATATTTTTATTTTTTTTGAAACATTTTGCCATTAGTAGAATTCGAGTCGCTGACTTAGGAGTCATTTGCTCAAACCCCAAGCTCGTCTATCTACCAACACTATGAGGAATTTCATGATTTATATGGTAAGAACAAATCATATGAATGAATTTTTGGGTTAATTTTTAAGGTTACGCAACATTGCTCATATTAAATATTTAAAGAAGAGTAGATTATCTTGAAAGAAACATAAAAATAAATGTAGTAAGCCAAATTTTAATTTATAAAGAAGGACAACAAAAGAGTCATAGATGAAATCTTTATTGAATGATCTGATTACATCTCTATCTTGTAAAAACACTTGCCTTTTATTTTCTATCAAAATTTTAGTATTAATAATAATAATATTGTTTAGAAACTTTATCATTAGAACTGATGACATAAATATCAATGCTTTAAGTCTTTAACGAAAGTTTTTTTTTTAATTTTTTTTTATGGAGTGAAGCTTTATTGTCTTTTATCTCTTTTAGAAGTAATCACATGCATGGCTGGGGGTGACGCAACTCAAAATAGTTAACAAGACCTAAAAGGGGAGCATTGCAACGCAACTTGTCTCCCTATAGCTTGCATATCACAACTCTATCTACTTTTGTACCACGAACGGATCTTTGGGATCACTATCACTTTAATCTATTACAAATTACAATATTGCTTGCTATTTTAACAATAAGAACCAATAGCTTTTAGAGACAAAAAAAAAACTTGGGAAATTATTAGTTTATTTATTTATTTATTTATTTTTAGCTTAGAGGAAAGGGGTTGAGATTTGAACTTGAGACCTTAACATTTGTTGAGAGTTGTGTTTAGCACGGGAAGTTACTGGTTTATATAGAGAAGTAACTAGTTTATAAGAATGTAATACTTAAAAGGACTAATTGCACAAACATCCCCTAAATTTAGATATAATTGTATACATATGAAACTTTTACCTATAATTGCACAAACATCCCCTACCGTTAGTTGACTTCCGTTAATTCTAACTGTTGACCACAATTTTAACCCACAATGACTAAAGTGCACTTAGTTACCTATTTTATTATTTAAATTAATAATTAAAAAATGAAACAGAAAAGACAAAAAAAAAAAAAAATCAATTTCTCTCGTTCATTTTCTCAACCCCCAAACACAATCCAAAAATAAACTTAACAAACAAAAACCAAAACTCAATCCCACAAATCAAAACCAAAACTCAAATCCTCAAACAACAACCAAAAATCAAATCCACAAATAAAAACTCAAATTCATCGATACCACAACCAGTTGACCACATCTATTTTTTTAAAAAAAAAATATAAGAAATTCAACTTGGAAAGTTAAAAATCCACCGTTGAAGTTCTAATTTTTTTAATTTTTTTTTAAATGGATGTGATTAACTGGTTGTGGAATTGATGGATTTGAGTTTTTATTTGTGGATTTGATTTTTGGTTGTTATTTGAGGATTTGAGTTTTGGTTTTGATTTGTGGGATTGAGTTTTGGTTTTTGTTTGTTAAGTTTATTTTTGGATTGTGTTTGAGAGTTGACAAAATGAAAGAGAGAAAAAAAAATGATTGATTTAGTTTTTTTTTTTTTTTTTTTCTTTGTCTTTTCTGTTTCGTTTTTTAATTATTAAATTAAATAATGAAATAGGTAACTAGGGGCACTTTAGTCATTGTGGGTTAAAATTGTGGTCAAGGGTAACGGAAGTCAACTAACGGTAGGGGACGTTTGTGTAATTATGGGTAAAGTTCCATATGCATGCAATTATGTCTAAACTTAGGGGGGGACGTTTGTGCAATTAATCCTACTTAAAATCATAGAGTTGAATATAAATCTATAATTTTTCATAAAATACAGAAAGATATATAAGGAATAGTTAATTTTTTGACGTATGCCTTAACCCTTAATCGCCTCTCCTCTAGTTTTAATTGCGAGAAATTATACCCTATATATATTTTCACAATAAAAAAAAAAAATACTCTTTTATAAATTAAATTATATATGGGGTGGTCCAATATCATCACAAACATTTTAGGGGTTCTAATCATCAACTAATTTAATCACAACATCACTTCCCGAATCAAAACAATTTAAGGATTAAAACTTTGGGTTGGCATTAATTTATACAAGATTTAGGAGCTGGAAGTGAGTTAACACGTCTCAACTCAAAATAATATATATGCATACACAATCATTATATGAAACACTCTAACTTTTTTTTTTCTCCGATTTAATTTGTTGAATATGGATGGGAGCATCTAAGATGTCTTGATTGTCAATATAATTAGAGTCCAAACGAGTATTGATCATGTACAAAACCTATCAAAACTTTAAGATGTACGATTAAAACTCAAACAAAGACAATCTACACTTCTCGCACATAATATATTTAATAGATCATGCACTAGAAGTGTATATATATATATATATGAAAATTTTCAAATTAGTGCGTCCTGATATAACCCTATCAGTACATTGGATGTGGACCTTAGATTTACATGCTTTGACTCACATACAACGTATTGATAAAGTTATATCAGAACGCAATAAAGAGAAAAGAACTATATATATATATATAATTGTGACATAAATTATAGTGGTGGCCCTATTACCACCTATAAAATATCTCTTTATATCCATTTTTTTAGTTAAATATTTTATTATTAAAATAAAATATAACAAAATTAGCTTTATATCCAAATAATAGAAATACATCGTGGTCTTCATCATCCGCCACACAATCTGGGAAAAATGATTCTTCATTTAATTCTCAAAACTGTTTGGAATTCTTATTCTCTAGTAACTTTAATAAATCTTCCACCCTACCCATTTGACAATACCATGGATGACTATTAATACATCTTCGGTCTTCCTATAAATTAATTTCCTGCTATACCCTAACATGTAATTCTTACTGGGAACAGAATATGCCATGAATGACTGTCAAATATATATATATATATATATATATTCCATGAATGAATTTCAATGTCTACGGAAAACTTGTGTCTACAAATCGAAAAACTACGGATCAGGATTCTTTTACCTTACCTCATCCTAGGGGCGGACAGTAGTGAAGGCTATAACCGGATCAACCTTCTGTTTAGGAAAAAAAAATAATAATAATGAAATTTATATTATTTAATTGATAAACACCAATCTGATTACCACTTTGGTAAAGTTTTAGAGTAATAGTAGAGAGCTAGAGAGTACGACTGATTGATGACAAGGTCACATCACTGACCTCTCTCTCTCTCACTTTCTAATTCAATCTCTTCTCAATTAATAAATCTCTTAATCACTTTATTTTATTTTTTCTATTTTTAAATATTACGTATATTCGGGATTATTTTTTAGAGACCTCGCGGTATAGATAGGGATGTTAATGGTATGGATCGGAGGCGGATTTTTCATTACCATTCCTATTCTCATTCCCAATCCCAATCTCAATCCCAATTTGTATAAGAAATACCATCCTCGGTGAATACCTATCTTAAAATAAATGATTTGGATACGGTGATTCCTCGTTAAGGGCGGGACCCCACAAGTCCCTGAACCAATAGGTAATTTTGATATCTCTAGACATATATAGGTATAAAATTCTTATCTCGTCGCTCCCTCACTCCATAACTTTGTTTTTGTTTTCGATTAATGAAATTTTTTAATACCATCGAAGTTTTATTATTATTAATTATATATAATACTTTTATTTTAGTCCACTCTATCAAAAATTTCTAGGTACGCCTCTGCCTCATCCTCACGTTTTTAAAACATGTAATTGGTTGTTAATAAAGTGTCAATCACATCTTAACCATTTATTCATTGTAATACTTATGTGTTATAAGATTAAGTGAGGTGATGATAAGGTGAGGTGAGGAGAAGATTCTTGTCCAAAAACTACTGTACGTGTTTGTTGCTCATATACATGTCATAAAGCAAATATAGAATTTTGATGGTATAATCCCAAAGACTTTATTAACTTTTAGATTGAGATTCAATAAGAAAAACAAGAGAGAAAGCTAGAACATTCAAAAGCTAAAGAACAAAGAAAAGAAAATGGATTAAATGAGATTATTTAATGTAAAAGGAAATAGGGTTATTTTGAAATTTTGAGAGGTGTATAGAGAAAATTATTAAGTTTTGAATTTCGTGTTTTTAGAAATTTGGTGTAAGAAGATATTTTGTGGATGATAATAAAACCCCTCAAATGATAATTATGGTTCAAGTAAGTCATATTTCTCTACCGACTCTCAAATTATAATTATTTAAAAAGAAAATATAATAGAATATAAAAACTATTTTATCTGAACAAAAATCAAAAACATTTTTGAATTGCTAATCAAATAAGTAGAAAAGTCTTATTTGTCTAAATTTGACCAATTACATCAAAAGGATTTAATTTGAGTTGTCACATGATTCGTTTCATAAATAAAACCAATATAAGTCTAAAGATACCCAACTAGACAACGACTGGCTTACACATTAACACCGTCTCTCTTTTCCTGTACAAAAATGAACCAACATAGAATGTGATACAAGATACAAAAATATCCACCAAAACATCAATGTAATTAATGCAAAACGATAGGCCTTTCAACGCCAAGTCTTTTTTTTTTTTTGGCCAACTTTTGTGTTGTAATACATGCAATGCAAGTTTTCTCTGTTGAGAATGCTAGTATTAAAAAGCGTTGGTGGTGAGTGGTGAGGTATGAAAAGAACCCATTTTGATCATCAGTGCATCACCAAATATAGAAGAAAAACAAACAAAGCAAGGGCAAGTAGCAGCTTCAAGTTAAGATAATGACTCTTACGTCTCCCAAAAATACAATTCCCACGTATTCCATTCCTTATCAATTCACAAACATTTTACTTTTCAATTGGTCTTTCTTTATTTGGTCTAATTACGTATACTTATCTTTGTATTTTCCCACGAATTAATAATTTCAAATTAAAACACATGTTCACACAACTTGTTTTAATTTGTTTTGTCTCTTCATCAAAAAAGTATTTTTGCAACTTTATAGGTTTAGGTTGACCTATATATGACTCATCCTCTTGCTTTTCTACGTGTAATTGTATAATATCTAGAGTCTAACTGCAGCCTACAGGATGCATGCAAACTATATATTTGTGTCTATGATATGCTGAGTTGCTGACTATGTTGTGTTGCATCGTTCATTGCATCTTTCAATTTTCTTAATTAATGATTTTTCAAATTTGTCAAATGACTCGAATGTTGACTTGTATAAAGGAAACTAATCTTCTTTGTAGGCTTAAAGAGATGGGGCCTAAATCGGATAACTTATCGATCAAAGTTGAAATTATAGACTTTTTTGTTTGAAATAAAAGTTGAAATTGTAGACTTAATTTTGTCAAATAAATGGTAATTTTAAAGTAAATATAGGTGAATATATCTAAACACTATACATTTTTAAAATAATAATAATAATAATAATTTCCTCGTGTATTCAAAATTAAGTAGTTCAGATTATTGAGGGGGCATTTAGTACCATTATAGACAAGTAGATTGAGACCCAATCAAGATCAAGTTACACCCACTCTCTCACTTCCCTTATTTACCGCTTACCTTCTAGGTGTACAAGCAAAATAATTGATCTGCTTATAAATCTTTTACACATGAACCCAATAAAATTTATCAAAATCTTGAATATTCATATCTTTGTTTTTATTCTTTAAAAAAAATATTACATAAATTTGAGTTTTTTTTTTTAGAATGGAAGGACTCGAACCCACGACCTCAGAATATAGGCGTGATGGATTTACTACCGGACCAACCTCATTTTGTCTGATGTATTCAACTTTTAACTCTAAAGAGTCCACTAACTTAATAAATGATCCTTTGGAGTAAACTATTATTTTAAAAAACTGACTAAAGATAGAAAGTAATGAAATCCAAGATCTCACATAAATGAAAATAACCAATGTGGCCAATGTTTTGTACACAATTTTTTTTTTTATGTACAATGAAAATAACCAATGTTTTGTATTATGTAAAAACTTAAAATTGAAAAAAAAATAAAAAAATAAAAAAAATTATTCAACAGTTAACAACTCAACACTAACATAGTAACATAGTTGTGGGCAAGTGTAGATAACGTGGGGGCCTAGGGTATTTCCATGTCAAAAAGCATTACCATCAGCTATCACGTTTTATTGAGCAAGTTACAATCCTTTTTTTTTTTTTAGGAAAAGTTACAATCTATTGATCATATAAATAAATTAATTAATAATAAAAGAAAAGAAGAATCTCTTATCATAAATAACTCTTTATTATTTTTTTTTAGGGACCCCCACAATTTAGGGATCCTCCAATTGCTTCCTCCGATTATATAACAAACGAGTGGGATTTCCTTTCCCCTTTGCTTTTCAACGAAGAAAGGGGGAGGAGGAGGGCAATTCGGTCAATCAAATATTAAAAAAAAAAAAAATTAAAAATGCTTGAAACGGACATGTAATCCATTTTCAGTTGATAAGGAATTCTAGGAAACCAAACCCAAGTCACGTATAAAACCAGTTAAGAGGTAAGAGGTAAGAGGCAAAGACAAAATCGACAAGGCAACTCAAAGTCCTCTTCCATCAAAAGTTAAAACACTTGCAATTTCAAACAAGCAAAGAAAAGAATTCATTACAATTTACAATCTATATATATAATCCACCCCATCTCTCTACTTCGAACTCTTAAGGTCTCCATCTCTCTTTCTCTAGCTATAATCCATGGCAACATGTTCCAGGAAAATCTCTGTAATCTATGTTTTTCTTCTGTTTTCTATCACTTTCTCAGGTACCTTTCTCTGCTTTTTTTTTTTTTTTTTACTACAAAATTTCCATTTACGATATTTAAGATATTGCTATATTATATTGTGTAAACTTATGTCTTTATGGGTTTTTTGATTTGTAGATTATGGTTTTCTACGAGGAGTCAGTTCTTTTGGGATCAATTATGGTCAAGTTGCAAATAATTTGCCACAGCCAGAAAAAGTTCTTGATCTCTTGAGTGCTCTTAAGCTCAATAAAGCAAGAATTTACGATACGAATCCACAAATATTAACAGCATTTGCCAATTCCAGCGTTGAGCTTATTGTCACAATCGAGAACCAAATGTTAGCTGTAGTGATGGATCAACAACAAGCACTTCAATGGGTCAGCACACACATCAAACCTTACTTCCCTGCCACGAAAATCACCGGAATCGCGGTGGGAAACGAGGTTTTCACTGACGATGACGCGAGCCTGTTACAATACCTTGTTCCAGCCATTGTCAGCATTCATGGAGCTCTTGCTCAATTAGGTCTAGACAAGAACATTCATGTCTCGACATCGAGTTCATTAGCGGTTTTAGCAGAGTCTTATCCACCTTCAGCTGGTACTTTCAAAACAGAGGTTGCTGGAATTATGCAACAATTTTTACAGTTCTTGTCAAGTACAAAATCTCCATTTTGGATCAATGCATACCCATATTTTGCATACAAAGGTGACCCCAATAGGGTTTCTTTGGATTATGTTCTTTTCAACCCAAATGCAGGAATGGTTGATCCTTATACGAAGCTTCGATACGATAACATGCTCTATGCACAAGTAGATGCTGCTGTTTTCGCCATAGCTAGAATGGGTTACGGTAACATTGAAGTTAGGGTTTCCGAGACAGGTTGGCCGTCCAAAGGTGACTCGAATGAAATCGGAGCAACCGTGGAAAATGCAGCGATTTATAACAGGAATTTGTTGAGAAGACAACTGGGAAATGAAGGGACACCTTTGAGGCCTAATATGAGGCTTGATGTTTACTTGTTTGCTCTGTTTAATGAGGATATGAAACCTGGACCGACGTCGGAGAGGAACTACGGTCTCTACCAACCTGATGGATCCATGGCTTACAATGTCGGTCTCTCTGCTCTTTCCAGTATTCCTTCTTCTTCATCAACATCATCGGCCTCCATCTCTACTATCTCTTCCTCTGCCGCTAAGGTAAAACCATAGTTTTTTTTTTTACCATCTGTCACATAACGTGATTTGGATGAAAAATACAAGGTGCATTGAATGCATCCTGAACTTTCTCCAAATTATTTTACCTTTAACCAAGAAAAAAATGGAAATTGTATTATAGAAATCAATGAAAGGGAAAAAGTGTGTACATATATTGGAAGTTTTTACCACTGTAATTATTATGTATAGTAAAGAATTTTTATCATCTTTAATGAATAATAATGATCTAATTATTTTTTTTCTTTTCTTTTATCCTTTGTATTTTTCCTCTTTAAATGGGAAATATTCAATTTGATACAGGGTGCAAAGATGGAATATCAAAGCTTGATGTACTGGATGTTTGTGTTTTTGCTGACCTTCCAAGTTTTTATGAGAAGACCAAATTAATCAATCAAATGGAGAGAGTTACATTTAGATATTACTTTTTGGTAAGAAAAAAAAAAAAAGAAAATTTTGGGTTTTACTTTTGGGGTACTTTTGTACTTCAAAAACAAAGACCCCTTGAAAAAGACCAAAGGTACCCCCATTTTCACAAGCACTTATTAACAACAAAAGCACTTCAAAATGGGCACAATTTCCATCAACATACCAACAAATTGACCATTCTTAGTACTCTCTTCATCATTCGTGTTGCTTCAACTAGAAAACAAGCTTAATTTTTTTTTTTTTTTTTTAAATTTCTTAGAGAGGGAGCTAATAGGGTGCATTTTACTTTCCATTGTATATTTATGCTGTAATATTGTAATAGAATTAATCAATTGTTGTTCAATTTATTTACTTTTTATCATTTTAGGAAACATATAATATATGTTGTGTGAAAACGTTTTCGGACGATACAGTAGTGCAAGGCTTAATTGGTTGGAAGAAAAGTCCTCTACTTTTAGGACGTGGAATCCATAACTGTTGTTTATATATAATAATAATTATAATATTCTTAGCTTTCCTATAAATTTCTCTCTCTCTCTCTCTCTAATATATATATATATATATATAAAAGAATAATATATAGGAGATAATAAAAATGTAAAGTGTAAAAGGTAAGATATTGTTTGGTTCTTTTTCTATCGAGAAGGTGGAATGGGCGGCCTAGCAGCTTTATTCCCTGGCCTGGATGGCCGAAAAACCGTCAGCTATTAGTCATTACCAGTCCTTTTTGCAAAGGAGCTTTTGATTTGTTTTATTTAATTATTTATATTAAAGATTAGGAGACAACTTAAGGTCAGCCTTAGGTTTGCAGTGATGGGGATGCTTTGTAGTTTGTAGTGATGCACATGCATGATGCAACCCCCACAGTCACAGGACCCCCACTTCCAACTCTCTTTCTTCTCCTTTTTGTTTTTTTAGTTATGGACGGTTTTGTACCATTTTTAATTTGTCCGAATAAGATTTTTTGCAGTGATTAGGTTACGCGGTTTATATTCAAACACGGTAAAGCATTTTGGCCATACAATCCTAAGAATAGTCAATAATGCAAGCAATTATTTAGGTCGCACAAGGAGACCCCTAGTTTGTATTATACATAAAAAAACAATAATAATATGAAACCTGTCTACATTTGAAAAGAAATGGATTATCGTTAGGTTATGGATATTGTCATCCATAAAATTAATTAGTACAGCCATTTTATAAGTACATTCGTATCTAAAATTTTAAAAATAAATAATACTATAAACGCTTATCATAATATAAATAGTACCTTTATTGAAATGAATATATTTATTTTATTTATAAACCCTATTAAATTATTAACACATCCAATTTATAAAAAGAAAATTTTAAAATCAAATCTTCTTCTAATGATGGTCCAATTTACTCTTAAAAATATCTCGAATGTAAGAGCCTTATGTAAGAAAAAGATGTAGAACTAAATTGTATATGGTGTCAAGGGATTTTTAATATGGAATTCTCTTAGATACAATTATCTTAAAAACAAATTTAAAAATAAACTCGTTGATATCTATAACTATCTTTTTTTTAGTGATAGAGTTTATAATTAAACATAATAGATCTAAGTAAATTTAAATTAAAATGTTTCTTTTCAAGTATCAACTGATAAATTTTTGTAGGAAACAAAAGGACTCCAATGAATTAATTTTTTTAAAATAAATATTACAATAGTTCGAGATTTGAGAATGGTAGATAAACTCGAACTCATAACATTTATAGTCTACGTACGAGTAACAAACTACTGGTTTAACTAATATCGTCTAAAAAGACTCCAATTTTAAGGAGCCCACAAGAATAATTAGGAGATCTAGTATGTAATTATTATGTTTGAAACTTGTAATCAAATCAAATGTATTCTACATAGACATCAAATAAAATAAAATAAAGGCCGTTGTTGTAGCTCGGCGTTTTTTTTTTTTGTTTTTTTTTGTTTTTAATTTTTAATTGCTTTCTAGCTAATTGATGACATGTCTTAGTGGAATACATCCTGCGGAGGTCCCATTGACACGTATTTCTTCATGTGCTCATGCTCTCTCTCTCATAACTTTTTCTCTTTATTTCCACGCTTTGCAATTTTTGTAATTGTAATTAGATTAATATAATTTATTAGATAGTATCAGCTTATTTAAAAAATTAAAAAAAAAAAAAGTAAACATTAAATACATACTATGTATTAGAATTAAAAATCCGAGAATTAGATCCATACAATGGATGACAGGATAAGAATTGTTTATTATTTCGTGTAGAATTTGGTATTGCTTGCTGAGACATAATAAATGTCATGAATTAGAAGAAGCCAAGTCAAAAAAGGAAAAAGGAAAAAGGAAATTTAAATAATGAATATATTATATATAAATCACAAAAGCTTATTTTTATGTTTTTTTTTTCTTCTTGGCGCACTAACGTGACAGAAAATCATGGCGGTCCTTTTTGTATATTATCCACATACATTCTTAGTAAATCATTGGATTAACCATGGTTTGCTTAATTGGAATTTGTTAAAAGGTGAAAGAGACTATTAATCATGACAATAAAGAAATTTTGGTTTTTATTAATCACAATGATAATTTTTTAGTAGTATTAGATGATGATAACGTAATTTAAATATAATTATATATACCAAATTCCGAGACCTTCATTCTATCATAATAATCAAACGTTAAAGAGATTAGTCTAGATTAAACTGTTGAATGTTTTTTTTATTTTTGTATTTGTTTGAATTACAACAACTGCCGGGTCATCCGGCGAGAATAAAGCTCTACTAGCATAGTCTGAAACACTACTCCATAATAGTGGAGAAGGAACCCACACTTGGGACTAAAGGCCAAGGGGGACAAATAAAGTAAATATATACATGTACACATTGGGCGTTGAACCGTGGTGGTGGAGGGTCCATGAGCAAGTCCGACCACGTTGGCAAGAGGTCCAAGTGTAATCTCTTGAATGTTGATTAATGTGTTATGTATGCAATACGAGTTATGTCATATGTGGCACATATTTTGAAATGTGTGTATATTATACTGTTTATGGCATCTAATTAAGTATATCCATTTGCAATCTTTCCATACTATGACTAGTTTGCAGAAAATTATTTTAGCAACCATTTCAAGTATAAATTACAAAGTAAAATAAGTAAATGAGTTGAGTTTATTATTATAGATATTTAGAATCAAATTATATGTTGTAGTCGGTACGGAGTTTGAAATGGAAATTTTTTATTCTTTTTTAAAGTATTACAACTATTATAATAAGACTGTCGGGATTTGTCAAAATCAAACAATACATGTGTAGTCTGGATAACTAATCCCACAAACCGGAATAAAACTCCTCATAAATGTTTGTAAAATAAACATGGTAGGACTTGAATCCCTCATTACCACTATGGAAAAGAGGTGCACTGTCATCTTTACTAAGAGGTAATGTATCGTTTAAAATGGATTTGCCTCTAAAATCTATTTATGTTTCATAAATCTCATCAAACTAGTTATGTTTTAAATATTATAATATAACCATTTCCTATTAGCTTTTCCTATTAGCTTAAATGGTTACTGATTTGTTATCAAACTCATAAGTCATGTGTTTGAATCTTCTCTCCACCCATATATACGGGAGAAAAACTTATATGGGACGGTAGTGAGACCGTTCAATAAAAACTTGTATGTGTTTGCCATGGGAGCAATTTCAACCATAATCTTTCAAATTTTGAACAAACTTGTAAAGCAATAAAATCCGGATTCAGAATATACTTATATTTGAAGCTTGTGGATCCGTTGCAATTATGCAGTCAAGAGGCATATTATCAACAAGATAAAAAGAAAAGCATAAGAGGTTGGTCCGGTGGCCTAAAAAGGCTAAAAGTCTCCTATAGCTACAGGATAGGCACATAATTAACTAATAATTAATGAATTGGAAAAGCGGTCTAATTATATGGTTAATTATTCTTCTACTTCATATGACTTCAACTTACTTTTCTTCCGTCTTATTAGAAGACAGATCATGTTTGTAGTGTTTTCGGACATATAATTGCTTATTCAAAATTAATTTGAAAAAAATCATAATATGATTTGGACATCAAAATACAATAAATAAGACTTTTTGATTCCATAGTCATTTGTTTTCCTAGATTTTGTTTTTATTTTTTTATGATTTTAAGATTGAAACACTTGCTTGCATAAGAGAAAAAATTCATGCATAAATGTTGGCCATGTAATTTCTTTTATCTATGTGTCACTAAATTAGAGAGAGGCTAAAGGGAAAAAAAAAAAAAGGTTTAATTACACTAACGACCCTTAGTTTATTAAATCTAACAAGATTTTAAAAAGATATCCAAAATTAACACAAACACTCCCTGTCATTAAGTCAATCTATTAACTTTAACGGTTGACTAACCTTGACAATTGGAAAGCTAAATATACCATTACTACATCTCTTAAACATAAAATATTTTTGTTAATTAAAATAGAAAAATCTTTTTTTTTTTTTAATAAAACCAAGATAATCTACCATTGATGGAGCTCCACCGTCGAAGGAAACAAGATTGATGATCTCCTACTTACTAGAAGAGATCTTTGACGATCTCAGAGATCGATCTTCTGTAGTTCGCAGAGGAAGCTCCTTCATGAATCGAGGATGTTTCCGTAGACGGTCAATATATTACCTTTTTATTATTATTATTTTTCAATTTTCAATTAAATAATATTTTATGTTTGGGATAATTTTGCAGGGGTATATTTGGTTTTCTATAGGTCAAGATTAGTCAACCGTTAAAGTTAACGGATTGACTTAATAACAATGGGTGTTTGTGTTAATTTATGACATCTTTTTGAAAACTTACTAGATTCAATAAAGTACGGGTAAATTAGTGCAATTAACCCAAAAAAAAAATAAAATACTTGAATAGAAATCCTTACTCCCTCCACAGTGAACGAGGATTGTCTCTAGGGTTGTTGCATTACTCATTATTTATATTTTATTTATTTCAATCTGTTTAATTAATTGTTTTCCAAAAACATAATTTTTTTTTTAAGTATTATATAAATTCGGGATTTTTTAGGGAGGAGAAGCCTCGAACCCATAACCTTATTGTACATATGTAAGAGGTTTACTATCGAACCTTTCTTATCTCGTTCCAAAATCACAATCTTAGTTGGTCAAATCAAATCCATATTCATAATGTAAAATTACTTTTACGGGTTGTGTTTTGATCAATTCAAACACGAAACATTTAATTAGTCATATTTTTTAAAATTTAAATCGCTTTCTATCTATATTATATCAAAAATATTGTCACCCGTAATTGTACCATAATACTATTTTTTAAAACACTTTAACACAATTCATTTTTTCATTATTTTTTTTCTTTCTAATTTTTCAAAAGCAAATAATCACCTCTTACAAATTCAAGAGTTTCTAAAATATTTTCCTTGTATGTTCAACTTGATTTCATTACCTCAATAAAGAGGGATCGAGGACAAAGATTATTCGGAAATCATATTTTAGTGCAGAGTTGCAACTTTCTTTTATATATCAAATCACCCTCTTTTGACTCTTGAAACTGTAAAGTGTTAAAAGATCATAATAGAAAGAGAAATTTTATTTATTTATTATTTTTTTTTTTTGTAATTATCGTAGATCTATTTCCATTATGTCGTTTGTGGAGAGAGTCAAAGTTAAAGGTTGGCCGCATGTGTGGTTTTTCTTTTTAATTGGCATGGAATTTTAGTAAAGATAAAATTAACTAAGATAGTTCAAAAAAGATTAATTAACTTAACTTGTCAATATATTATTTAAGAGTCATGATTAGGCTTTTAATTTTGCTTTTAAGGTTGAGGGTAACTTTAAGAGTGGTGCTATTGGTACACTCCCTACCTGTCTATTTATGCCCCACTTTTTTAATTATGCAGTATTTTTTTTTCTTTTATCAAAATTACTTAAAGGGACATACAATTTAAGGAAAAAAATATTCTACAAAGTAAACCTATTAAAACCCCACATTCCTATTAAAAAAAAAAAAAAACCATGTTCTTTTAAACCTTTTTTAATTATTTTTATTTCTTAACTCTTAAACCTTAAATTTTGCTTCTTACACACATACAAAAATATTATGAAATAGTCTTTGAAAGATATTAAACATATGGAAGAATCGTTCTTTAGAATGATATTAAGCTATCGTTGTGTTGAAGCAACCCTGTAATTTTTTTTTTCTTTTCCAACATGAAATAAGAAGAAGAAAAAAACTCAAAATAAAATAAAATAATAAGAAAAATAAATAAATCATTTAATGGATGTGAGAGAAAAATATATACAGAGATTAAAGATGAGGTGTATTAAGTTTGAAAAATAAGTAAATTGGGTAGTTTTGGAAATAAATCAAAACAACTAATAAAAACATTTAATTTTATTTTATTAAGTTAAAAGTTTAAAAAGTGGGGTATAAATAGATTGGTAGGGGGTGTGCCAATAGAACCACCTAACTTTAATTGACAACAATTCAAGGACGATGCTTTTGTAAAGTAGAATCCTCTTTCCTTTGCTTTTTCTTTTTTATATACCGAATATCGTATATAGTAGCGGCTATTTGAATTTGAACATTGTCATAATCCAACGGGTACTTTACGGTGTGGTTTAGATGAATTGGACTCAAAACAGATAGTATAAATACCCATCTCTCTAGCTAGTTATAATTAAAATTTTACACGTCAATTATAAATTGAATTTTACACACTAGTTGGTAATGAAATTTTACACGTCAATTACAAATTGAATTTACATGCTAGTTATAAAAGATATTTTACACGCAAGTTATAAATTGAATTTTATACACCATTTATAGATTGCAATTTTACATGCCAAAACGTAAATTTTCTTCTTTTGTTCTTTGCAGTATTTATCTGTTAACAGTATATTGGTTTGGGATCAAAAAAAGCGATCTATAATTGACATAAAATATCCAACAGAGTGAACAAGTAATTCTAACTTAGGTTCAAATTCAAAATTTTCAAATTTTGTACTAGTAAATTTACGAGGAAGATTAGAATGAGTATGAGACATTTGTTTTAAGTTTATTGGGCTTTTTCAAGTTTAAAAAGAGTGGCAATAATGACCGCCTTCAAAAACTGTATCTACACCCCTTTTGTAATTATATCCATCAAAAATTTTAAAAAATCTCTAATTTGTAATTAAACCCCACTTAATGTAAAAAATACACTTTCTTTAATTATAATGTATTATATTTTTGTAAGTACTCACCACCTATAACTATTATTATGTTATTTAATCAACTTTATTGTTATTTCAAATTTTATTGTTACTTTTAATTCTTAGTTTTTTAAAAATCAAACTCTATTTTTCGTTAAAAATCATTTTTAAGAATTTTTTTTTTTTTTTTATATATATTAGAGAACCACTTTATGTTTGAGAGAGTTATTAGGATGCAATATTTATGTTATATCTCAATTGAAGTAGAAGTAGATAGATGTTAAATGATATGTTAAAAAAAAAAAAAATGAGTGTTCGATGAAATTGAAGAACATCTAATGTATTTTTATTTTTTTTTTACAAGAAAAAACATCTAATATTGATATAAAAAATAGAGTCTAAAATGTATTTGAAAGAAATAAAAATATATAGTTAATATAGTTAATTTAAAAGTCTGTTTATAAACATAACGATTTTGTTCTTCTAACAAAAATAATAAAAATTAATGTAAAACTTACTTATTTCACAACCAAATTTGTCTCATGATTTTGATTCATTTTCCATACTTAGTAATCAATTAGTATTTTCTTCAAAAAGATTGAAAATATATTTAAAAGGGAATCTAGGGTTTATTAAAATGAAAAAAGTTTTTATGATATATGTTAATATCAAACCATTAATAGGAAAAAAAAATTACAAAAGATTAAAATAGGAAATTAATTAATAATTATTGGTGGGTATACTAACAAACAATTAGTCATCTTAGTAATTTTATTCAAGGGTATTATTGTATTTTTAAAAACATACTATTTAAGGGTGTACTTACAGTTTTTAAGAGGTGTAAATATTGTCACTTGTTTAAAAATTGATGAGCTAATGTATTGTATTATGATTTGGGCTATCTATTAATCGGCTTATCATTTGAAGATATTTGTACCTCTCATAAACTGTATGTACTCCCCTACTGTAAACACATGGGTTCGAAATTTAAATGTCACCATTTGGGGCGCTTTTTGGGGAAGAGGCACCAAGTTACTAATTTAAGTTTAAAAGGCACCATTTTATGTGACCAAACAAAATTATCCCTTTTTTTGTCGCTTTGTCTGTTTTTGAAACGTTGAAAGAAAAGATCAGAGAGAGAAACCCTAACGGCGCAACAGTGCTTTAGCGGACCAAAATCTGATGGCGAACCACCGGCGACAGCTCTACAGTACCGATGTCGAATAGAAATGAAGGGCAAACAAAAATGAGACTGGTAAGTTTTTGTTTCTCACGCATTTTTGTTCTAGATAGGTTTTGTGTATTTGATGTAGATTAGGTTTGATTTGATTTGTTGTTCATTATGTTTGTTTGATGAGATTAGGTTAGTGTTTTAGTTTAAGAAAAAAATTTCTTTTTAAGACGATGAAGATCTGGGTTTATGAGTGTTTTTGAATCTTTATCGAGCCTTTTTGACGTGATTTCGAGCCTTTTTGTACTGTTATCGTGCGTTTTGTAAATGTTATCGAGCCTTTTAGAAGTGATTTCGAGCATTTTTGTACTGTTATCGTGCCTTTTGTAACTGTTATCGAGCCTTTTGAAGTGATTTCGAGCCTTTTTGTACTGTTGTCGTGTCTTTTGTAACTATTATCGAGCCTTTTTGAAGTGATTTCGAGCCTTTTTGTACTGTTATCGTGCCTTTTTTAACTGTTATCGAGCCTTTTTAAAGTGATTTCGAGTCTTTTTGTATTGTTGTCGTGCCTTTTTGAACTGCTATTGAGCCTTTTTGAAGTGATTTCGTGCCTTTTTGTACCTTTTTTAAGATGTTTTTGAAACCTTTACTTCGAGCCTTTTTGAACTGTTATCGAGCCTTTTTGAACTGTTATCTAGCATTTTTCAACCTTTTATTTTGAGCCTTTTTGAACTGTAATCAAGCCTTTTTGAACTGTTATTCGAGCTTTTTTGTTTGAGCCTTTTCAAACGTTACCCGAGCCTTTTAATGAAGTGTTTGTGCCTTTTCACAAACTACCCGAGCCTTTTGATACACTACCCGAGCCTTTTACTGAAGTGTTCGAACCTTTTGATACATTACCTGAACATTTTCATACACTGCCCAAACCTTTTTGTTCGAGCCTTTTCATGAACTCATATGTTTTTTTTCTGTGAATGTAGATGAGGAATCAACTAAAAGAGTCGCTTAAAACCCTATTGGGAGAATGGTTCAAGGGAAAAATTATACGGCATGACAATTTCCATGACCTGGTTGATATCGACAACGCATTTAATAATGTACCTGAACATCTGAGGATCTAAGACCGACATCGGTATACTGAGTCGTGTTTTGGTCATTTCCTAAAGATGCATCGTGAGATTCATTTTTTGGCTTGGATTGTCCATCGGCTGCTTTTGTGCGAGTTGCATCACGATGGGCCGGAAGATGAGATGAGATTTTTGTTAGGTAAGCATTCGGTCCGGTTCTCGAAGGTTGAGTTTTGTCTAATCACTGGTTTGAAGTTCGGAGTCATTCCCGACACGGTAAGGTATGATATGGTAGAGAATGAGATACATGAGCGGTACTTCCACGGTAGAGACATCGAGTTTGAAGAGTTGAGAGCGGTGCTGCAGATTGGTATTTTGGTGGAGCAGTAGGATGCGGTAAAGCTATGCTTATGTTTATGCTCAACTGGATACTGATGGAGGTATACGAGTGAGATAAAGTTCCAGTATGGCAATGGAAGCTAGTGGAGGACTTAGACGCTTTTGATGCGTTCCCGTAGGGCGCACACGTGTATAGGTGGTCAATTTATTGTTTCAAGTATGCGTTGGATGGTCGACGGGAGCGGTTTGAGCAACGACAGCAAAAAAGGGGTGCTGACATACACACAACTGAGACGTACAACATATATGGTCTACCGCACGCACTATTGGTGAGAATTTAAAATTTGAATCCATATTTTAATTATAATTTTTTTTTATATAACTAATGTATTTACTTCTTATCGTACTTATAAATTATACAGATATTTGCCTTTGAGGTTATCCCCGAGCTTGGGAATAAAAAATATGAGACCCGTACGGCAATCTCCGAGCTACCACCCCCACGTATTCTGAAAATGGGAGTTGAGTCAGCGACCGTGGGGGAGAAAACTGGATGGCATTTTCACTGAAAGGGTAAGTATTGTTGTTGTTAATTTTCATAGTTTTTAGTATGTATACAATTACAATAATCTAACTCTGATTTCAGATGTTTGCACGGCGTGAATTGGTGCCGACGAGTGTTAAGATGGCTCAACGTTACTATGAAGGTATATACTTGAGAGACAGTCTGTATGATGCCGATGTTGCTGATATACCTGGTCACGTCCCGGAGCATGAAAGACGTAGAAGTGCTGGACCCATTGATACAGAGGGTGCATATTCCGAACCCAGTGATATAGAGGGTGCGTATTCCAGACCCAGTGATAGGGATGGTGCGTATTCCGGACCCAACGATATGGAGGGTTCAGACCAGGAGGGTGGGAGTCGGAGTCCTGTGAGGCATCAGCCGGTACGATTCACTTTGCCCAGACAACCTTGACCTAGGGGTGATTCAGTTTCGGAGGGTCGCAGTGAGAGTCCTGAGAGGCATAGACAGGTACGATTCACTATGACCAGACAGTCTTGACCTGGAAGTGATTCCCGAGGAGGCGATTCCCCGAGGAGGCTTTGGCGGGCATCCACAGGTATGTAAAAAATATTATAAACACATTATTTAATTTCAATCGAGTGAACAGTTTAAGTGCTGACAGAGTTTCAAATCGTTTCAGGGCTGGGATCGTAAATTCGCTGAAGTGATGGATGTTGTCCAATCTCTACGGGTTGATGTGATGGAGGCTATCCGAAAGAGTGATGAGAAGCGAGATCAGCAGCATCAGGAGTTGTTGGATATGATCTGGGCGCTTCAGGGTCAGGGTCAAGGTCAGACATCGTAGTCCTGTATGGATGGTCCACCATTCGATGACCATTACAGAGACTTTAGTCCCACAGGCAGGACAGGTACACATCAGCATGGGACAGACCAACAGATCATACATGAGTAGGCACCTACTACGAAGGCACATACTGCGGACACAGTATCTGATCAGCCGGGTCATGTTATGACAGAACGAGCAGAGGTACCCGGTGGTACAGAGATAACACTATTGGAACAGGTGCCTCCTTCGGTTTTACCCGACGGTAGTGCTGGTACAGAGACAGGACTTTTGGTACGGGAGCTACCTGGTGGATCTGTGCCACCTGTTCTTCCACATGACCTGGCACATGGTTCATTCTCACAGCGCATACCACCTCCAGTAGATCCCAGCGCAGTGCGACCCTTGAAGCGATCCAGGCGTAACTCCCCCACTCATTAGTGCGATACAAGGAGAGAGAGCAATACATGGAGGGAGAGATCCTCTTCAGAGCGCATCCTTTCTCGGGGAGATACACGGCGGGAGAGATCCTCCTCACATCATATCCCTCCTTATAGAGATACACGACGGCAGATCGTCCTCACAGCGTAGCCTTCCTCACAACAATCCACGGAGGCAGAGATCCTCCTCACTATGCACACCTCCGGTGGAGTCTAGTTCTTGAGCCTGTAGTCCGTCCCAGATTCAGTGTCAGTTGCGGGTTGGTAGGCCAGGTTGGCAGCTGATGACCCCATACACTGACCCATGTAGGCCGAAGAAGCCAAGGACCAGGCTATCATCATCAGTGCATGCATTCAAGCCCTATGATTTGTTAGATCCTAACCATGTTACTGCGTACCAAGCCTACAAGAGGAACACCACGGGGGAATTGTATGTATAATCGTTCATTACACAATCTTTTAATTAATATTACTTGGTCATCTAACTTCTTCAGCAATTATGCAGACGTGATGTGGATATACATATACCAGTTGGTGTCACTTGGTTCCAACGGTTCCAAACCAACTTTATGGATTTGGAGGATACGGTATGGTCCTTACTTTAACTATCTGTAAAAGTTTTTACTTGTAATGGTTGAATCCTAACAATATAAAATGTTTACATTGTCAGCACATTGATGCGTACTTGTTGATTTTACGGAAGCGTCAGCGAGCATACCCCGCTGTCTACGCTCAGAGGGTCAACGTATTGGATTCCCAGTTTTATGTAAGTTTTTGTACAGTACGGTTTTCATATTTTCATTGATGTGTTTAATAGATCTATTAACTAACATTGTAGTTAATTTTCTATATACAGTCATGGTTAGATATTCAGTGGGAGCGGATGTTCGGCAGTGGGGTGGCCGCACCCCCTAAGGAGTGGTCTATACTGAAACACAAGTGGCACGATGGTGACCTGAAGACGGTCCGAGGATTAGTCCCGTCAGGAAACCGGCCATGGCACAAGATTGATTGGGTGAGTATTTAAATTACAAGGTTTCAATGTGTTTAATACTATGTTTAGATTTCAAACACATAACACTATGTTGAAACACTAACAGGTTATGATACCTTGAAACCTTGGACGCAACCATTGGGTACTGGCCAGCGTCGACCTCACACAAGGGAAGATCTACTTTTTAGACCCGTTCAGATAGGAGGTTACATGGGAGTACAGGAATAAGCAGGTCGCGTGCCTACGTTGGTTTATACCCTCGATGTTGCATCAGGTCAAGTTTCACTCCAACAGAACGAAGGATGATGTGACATACAGTTTGTCAAAGAAGGCCTTCCGGATGAGCATCATGGATGAATCCCGTGGGGTGCCCCAACAACATCAGGGTATGACTGTTTCAACATTTTATTCTATCTCACTCGGTTTTAATTAAATTCCATTCTAATGGTTGTTCATATGGTGATTTGCAGCAGTAACTGTGGTGCCCATACTTTGAGATTGGCAGAGTACTTGTTGGTAAACAAGAAGGAGTTCGACTAGAAAGAAGAGGATATGGGCACCATCCGGGAGAAGATGGTTGTGGAGGTTTATTGTAACTCGCTTCACAACACTGTTGTATAGATGATGTATATATAGGTTGTTCCCTGAGTTGTAATTGATGTACATAACAGATTCATTTATAATTTTCATTAATCAATTAATTTTTTTCAATTCCAACCCGCGCGTGAACAATTTAGTGCGTTGGAACACGATTTAAAAAATACAATGAAAATGAACAACTAAAGCTTAACGATTTAAACAACACAACTGTATTGAGCTTGGTTCCCAAAGTCTGAACGATGTTAGAAGACATCAACTTGGAGACATGTTCCTCAAGGTGCTTTTGGTGGCAATTCGTCTTCATCTTATACTGCATTGTTATGTTTAATTGCCTTCCTTATCAGGGTACGTTTGTTTGTTGTGTCCAATTGAATGACAGATGCTGCACTTGCGACGGTATTCCTCGGGGACAATTCTACTAGGACCTTCATTAACCATAGGCAGGTTGGAACACCTCCTGCTATTATGTCCTGGTTGTCCACATCTTCTACACGACTGTGTGGTTGTCCTCTCCGAAGACGAGGCATGTCGACCCTCCATCGGCTGACCTGATTGTCTCTTTGTTTTTGGATTTAAAACCACCCGCGTTGCGATGTTAGATGGCATAACCCATGAAGAAGGATGGCTAACAGGCATAATAGGAACCGAGTATGCATCAATAAGTGTCTCCTTCTTGTAGTAGTCTACACACAAAGATGTGAAATTCAAGTTTCGCTCCCTGCAACAATGAAAATAGTGAAATTCACGTTTGGGTAGTATAATGTGTGAACTGTAACTTGTCAAGTACCTTGCCGCTGCGAGTGCATGTGAACATAAAAAAAAATCCATTTGGAATTTGTTGCATGTGCAAGTCTTGCGGGCTAAGTCAACCGTCCACTGTTTTCCCTTGTGTCTGACGGAGAATATATTCCAGTCAACTGGATTTACGGTCATAAAACCGCACTTCTCGACCCGTTTCAGGATTATAAGATGTTCTGCGTCGGTCAATCGATGACGCATGGACCGTGCAGCTGCATGACGATCGTGAAACCACTTTTGTAGCATATTCCTAATGAACTCTGCCAGCGTCATCAATGGCAGTTGCCGTGCGAATTTTAGGCATGAGTTTATGTACTCTGCAACATTTGTGGTCATCACCATGTACCTTCTTTGGGGACAGTGTACGTAGGACCATTTGTGAGAACCGGCATCAATAGCATAGTCGAATGCAGCCTTGTGCAGCTTACATAACTCCTCCATGTGACTATTATACTTTAATTCACTGTACGACCTAGCTGCGTCATTCATTATGTTAGCAACATCCTTTCTATAGAATCACTTCTTTATATTTTCACCAAAATGCCAGCAACATATGGTATGAGTTGCATAAGGGAACACTTTAGAAATCCCTGCTTCAATGCTTGCATGACGATCGGAAATGAAAACCAAATCATCTATATTACCAAGGGAACCCCTCAAGCATTCCAAAAACCACTCCCATGAAAGATTGTTTTCTGAGTCACCATACCCAAAAGCAATTGATACATCTGTTCGTTTCCATCTTGTGCAGTTGCCACAAACATTATACCCCCAAATCTTCCCTTCAAATGGGTACCATCAACTGCAATCACAAGACGTATACACCTCTGAAAGCCTCTAATTGAGAACCCTAACGACATGAAAAAGTAGAGGAATTTATCATCGTCAGTGCATTGTAAGTCGGTAATTGTGCCAGGATTTTACTGTCCCAGAACGTATGCAAAATATGGAAAGAGTTGGAAAGCTTCTTCATGCGTTCCATAGGTCAATGATAATGCATATTGAAGGGCATCGTGTGCCTTACTGTACATGATTTGTATGCCATACATTGTTTTCATATCGGCGATGACGTCATTGGGACACGTGAGACGACCATCATGTTGTTGAAGTCTAGGTGCAACGACTTCTCCGATTATGACTGCACTAGCTTGTCGATGGCGACGGTGAATCTCCTCCAAGGGACAACTGTGTTCGTTGACAAAACTTCTCACTTGAAAGTATGTCCCTTCATCTCTCCTCACCACTCTTAATTTCCATGTACAGTCGTCAATGATGCAAACCAGATGTAAAGTTATCTTATTGGACCTTTTCACCTTCCATTCAAAGTTATGATGCATTGCAAAATGGCCAACTAGCCTCTTCAAATCCTTTTTACTCGGAAAAAATTGACCTTTATAAATCATGGTTCTAGGTTCTGGCGTTGCCAAGGTGCTAATTGTATCAATACCAAACGAATATGAATATGCTCTGGGAATAACCCACGTTGCAGATGCTGTTACATTATACTGGACCTCGGAAGGCCCAGGCATATCAAGTGGAGTGCAACTAACTCCTTGTACATTTCTACCTCGTGTTTTAATTTGTGCGGGGTCTTCATCCACATTTTTTAGATCATCAACCTGATCATTAACCTGTTCATTATTTGCCTCATTATCCACCTCAGGGTTCGGGTAATTGTTCTGCTCATTGTATTGCTCATTTCGAAAACCAAACACATCGCCAAATTGAGGTTCAACTAAATCTTCATGGTTGACCGCTACCGGTGGGACACCACACATGTTTCCCCCACCTTCGGTGGCACTTCTTTGGGTGAACACTTGGTTGCTACCGCTAAAGGATCCTAATTGTTGGGTATTTTCAAGATGAGGAATATCATTCCTGATCACATCTCCAGCTGTCCTCTCAGCTACACTGACACATACTTGAGGGATAACTCGATCTTCCCCTAGCATAAACTGCACATCGTTGTCATTTCTTATAAATGTGTGACATGTACTGCCAGGAACAATTGATATTGATGACAGATCAACATTGAATTTGTTTACATCATAATTCACAATGGTATGCACGATTGCCACCAATTCTTTGTAAGTCATATCCTTTGACATATACATTCCCTGATTATCAGATCCAACAAACCTTTGACTTCCGTCGGGTAACTGCTCCCATCGACCATTGTAAGATATTACTATTCTAACCTGATTCATGATGCTGTCAAATTAATCATCACAAAGCATTAATGAAAATTCAGGACTACAAACTTTTTTCAAATATTACATTTACAAAGGCTATGGTGAGGATATTGAAAAGTCTCGGAGAAGACATGAAAAGGCTCATAGAATTCTTTAAAAGGCTCGATTAAATCACATGAAAATGCTCAAAAATTTCTTCAAAAGGCTCGGGTAAATTGCATGAAAAGGCTCGGGTAAATCGCATGAAAAGGCTTAAAAAATTCTTCAAAAGGCTCGGATAGTGAATGGAAAGGTTCGGGGAAGACATAAAAAGGCTCGAAAATTCTTTAAAAGGCTCGAATAGTGAATGAAAAGGCACGAGTAACACATGAAAAAGCTCGGATAGTGAAGACATGAAAAGGCACGGGTAACACATGAAAAGGTACGGAAAACACATGAAAAGGCTCGAATAGTGAAGACATGAAAAGGCACGGGAAACACATGAAAAGGCTCGGATAGTGAACACATAAAAAGGCACGGGAAACACATGAAAAAGTTCGGATAGTGAACACATGAAAAGACTCGGGTAACACATGAAAAGGTTCGGGCATCACATGAAGAGACTCGGAGATCCAAAAATTCTAACAATGGCTGGTTTACAAAATATGAACAAATTAAAAGAAGAAAGTTCAAGAAATATTACCTTATTTTATAAGTTGAAGATGAAACTCGAGGCAACGACAAATCTTGAACTTTTATTTGTAGATAGAGAGAGAGAGAGAGAAAAAAGATCAGAGAGAGAGAGTCGTTTTTGTTGGAAGTGTGGAGAGAGAAAAGTACAAAGAGAATAACATAACTGATTATCTAAATGTAATTTTGGTAGTTCACCATAATATGTGCCTTTTAAACTTAACTTATTAAACCACTGACAATATCACCAAATGAGTTTGAAAATGTGACATTTCGTACCATTTCCACGTAAACACACACCATTAAAAATTTTAAAAAACTATAATTTATAAATAAACCCTGCTTAATGCAAAAATGCCCTTTCTTTATGTTTATTATATTGTATTTTTGTAACTACACCTATTTTATTATATAATCAACTTTATTAATATTTAAAATTTTGTTATTTATTTCTTTTTAAAAAAAAATATATATATATATATATAACTCTTAAATACATAACTTATATTAAAATGAGCTGAGTTTTGAGCTAATTTTATTTACAAGTCATAGATTAAAATAAAAATAATAATAATAAGGCAATTGCCTTTGCTGCAAAGACTGACGGCAGTAAGGTTTTTTTTAATTTTTTAATTTTTTAATTTTTAATTTTTAATTTTTTTATTTTTTATGAAGTGAATAGTAAGTTAAATGCCCAGAATTTGTTTCAAAAATAAATACCTAGAATATACAGATGTGTGTGCAATGTGCTTGTGTAAAAGGCAATATTTCCGAAACAAATAGACAAAGCAAGCTATGTATGCCGCGGGTGTGTGCAAGTGTGTAACAGACAGGTACACAAACAAAAAAAAAAACAAAACAAAAGGGTAGAGCCGTAGAGATTTTTCTCTCCTCATGGGTTTTTTTGCATCGTGAACCAATGAAACTTTTCGAATATATAATTATCTTTCAACCGGTACTACAACCCGAGAGTGATTCCAATTGGTAATTAAAATTAGTATTTAGGACTTGTTTATTAATTAGGAATGGAGGGAATCGGAATCAGGTTCCACTGAAAAAGGAATGGAGGGGAATCAAAATTAAGTTAGTAAATTTCATTTCAGTGTTTACAAACAATTTAGGAATAAAAAATGGAATCAAATTTATTCCCTTTCTAGTGTTTAGTTCAACTAAAGAATCAGAATTATATATAGTTGATTACAAAAATACCTTTGTGTATATAATATGTTGAAATATATTTTTTATTATGAAAAACTATTTTTTATACCGCTTATAACACTATAACTAATAATTAACATCTTTATATTGTAAACTTTCAACTAATTAGTGAATAATAATTAAAAATTGAGGAGTAATTCAGATTTGAAAGCATAATTAATTTGATGTTGAATTAATTTCTCACATTTAGCTCGAAAATTAAAACACAAAATAACTCAACATATACAATCATTAAGCGAGCCATTTGTCTATACCATATGTAAAATGAACATTAGATACAGATCTATTAAGATAACTTCATTAAAAAAAAATTAAAGTCACTGTAGTATATATATACAATACATGCTTTACGGAAAAAGAAAAAAAAAAACTTAAACAAAACAGTATATATAAAATTAAAGTCACTATAGTGTATATATATATATACAGTCTCATTCATATCAGAGCATCCTTATATAACTTTATCAGGATATTGGATGTGAGTCACTCATTTATAAAAGTGATTTGACAAGTGCATACATACCAAGTCAAAGTATGTAAAACGAGTGGCTCACGTCCAATGTCCTTAAATAATTTTATCAGGACATCCTCATATGAAAATTTCCATACATATATATATATATATATAGTATATGCTTTATGGAAAAAGAAAAAAAAAACTTAAACAAAACAACGATGAATATTTAATACTGCTTTAGTAAAAGGAAAGAAAAAAACTCTCTCTCTCTATATATATATATATATACGGTCCTGTTCCTATCAGGACATTCTTATATAACTTTATTAGGATATTGAATATGAGCCACTCATTTATAAAAGTGATTTGACAAGTCCATACATACCAAGTCAAAGTATGTAAAACAAGTGGCTCACATCTAATGTCCTTATATAATTCTATCAGGACATCCTCATATGAAAATTTCCGTATATATATATATATATATGAATATGCAATACATGCTTCATGTAAAAAATAAAAAAAATAATAAAAACTTAAACAAACGGCATAGCATAGATTTGACAAAAAAAGAAAGTAAACACCAATGAGTCAAAGATTTCATCAACACATTTCTTATGCATATATATATATATATACACACACACCATAATTTCATACTAGATTCGATATTCATAAATATAAAATCAGTGCAACAAGTCAATAATATTCATCAACGTGATTTTTATATATATTCAAGAAATCTAAGATTAAAAACAAAAAGTGTACCTATAGCAAAATTCGGAAGAAAACGATGAACAAAAAAGAATGAAAGAGAACAATCTCTAAAACAGAACGATAAAATGGAAAGACTTTTTTTTTTTTTTTTTTAATTATTATAAGTGAAGATATTTTAGTAAAAATACATAAATTCCCTTTTTCATTCAGGAAAAGGAATTTGATTCTTATAGTGGGTGGGGGAAATCAAATTCCCTTTCCATCAGTAATTTAATTACTTATTTGAGAGTGAGGTTCACATAACTTAATACCCTGAAAAATTAGTAAACACTGGAATTCATAAATCAATAACTTAATTCCTTTTTCTGAGTTTGATTACTGATTAGTAAACACACTTAGAAAAGAAATTAGGGTTTAAGAAAATAGAAAGGGATAAACAACATAAATGAGAATCAAATAAATATTAGGAAATAATTTGATAAAATTTATCTTTAAAAAGAAAATAGGAAATAATTTGTGTTGTGGGTATGCTTACAAACTATTTAGTCGTTTTGGTCATTTTACTTAAGAGTAATAATGGAATTTTAAAAATATATTAAATTGGGGTTTAGAATTGTAGATACCATTTTTAAGGGTGCAAATAGGGAGCCGATATTGACACTCATAAATATGATAAACACACCCATATTTTAATAAAAATTTTAATTACAAAAATATCCCAATAGAAATTTACCAATAAGGACAAATTAGTTTAATTAAAAATAAAAAAAAAAATACTATATACACCCATTAATTACACCCATATCTTCAACTATATCACTTAATTTATTTTATTTAAAAAAAAAAAAAAACCCTAATTCAATTTTTTTTTAAACCGCAAAACTTTTTTTTTTTTGAAACGGTTGCCAATATATTACTGAAGACAAAGTAAAAACAACACCAGACCAGACCAGGTAAAACACAACACTAGGCCACAACAACAAAGGGCTAAAAAACGAAAAAACATAAAAACAAACTTAGAAAGCTACAGCACCAAGACACCAAACGACCTCCAAAAACAAATCAAAACAAAGAAAAAGTAAGCAGAACAGAGCACAACAGAGTACATTAATAATCTACGAAGAATATATATATATATATATATTAAGTTTTCTAATGATGGTGTTGTTACTAGTGTAATAGTGTAATTTTGTTTTCCACTACTGTTGGTAAAAAACAAATAGCAGGGTTTTACATTGGAGAAAAACTTGATAGCTGAAAGCCTTGATATTACTCTTAAATATTTCTTTTGTTATTTATTTTGGTAAAGAAGAATAGTAGCAGGATTTTACTTTTCAAAGCTGCATGCTCAAATACTCTTATTCATATAATAAATATCATAAGCATGCCTTAGGTAAATACACAGCCTGAAATTAGCCTGAAGTAGAGATTCTTGAGCGTTAATAAAAAAATAAGAGTTACAGATATAAATATGTTATGAAATAAATAAAATAAACAAGAACATAATAACATAAATATAAAGTAAGAAAGGAGAGAAAATTGTAGCCCAAAAAAATAGATTCTTTTATTCCTCAATACTTCTCAATGGTGTTTATAACTTGATGAGACCTCCCTTTTATAGGCTCACAATATAGTAGTTACCAACTTGAAAAGACACCAGTCATAAACTTGAGAATAAATGGAGCCATAGACTTGAAAATAAATGGTACCATAAACTTGAGAATAATTTGGGGAAGGTGAAGGATAACAAGTTATATTGTGAGATGGACATTCATTTATATTATATTTCCATAACACTCCCCCTTGAATGTCCATTTTACATAGAATATGTCTCGTTAAAACCTTTACTAGTAAAAACCCAATAGGATAAAAAACTAGAAGAGGAAAAATAGTACAATATTCATCTACATATCAAATTAACCTTTGAAGGTATTTGGGACACTAAACTGCCTCGTTAAAATCTTACTAGGAAAACCCTATGGGATAAAAACCTAGTGAAGGTATGTAAAATTTTCTCCAAAATCAATATCTCCCCCCTGATAAAGTGATAAATACGCTCCCCTTCATTCTGACATGGGTGCTTCAATATTTTGTAAAGATATTGCATCCCGATATTTTGTACCAAGATTTTGTTTGTTGCAATCGGTAGTGTATTTATAAATAAATCTTCAAGATTGAAAACTTGTGCGTATTTTTTATCACCACCTTTTTGGAGATCATATGTAAATAACTTTAATAAAATCGATTTCTGAATTGGTCCAACTAGTTATAGACAACATCATGTTGTTTTATTATAAAAACACAAGTTGAACTTGTATTTGGTACTTCAGGACCTAAAGTTCTTTAATGACAAGAGGAGATCATACACTACTTTAAGTTATGGAACAAATATCGAGAAATCCATTCAATGTGTTTTATCCATGGAAAAGTACTTCAGGACATTTTCTTTATATATGTTGACTCATGTTTTGTGGGATTTTGTTAGTCCATCTTTTCATTTCAGGCCCGTTATTAGAAGCCCAATGATGAAAATGGTTGAAGCCAGAAGAAGCCCAACAGTAATGCTCCCGCTAGCCTGGCCCAACTGATGTGCTCTACTTGACCCAAACTGAAGCTAAGTGATACGGTGCGTTTTGGCTTATCAATGTAAACTGATAAGACTGACTCAGGATTCTCTTGGTGATTTGGCAACAGATGATTGGCTGACTCCTGCACAGATGGACCTTATCTTGTTGGTGACTATATAAGTGAAACGATTGTGAGAAAATTCATTCAGTTGTTTTCTCTAGGGTTTCTTTGATATTCCAAAAGCTTTCTCTTCTCTGTATTTTTCTTGGTGTTCTTGAGATTCTTCGTGGATTTCTAGTTTCTCTTCTTTGAATTTGTAAGAGAGATAAGAGAGATAAGAGAGAAAAAGAGAGATCTGTGAGTGGTGATTCTGTTGATGTAACTTTTGAGCATTTCTGGGTTTGTTCTTTTCAGACTTAGGTTGTGTTAGTGGCTTGTGTGGTTGAGTGTTGCTGTTTAGGGTTTCTGGGCTCCTTTTGAGGGTTATCAGACTGAGTCCTAGATAGACTAAATCTGTATATATTTCTCATATAGTGGAGTGAGTCTCTTGATCTAACTCAAAATGGATGTAGGCTTGTTCTCAAGTGGAACCACTATAAAACGTTGTGTCTCTTTTCTTTTCTGCTTTCTTGTTCATATTATTGTTGCTTGGTACATTATCTTGTTTTGTATTACTTGTGTTTAAGTGAATCTTGAACATGTTATAGTAATCATCGGTGGATCTAGAATCTGGTAAGGGATCTAGATTCACAACATGTTTAATATCAAACTCATTAGCTGAGATTAAATATTATTTTCCAAGACTTTTCATCTTTAGAAATTATTCCTCTAATATATATAATTTATAAACTTAGCATAATTTTTACTAAGCTTTACACAATAAACATATATTTATTTTAATAAATATTCAACATAACGAATACACTTCATGCATTCTGATTGTTTAATTTTCACTATACAAAACTTAATGTAGTTTAGAATAACTTGCTTAAGACATTTAAATCCTTCGAGGATTTTTATTTATAGTCAAACTAGGTTTCTGCAATAAACATTTTATCTTAATTCATACGAAAAATATTCAATAAGTTTGATGTCATCAAACATGTGGACTACAGGTCCAAAGCTTTCAAGTTTTACATTAATAGAGCTTTGCATTTTAATTGCTAATAATTTCTATGTCGACATTTCTATAATTTATAATACAAGCCTCTCATCATTTTTCATAATATGCAACACAAATAATTAATGATCTCAATTTCTATACAAATATATTTCATTATGATTATGTAATTCATGTTCCTCTTCAAGGGCTTATTCTAATAACTTTACTGTTAAATATATACTATACATGTCTTTCTATACAAATATCTCTCCAGGAGAAATATAATCACATTAAATTTAATATACGTGCCTCTACTGGGACAATTGAGATTCTTTTATTTTCTTCAACGGTGTCATAGGGGAGATTAACATTTCTATATATTTCTTCAGGATTTTATTTTCATTTATGATACTAGCTCTTCAAGAGCCTTATATGATGAAGATTTATCTATCACTCGAGTATTATTTTAAATATGATCATGATCTTATAATTTCAGTTCAATGAACCATATCTTTTGAACCAAAATCGTCTTTTACTACTTTACTGTCTAACAAATGATTTTTACTGCCATTTCATAAATTGTTCTACAGGAACAACCATCCGGGTTTATATATTGGTAGAATGTAAGATTTATCTATCACTCGAGTATTATTTTAAATATGATCATGATCTTATAATTTCAGTTCAATGGACCATATATTTTGAACCAAAATCGTCTTTTACTACTTTACTGTCTAACAAATGATTTTTACTGCCATTTCATAAATTGTTCTACAGGAACAACCATCCGGGTTTATATATTGGCAAAATGTAATTTTGTTATTTTATTTGAATCATCTGAAAATTTATTTGCATATCATGCAATTCACAAGATGATGCATACCTTCTAATTTTACGACGTTTATCAACTTATGATAATTCTCCCCCTAACGACAATAAAATTTACTTCAAGGAATTATATGCATCATAATAATTTTCCACATTAACTCATTTGTTTTGTCATATTGTCCTTTAAAGACTAATTTACATGGTCTTATTGTTTTTCAAGGACATTCACTAGCAAAAACTAATTAGTTATGAAATGAATATCCATATAAAATATTTCAATATTTTGATGCATCGTTTACTTTTAGTAAAGTTTATTGTCCTTCAGGGACATTCATTAACATGTAATCATATAATATAAGAAATATGATAAATTATTTTGGTACGAGACAAAATGAATGAGATAGAATATTCTTAAATAAAATAATATAATAAGAACTTCAATTCCTCAAATTTCATGTTTTTAGTCAAGTTCTTAAAAGCTCACATATTTTTTTGGAAACTTCTAGTTCGTGTAGGAACTGCTGGTTCATAAATGAAAAATCACATGTTTAAAGCTTCGGGTTCTTAAAATAAAATCACAATTTTACTTTTCAAATGAAAATATAACTATTATTAGATCAAATTTAGAACTTCTAGTTCTAATTAAATTTGATATCAACAATTAAATACAGAGCTACAAGTCTAATTAGTTTGGAATTGATAACATCGGATTCTAATAAGATAATTATTCAGAACTGCAGATTCAGATTTGTATTAATATTAAGAGCTTTAAGCCTTTGCATTTTCCATTTCAAATATTTGAGTAGCCAAATATTCATCTAACAATAGAAATTTAGATCCTCTTTTGATTCAAAACTTCAGGTTTAAATTTCAGAACTTCGGGTTCATAGTCAACAATTTATATTCAAATTTAAAACGGCATATTCTCAATTGGATTTAATTTTGAAACTTCTGGTTCTATATATGTCGATAAACTCCTGGAAGATCCAACGTAGTGGCAACTACAGAGCATACTCATAAAATTTGTTGTGTGGAATAAATAACAATAAGTAAATTTTATTGAAATACTTAATTGGATATAATATTCTTAATTGTCTAGAGACAATTTCTTATATAGTAGATCTTCCAGATCTAACCAAATACAAAGTGTCAATTTTCATATAATTTATTTTCACTTTGTGTCATATATTAGCTCTTCTGGAGAGTTCATTATTCTTGCTAAAAATCAACAAAATATTTTAGATATAGCAAGCAAACTTTTATAATTATTAGAAGGTGTATTTTACATCCTTTCAATCTTCTTACTTTGTAAAGGTGTTATTCCACTTCTAGTGGAACAATTTAAATTTAAATTTCTTTATAGTGATCACATTGACATCAATAATTATTTAATTACAACAATATCCACAATCATCACCATGACTTATATAACATTCACTTCAGGGAATGATATTGATCAAATTGGGTGATATCAATGATTTTATGATCAAAACTAATTATTTTGTTCAACCATGAAAAACATGATATAAACTAATAGTATGCTCAAATATATACGTTATTAATATTGCCACTTCTAAAGCAAATTTAAAGCATAAAATAGTGAAATATATACTGCTACTTCTGGAACAATATTTGAAACAATATAGACTCATTATGTTTCATCGATCATGTTTTCATTTACTTAGTGATCAAAACCCTTTTTAAGCAAATATATATATAAGGACAATTAATTCATTGATGATAAAATATTTATATTAGAAAAGAACAACTAGACCCTTTTTTTTTTAACAAATAAAATAAAATATAATTCATGATATATCATATAATTTATTAAAAACAACAACAAATATCTAGCATGATATGAAGTTTTTTTCATGATTTGTTGGAACTTGCAATTACAAGTTTAATGCTAATATAAATCAAAGCAATAAGAAAAATCTCATCTTTGAAAGAATAATGGAATATAAATATTATATTACTAAAACAACATGAATGTAAATCAACTTAAAATAAAACCAACAATTTTAAATTACCAAAATCAATGGACCGTAAAACTATATATCACAATGTGAATAAATTCAAATGTTAATGAATAAACAATTGAGACATTTCGTGATTAATAGGTGTGTGAAATATGAAAATTTATATTTTTCTGGTATATGAAAATATAAGATTTCATACCTTAATAAAGAGGAAGAAATAAAGAAGAAAGAATATTTCATTCATAGTGGTTGAGTCTCTTAATGTGAAATATAAATAACCAATAAAAATAATAGATCAAAAAATGTCAAATTCATGTGAAATATAAACAATCAATGATAGGTAGATAGATCAAAAATGTTTGAAAACAAAAGGCAAATTACATTTGCACTTTTTGGTCATATTAATATCGAAACTTAATGTTCTATTATATTATAAATTTATAGTTATGATTTGCAATTCTAGAACTCCAGGTTCCAAACAAAATTCATATTTGATGAAAATTTATAATTTCATTAGAACCTCCTGTTCATATGTAAACTTCATGTTTATAATCGAAAATCATGAATTGAGAACTTCGGGCTCCAAAATTACTCACATCAATCGAAATTCAGAACTTCGGGTTTTGATTCGATAATTCAAAATTTCATATTTTGATTTAATTGCAATCCATAATTTCCAATGAGATTTTATTAAGTTTCAAGCTTTTTGATTTTACAATCTTAGGACATTATATCAAGTTTTAGGCACTTTGATTTAACGTATTATCAAATATATATCAGATTGAGCTTCAGGCTCTTTGATTTTGAAATCTTTGGGTTGCAATATAATTAATTTCATTTTTACAATCTTCTGGTTGCAATACAGTCATTTAATATTTATTTTCTTTTATTGGCAACCCAATGAATATTAAGAATAAAATTAAGGAGAGAAATAATATAAACCAATTCTTTTTTTTTTTTAGCCCAAAATTAGAGAAAGAAATACTTTACTATTCTTAGAACTCTCGGTTGCACCAAGAAAGTTTTCTCTTATCATATATCAAACTTGGATCATATGACAATTGGTCTTCATATAAGAAACTTTCAAATCTGAAACTTGAAACACACAATGGTTAGAGATTTGTGTTGATAACGTGTTATGAAATTAATAAAATAAATAAGAACATAATAGCATAAATATAAAGTAAGAAATGAGAGAAAATAGTAGGCTAAGAAAAGAGATTCTTTTATTCCTCGATACTTCTCAATGATGTTTACAACTTGGTGATGCCTCTCTTTTATAGGCTCACAATATAGTAGTTACAAACTTGAAAAGACACTAGTCATAAACTTGAGAATAAATGGAGTTATAGACTTGAGAATAAATGGTACCATAAACTTGATAATAAATTGGGGAAGATGAAGGATCACATGTTATATTATGAGATGGACATTCACTTATATTATATTTCCATAACAAAATATAGTTAATAAAAATCAAAAATATATTTACATTTGATGAGTGATGAGAATTGCAAATCATATTTGAGAAGCAGAAAAGTCTGGAAAGTATTGTGTGTGAGAGCAAGACAATTCTGAGTCCAGCTATTTATACAAATCATTGAAAAAGTATGGATAATCCATTTGTCATGAAATCCTACAAATCTTAATCACAATCCAATACCGCTAGACTTTAAAAAAATCTTAAAAGTCTGGATCCAATACCTCAAGACTTTAAAAAAATCTTAAAAGTCTGGATCCAATACCTTATGACTTTTAAAAAATCTTAAAATTCTGGATCTAATACCTCAAGACTTTTAAAAAGTCTTAAAAGTCTCAATTGTCTAATAAAATCATGAACCAATACACCCCCCTTACATCTGATGAGTGATGAGAATTGCAGAGCATATTTGAGAAGCAGGAAAGTCTGGGAAGTATTGTGTGTGAGAGCAAGACAATTCTGAGTCTAGCTATTTATAGAAATCATTGAATAAGTATGGATAATCCATTGTGTCATGAAATCCTACAAATTTTAATCTCAATCCAATACTACTAGACTTTAAAAAAATCTTAAAAGTCTAGATCCAATACCTTATGACTTTTAAAAAATCTTAAAATTCTGGATCCAACACCTTAAGACTTTTAAAAAGTCTTAAAAAACTCAATTGTCTAATAAAATCATGAACTAATACACCCCCTTTGATACCAAAATGATAATCGTCCCTTCTACAAACTAATACCCGAACAAAACAACCGTTGATCAGGTGCGGATCCAGGTCGGGTATTTTAAGGAGGGTGTATTCAATTCGAATTTTAAAAGACTTTTAATGACCTTTATGAAATTAAAAAGTTTAGGTGTATTCAATGTAGACTTTTAACGACTCTATAAAAGTCATGAGGTATTCAATACAGACTTTGAAAGACTTTTAAAAAGTCTTTAAAAGTCATGTGGTATTCAATCAAGACTTTTTAACAGTTTATGAAAGTTATGAGGTATTCAAAATCTCAATGACTTTTAACGACTTTAAAATATCAATGACTTTTAATGATTTTTAGTTATAACAAATTTCACAATTTGTCTTCCATTCCTACCAAAGACTTTGAATGACTTTTTTTATATTATTTTTTTTATTTTTTTATTTTTAAGTAGAAAGAATTTCACTTTAAAAGAAAAATATAAAACTCTTTAAAAAACATCAACCACCAAATATATGTTCTATTTTCAAATAAAAATACACTTATTCTTAACAAAATTCATAAATAAAATAAAACGAATAACTTTAAAATGAAAAAACATTAAAAAAAAAAAAAAACATACAAGCATTAATGATCTATAAAAATAATAATAATAATAATATAAAAATAAAAATAAAAATAAAAAATAATATAAAACAACTCTTCATCAGTTATGCAATTAAGGACGAGAGATTTCATATTTTTTTACCTATATTTTTAAAGCAAATAAACAACACTGAAACAAATCAAATGAACTTCATTAATTATGTAAAATAAAAATAATAAAAGATAAAAACCATTACTTAACCATGCCAATATGCCATAATCAAAGTCGCGTATGAGCGTGACTCCATGTAATTATGATCAATATCAAACTACCTAGTACTTTTAGGTATGAATCTTATTCAACAACTAGATGAGGTTTTTATATTTTATTTTTAGTAACTTGAATGAACTTTTGGTTGATTTTTTATACTCATTGTCATACGTTCGTAGAGACATGTAAACGTTAATATTATTGTCGGTTTGCTACATTTACTCTAAAATAAAATTCATAATATTTTGACTAATTATAAATAATAAAAAATTGACTAATTATTAAAAAAAAAAAAAAGAGCATAATGTCTTTATAATGCAAAATATAATTAAAATAAAAAAATAATTAAAATCACATATATAGACATGAATGCTTTTGTCAAGTTTAATTAACGATATTTTTTTTTTATTTGGAAAATTATTTTTATTGACATGATAAATATATATAATTTTACTAAAACAAATTATACATTATATTTAGAAGTCAATGAAAGTCTATAAATGTCTATAAAAATCTTTTAAAATGAAAGTCTACGAAAGTTTTTTAAAATAAAAGTCTATAAAAGTTTTTCATAATCTTGTAAAGTCTATAAAAGTCCATAAAATCTGTAAAAATAATCCACTTAAAAAAAGTCATTAAATCTCTTTTGAAATCCTAATCGAATACACCCTCCTTAGCATACCTCACTCTATCGATATATAAAGCCCAAAATTCAAATCAAATGAGAAATGACATTTACAGATTTCTTTCTGTTTTGATTTTTGAAGCAACAATGGCGCTCTCCTCTGCGTTTCGAGAAAGGCTAGAACAGATGGAACACACCAGAAACGAACGCCTCTCGCTCCTGCAGGTCTGGTCTTCTCATCTAACCCTAACTTTCTGTTTGGTTGCTGAGAAAAACTCAAAAATTTTATTATTATTTTAATATGTTCACAGGCAGAGAAGGAAGCGCAAGCTAATAAGTCTCAAATTCTGTCATCGAAGCTTGCAATTATAAGGTCAATTGAACAAAGGTGTTTGTTAATCGATCAGAAGATTGCATCGCAGAATTTCAAAATCGCTTCCCTCAAGTCCGAGATCGAGAGATTGGATGCCAAGTACCTAGATAGTTCACAAAGACTGAGGTAAATATAATTATTTATTTATTGAGCTTTTATTGTTTATCATTATTATTGTTTTTTTGTTGTTGTTTCGTAATTGAAGTGAATTGGATTGGATTTCTAGGGTTTTGAAGAGTGAGGTGGAGGAATTGGAGGAGATGGAGAGAGAGAAGGAGAATTATTATAGATTAAAGGGTTTTGAAATGAATGAGTTTTTGGAAAATGTGGGTGATTTTGTTAGGGAACGTCGATTTCGAGTTGAAGAATTGAGGAACAACAAAAATAAGGTAAAAAATTCGAGCTATCAAACTCTCGTTTTGTTATATTCATTTATACATATAGTTGTTTCACTTACTTAGGTTTCTTTCACTTATTCAATCTATCACATTCTCATTGTCGTGAATTTTAATGTGCACAATCTATGATTGCGTACCTCCAAAGTGAAGAAATTTAGAAAATTGAACAATCTAATTTTGGTTTACAAGTGAGATTTGAAAATGAAGCACCGAAATCAGGCAATGGTCAAGGGTTAGACAAAATTATATAATTACTGCCAAGTTTTTTTTGTTTGTCTTTGAGATTTTATTTCTGGATGTATGTGAATGAACTTTGTGTTTACAATGGGTGAAAAAAATTTGTTTATGGAGGTTTCAAACTTATAGATTTCAGTAACGAATAGGAGAAAATGGCTTGTTTAGGAATTATCATTTTTGAAGATAAAGGGCTTTATTTTGAGTACATGGACTCTCTATTGTCAAAAGCCATTTCTCCTGAATCTCGATTGTGTTGTTTAATGTTTTTGTTTGCTCCAGGCAATACAAGAGATGGGTCATTTCATAATAAAATATCCAAACTTCCCTAACCAATCAGGATTTTGTGTCCTTAAAATGGTATACTCCTCTAATCTGTTGTGTGCTTTGGTGGGGATTTCAAGTGTTGTTCTAAAGCTATAATTTCCTTCTCACTAAAGTTTTCATTCTACACAATCACAATGGTTTCTCATTATAGCTTTGTATTCTATGCCATGTTTTGTTCTTGGTCAAAACTTTTTGAACATTCCTCTGTGAAAAACTGTTCAAAGAAACATATTAACTGGGCAGTTAGACTTTTCTTTCTTCTTCAACCAGTTAATTATGTTATCTCTTTGATTACAATCAGGTAGATTAGTACGGTTAATTGTCATCAAGATGCTAAGTGACTGAAACTGCGAGACTTGAGAAGTCTGATTCCGGTTTTGTGGCTCAAGGGATTGTAAATAAAGTTTAACTTCCTAGGCTGAATTAATTTTTCAAAGTTTTCTTGACTTTTTTGAGTCTTAATTAGTGGTTTTCCTCTAACAGATACTAAACATGAAAGTTAAATGGAAATATACTAAAATGGAGTAGTTTTGAAAGCATTCGTATTAAAATGTTGGAAGCCATAGTCTACGTTATACATATAGTTTATACTTATTGGTTCTTTTACATTGTGGAGATCAATGCTAATGAATTTGAATTTCATGGTTGGAGCAAGAAAAATGACTACTATGTGGTTCTTGTATTAGCATTATAAAGTTTAGACGATATTGGTGGCAGATTGAGATAAAAAGACTCAAATAAAAGTCCTAATGATAGATTTGTAGAATTTTGATTAATGATGATTTTTGATTATATAGTAAAATGGTCTTGATCTTGATGAGAATGATTATTAACATTAAGTTTGTCATTTTACTTGGATGACCTGCAATAATTTTCCTGTTAAATAATTATAGTTTTCACTAGCCCATTTGAAAGTAATGGCTCTCATATGAATTTGATCTCTCTTCAGCTCAACTCAACCTTCAAGGAACTTCAAGGCAACAACGGATACTCGAGTTATTCTGAAATATCTGCAGCTGAAATGAGAAAGTCTGAACTTGTTGCTATGAAAGAGAATATGAACAAGAACTTAGCTTCGAATTACGAAGTAAGAGCACATTTGCAAAATCAGCTTCAAAACATATTGATTGCACAAAATCAAGAGAGGAGGAGACTGTAACTATTTCCTGAAGACAGAGGAATCAAGCACAAGGTAATTGGCCATGAGGAAATGAGGCCAACATGTCAAAATTAAGCATAATTGTGCACAGAGCACAAATTGTGACTGACCTTACGCCGTAAATCAATAGTCATTAATATGTTTGCTCGAGGTTATTGTGGCCGGATGCCATGAGGCTGGCCTTGGAAAGTTTTACTTACCTTTGTTATTGTAGATGTCGATATCTGCAAAAGCCAACTCGGACAGTTCAGTCCCTGCAAACTAACGTAAAGCAAGTTTAGTAAGTGATCTCCGATACTCAAGTTAGTGTCTGAGAGCAAAAAACGTGGCCAACTGTTGTAAAATCGTGAACTTTTGTTAGAGGGATAACCATTACATGGGGGCTCACTCTGTAAAGGGATAAAAATCTCTTCAATAACGCTTAATGCAGAGAATGTTTAATTACTAATTTGGTTGTTTTGCTTCATGGCTCTTAGAAGGGGAGATTTATTTCAACTGCACTCTGACCTTGGACTTCTTCTTTTGATGGGAAAATACTCACTAATGTCACTCTACTCGCAATGTGTTAATTGCTCGGTCGGTATTAAAAAAATGAAAATAGAGTGAAATGAGTGTAATACATTAATCTAATCATTACACGTCATGTGACATGATATTAAAAAAATGATCGAAAGCATGTTGTGAAAGCATGTTGTTTGGTCATCATTGGGTTTATGGTTAGATTGAGTTTGGGCTAAAATATACATGTATACCATGGAACCAAACAAGTGCAAACTTGATCCGAATCGTTTCATGCCAATAAATGTGTCATAACTACGATAAAATGAGATTGGTTTAATGATAAACCTCGTCCCTCACTCAGGTTACCCTAATCCCAAAATATTGTAGTATTTGAAAAAAAAAATGTCAACTAAAAGCCCCTATAATAGGAGATACACCACGTGTTCATTTTACATGCTGTTATATACTACTCTCTGCCTTTGGTTGATTGTACAGAATTTGATCCTCCTACATTCTGGAGCCTTCTTTTTCAGATGGAAAAACCCTAAATTAAAAACAAAATAAATAAATTGGGCAATGACCAATTAGGTCCTAGGCTTTTTAAAAAAAAAAATTCCAAGTTATTTGTGACTTTTACAAAAGTGATTAATTAGTCATTACATTTTTCTCAAGTGCCAAATTAGCCCCCTTAACTAAGTTCTGTCTATATTTTTGTTTATTTTATTTGTGGATTTTGATTTCTAAATAATTTTGATAACCGTGCTTGTATAATATTAACAAAAAAATATATATATAAATGGTAAAAGATTAAACTATGAATATATAGTAACTTTGTTTATAAAATAAGGGTATAATTGACATTGTCTTATTAAAATATTTTTAGATTTTTTTAGAAAATTTTAATTAAAAAGGGTATAAATGGTGTTTCATTAATAATATTTTTAGATTTTGTTGTAATTATAATGGTGAATTTAATGTACTAAAAACAAAACAACTTTGCACGACAAATAAATGGTATTTACGTACTTTAATTAAAACCATTAAAATCAACTGTAATATTTAACAGTTGATTACAGTAATGCTACACATCCCATCTATAATCCCACCATTTTCATCCCAACACATGTGGCAGCTGATGTGTCACTTGATGAGTGGACAAACATTAATTGGTGAATGAATACATAGGTAAGAGAAATAAATATCGATTAATGTAGAGAGACCAATTTGGTTAATTTTAAAAAGAGAGGGAGTAATTTGATATTTAGAAAAAATATAAAGACCACTTTGATATTTTTGACCTAATGTGGGAAAAAAGTTCAGGTTCTAATTGATAATTGCCCTAAATAAATATTTAAATTTTAAAACCTCCCATTTTGACACTAGGTTCTAGGACATTCCAGATTATTCATCAATCACATAATCATATAAAACCTTATTTTACAGAATTTGAAAGCAGAGTGAGTGTAGCAAAAGCAAAGAAGGAATGGCGGAGGATTTGGCGTTAGATTTGGAGGAGCTCAGACAACTCCAGAGCATCGCTAAGAGACCTAGAATAGTCTCTCTTATCAACACTGAAATCCACAACTTGGAGAAGGTTTCTTTCTTTTTCTTTTTCTTTTTCTTTTTCTTTTTTCTCTTTTTTTGTTCATTTTTATCAACTCATTACAATTGTTATGTGTATATTAAAGTAAATGGACTGCTATGTCTTTGATTGATGCTTTCACTTTCAACTAACTATATTTTGTACCATTATTTTTTCAATCTATTATCATCGACAACGTTTTATTAGATGATTTTTATTTTTGTTTTTACTTTTATTTTTTTGCGATTTTCTGTGTTTTCTTTAAAGAATGTCTAGAGATGATACTTTGTTCGTGAGCGAAGGAGTGAATAATGTTATGGATTGTGTTAATATGTTGATTGAAATCATAATGTTGATATACTTTGATGTTTGATGACATTGAAATTAAGAATATTTCATTTTTCAATCAATTACATAAATAATATATATGGTTTAGGTCATGTGTTTATTTCTTTCCATTTCAATTTCAATTTCAATTTTGTATCATATTCATGTGATGCGTACATGATTGCCCACTCAAATTGCTGTTCGTAAATATTGAAGTTCTTGCCATTTGTTTAATAATATTGCAAATATGTAATCACATATGTATATGCATCATTTCTTTGCTTTCCTTTTAAGCAAGAAACAAGAAAGTAGTGGAGTGTAAAAACAATTTTCGAAGAGAATAATAACAAATTCATGCAGTGTATAATGGCCCTAACTATTAGATATCATTGATAATTAGATGTTGTCAGTTAAGTTAATTGCCCAAATTTCTTAATTGGGGTCTTGGTAACTTGTGCTAGGCTGCAAGGTCTGTTCAATACTTTGAGGAAATTTTGAAGTTTCTAATCTGATATAATTGAAACTGTGTATGAAAGTTAATGGTAAATATGTTTTAGGTTGCCATGCAGCTGATATAAGATGCCATTCAATTGGTCAGTGAAGCCTCTAGCAGCAATGCTAAGAGGGAATCTGTTTTAGTTCACCATCCCAAGTAAGAAGGTAGATTCTCCCTTGTCACATTTATTTGCAATCACCATCACGTGTCTTCTAGTCCCTTCCTTTCTGGTCGATGTGGAGGTACTTTTGCCAAAATGAGCTAGCAAGAGTGATAGTAACACAATTATATTATTAGGTACACATAAATGTCTTGCAAACCTGTTTGCTGTTCAATCGGCGAAAAAGAGAAACTATAGAGTTATGTCGGTTGTTTGAGTAGAGAGGGGAGAAATTACGACTTAATAGCCAAATCCTAGTTTTTGGGTTTAGTTATAACTACTTGGTTTAATGGTTAAAGTCTTACCTGGACCCAAGCAAAACTTGTGAACGTGGGAACCGTTTGGTTGACCAATAGGATCTTGATTATGAATCATTAAAAAGAAATGGAATTTTGCTGAGATGCCACTGTCAAAGCTCTAGCTAGAACCCAGAACCAAGCAGGCTATTATTTTTACACTTTATATAATGTTGGATTGGATTGCAAGTTTGTCATTGCCTAGGCCAATTAAGCTCTGTACTGCATTTCTAAATTGCATCTAATTATCAATTTCCCATTCCTTTTGTAGTTTTCAAAAGAGTCTGGTATGGCTGCTCCTGCAACTGTTTCACAAAGTCCAACTCCAATTACAACAGCAGCTAAGGTGCCTTATACTCCAGCTCTGAGCTATGTTACGGTTGCATCCTTCAGCTGGGACCAGGATAATGAAAAAGTTAAGGTATAAAAGTAATTACCTAAAAGATTTTTTAGGAAGCTTCACAGCGATAATATACCATAGTATTGATGCCTCCGTATCATGTTTCCAATGTTGCAAATAAAAGCAAAGTAAGACTTTAATTGCCTTTTTATTTCATCAGATATACATCTCTTTAGAGGGCGTTGATAAGGAAAAAATGGAAACAGAGTTCAAGCAGATGTCTTTTGATGTCAAATTCCATGATGTCCAAGGGAAAAACTATCGATTTACCATCCCAAAGTTGAACAAGGAGATTGTACCTGAGAGCTGTAAGGCCGTAGTTAAACCCACTAGGGTGATTATCACGCTGGTCAAAGCTTCAAAGGGCAACTGGCTAGATTTGCCTTTCAAAGAAGACAAGGTAAATTACATAGAGTAGGAGGGATCTTTTTGTCTTCTTTTATGTCGAGAAGTACAGGCGACTAATGCTAAAATTTTCCCATTTCTGTCAAATTCGCAGCTAAAGCCAAATCTGGATAAAGAGCGAGATCCAATGGCTGGGATTATGGATTTGATGAAGGTTAGTTTACTTTGTCCATCTGCTGCATAGTCATGTGATAGGCTGATAGCTCATGCACTCGTAGTGACACATGCATAACCACATATTAGCGGATTGTGATATATGTAAACGAGTTTGCTTACAGTCTTACAGAGACATGCATAACAACATATTATCGGATTTAGATATATGTAAATATGTTTGCATATATTGCTGTGAATTCATCTGTGATGAACTTTCTTTAACCTATATGCTATTGCACAAACTACAGAATATGTATCAGGAAGGAGATGACGAAATGAAGCAAACAATTGCGAAAGCTTGGACTGATGCTAGATCTGGCAAAACAGCTGACCCTCTCAAGGGGTATCGCTAAACTAATCATTGGATTTTGGTATATGTGCCTTTTTTTTAGGTTTAAAGTAATCGCATCATATAAGATAGCATCGCGGTGGAGTTGTAAGAAGTTTTTGTCAGGATAATTTCTTTTATTAGTGTAAAACGTTATTATGTTATAGTGCCCTTATTTTCCTTGTGTGATTATACATTTATTCTACCAGTGTTACATTTTCATTTTGTCCTCTTGAAAAACATGTCAAATCTTCTACAAGCTCATCAATTAGGTTTTCCGAATATTCACAAAAAATATGATGGCTCTCTATCTCCATTTGAGAGTCCCAATGACATGGCATTGGCACTCCTGCAAGCAGCTGTAGGTCGGACTAATAAAATCTGAAATTTATGTTTTAGATAATTTTTTCAGATTTTAATTTATTGGTACCGAGCTTGTTTAACACCAAACAAGTCTAGTAATCCAGATATCATCTTATAATTTCTAATCTACTTAAATTATCTTAATATTTTGAGTTTATTATTGCGAAGTTATTAGGTGGAATGTGAGTTGTTAGGATCTTGTAAATCATCAAATTAAAGTGCGGGTGATATAACATTAAATTCTTTCACCAAAACAATTTACGTGCTATATCATTTGGACAAATATTCTGGGTAGATTTCCTAGTACAATTTGTATTCACATGTATAAGTGTCGAAATCTTTGTATGACGAGGAAAATCTTTGTACAATACAAAAAACGCACGTTGAAACAGACCTCAAATTATTTTTAATTGAAACGGATTCTCTGTACAATACACCTTTCAGAGGAGAATATCGGTTCAAAGCTGTCTTCAGCTTTAATAGGCTCCAATGGTGGTATTTCTACAAACAATAAAGTAATACTTCAGTTTTTCAATTCTAGTAAATGAAAACAAAAACAAAACGCGTAAAAGTTCGAGTCCATTAAGCAAATATCATCTTTTTATTTATTTATTTATTTTTTTGTTGTGTGAGGAGGGCTAACAGCCCGAGAAAGACAAAAAAGGACTAAGGACTAGGAACAAACCTAGCATAGGACGACTCCACAAAGTCATTAGATAGAAGATCAACGATTTGGGGAGGAGGATCAGCGAAGAAGGAGATGCCCAAGTCTAAGGAATGACCCAAGCCAGCAAGGTCATCAGTAACTCTATTACTCTCCCAAAAAATGTGCTTCACCAAGCAACACCAATTCTTATCAATGAGAGCTCTACAATGTTGAATGAAATTGAGCTGAGGATGATTACAGGGAGGGTTAGAATTCAGTAGAAGCACAACATCATGGGAATCTGATTCAACAACAATTTTGTTGTAGCCATTCTCCCAAACAAACTTGAGGCCTTCAAGAATACCCCAAAACTCAGCATCAATCACACTACCCTTGCCTTTATGAAGATTAAACCCACCTAAACAATTATTTTGATAATCTCGCAACACACCTCCAGCAGCAATGAGACCTGAGTCAGGAAGTCTACTACCATCCACATTCAACTTAACCCAATCTTTAGAGGGAGGCTTCCAAGAAAGTAAACAAATTTTCAAGTCACAATCCCTACTCAGATTGTTGTTATCAATAAACCAAGATTCAACATACCTGAGAATCAACAGCCCAAGGCTTGGAGGAGGTCTGAAATTGGGATTAAAGGCTTTGACACATCTCCATTTCCATACAAACCAGAGCACAACCGCAAAAATAAGGTAGTTCAGCCATTTGTTCATAGTAGGTTTATTGCACCTTAGGTTCTGGTTGAGCCAGTCATTCCAAATCAGATTAAACCCAACATTCTTGATAACTCCTTCACACACGTTTTCCCAGATGTTGATCGAATCCTGACAGCCTTTAAAAACACGATCAGTATCCTCATAGCCAGCATTGCACCTGCCACACATAGTGACCACAGTCAAACCCCTTAAAGCTCTATGGTCATTGGTGAAGAGCTTTCCATGGAGGAGAGTCCATAAAAAGTAGAGAACTCTGGGAGGAAGTTTGAGCTTCCAGATAAAGTTCAAATCCCAAGTTAGAGAACTGACCTCCCTGAAATTCCCATCATAGGCACTCTTAACCGAAAAGTCACCACTTTCAGTCAAGCTCCATATCACTTTGTCTAGGTCACTGTGATAGTTACTAACATAAATACCCATAATTCGAAGGACCACATGCCAAGGAAAAACAGAAGATAGTTTGTGTGCATCCCAATCCTCCCTAGCATGATAATCACAAACAACTTCAGACGTTTGGGCATCAGAAAGAGGAAGGATAGCCAAATCAAGCAAGCAACCCATATCAGGAACCCAATTATCAAGCCAAAACCTCACCCTCTCACCATTACCAATTCTGCAACGAACACTGTTAGCAAGAATTTTAGACCCACAAGAAACTCCTTTCCAAGTGCTCGAGCCATATCGACTCTTTAAGGTATCAGTAACCACCAAATCACAATCTTTAAGATATTTACTCTTAAGCATGTGAGCCTATAGCCTATAAACATTCTGAAGCAATCTCCAGCCGGTTTTAGCAAGCAGAGCTTGATTCATAAGTTTCAATTTTTTGATACCTAGGCCTCCAAGCTTCTTATGAAGACAAACATCCTCCCTTTTAACAAGATGAATCTTCTTCTTTTTAGCACTATTACCCTAAAGAAAGTCCTTGTTAAGCTTATCCAGATTAGAAAACAATTCTGAAGGAAGCTTAATGGATTGCATGGCATAAATGGGTAGGACAGAAGCAACGACTTTTATAAGTGTACACTTGTCGGCCAAGGACAAAGTAGCACTCTTCCACGAAGCAAACCTTTTTTGGGATTTTTCAAAGATGTCCTTATAGATGTTTCTTGTGATATGACCATGGATAAGCGGCACACCAAGATAATTCCCCAAGTCGTTGGTAATAGGCGACCCACAAGTATTGGCCAGAGTATTAGCAACACTAACACAAATATTACCAGAGCAAAGAACTCTGGATTTAGGAAAGCTAACATGCTGGCCTGAAAGGTCACAAAAAAGTGTCAATGCACTCCCTCATGGACTCAGCTTGAGGTAACGAAGCTTGACCAAAAACAATGAGGTCATCTGTGAAAAAGAGATGGGAGATCTTAGGACCCCCTCTAAAAACCATGGCAGGCCACCATTTGCCCTTCACACGTCTTTGCCTAATAATATGGGAGAGTTTCTCCATGCACAAGACAAAAATGTAGGGAGACAACGGATCTTCTTGTCTAATGCCACATCTAGGAGAGAAGCTATCTGAAAGATCACCATTAAGGATAATTATGTACTGAACACTAGAGACATAACTCAGAATCAATTTAAGCAAACCTCCCTCAATACCCACTTCCTTAAGCACATTATCAATAAAATCTCATTGAAGTCTATTTGTTAAGTCAATCTTCCAAGCCATAAAACCCAATTTCCCCTTAGTACATTTAAACTTATAGAAAACCTCTTGGGCAACAACAATATTGTCCTGGATTTGTCTCCCAGGGACAAAAGCAACTTGGTTGGGCTCACTAGCTTAGGAAGGAAAGGTCTAATTCTTTGAACAAGGATCTTGCTAAGCACTTTATAAGTGGTATTACAAAGGCTAATAGAGCGGAATTGTGACATGTTGATAGGATTGAGGATTTTAGGGATAAGGGAAATGAGAGTATGGTTAAAATCTGCCTCTACACAACCCCTCAAAAAGCACCCTGAAACTAAGTGAGGTTATTTTTACAGCAGTCCCAGAATCTTTGGAAGAATATCACGGAAAACCCATCCGGACTGGGAACCTTAAACCCCCCAATATTGAATACACATTGCTTAACTTCTTGCTCACAGACCGCTTTAGATAACCATGAGCAATCACTAGTAGTTAACTTTGTAAACAAGTGAGGAATCCTGGAGTACTCACTAGTGCTTTGTTTCTCTTCAAACAGATTTTTGAAATAGCTAATAGCCACACTTTTCATCTCATTGCTATCCTCAATCCAGTGCCCATTATCAGTTTTAAGACTTTTAATTTTGTTTTTTCTTCTTCTAATAATAGTGGAAAGATGGAAGAATTTGATGTTCTTATCACCTTCCCTAAGCCAATAGTTTCTAGACTTCTGTTTTCAAAAAATTTCTTCTTGCTCAAACGTGATATTATACTCTCTTAGAAGAGAATCTTCAAGGTTGGATAGAAAACGGGAAGGACGAAAGCTAAAACTCTTTTGTATCCCTTGAATACAAGCCAATAACCGTCTCTTGTTACGGAAAAGATTACCAAATTCCTCCTTGTTCCACTTTTGGAGGGTCCTAGTGAGATTATGAATCTTAACTGAAGCACTTCCAACTTGTGACTTCTAATTATGATGAATAACCTTCGCAAACCCCTTGTGCTTTAACCACATTACTTCGAATCTAAAAGACTTAGGACTATTATTAGGAATGTAGTTACTAAAGAGATTAATGAGCACCGGGCAGTGGTCAAACATCACTCTAGGAAGATGTTTAACAAATCCATCGGCAAAGTGAATTCTTCAATCCATGGAACAAATGGCTCTATCAAGCCTCTCTCATATTTTCTCTCCAATGCCCCTTTTCGTCATTCACGTAAATTTAGGTCTAATAAATCCCAAATTCACCAAACTATTACAATCAATCCAATTGGCAAAGCCATTATTAGAAAAAGAATCTCTACCTCCTCTTTTCTCATAAATACTAGTAATCTTGTTGAAGTCACCTGTTATAAGCCAAGGCAAATCAAAACAACTCCTAATGGCATCAAGGTAATTCCATAGAAGTCTTCTAGCAGAAACACACGGGTTTGCATAAACAACTGTAAGAATCCAAAAGACCTTGTGATCATTGATTAAAGCTGTGATACAATGCTTGGTTTTAGCAACCACCTGCAGTTTAAATCCACAATCATTCTAAAGTAACCAAATGCTCCCAGCGAACCCCTCAGCATCCATCACAAAGCAATTGTCAAAACCAAGTTTTTTGATAACATTTTGAGCTTTAATACCACTAATTCGGGGCTCAGAAATCGCCAAAATGTTAAATTGATACAGCTTCCTAAGATCAGCAATATTCCTAACAAACATCCTCTTTCCCACCCCTTTCACATTCTACACACAAATCATGGAAATAATGGAAAAAGGGAGAGCCTCTACTCGGAGACATCAGACATGGCCTTTTCCAAACTAGCTACAACTATGTCAAAATTCCTATCACAAGGTTGGTTAGATTTACAAAGGGTCAAATCCTCTGTAGTATTATTTTTACTAAGATGGGCTTCAATGTCAGGAGCATCTGTAGTTATACTCGCACTAGCCTGAGTATCAACTGCAGTTTTACTTACTAAGATGGATTGGGCGTGTTTTTTGTCTTTACTGCCTCCCTTAGGACTTCCAGTTTCATCTTGACTACCAATGATAGTATTCAACCGGCTGCTAGGCAAAGGAAATGTGTTCCCTCTTCCGAGAATCTTGACACCATTAGGAGGAGGTGTCCTGCTTGATTTCTCACCTTGCTTCTTCATTTGTTTAGTGATTTCTTTGAGGACATTGCTATTTTTTTAGCTCTTCCCAGCAACATCCTTACTCTTGGAAGGATTAATATCATCTGCTACCATTACCTCCACATCTTCACTGAGAATATCAAACCTGGATCTCTTCCCCATCACAGCAGTTGTAGTTTTCACACCTTTATTCTTACCTATTCTATCTTCGGAAGCTCTACCACCCTTATTTTCCATCATATTGGCACCACCTGGATTACCAAATGATCCCTTTCTATACACACCATTACTACTTCCATTTACCACTTGTCCATTCCTTCCATTCATATTTCTATAGCCCTGCTTACCATAGGAAACCAGCAGCCACGGTCCATAAGGGGACATCTCCTTCTTGAGCGTATTTTCAGGAGATTTTTCAGTGACCATATCTTCAACAGTAGTCTCAACTAGCCCTTCTCTACAATTCTCTCTGCTGTGGCCATATCTCCCACACTTGAAGCATACTAAACCAAGACTCTCGTATTCCACCCTTATCATTCTATCATCAATTCTGAGAGAACCCAAAAGAGGTTTGGAGATATCGATTTCTACACAAATTGGGTTTCAGTAATTGGATCTACCTTATGCATCTTCCCCAGCATACCTTCTATGTTCCAAAGTAGTTATGAATCCATACATTCTATAGGCAATTTCAACAACCTAACCCAAATTGGCATACTTTGAATTGTGTCTTCATTAGGCACAAAATTGGGCTTCCACCTTTGCACAGCCAGATATTGGTTAGTAATAACCAATGGGCCATTAGTAAGAACGTAGTCTATGTCCTCTTTCATCTGGAAACGCGCCACAAAGTAGCCTTCTCCAAGGTCGATCAACTACTAGTAACCTAAGAGAGTCTATTGCTGAGCCAACTTGGTTAGCATGAAACTTAAGATGTGCGGGCTCCCCATATTCTTCAAAATAAGTGCATTCTCCCAAGGTTTATGGAGTTGTTCTTTCAAACTGGGCGAGAGTTTCATCATTGGCCCATCGGGACCCTCTGAAATTTATATATCTTCAGCACAAATCTGGATTTTTTCTTTGGGATCTCCAAAACCTATCCAAGAACTAGGTGTGGACATGCTCATAAGCTTCGATTTGAAACTCCTCGTGGTACCGTTGATGGGTCCAGAGCTATCAACAATTTGCCCAATCGAAATATAATCAGCTCTGACTCTTTTAGCAGTGGTACTAGTATCTAAATCCTTCTTCGACTCAACATTCGCATCAATTTTAGGAGGTTGTTGTGCTGAGAAGATGAAATCCGCACTTGAAGTCTCCATAAGAGAAGAAAGAAGAGCGAAAAGCCACCGAGCAAGGCGGAGACAGCAAGAAAAAGAAGAAAAAAGAAGAAAAATGCGACTACGCGTAAATTTTAGGTTAGAAACAAATGGTCCTCAATTTACACCTCTAGCGCGTACAACTAACTATCCTCACGCGCCCATTTTTATATTGTATTATCATCTACTTTTGGACTTAAAACAAACATACCTAGGTCCTAATTGCATAAACATAGTTAAGATTGATAGCACTCGAAATATAAAAGTTGTGGCGAATGTTGTATTTTATTTCCTAGACTATCCCAATCATTCCTATTTTATGGATTTCCGGATAGTACGTATAGCTTTTGTCAAATATTCTGTAGTATTTTGTAGAGGTCAATTTGGCTTCTGTTCACTTTTAATGAACCCTTTTGATGTACCCATTTTTGTGGGATGGGTCAATATTTGTCAAACATGGAGAAATCCCTGCTTTCATGCATGTGTATGTATATAAAGTCAATCTATTGAGTTCCATAACTTATGGAATACTAATATGTGTATGGGGTTGACTCAGAGCCGGCCCTGGAGGGGTGCACCGAATGCAACCGCCCTAGGCCCCAAAATATTTTCATTACAGTCTATGCAGTATGTGAATTGTTATAGGCCCAAGTCGTTTTTTAAAATTATAGATATAGAAAAAATTGAGAATTGTTATGGGCCCAAGTCATCTTTTAAAATTATAGATATAGAAAAAATTAAAAAATTATGACTGTAATATAAAAAATTAAAAAGTAGTCTATGAATTATGGGCTCAATTCATTATAGTCTATGTAGTCTATGAATTCACTTGACTTTTAAAAAGTAGAAAGAAATATATTTCATTAATTGCCTAGGCTGACAAACTTAGCTGCCAGTACTACTCCACTGGAGTGGTACTCCACCAGTCCACCATCACACCACTAGTAGTTTCCTTAACTGATAAGTTTTTACTTTGTTAAAAATAATAATTTTTTAATTTACAATTTAATGATTTATTAGAAAAAAAAAATTAGAAAAGATTTTCTATTTTCTCTCTAACACTTGCTAAATGGTAAGCTAGCCTTACTTTATATAATTATGTAGATGACCAACACTGGATTGAGGATTTTCCTCCATTCGTGGAGTTATTGATTATGAGTGATTATCCAATTTGGTATGTTTACTTGCTCTTTGTATCAAAAAAAAAATTATGAATAAAGGAGCCCTTTTTAGAATTTTCGCCCTGGGCCTCCAATACGTTAGGACCGGCCCTAGGTTGACTTGTTGGGTTCCATAACTTCTGAAATACTAGATTGAGTGTAGCTCCGATCCTGTTTCTGACCATACCTCGAACCAACAATAGTCCTGGGTGTACATCCGGAATGCAATGGCCCTTGTTTCATACAGTTCCAAGTTAGTGTTTAAATCTCTTAGATACATAAGTTGATGAACTAGCAAGAATTTTTCGGGATAGAGCTTTTCATAAATTTTTCCAACACACTCATCACTCATGACTCAACATTACTCACAAAAAGCATCCATCACCCATGAACCCAAAATGCATCTACTTAATTGGTTAAAAACCTTTTAAACTTATATATTAATCTGGATCTCACTAGCTAACATGTTTTAGTTTTAAGGCTAATTGGCATAGATACCCTTGAACTCTTCAAAAATATACACTTTACCCCCTAAACTTTTTTTTTCGGCACTAAACCCCCTAAACTCTTGTAAATTTGTAAAAACTAATGGATTGGCAATGGAAGCCACATTTCGTCTATTTTCTAGTCACGTGCGCGTCATGTGACAAGAATTAATTACACCGATCTCCCCTAAGGTTTTCCCTACTACTTTTTTAAAAAGAAAAATAAATATACTTTTTAAAGAATATAATTAAAAATTTTAATTTATTTCAATTAATAGATTTTTTTTAAAAGAAAGATTGATCTCCACCGTCCATCAATCACCATGGATGGTGGAGATCATATCATATCTTCTTCAATAATTCATATAATTTAATAATTCCAACAACAACAAAAATCACAAATCAATTAAAAAAAAATCCAAAAGTCTCATTCAATAATTCATATCTTCTTCCTTCTTCTTCAATCAATTCCAAAAGAAAATCACAAAAATACAATCCACAAATCTCATCTTCTTCAATCAACTCCAAAAACAAAATAAATGGTAATAATAATCTGGAAAAAAAAATTATTATTGCATTTCCCTTCAAAAAAATAATTTTATTATTCTTCAATCAATTATTCTAGAATCCGGTAAGCCACCAACTTCTTACAATCTAATGAGCTTGAATCATCTACCTCAATTACTCTTATTATCAACAACCAAACAAAACAAAAACCCTAGCCACCACTCATTATCATCATCACCAGTCAACCACCACCACACTCATCACTCATCATCATCATCATCATCTTCCACCACCACCATTCAAAACCGCCGCGTCTTCTCTCTCCCTTTTCACATACATATAGTTCGTCTCTCTCTCTCTCTCTCTCTCTCTCTCTCTCTCTCTCTCTCTCTCTCTCTCTCTCTCTCTCGCTCTCTCTACAGATTTGGTCCGCCGCCGCCGCCGCCGCCACGTCTTCTCTTCACTTCGCGTTCGATATCCTTTAACCATCACCGTGTCGTCTTTACGGATCTGGTTCCAGCCGTCACTCAATCTCCTTCATCGCTCTCTCTCTCTCTTCGTGAATCCATCTCCATCAATCTCCTCCATTTTCGATCTCCGATCCATCTTCTCTCTACCTTATTTCTCTCCTATTTCATGTGATTTCGTTTTTGGGTTTGGTGGTGGTTGACTGGTGTGATTTCGGGTTTGGTGGTGGTGGTGCGATTTCGTCAATTTCGTGTTTGGATTTTGGTGGTGGTTTGACTAGTGCGATTTCGTGTTTGGGTGGTGGTGTTGTGCTTGTATTTGGCCGTTTGGTGGTGACGATTTTGATGGAGTCTCCATCTGTTTCTCCATTGATGAAAATCTAAAGATATTGTTCATATGAAAATCTAGAAAATCTGTTTCTCCATCTATTTTTTAAAATTATCAAACATATATAAACCAAAATACACCAGAGATAAACTGTTTAGGTTTAGTAGCATTATGATCAGTAGAAAACATAATTTTGGTCCAATAAGTTGATTACTAGAAAAAATTTCAACAATCTAGAGATAAAAATGCAAAATCTCATGGACATGGATGGTAGAGATTTTAAAGATGTTTTAATTTCTTTAAGATTTTATTTTATTTATAAAAAATAAATCTAACCATTTTTTTTTTAAAAAAATTTGATGACACCTGTTAAATTTGTATTGGATTACAAACCAAGTCAACTGGTCAGAAGGGTATGTGGGTCTTTTTATTATATTTTTCCGGTTTAATGCAATTATACATATAATAAGGGTAACTTAGTGCAATTTTCCCTTAATGGAATCTGGCTTTCGTTGCCATTCCGTCAGCTTTTATAAATTTACGAGAGTTTAGAGGATTTAGAGCTGAAAAAAAAAAAGTTTAGGGGGTAAAATGCATATTTTTAAAGAGTTCAGAGGTCATCTGTGCCCATTAGTCTAATTTTAAATGTAAATCTGTTGTGTGACTTGAGAACTAGTCCTATAGAGACATTTGGTGTGCTCATTCCCATGAATAAGGTATATATCATGCAAATTTCAAACAACACAGTTTTAGAACAACTTGATGAGACAGTAGTACTACAGTATCAACAAAATTCAAGCATATTATAATCAATGAAGTACTCAAGAATTCAGCATAAATTCATCCATTTTCGTATTATCTTTCAAAAGGATACCGGCTTCTCAAGACGCCGGAACATGGCTGCATCTATATCCCACCGGAGATTTGTCGCCGCCAAAACAAAAACAAGATCATCTGTCCACGTCAAACCATCCATCTTTAATGTATAGTGTGAAATCTTATATTTTTTTTCAGTTTTAAACAAGTTTAATTCAAAGTGATGGATGAATTGCAGCACAGTTATATTCTCAATGGTGCTACTTTTAAATTGCACAAGAATTTGTGTATATAAATAAAAGAGAAAATAGCATTAGATACCATTAAAAGAAAAAATGAGCTCCTCAACACAAAAAAGAAAAAAGAAAAAGCATAATAACCTGATTTTTAAAATTAACAAAATACTTAAAGGATGATTTTGGTATTTTAAAGGGGCTAAATAGTAAAATTAATAATTTAATTTTTTTAATATGAGTATATAAAGAAAAATGGGTGTATGAAGATATTTATGGGTGACAATAAAGCCACCATATAAATATATGTATATATACAATTTTGGGCTAGTTAACCGAAATTTTCTTTTTAAAAAATATAAAGTCATAAACCTTAACCTTTTATGTCATTCTTCCAAAAAATTTAAAAGGTGCTTTTGTTGCACGGGATTGAATTGGATAGAATTGTACTATTTTTATGAGATTTGATTGAAATTGACTGAACTAGATTAGTATTGTGATGTTTTCGACTGTTCGATGCAGCACGGATTGGACTAAAATAATATTATCTCTTGTTTGATATAGCATGGGATTGGATAAAAATAATTGAATATATATATATATATATTTTTTTTGTGAGTGGTGAGTATTAAATTATATAAATTAATTTATAAATAAATAAAATCATTTTAACAAAAGAAAATAAAAATAAAATTATTTTAAATTAAATTTGGTTAAAAATTATTAAATTATTTTTTGAATAAAATAAATTATTTTTAAAAATAAATAAATCTTTTTAAAAAAATTAATAAAATAGATTTGAAATAAAATAATATTTAATTTTTAATTGAAATTAAAAATATTTTGACTAATGGATGTCAGTCAGAAGGACCAATTTGACACAACTCATAAAGTCATGGACCAATTCGGTTAAGAATGGAAAAGTTACAAACTGCTTGGAATTTAAAAAAAAAGTCTATGACCTATTTGGTTATCACCCCTTTTTGAATATTAACAAAAATATGAGAGGTTCTCTATCTTCGTTGGAGAGTCTCGTCAATGACTTGGCATTGGCACTCCTACATGTAGAAGCATTTTATAGATTCGCAGTCGTACTAACAAAATCTGAAATTTATGTTTGAGTAATGCTATTTTGTCTAAATTTGGTGTCCAAATGATATGGCAGCACTATAATCTTTTCATTTAAATCATGCAAATCTAATACAATTTAAATGAATGGACTATAATGAACCACATCATTTAGACATCAGATTTGGCAAAGTAACATTATAATTTATGTTTTAGATGGTTATTTTCTGATAATTAATTTAATGGCCTCAAGCTTGTTTAACACTAATCAAGCCTAATAATCCAGATATGGAGAATTGTAAATAACCCCTTGACTTTTGATCAAATACCAAAAATAAAATCATTTGGACTGAACAATCAGAAAAAAAAAACCCTACCATTAGTTGACCGTTACGTTTTCATGTTATGATATGTATACAACATTAACTTTTGCACATCAAACTTGGAGCCATAATAAATGGCCTTATTTTCATTTTATTTACAACACAAACCAACAACTAACTTCCTAAATTTTCATTTCTTCACTAACTTATATACACTAATGTAAATGTTACTATCATGTTTTAATAATATAAACAACTACTCATGTTTTTCATCGAAGTGCCGTCGAAAATGTGGCCAACATTTACAAGCTATTTGACATTTGGTCGTCGAAAATGTGATACTGCTTTTTCATCATTTCCAATGGCATTGTATCTACCGTCATAAATGTAAGCAACATTGACGGTTTATTCGACTACTTCCGACGGCTATTAGGCCGTCAAAAATATGGTGTTGCTTTTTTCATCATTTTCGACAGTACTAATATGGATGTTGGAAAAGGTTGAATTACCTACGATAATTAGTGCTGTCGGTAATAGTTCGCCACTAATAGACATTTTTTTAGTGTATTTTATTATATATACATATATATATATAGGTAGGGAAACTTTAACGCAATATATGGAGTACTGATATGTACCAATTAGGTGAATGCACATAAAAGCAGCCCATGCAAGGTAGTCATGTGAGGGAAGAGTCGGTCTTGGTTCAGTTGGTACTTGACCATTGAGTCACCAATTGAGATTAGTTAGGGAGTCTTGGTTAGCAAGAAAGAATAAACTAGTTAGGAGTTAAAAGTCTTGTTAGGATAAGGAATCATCAAGTTGTCATACAACTTGTGATCAGCAGATTTCCTTTTCAGCATACAATTGTAATTCTATCTTAGTTGCAATTGTTGTTCAAATACCTATATATAGGATTGGACCGATTAATAAAAATAACAAGAACTTAAACTAAATTCTCTTCCTCTGATCTTCTTCCCAAATTCATTCATATCAGTGGTATCAAAAATTCTAAGATCCCTGGACCGTTACAGAGACTCGCGGCATATCCAATACGGAATTTAACAATGACGTGAATGAGATTTTGGCTCGTCATGAGTCTAGCTTTGACCAAGTTAACGCCGCCTTAAAAACGGTAATTGCAGAGCTTAAATCCCTACGTACCTTCCAGACCCCACACACTCAACAATCAGATAACAACCAATCCAACATGTACCAGCTAGACACCAACCCTTTTGCACCTGCAGTATCCTCGCACCAGCCTTCTACTTCACGTTCCAACCCCTCCACCGAGCGCAACAACCAACACCTTAAGTTATCCTTTCCAAGGTTAACGGAACCGATCCTCAATGGTGGGTCTGTAAGGCGGAACAATATTTTGAGTTTAAAAATATTGAACCAGACCAACAAGTCCAGTTAGCATCGTTTCACTTGGAGGACATCGCTTTACAATGGCATCAGTGGCTCACGAAATTTCGTGGACCCACCACGTGGAACGAATTCACCAAGACAGTGTTGATCCGTTGGCCAACCGATTATGAAGACCCTTCGGAGGCATTGACTCGCCTCAAACAAACCTCCATCGTGGCTGCATACCAAGAGGCCTTCGAGAGGCTGTCACACAGAGTGGATGGACTTCCCAAAAATTTCCTAATTGGTTGTTTTGTTGCAGGGCTTAAAGAGGATATTTGCCTGGATGTCAAACTCAAGCAACCCCAGACTTTAACAGATGCCATAAAGGTGGCTCACCTGGTAGAAGAGAAGAACTAGTTGCAACGCAGGAGTTAGTTTTCGTTCAGACCACAGACGGTTCCCAGACCTGCACTCAACCCGACGGCTGGGGTGTTGGGACCTCCTCCACTGCCGAAACCAGGAAATAATTCCTCGGCTTACAGACGACTTACCAATCAAGAAGCACGAGAACGCCGAGAGAAATGACTCTATTTTTATTGTGATGAGAAGTATGTTCCAAGACATTGTTTATGATTAAGGATTCAAACCCGATAGACTCAGATAAGGATTTTAACGGCAGTGATTCGGATAGGGTGGAGACAATTCTCGAGATTTCCTTCCGTGCGATCGCAGGTACAGATCATCCTCAAACAATTCGAGTTTTAGGAAAATTAAAAGGACGAGAAGTGATGGTGTTGATCGACGGTGGCAGCACCCACAATTTTGTTGATCAAAATTTGGTCTCTAAGCTTGGCTTACCAGTTACTCAGGACAAAAAATTGCAAGTTATGGTGGAAAATCGGGAACGAATCGAATGCGTAGGGCGATGTCCAGCCCTATCCTTGACCATCCAAGGTCACTCGGTCACTCAGCCCTATCATTCATATCAAGTACTTAAACTAAATAATATTACTTTCGATATCCTTAAAAATAGTTAAATAACTACAAGAAGAATAAGAGATTCTAACATTGTCCATAAATGTGATAGAAATATATTTACAACAGGCAAATATAAGTTATAATGAATATTTTCATTGTATTGTTTTGTGAAAATTCTTACTTCTATGATTACTCTCCATGTCGATGTTGTTGTCTTTGAACAATTTTCTTCTTGTGATAATTTCCAATAAATAATTCAACAATTATTTGTTGAAAATAACCGTCTAAAAGGTTCCTTAATAGATATTCTAAATTACTACTTGATTTTTTATTAAATAATTTTTTAATTTCATTTAATATTATTTATTTAATTCATTTATTGCTCATTTACTATTTCACCCGTAATAACCAAACAGATTATTCCAAAATTTTGACTACATCTAACGGCATGATGCATTTTGTCTAGTAAGTAGTAACTGAAACTATAGTGTGCTTTTTTTTTTAACCAAAAACGAGATTAGAAGGTGGTGTTTTTTTTTTTTTAATACCCTCTTAATTAATAAAATGAGGGTTTTGATTGAAAGTTTTATATATTTGAACATTTTAAATAATTTCGAAAGTTTTAAAATTAATTGAGACTCGTAAAAAAAGGCGTTGTTGCCATTAACTTTAATTGAATGAGTTGAATGTAAAATTTTGCCTCAATTATATAATCTCTTTTTCCCGTGATATAATTATCACACTAATGACTAATGTTAGTCAACCAAAAAATTTAAACCAAAAATCGACCCGAATGATGTGATAAGTGATTTGTCATTACCATATCATTCACATCATCTCATGATTTGTGCGGTAATAACAACTCATTTGAGTTGAATTTTGGATTAATTTTTTTGGGTGCATAGTATTACTCTAATTATAAACCACAATGAAGATTTATCATTTTTTTTTTAATTGGTTATTAAAGTCCAAGGGCAATATAAACTTTTAGCTGTTTCTCAGACCATTGACCTGATTAAAGGGCCATTTTTACAAATTTAAGGACCGATTTGATAAAATAATGCAAAAAGATAATTAAAAAAGGATCAGGATCCTCTCCTTAGTCTTTGTTTTTCTTTGATATTTTTCAAATGTAATTAAAACACCAAGTTACACGAGAGAAAAAAAAAAATGATCAAATTTTGACCATACATTTTTTATTTTGCTTAAATGTCATTAGATTATAAAAAGTCAAGGAAAAATAAAACAAAGAAAGGATCTTGATCAATTAAAAAAAATTGACATTTCCTCATTCCTCAATTGTCATGGACTAAATTATAAATCCCTCTTTTAGACGAGATGAAGTTAATTAAGCAATAATGTCCCTCACATTCAACGAATAAGATAAGTTTGAATTATATCTCTTCCCCAAACCCCAAAAATCCAAATTATAATGTTCAAAAAGATTTTTTTTTTTTTTTTTAAAAAAATTTTAAAAATTAAAAAAAATAAGTTTTTAGTAAAATATTAAAATGGAATGAAATGATGAAAATAGTCTTCTTGCTGTGAACTTTTATAACCATTAACATTGACGAAATTTAACTAAAAGACAGAGATCGTCAAGTTTTGATAAAGTTATTTCTTCTTGTAAAAAGAAAAACCTCAGGGTGTTGAGTGTAATTTGTTATAACTAAAAGAGAGAATTTTACTAGAGTGGCTTTGTTTATATAATTATCTTCTTTTAAAAAGTTTAGATAAAATGATCACAAATGTCCCTAAATTCTTGAAAAACACCCAGGAAATAGAACTTTCTTTTCAATAAATAAAAACCTTCATGGGTCGAACAATATTTTTGTAATTTTACTGGTATCATATAATTTTAACTAAAATAAAACAGCAATTACACAGCTATAATAGTCATGTCTTACATTGCTAATTATTTTCTTTCAAGCAACCAAAACCTTAATCTAAGAATGCTGTACACTTGAGTGATAAAGAGATGACTTGTTAAAGACTTGCTTCCCAACCATTGTCATCACTGGCCCTGCCCAGGATCCCATTATAATCTCTTAAACTTATATGTGATTGTGGAAGCTTGTTTGAAAATACAGGTAGAAAAATTTGTGATTTCGGTCGTTTGGAGGTCGAGCCTCCTTCGTTAGTCAAAGAGCGGGCTTGCCAGCTTCCTCTCAATCAAACGAAGGTCCCTCCTAGATCTGGTACTGGGAGGAGGCTGCAAGAGCCAAGCCGCCCTTCACAAAAGAGACCATGGAGGCCACTTCCTTCCACCAGAGGTGCCTCAATTTTCTCTTTTTGTCAATAATATATATTTCTAATTTCTATAATTAATAAAATCGTGTAAAAGCAAAAGTACGGTATGATTTTTTTTTTTCTTCCCAAAACTAGTTCAGTAACAAACGATGCAAGATGATATTTATCAAGAAAATTCCAGAGCCCCAGAAGGCCAGAACCCAAAGAAAAAGTACAATGAAACAGGAACTACATTTTTGTCTATAACACATCTAAAATCCTGGTGGTTAAAGAATGATGATAAAAAGAAGAATATTTTAACTGATAGATCCGAAAAATTACATCTAACATTTCAAAGGATGACTGGGTACCTTCATTGCAGTATTTGACTACCATAGTCGGCATTAAACTTCTCATATCGATGGAAATTCAGATGAGCTGATGGCCTAGTATTCTTCAAAGCCGTCTCTATATCGTCAGGTTTAATAGGGCCAACCGGTGGTAATTCTGCAATCAAAAGATTTAACCGTTCAGTTCTTCAATTATAGACACCAACATAGCATGCACTATCTGTTTAGTGAGAAACAATACCAGACAGAAAAACAAACACCTCTGTCAGTAATGATATATGGAGTTTTTATATCATAACACTTGGGTACTGACCAACCAATGGTAAGTTGCCACGTAACCCAAAGTAAGGAGAAAAATATAAAAAGTAAAAGAGTTTTGGCCACATGGCAACACCCCATTGGGTGGTCAGTATGCTTGGGTACTGACCGGTTAGTACCCAAGCATTTTCCGTTTTTATATATTAAAAAGTCTCTTTTTATCTATTTTTCTTTTAAGAGGAGGAAACTAGTGCCTAGACATATGAGAATCATATAACAACATCATCAAATTATAATAGGCATACTGTAAGTTTCAAAGAACATGACTTTAGAAGTCATACCATCCTCAGGTATCACTTCCTCTCTGTCTTCAAGGTGTGTCATTAATCGTCTCAGGGGCTGCATTGCAGCCTCTTTGCAAAGTAACCGAATATCTGAACCTGAGAAACCTTCTGTTTTTTCCACTAATAAATCATAAGGCAGGCTCTCCTCGTCAGGCTGTGAAAGCAGGAGTTCTTCGAACATCGCTCTTCTTGCTTCTGGTTCCGGCAGAGGTACAAGGATCTTATCAATCATGGTCAAAGGATAACTAATATAATCAAAACCATCTGAACTTCAATTGCAAAGTTTGCTAATATATTGTGAAGAAGAGTACCATGAGACGACAGTACTATATTAAGTGGCAGAGTCACAATGAGAAGTGAGAGCAAGGGTAATGGATAATAGATACACCATAAGTATTTTAGCATGATTTATTTAATAACCAAGTATGCAGAATTTAAACCAATCCTTAATCTTGGAACAGAACTTTGTCTCACAACATCTTAGTGTTGCTTGCAAAATTGTATCGATATATTTCAACCCAAAAAGAGCAGTGAACTCACTTTGGATCATGGATGAAATGCAACCAAGGTAATTGATGATATATATATATTTGAAATTATCTCAATTAACTTGCACTTCTTCCAGAATTTAAGAACTGGTGTTCCAACATTCAAGCAATCAACAGCTTACATGTACCGCAGTGCAAGCCTCGACAGATAACAACATCAGCCAAAAACTTTCACATGAGCCAACATTTTCCAAAAGCCCAGAAAGTACATGATGTGACGACACTTAAATTGGGAAATGCTTCCAAAAAATTATTAGCTGAATGCTGAAAGCCAGCCATTTCAATTGATATCCAGAAAAACAGAATATTAAACCAAAGCTATTTCATATAAATGTAAAATTCAGCATAAATTCATCAAGCTTTGTGTGAACAAAAACATTTATAAAAAAAAAAAAAACATATTTATCTATCAAAAGGATACTCGCTTCTCAAGACGCCGGAGCATTGCTGCATCAAGTTCCCACGGGAGATTTGTGGCCGCCAAAACAAATACAAGTTCATCTGTCCGTGTCAAACCATCCATCTGCAATCTAAACCGAGTGAATAACCTTTGAGGAAATAAAGTGTAAATCTCAGCCGCAATCTAATTTATTATTGTGGAAGTTTTGGTTATACTTGGTCTGTAGGTAGCACCATATTTCATGTTTGGGCTAGGTCCACCCGAAAGCCTTCATCTGTTTTATTAACATTCTTTTTGAGTTCTAATTAGTTTCTCTCTCGTTAACACACATTCATTGACCCACACAACCACAACCACATAAATGCCCAACACATGCATTTATGAATATAAATGAGAAAAAAACAAAAAGCATCACCTGTATTAGTAGTTCAGTTTTCAAACGTCTACTAGCTTCATGCTCACTGCGTCCTTCTCCGCGTTGACTGATTATTGCATCAATTTCATCAAGAAATATTGTTGACGGAGCATGGTGCCTAGCAAGCTCAAATAACACCTTTATTAACTTTTCTGAATCCCCTGCAATTTCATATTACTCAAAAATTAGACATGCTTCTCATATATTCTGAAAACAAATTATTTTAAAGGAAAAGGTGCATAATAGAGATATAAGTTGTTTTATATTTTCAGAATGAGCTATTGATAGGGAGTAAAAAGAAAACATTGTCAACAATAAGAGAAATCTGTCACAGCAGTAAAACATGACCATGATTGACATGTTACAAACCCTGTATTAAAAAATCTGGGACTTCTAGATCTTTTTTTTTTTAATCAAAAACGCCTTATCTGTTATGACTACTTGTGAATTTCTTGATTTTGATTAGTCTGGTTAATAAGTTTATTATAAGGTGAAAACTGTAAAAAAGAAAGATATACAATCTTAACTCACTTATTTCCTGTCTAGAGAGACGTGCTGACAGATTGAGTTCGAGTCCTTGCAGCGTCCTCAATAGTTTTCTAGAACTCTAGAAGTTGAGTATAATGTCCTCTATTACCTCTTTCACATTATAAGATCTAAAGTATACATCATCTCTCACTTTCTATTTCTTAAAAGTTTAAAATGTCAATCAGAATTATATACGTGTGTGCATAGGTGTGTACTCTTAAAAATTTTATTTTTTTTACGTTAAGAATTCAGCTCCAGGTATGAACTTTTGTGAGAATGTCTACACCAGAGAATTTCCACATACATGCATTTATGAAATTCAGCACCAGGTATGAACTTTTGTGTGAATACTATACACTAGAGAATTTCTGCATACATGCATAAATGGAATTCAGCTCCAGGTATGAACTTTAGTGAGAATGTCTACACCAGAGAATTTCTACATACGTGCATATATGGAATTCAGCTCCAGGTATGAATTTTTGTGTGAATACTTTACACCAGAGAATTTCTGCATACATGCATCTATGGAATTCAGCTCCAGGTATGTACTTTCGTGCAACATCTACACTAGAAAGTTTCAATGTATGTATGTATGGATTCGACCATCTAGATACATCAAACATGCTATCAGAAAAAGCAGCCTAACTTTTACATACCTCGCCATTTGCTAACAACAGAGGATGCTGAAATATTGAAAAATGTGGTCTTGCACTCTGTTGCAACAGCCTTAGCAAGCATTGTCTGAAACATCAAAATGGTGATTCATTTAGCAAATAGTATATATAAAGAAATTATATATATAGAGAGAGAGAGAGAGAGACCCATCAAGACATGGTTATCAATTTCTGTTGTGTTGGCCCAGAATCAGTACTAACAAGCATAGGCAAAGATTATTCATTTGTGCACATCAAAAGCGAATATTTTAGCCAACGCTGGAAATGCCACAACCATGCAACCCAGGGCATTTGTTTTGACAGCCAAATTTATAGAGACATGCCCTTGCATACTATTTGATATGTCAAATAATTTGGTGCCCTCAATGAAAAAAGCCAATGTGGTCACCAACAGAACATTTGGTACTAGCCACACAAATGATCCTCTGGGCCAAAATTGGTATATACCTTCCTAGCTTCCTTTTTTTTTTAATTACAATAAATAAATCAAACCACTTTCCAGCTAGGTGTGAGTGTGTGACTGAGTGAACCCAAGACTTTTTGTACAACAACAAGAGATCTTACCAACCAAGTTAGTTAGTACCCACATATAGTGTCGAAGCTATTTGACTTTGACTGAGCATTATAATCATTAATCTTTTTTTTTTCTCTACACTGCAAACCGAAAACAATTACCAGATCAATGCTGAAAACATTTTTCCAAAATTATTATTCCACCAAAGAGAATAACTACAGCATTTATGGATGAAAACTTGCTTGTATCGTCCAAACATACAGTGGGAATTTATAGCTAGAAAGCAATCAAGCTATGAAAGCAAGCAAACTTTATACGATTAAATGGGAGTCCAGAAAAAATGGGGATACTTTTGGTCACCTGACAAATGTCCTTAAATGTAAGTGTTAACCAGATCTGGAAATGAGAAGATGAAAGTCGGACATTAATTTAGTTCAAAAACAGTTTCATGAGGATAAGTAAGCACCGACAATAGAAGCTCAGTCTAAGATAATGAAGGAATAGGAAATGCCAAACCAAGAAAAATAAAGTGAAAGAAGAAAAAGATTAAAGAAACTAAAAAGTAAAATGACTAAGATAACTACCATAAATAATTCAGAAGAAAGCTTACAAACCTTTCCTGTCCCTGGTGGGCCGAAAAGGAGAATACCCTTCCATGGTGATAGAAGGCCGGTAAAGTACCTAAATGATGAGACAAGATGAGCTTAATTGTGAAATGGAACTTTAAATTTCAACAACACAGCAATTTATTATGTGTTTGTGAACTCAGATTTATTAAACCAAATTGGCAGATAAAAGGCTCCATGCAACAATCTATTAATCCGCAACCATATACCAGATCAATATAGAGGACTAAAGATGGTGCTCAACATAAATATTCTCATAAATCTCACATACATATAAAAAAACTGTGTTTCAGTTGTAAATTTACAGTATCAAAGGTGACAAATAAATCCAAAACATTCTAAAGAGAAGTTTGAATTTCATTATCATTATCCTATTTGTTAGGAACTAGCATCAACAACAACCAAGCCCCCACATCTTTCTTTATCCTTTTAATAGACAGTTTGTAACTTAATGGAAAACATTCTGATGAGGTTAAATTTCGGTATGTGAAGAACAATGAGGGAAAGAAACTGAAGAAGAATATTTTGATAGAAAGAGAGAGACAGGGGAGGGCAATTGGGTTATAATTCTAGATGCCAAGTGATCAAGATAAAATCTTTATTAGTGCTTTTTGGAAGTCACTATCTCAGTTACAGGGGACCAAATTACTATTGAGTTAAAGCTACCATCCACAAACCGAAGGACAAACGGAAGTAGTAAATCGGACTCTCGAACAGTATCTTCGGTGCTTCACGAGTGACCAACCAAAAAAATGGATGGATTAGCTACCTTGGGCGGAATTTAGTTACAACACAACCACTCATTCGGCCACCAACATTACTCCTTTTAAGGCCGTTTATGGGGTACCACCACCCTCGAGGTTTTGGTTCAATGGGAAGGGGAACCGCGTGAAGACACTACTTAGGAAAATTTGTGGCGTTTCTCTAAATCATATCCAGAGTTTGTCCTTGAGGACAAAGACACTTTAAAGGGGATGGATTGATACGAATTGAGTAGCTGCATGGTCACAAACCGGAGACATGCAAAGGAAGTGGATGGGCAATGGCATGGCACATGCAAGTGACTAAGTCAGTAAGCATACAAGTGACTAAGTCAGTAAGAGTAATCGTAGGGTGATAAGTTATTGGTTGTTAGTAATTATTAGTTGATAGGGTCAAGTATCAGTAAGTGGACGATAATAACTAGGAGTGATCCATGTATTCCTCCTATTCTTTTGCATTCTCTTTAAACGCATTGTAGGCTATATATTAGCCATTTGAATTCAATAAAAGGCATCAAGAATTATAACCCAATTGTCCTCCCATGTCTCTCCCTTTCTATCAAAATATTCTTTAGTTTCTTTCCCTCGTTGAGTCATTGTTCTTCATATACCGAAATCCAACCTCATGAGTGGTATCAGAGCTTCACATCCATGGAGACTTGTGCTAAATCCAATACAAAATTCCGCAGCGAAATTCACAAAATTCTTGCCAGCCACGAAACTAGATTCGATGAAATCATCGCCACCCACTAATCAAGGTTTGAACAACTCATCACCAGCAATGACACGATTCAACCAAATCATCACCGAACTGCAGACCCTGCGCCTACAATCTCTTCAACCTCATCAATCATAGCAACCTAATCAATCCCCTCAACACGGCCAAACCAGTACCAGTCAATTTCGAACCAACACTGAGAAAGAAATCAATCCGTTTGAACTGGGAGAAGCATCACACAACAGCACGCTGCTCACAACTACTCCAACTACGACCGGAACCACACAGGCTTGAAACTAAACTTCCCAACATACGGGGGTGATGATCCTACGGAATGGATTTTCAAGGCCGAACAGTACTTCGAATTCAAAGGTATTACTTCTTAACAACAGGTACAATTAGCGTCATTCCACTTGGAGAAGGTAGCGCTTCAATGGTACCGGTGGTACACCAAATTCTGGGGACCCTTGAGCTGGAATGAGTTTACCAAAGCCCTCTTACAACTATTCGGACCAATGGACTATGATGATCCGTCGGAGGCTCTATCGCGGCTTAAACAGACCACATCCGTAACAGCCTATCAGGAATCGTTCGAAAGACTATCCCATAAGGTGGATGGTTTACCAGAAAATTTCTTGGTGGGAAGTTTTATAACTAGACTGAAGGATGAAATCCGACTTGATGTTCGCGTCAAATAGCCAAGAACACTAGCCGAAACAACAAGTGTTTCTCGCCTGATTGAAGAGAGGAATCACCTTCAGCGAAAACCTAGTAGTGCATTCGGCCTCAAACCTCTTTTGCGGCACAGAAGACTAGTCCAAGTTCATCAGCAGGGCTTCTTGGACCACCACCACAACCACCAAAGGCCAGTCTGAATTCAGGTACTTACCGGGGTTCCATCCGTCTATCATCAGTCAAGAAGCATGTGAGAGACGGGAAAAAGGTCTCTGCTTCTACTGTGATGAAAGGTACACACCCGGACACCGCTGCTCTCGTCCACAATTGTTCATGGTAGAAGACGTGATATCAGGTGACGACATCGAAAATGTGGACATGGACTGTGATTCAGCGGCGCAAGAGGCTGTCCCTGAGATATCATTCCATGCAATGGAAGGTACTAACCACCCACAAACTTTCCGCATCAATGGAAGGGTGAACAACAAAGAAATCACAATTTTCATCGACAAAGGTAGTACGCATAATTTTGTTGATCAAGCTATAGTCACCAAATTCAGTTTGCCTATTGTGAAAGATAGAACATTCCAAGTTATGGTGGGGAACAAGGAGAAGATTGAGTGTACCAGGCGATGTTTGGGGCTCAGTTTGATGATTCAAGGATATACGAATCAAGCTGATTTTTACGAACTTCCGGTTACGGCATGTCAGGCAATGTTGGGGGTACAGTGGTTGGAGACCCTTGGACCAATCGAGACGGATTACAAGCACCACACAATGTCTTTCAACCAATCAAGCCAAGCCTACACCTTACATGGATTGCGTCAAACCAATATCCGACCAATGACAGCGAAAGAGACGCTTCACTTGCATGGTATGGGATTTTTTTTACATGTTTCCTTTTTGCATATGGCACCTGATAGGAGGCGGCAGAGGCTTCTAATTATCCATCTGATTTACAACAATTATTGGAGGAGTTTGCACATGTGTTCGCTACACACACAGTGCTACCACCCGCACGATCACATGACCACCAAATTCCTCTTCAGTAGAATCATGGACCAATTCGTGTGCGCCCGTATAGGTACCCACACTATCAAAAGACAAATCGAAAAATTGGTCTGCGAATTTTTGGATTCAGGTGTTTTCCGATCGAGCAATAGCTCATTTTCCTCTCTGGTTTTGTTAGTCAAGAAGGCCGACAGAACTTGGAGGTTTTACGTCGACTACCGGGCATTGAACAATATCACAATAAAAGACAAGTATCCGATACCAGTTATAGATGAGTTGCTTGACGAGTTGCATGGGGCTCAGTATTTTTTCAACTTATATTTGCGAGCCGAGTACCATCAGATACAAATGCGAGACACCGACATACACAAAACCACGTTTCGTACTCATGACGAGCGTTACAAGTTTTTGGTGATGCCGTTCGGTTTAATCAATCCTCCAGCCACCTTTCAGAGCCTCATGAATGATTTGTTCAGACCTTATCTTAAGAGATTTATTCTTGTTTTTTTTTACGACATACTCATATACAGTCAATCATGGGCAGACCATTTACAAACATCTTCAACAAGTTTTGTTTCTCCTATCAGTTAACAAACTTTTTGCCAAGCACTCCAAGTGCCATTTTGGTGTTGTGCAAGTGGAATATCTAGACCATCTTATATCAGCAAAAGGGGTCGCAATGGATCCTGAAAAAAATAATTCCGTACAAAATTGGCCAGTTCCGACCACACAAAGGAGCTTCAGAGGATTCCTAGGACAGGCCGGGTATTACAGGAAGTTTGTGTGAGGTTTCGGTGTGATAGCAGCCCCTCTAACCCGACTCTCGACTAAGGAAGGTTTTAGGTGGTCAACGGAAGCAAAGACCACATTCTTTCAACTCAAAACAGCCCTCAGTTCTCCCCCAGTGCTGTGTCTTCCGGATTTTTCAAAGCCATTTGCGGTGGAATATGATGCTTGCGGAGTCGGGCTCGAAGCCATTCTCTCTCAAGAGAAGCAGCCCATGGCTTTCTTCAGTGAAGCATTGAAGGGAACGGCTCTAAATCTATCCACTTATAAGAAGGAAATGTTAGCAGTCGTTAAGATGGTGATGAAATGGAGACCATATCTATTGGGGAGGCCATTCGTGATTCAAATGGACCAACGTAGCTTGAAGTTTTTGTTGGAACAACGCATTACAACTTTGGCTCAGGCCCGTTGGCTGTCGAAATTATTGGGGTATGATTACACAATTTTTTACAAATGTGGAAAGGAAAATCAGGGGGCCGACGCTCTTTCGCAAGTAGCAACTTTTCAGTTTTTGGGCATCTCCCTACCAGTGGCCAAGTGGTGGTCTTCTCTTCAACGAAAGGTAATTTCTGACCCTTACTATAGTACACTTCCAAGCAGCCGTTACCCGTATTGTGTCCAGCGAGACGGGGTTTGAGTTCAACATGGTCGGGTCTTGTTGAATCCTTCATCCAACCTGATTCCAACAGTCCTTGAAGAAGGGCATACTTCGCCCACTCGTGGTCATTTCGAGTTCTTTAAAACCTGTGAACGAATGAACAGCAGTTTTAATTGGCAAGGATTGAGGTCTGCAGTTAAGGAGTTCGTTCGCTCTTATGATATCTGTCAGAGATGTAAGTACGACAACTTGCGGCCTGCGGGGTTGCTACAACCGTTGCCTATTCCCGGAAAGGTTTGGACAGAAATTTCGATGGATTTCATCAAGGGATTACCGATTTCACAAAGGTATGATGTGATCATGGTGGTGGTAGATCGCTTGTCTAAATATGCCCACTTCATCCCTTTGAGACACCCCTTTACAGCCTTGACTATTGCAGACGCATTCGTTCGAAACATAGTAAAGTTACATGGCATTCCGGTTTCAATAGTAAGTGATCGAGATAAAATCTTTCTTAGTGCTAAATAGGAGGAATACATGGATCACTCCTAGTTATTATCGTCCACTTACTGATACTTGACCCAATCAACTAACAACTAATAACACAACTGGCATCTTGTTACCACCCTACGATTACTCTTACTCTTACTGACTTAGTCACTTGTATGCTTACTGACTTAGTCACTTGCATGTGCCACGCTATTGCCCATCCACTTCCTTTGCATGTCTCCAGCTTGTGACCATGCAGCTACTCAATTCGTATCACATTCATGGGCAGCAAAATACAAATAAAAATCATTCTTGCTACAGATCAGCCAGTCATGCAATGATACAATTCACTCAACAGTAATAAGAGACAAATAAATGGAAGATACCACACATGCATAAATGTGGTAAACTCATGAAAAAAAATTGTTGAACAAAACAACCATATTAATAACTATATATATTTGTAATGCTTTTTCTCCAGTATTTTGACCAAATCTGCAGTGATGAAAAGAGGATTCGAGGATTTTAAATGAAATTTGCGTCTAAAGGTATCTTCATCCATGAAACGGAACAAGACATACTTGGGATATTTGATTGGCATGACAACTGCTTCTTTAAGTAAACGTTTGGCATTCTCCAACCCCTTGATGCTTTCCCACTTAACATCTGGACTGCCACGAATGATATCCCTGCACAGGATACAATTTATTGCTATATGACAAAGTCATCGAAGGATTAGTTAAAATGCAAATTTCCTCACCCCTCAGACAGCATGTATGCAACAAATGTAACATATAATCCTACCTACATAGACTCTCCGCTAAAGCACGAGCGTCAGCTGAATCTAGAGGAGGAAGCAGAGACCTCTGCCTGAAAAAGTGAACATCAGAATCAGCATTTCTCAAAGGAAGAGGGACTTTAATAGCAGATTCAAGATTAAATCAACAAAAATTACAAAAGTACCATATTTTAACAAAGTCAAATCTTTGACAAAACTCATAAGACAATTGATACATATTATGCAACTATAAGCACCAGAAACTCCTTTGCATAATCTTTTATATTTGACTTGAAGTTTTTCAAATTAAAAACTTTTAATGACTGTTGCTACAATCATGCTGGCTGCTTAGTTAAATGATGCACGTGCATTTTTTTTTTTTAATAGGATTGAATAAGATAATGTCTTCACACCATAATTAGTGATTATTGCAATGAATCCCATTTCATAATGTCTCATTTTATACACAACACACACACAAGTCTGTAAAGTATGTTATAGAGGCTTCTTAGCATTTCAATGATTGAGCGGAAGAACTCACACACGTTTGTAAAGTTGTATATATGGAGATATGCTCATACAATAAGCCAAGAAATATTGGAGAGTGAAATTAAGATACTCCAGTTTCAAAAAAAAAATTAAGATACTCCCTATAGAAGAGATGCGAGAAGCAATCACATATGTTATAACGGCTTCTTAGCATTTCAATGATTGAGCGGAAGAACTCACACACGTTTGTAAAGTTGTATATACGGAGATATGCTCATACAATAAGCCAAGAAATATTGAAGAGTGAAATTAAGATACTCCAGTTTCAAAAAAAAAAATTAAGATACTCCCTATAGAAGAGATGCGAGAAGCAATCACGTATGTTATAACGGCTTCTTAGCACTTCAAGGATTAAGATGGAGAGGTGCAAGTGAAAAAGCATTTACATGGTATGCGGAATAACAGCATGATACAAACATATAGCCCAGAATCAAATGTCAGACACAAAATAGGAGCTCGCTACACAATCTTACTAGCTGATATGAATTGGTGGGCCATTTCGGCAGATATGCAACAAGATTTGTAACACTGTTAGTAACTGATTTCACAAACCTCTAAGTGCTAAAATTTTTTATTCATTTTGGTGCCAATTTGCCTACCTAAAATATCAACGTCAATCTTCAAACGATCCATATTTGTATAGAAATACTTATACAAATTTTGTAGATCATTCAGTTGTGTATAACAAAATACTAAAATCGAGGGCTCTTACGGTCTCTCATTAATTCCATTAGACAAGACACCATTTGAGTGAGTTGAATTACTCCCCTGAAACAACACAACATCAAAATATATATAAATATTAAGAAAAAAAACCCCCTTCTAATGCACCAAAATCCCATACCATCAAAAATGAAAAAAAAAAATATATATATATATATATCAAATCAATACCTGGCTCTGAAACTGCTCGTAAATGGCCATGTCAGATGTGTTCTGGACATGCCCATTCCCATTGGCGGAACTCCCATTCGAAACTGGCTTTTCAGTGGTTGGACCATTTTGCGCCTCCGTTTGTTTCTTCCTCCCAAACTTGGCATCATAAAACAGTTTAAAATCCTATAGATAAACATGATAGCTTAAAAGAAATGCATATTGCAAAATTCCTTTTCTTTTTCTTTTCAAAATCATCAAATTAAATCACAATTTACAACCAAAAAAAAAAAAAAAAAGTCGCAAAAAAGCCAAGAATTATTTTTAATTGAGCACTTGAACAAAAAAATTTAAATAAATAAAAAAATAAAAATAAAAAATCTTAAATTAACTTGTCAAAGTTGAAATACATAGAAAATATATATAAAACACTTCGATTCATATAACTAAACCAACATTACATTATTAAAAGAAAAAACAAAAAAAGAGAGTCGATCTAAGTAAGCCAAACAGTAATATTCAACTCAGTCTAGTGAAGTTGCTCGTCGTTTACTCCGTCCATGAAACCACTATCTAAATCAAAATTATAGAATTTCCCAGAACAATCATAAAAAGTGATTAATAAGTAAAAATTGAAAATTTATTAAATGAAAAATTGAAGTACCTGAAAAGTCCAGCGAGTGACCATAGGTTCATCGGCCATTGCTAATAATTTCGAGAGAAGAAGAAGAAAAGAGAGATCGATCTCAAAAGGTTTACACACTCTCTCTCTCTCTCCCTCTCTCTCGCTCCCGATTGCTGGTGTATTATACTAAATAGCAGCAGAAAAGAGCATGTGCGCGATAAAATATTTGGAAAATGATTGTTAGTGAGTGCTTCACATAAATTATGTTGTATCTTGTATGTGATTCTCTGAAAAATCATTTCTCTGCGCAGCTGCGCTGTCACTTCTTATGGTTATTTTTATTTGAAAATTGCTAAAATGACCACAAACAATATGAAAATTTCGTTTTTAACCACATACGAAAGTTTAATCGTTAATAAACATATTTCGTTTTTGACCATATACAAAAACTCAATTGTTAATAACCATATTTAAAAAAATAAAATTCAATGTATATCCATAAATTATAAAATACCCCTACAACTTAAAAGAATACGAAAAACTTAAAATCCGGAGATAAAATGTGAAATGCTGTTAAAAAAAGTGACATGTTGAAAAAAAAACATGAAATCTCGTAAGAAAAAACGTAAAATGTTTATATTTTTTCAAACATAGAATCTAGAGAAAAAACGTAAAGTCATTGAAAAAAAAAAAAAACTTAAAATGTTAATTAAAAAAATTGAAATGTCAACATTTTTTCAAATATAAAATTACTAAAACACCCTATAAAATCATGTTTTTAACTCTTTATATAGTAAAATTACATAAACCACCATCTCTCTTCGTCATTTTTCTTCGTTGAAATAGCACCGTCAGTGATGGAAAGCTAAGGCGGTGTTATAGCCAAGCCTGGGCAGCTTTATTACCACGTCTGGGTGTGCGCTGCCCAAGCACGGCGTCGCTTGGTTGCACAATGCCCAGGTGAGTTTTCCTGGTTAGCGAAGCCAGGTGACTTCGCCTCATTTGCGAAGCTAGACCAGTTCGTCTAGTTTGTGCAACCCGAGGAGCACACCGTCGAGGTCGCATGGGCTCAGTGGCACCTTCGTCGAGCGACGCATGCTCAAGCGATACCATCCGGTGAAGGGTTTGATAAGATAGAGAGGAGAGGTTAGAGAGAGAGAGAGAGAGAGGAGAGAGAGAGTTTGGAGATGGTTTTTATATAAGGATATTCAAGTAATTTCTTAAAAATATAGTTATTAACAATTAAACTTTCGTATGTGGTTAAAAACGAAAGTTTAATGTTTTTGGAGGTCACTTTGGATTTTCTCTCTTGATAAAATCCAACCAGAACAACTAATTTTGTTTTTTTTATTAAAGACCAATTAAAGGTTATATAATAAAAAAATAGTTGTTAATGGTTTTTATTTTGAGTAATTCTATACAATCTAAATAATTAACCGATAAATAGCTAAAGACTATGGCAGTGAAGTTTTACAAATTATCTGCTAGTCATGAACGAACTAGAGATGTTTGCAATTTAATTATACAAAATTGTTTGAACAAACCATGCTTCATGTTGGACTTGGTGGTACGATGACAAGAGTGCGATGTGATTCCTACCACCCAAGTTCAAGCCACGATTTGGTAGCATTATCAAAAAGAAGTTGTTTGAACAAAGCATGTAATACATGCTTACTTATGGAATTGTGCTAAAATAGTATACTTTACGAGGAATGAATGAAAAGATTTTATCTATTAACTTAATAATATCATCAAAATTCCCCAATAGTTTGATATATTGGTCAAAATCCCCGATCTAGTTCTATTAATGGTCATTATTTGTTTGTAGTTCACATTATTCCCCATTATTCCTCTTTGTGTTACTGTTTCTATTAACAAGGTAAATCAACGACCACCACTGCCTACCCAAATCAGTTCAAACCCAAACCTAAACACCCCTACTGTCAACCACCAACACCATTGTTGATCTCCTCTCAACGAAGGAGATTAGTACTCGATCTCGCCAGGAAGAATAAGCACAAAGACAACGACCACTAACACTACCTACCCAAACCAGTTCAAATCAAAACCCAAATTCAGTTCAAGCCAAAACCCAAACCAAATGAAACCTAAACACCCACACTATCAACCACCACCAACAACGCCGATCTTCTCTCAATGAATGAGTTTGTCACTCTATCTCGCTGACAAGAACAAGCACGATGAAAACCATCGCTATCGTTACCGCCATACCCAAACCAAATACAACCACCACCAAAACAGAAAGAAGAAAGAGAGGAAGAAAAATGAGCAAGAAGAAAAGAAATATGAAAGATTTGAAGAAAAATGAGAGAGAGAGAGAGATGAGAGAATGAATTTAGTGAGTGAGAGAGAGAGAGAGAGAAGTTTAGCCTCAATTTTTATTTTTTATTTTTTTTTTGTGGTTTTTATTTTATTTTATTTTTTGAGAGTTATTATGATAAGTAGATTATTTTAAGGGATAATTACCCGATGGTCATCGAATTGATAACACACTATCAAAATGGCCACCAGATTGGAAAGTTGTTCCAAAATGGCCATTTTTGGCGAACTTTGTGACACTAATGGCCATTTCATCCAATTCCATCTAATTCCATCCAATTTCATCCAATGGGTGGTATTTTGGTAAATAAGGGGATGACATTAATATATTTTAGATTTTTTTTGGAAATCAATTTTTTCTTTTGTTTTTTGAAATGAATAATTATATTTAGTGTGCATATATGTATAGCATATCTCATATATATATATATATTAATATTTATATATATAGTTCTATAGTCAGGACGTCGAACCACAGTCACATATTTTAATAAGTTCAAATGTTATATATATATATATATATATATATATTTCTTTTTTAAGAAGATTAAGACTACAAAATCTAAAAAATCTAAAAAACAAAGAAGAGACACGTGTATTGATCTAAACCATTTCTTTTGTTTTTTGAAAAGAATAATTATATTTAGTGTACGTAAATATATATATATATATATATATACATACACTTAATATAATTGTTCTTTTCAAAAAAAAGAAAAAAAAATTGATTTCCAAAAAATATCTAAAATAAATTAATGTCATACATTTATTCACCAAAATGTCATTCATTGAAAAAATTGATTTCCAAAAAACATCTAAAATAAATTAATGTCATCCTCTTATTTACCAAAATGTCACTCATTGGATGGAATTTGATGGAATGAACATTAGTGTCACAATGTTCGCCAAAAATGGATATTTTGGAACAACTTTCCAATCCAATGATCATTTTGATAGTGTGTCATCAATTCGATGGACACCAAGGTAATTATCCTTTATTTTAATACATTCGTTTTTTTATCATTATTATTGTAATATAAATATGGTATTATACAAGGTGAGGTGCATCATTCTCATCCACTCATTAATTTCAATTTGATCTAAATCATTACTATTAATTATTCCATTTATTACTTTACAGTTTTGCCATTCATAGTTGATTCACTAAGATCATCTCCCACTGTACTCTATTTTAGAGTATGAGATGCTCCCACTATACTCTAAATTATTGTTTCTAAAAATAAAGTAAAAATTAGAGTTTCTATTTTTGAAACTCTAAATATAGAGTTTCACTCTTGGTATTTTTCACAAATTGTATTCCAACTTTACCCTCATATACATAGCTGTAAACAAATTTTCGACATCTATATCCATTTACTTTTCAAATTAAATTCAATTAATATATAATAAGTTATATTTTATAAATCTATTATAATAATATATATATATCATTAGAAACGTCTCATCTAAATATTTAAAATGAGACTAATATTGAATATTTATTAATAATATTTTTATTTAATAAATTTTCATTTAGAGATAAAGTTAGATAGTGTGGTTGGAGTGAAATTTTTTTAGAAATTGAATCTAAAAGAAATATTCCCTTTTATAACTCTATTTTAGAGACATAGATAGAGATGTGGTAGGATATGCTCTAACATCTCTTTTCTCTTTTACTTGTCAATTTACCATATTTCCCTTCAACATTAAGAACAATGTGTCTTTTAACGAAAAAAGTAACAGAAAAGGGATAATGGGGACTGTGCTATGGCCAACAGCCAGCATGCAGTGCCGGCCGCTGGCCCACTTGATAATCTTTTTTTAAAAAAATCCAATTCCAACAGTTGGTTGGAAAGAATTTTTTTATTATTTTCTTAAAAAAAAAAAAAAAAAAAATTGACCGTTGCCTTGCCACTATGGATAGCCATTGAGGATAGATATAGGTCCCTCTATCCCCATCTATATCCCCCATTTTTCAAACCCTACCCACACCCCACCCCACCCCCACCCCCAATTCCAATTTGGGGAAAATGGGGATGGGGTAGTTTTGGGGGGAGGCCCCCCCATTTCCCTATTTTTCCCTATTTTTCCTCGTTTCCCCGTCTTCTCCGTTTCCCCATTTTCTAAAAATTACATATTTAGTAATATAGAAAGAATAAAAATATTAAGAATATATATATATATATAAAAGGTTTGGGGGAAATGGGAAATGGGAAATGGGAAAATGGGGATGGGGGCACCCATCCCCATCCCCATTTCCATAAATTTGTGGGGGAAATGAGGAAATGGGGAGGGGGAGAGGTCTCCCCATCGCCATTTCAATTTGGGAAAAAAGAAATCATCCCCCCTCCCCATTTCCCCCAAATGGGAATGGAGGAGTGTGGATTTGGGTCTACAGAGATAAATGGCTATCCCTACTTGCCACCAATGGTAGACACAACTTTTTAAATAAAAATTACAAACACTACCCCTTTTTAACAGCAATTCTATTTAAAAAAAAGGCCAATATGGCACAACACACAACAAGAAACAACAACCTGATCACGCAGCACCAGGAAAACCAAAGAACAAAAAGAAGAAGCAAAACAGAGGCTCCAAAAACAGAACAAACACCTCAAAAAGAAGAACGAAGCACCAATAATTACAACCTAACCTTGGAAAGAAAGACGTTGCCTCAAGAGTGCCAAAAAGCACGGCCATCCAAGACGAACAAAACAACCAACCTGAAAAGCCTTACAAAGTCGACTCTACACGCTCAATATCAGCCCCATGCTCTTCATTCTCTCTACAAGCATTGGTCTCGATGTCTTTCACTAAGTCATCTTCAAGATTCCAAGGCATCCTATCCCACACTTTAGTAGACCTAGTCTTCATACTATGACTCTTTAAACCACCCCTTTAAACAACTATTTTACATTTTTACCCACATTTTAAATTTTCCTTTAAATACCCCAACCATTCTAATTTCCATACATTTTCTCTCTATTCTATATACTATTTCATTCTTTCTCTCTCTCACCCTCTCTCTATTCTCTACACTACCATCACACTCTCTAATCTCTATTATCTAATCTCTAACTATTATTCTCTAATCTTTACACGAGAGCACCAAAGTACAATGGTAATTTTTGTTCTTTAAATTTTATTATTTATATTTTATATTTTATATTTATATTTTATACTGATTATATTTATACTTAGTTTTTAATTTTAATATTTATTCTTAGGTTTTATTTTTTTATTTAATATTATATTTAGGTAGTTAGGTTTTATATTTGTGCTTAGTTTTTAATTTAAATTTTTATTCTCAATTTATAAATTTAAATCTTTACGCTCAATTTTTAAATATATATTTTTATGCTTCATAAATCATAAAATTACATAAATCATAAAATTATGTATTTTATTTTATTTTATATATTTATACTCAAAATTCAAAAATCAAAATGGTGAATTTTTATATTTATAGTTAATTTCAATCGCACCATTATTATTTAATATTTATGTTTAGTTATTAATTTTAATATTTATTCTTATGTTTTATATTTAATATTTAATATTTTTACTTTGTATATTTATGATTTGATGCTTAGTTATTAATTTTAATATTTATTCTTAGGTTTTACTTTATATTTAATATTTATATTTAATATTTGTGTGTTTAGTTGTGAATGTTAATATTTATTTATAGGTTTTATATTTATGCTTAATATATTTATGTTTAGTTTTAATACTAATATTTATTCTTAGATTTTATTTTATATTTAATATTTATACTTAGTATAATTATGATTTTATGCTTAGTTTTTAATGTTAATATTTATTCTTTGGTTTTACTTTATATTTAATTTTTAATGCTTAGTATATTTATGATTTTATGCTTAGATATTGATTTTAATATTTATTCTTATGTTTTACTTTATATTTAATATTTTTGCTTAGTATATTTATGATTAGTTATTAATTTTAATATTTTTGCTTAGTATATTTATGATTTTATGCTTAGTTATTAATTTTTAGTTTAATATTTTATGCTTATTATGTATTTATTTTATTTTATATATTTATGCTTAATTAATGACTAATGAGTTAATATTTATATTGTAGGAAATGGATCATAATCATCCTATTTTTCCAGACAGTCATAACATGGACAGGAGACAGTGTGACCAAACCGGCAGCGGAACCAGGTCTTTCCACCTCCACACTGACATCACGTCCCAGAAAGATGAAATCTGTTGTATGAGATTGTTTTGTCAAAATAAACGTACAAGGCCAAAACGGTATGGTCAAATCAATGGCTCGCTGTAAGTTTTGTAAAGTTTTATATACCGGTTCTAGGTTGGGAACTTGTCATTTGAAAATGTATATGGACAAATGCATGCCTAAACACAAACAAATAAACACTACAACTTAGACACAACTACAACAGAACCTAGACGGGTCCATTATGACATGGAGTTATGAATCCATGTATGCTAGAGATTGCATGGTACGTTATATTGCACAAACTGATAAACCAATTAATTTTGGTGACAATGTTTTTTTATGAACAATTTATTCAAAAAGCCTACAACCCCAAATTTAAAGTTGTTTCTAGAAACACCACTATGAGCTATTTGAAAAAATGTTTATACACCAAACGAGAAACTTGATCGCTAGATTATAGCATGTAAGTGTTTATATTGCACTAACTCTCAATATTTGGAACGCACATTCCAAACAGGACTATTTGTGTGTCACGGGACACTATTTAGACTCTGATTGGAAGTTACAAAAAAAGAATTCTTGGTTTTCGTCCTATGGATTTTCAACATACTGCAAAAATTATTTATCATGTTATCATTTCTATTTTACAAAATCATGGAATAACTCAACACATCATTTTTATCACATTAGATAATACATCGGCAAATACTAGTTCTATTGCCTTGTTTTTTAACAACAATATCCCGCGAGCTAAGGTTTTTTTCTTCCACCAACGGTGTGCATGTCATACCATCAATTTAGTTATAAAATATGGCATGAAAGTTGTAAGTGATCGTATAAATCGCATCAGAGATGCCTTTTCTTGGATCATCAGCTCTAATTTAAGATTGTCAGAATTTGGCAGATACTGTCAAGCTAACTCTCTAAGACCGCGATGATTCCAAACAGATATATCGATTAGGTGGAACTCTACTTACTTAATGCTACAAAAATTATCCTGTTACTATTTCAGGTTTTTATAACCTCTAAAATGATCGAAATTGGCTGTCCAGTACTAACCTTAGACGATTGGTATGTGACAAAGATTTTTGTTCAATTTTTAAAGGTTTTTTACGATTCCAATGTAATTCTTTCCGAGGTCTATTACCCCACATCTTCTCAGGCAATCCATCATATTGTGGAAATGTCTAAAATGTTAAACTTGTATAGTGATGATTCCTATCTTAGGCACTACAATTCTTGCCATGGAAATTAAGTTTAAAAAATACTAATCTAAAATTCCTTTCCTCTATGCCCTAAGTGTTGTAATAGATCCTAGGGTTAAATTATCTAGTTTAGAAACTTTTCTTGATTATATAGATTCTAAATTGAACTTAGATTTTACTGAATAGTATATTGACCTGCGAACCAAGTTATTCAAAGTTTTTAGTATTTATGAGTGCAGGTTTGACGGCGTTAACACACAACCATCGGAAAAACGGGACACACTCCCGTTGAAGAGAAGTTGGAGCATTATCTGAAGGGGTGGCAGCTCATCAAGTTCTTCATCCCAACATCTAGTTAAATGACGGGTTTTAATATGTCAGAGTGGTTGGTGTTCTTTAAGCACCAAGGAAAAAAAGGATCTTTATCGAGTTTGGTTAGGGTTTAATATTCAACAAAAATAATGATTAAGACGGATAGTTAACCTTATGAAAAAAAAGATTGATTAAGGTTCATTTGAAGATAAAAATAAAATAAAATAACTTCGTAAAGATTTTTAATAGGATTATTTCTAGTAATCCATTGACCGCTCATAATACATTTATTTATTTTTTGAATTTTATGTCTAGTGTACTAACGATTTGTTTTGGTGGCAATATCTGGACCTTTTAAAAATGGTAAATACACTAAACCCCCTACAATTACTACTATTGTTGTTGCTTTAACAAATGTCATGACTCATGAGATCAATAGAAGCTTTCTCTTTCATAAGTCTTCTACATTCAAGACGTAATCAAATAATTATATAATTTAAGAACAATATAATTTATAAAGGACTACTACTACCATTACAAGCCCTTATAGAGTTTGATATATTAGCCATTTTGCACTCACTAGTTTCATTAGTACACATTTTGCACCTTGTCATTAGTCCTCGATTGAAAAGGTGTGTTTCTGACATGATCACTTAACTCTATTGCCTTTTGAATCTTCTAATTTTTGAAAATAATTGTTTTGCCCTTAGAATCTTCTGATTTTAATATGTAAATTATTTAAAACTACAATAATTAAATGATTACAAAATTACAAAAACTACCCTAACCCTAACCGAAACCCAACCCAACCTAACCCTAGCCCTAACCCAACTTAACCTAACCTAACCTAACCCTAACACTAAAAAAGAAAGGGAAAATTGCACCAACCTAACCCTAAGTCCCTAACACTAAAAAAGAAAAGGAAAATTGCACTACTACTACTATTGTAGTTTGAAATATTAGCTATTTTACACTCACTAGTTTCAGACTGCACCATATCATTAGTCCTTAGTTTAAAAAAGTGTGTTTCTGACATGATCAAAGTGCAAAATAACTCTATTGCCCTTTGAAAAAACAAATGCCCATTAGTTGGACGATGGGGATCATTAAGAAAAACAAAAATTTAGAAAAGAAAAATAAAGGCGGAGATCCAAATCTCCTAGCCTCATCGTCTGAAGTCTGATCTCTTTTGATAGTTAAATTTGATCAACTTTAACTAATGACATGAGGTTATTTTTAATTACCAGTAAAGGTTTTTTCGATTCTAAAATAATAAACCAGAGAGATTGTATCTAATTTGCTCCCAAAAAAATCAAAGAAAAACAGTCACTAGTAAGAGTGAAATTTACATTATGCTTTAAATATTATAATTTTTTTTTTCTTGTAAGTAATATGTTGAGATTCTTCTTTCAAAAAATAAAAGTACAAATCGAGATTCAACTTCTCAGATTTAATTCAAACAGGCATTCGATGTTTTATTTCTATTTTTAGATGAATGATTTGATGGTCGATGTACAAATTTGATTCCATGTGGACGTTCAAAAATAAATAATTCACTTGATGCTCGCACGTGGATTTGCTCTCATGGTCCTGTCTTGATTGGCCGCCATCATCAGATCTCTATAAATTTGTGTCATGTTACATCTCATTTAATAATCTCCAAAGTTGGCTTTATCGATTGTATTTTCACTTCTATTTTCGTCATGCGCATCTTTTGCAAACTCATGCGCATCTTTATTGTACGTAGCATTGTTACCATTTACCAATCTTAGGGTTATCGATATCGATATGGTTTTAGTCTTTTAGAATATATTTTGATCTTTTGATCTATATTTTTGGAAATTTCTAACTAAATTATTACTAATGGTGGCAAACCAGGTCGATATTATGTGATTTAACCACCTCACTACAAGTTCAACTTTGTTAAGTTATAAATTATTTAATATATATATTAAAATTTAAAATATGTAAACAAACCTTATAGGATAGAACGGGCCGGCTAGTAGGCCTCATACTTAAGGCCTAGCACGGCCTACAGCCTTATGCAAGCCTTGGCATGGCTTACTTTTTTGTTCTTCTTTCTTCGATTTATGTTTTTTTCCTTCGATTTTTAATTTTTTAGGCTAATATATTTAATATTTATTTCAAATGGAATTCACTTTTTAAAAGGCATAAAAGTCTTTTACATGACTAAACAAAAGTCAATTTAACGGAATGTTAACAATGTTAGATTTCAGGGGAGTTTTTTGAATAAATTCATAGGTTTTTTATTTTAACCATTTTCTAAAATACATAACATTCCATTTCGGTATCTGTCCAGACTCCAATGCACTCTTCTTGTTGTTAACCAGGAACAAAACCTTAAAATATAAATAGATTTTAATAAATAATGTTTAATGCATGGGATGGGATATGATTAATTTTAGTCTCATCTCTTATGTTTGTTGCTTGCATGTGATGAGATTATTTAATCTCATGCGAGCAACGTATCCCACCAATGTTGGACTAATTATAGTCCCACCACTTTATACCTTTTTTTTTTTTTTCAATTTATTTTATTTTTTGTTTGATTAAAATATAAATATATTGTAATAAATAATAAAATATTTTATTTTAAACATTTTAAAAATAATATTTTTCAATTTTAACAAATAAAAATTAATATTATTTTGTTTTAAATTGTTTATATATATATTATTAAAATTATAAATAATTAATTAAAAATAATTTTATTTTATTTTATATTAATTAATTTTACAATGTATTAAATATATGGTAAAATTATTACTTTTATCCAATCTTATACCACACCAAACAAAATATGGAACTATTTTAATCCAATCTCATATAATACCAAACACGTCACAACTGTTTGGTCACATTTGGTTAAATAATGGAATGGTAATTGGAATGGGAATGAGAATAGAATGGAATGGAAAACTAATTTCTTTGTTTGGTTGAGACTTTAGAATTAGTATCTGAATCAGTATTATTTTGTTTAGTTAACAACTGAATGAAATGGAATGGAATGGGATTGACTATATTTTGACCAAAATACCCCTGGTTATAAAACATTCATAATAACATGATATATTATGGATAATAATAATATATAAAAGTATATATAATATTATATTTATATATGATGTTATTATAATATATAACAAATTATATATAGATATATATATATATATATATATATATATTATTGTAATATATAACATATTATATATATAATTATAATATAAAACATGTTAATATGTTATATATATATTATAATAATAATATAATATTATTAAAATATATTATATATTATATATATAATTATATATTATTTAATATAATAACATATATATATATAATATAATATAATATAATATAAATATATATATAAATGTATATAATATAATATAAATATATATAATATATAATATATAATATATATTATTTAATATAATATAATATATATAATATATTATATTATATAATATATATATTTATATTATATTATATGATATTTATATAATATAATATATGTAATAATATAATATATAATATATAGAGTGAGTCTCTCATGAGGGATCCCTTATGTTAATTTCGGTAAAGACCATGATAAAAACACATTGATTTTAATTAATTGTAATATTATTTTTTTTTATGGATGATGAGTTCAATAAAATCTACATATAAACAAAATTTGAGAATTTTCTGAGCACTAGAACTATTTATCCAAATTTTGTTAAATATGAAGGTATCAGAAAATAGGTGAAATATAGAAAAATTCAAGAAAAATAGTTCTAGTGTTCAAAAAATTCTCAAAATTTGTACATATATAGATTTCAATGAACTTATCATCCATAAAAAAAAATTCAGATTAAAATTCATTAAAATCAATGTGTTTTCATCATTGTCTTTACCGAAATTAAAATAAAGGATCTCTCATAAAAGACTCACTCATAATATATATAATAATATAATGTATAATACATATATATTATATAATATATATTTGTATATCATTAATATAATAAATAATGATAATATATTATTTTTGGAAAGGATGGTATTTTTGGAATATAGTTTGTGCATATGAGGGCCTTTATGGAATAAATTTTTTAATTTGGAATGGAATGGGCATTCCATTGGTTTTTGGATGGAATGTCAATTCCATTGGATTTTAACCAACCAAACAGATGGAATGGAATTCCATTCCTGCCCATTCCAGCCAACTAAACGCCACCTTAGTTCAATCAAATCTAATACAATCCAATCCCATGAAAATAATCATATATTATCCCGCATACTACCGAACGAGCCCTAAAAGAACCATCTCGTAGAATTCCAAGCTCCTTTAGTTTCTCCACCATTTCGTTGCTTTCAGGTGAGTCACTATGTAATTTGTATTCAGTTCTTTCTTTAGATTCCGGTGGATCTTGACTTGTCATACAAGAATCTAAGGTACCGATTATTGGTTCTAAAAGGTGAGCCAAATGAAGTTGCAATTCGTTGCATGAAGCAAGTCATTTTTTTTCTTTCCTTTTAATTGTTCAAAATTACCATATATTCTTTTCTAAAAAAAATTGATTTGTGTTATAGTGAGTGATTTTGTTATAGATATTGTTATATGTAAAATTCACCTAAGAAGACATGTCATCAGAAAACACAGATCAACACGGCCACGTAAACATAATCAAAGATTAGTCAAAAGAGGACACATGGGCATACCACGTAGACAGGCTACTCGACACCAACACCTATAACAGGAGACAACCCCAAAAGTGGCCGAGCAGAAGAATTAACATGTTCAGCCTTACTCGGCACAAACTTGAACAGCTACATAAGAGCCTAATTTATCATCTGTAAGGTAATCCCACAAAGACGAGGAATCATAAGACGACTACAATACAGTCACCTAGAGTTCAACAAGGAAACAAACAGATTTCCCTACCTACTTATCAGAATCCTAAGCAGATTCAGATTCAACAACATTAAACACAAGATAAGCATCAAATATGAAATATCCCTAAAAACTCTCTCTGTAACCTATTACTTGTATGCCACAACTCTAAAAACCCTAGCGGTACTCTAAAACCCTAGTATTACCAAGTATAAATACACCTGTAAAACATTCCACGAGAGAGAAGAGAATGAAGCAGGAAAGAGAGAGGAACAGAACGTGTATTCTTTTCATAAAATAGTGGATTTGACTCAATTGCTAGGGCAACAATCCGTGGACGTTTCTCCGATCATCGGAGTTTTACCACGTATCTCTTCTCTTTATTTTCTACTTTTTGTTCTTGTTATCACGTTCATATTTGCAGGTTTTTCACTAACCTAATACGTTGATTGGTTGACTATCTAAAAATTACCGTCAACAAATATTATATAATGAGAATTCTATGTTTGTTTAATTTAATAGAATTATGCTTCTTGGGCTCTTTAGAATAACGTAATTCCGTTACTCCTTTAGAGCATCTCTATCAGTCTCCTTTGAAGGCCCTCTTGAATAAGGGTGAATGTTGTTGTAAGGGACCATTAAGGTAGTATGTGTTCCAACAATACTCCCTTTAACGACTCCCTTAATAATTTATTATTATTATTTTGATGTTTTATTTTATAATTATTATTGTAAAACAAATTACTCAATGGATAATAAATTTTGTTGGGATTTAAAAGTAAAATATCTTGTGCTTTAAAAAAATAAAATAAATTTAAATATGTAGAGCTCACTTAAGGGGGGATGAAGCCACCCCTTAATTAAATGAGTGAACTCCACCAAAACACATTTAAGGGCGCCTCTAAGGGACTTATTGGAGCTGCAAAAATACTACTTCTCCCTTAATTAAGCTGGGGGGGATTGTCTCACAAGGAGATTGTTGGAGATGCTCTTAGAGTTTAAATTTAGATAGTTTCATATCTAATTTTGGCGTTCGAGCGAGTGTGTGTGTGTGTTTTTTTTTTGGGATATGATGGTCCTTGATTTACGATGGCTTCATGCAATTTCTTCTTTGCAATTTGATCGAGAAACGAAATCGAAAGTTATGGCACTTGTTTTCTTACTCGTTGTTTATAGTAAAAAATCAATAACCTTTGGTTAATGTTTATGGATTGATCAATTAGGACGAGATAGGATCTCCATCGCCGACGATGAAAACGATCGAGACCACTGGTTTGGTTTCCATCGTCTCCATTAATGGAAGGTTCATCTTCTTCTTTTAAAAAAAAAAAATTCATTTTAAATTTCTTTATCTATTTAAAAAAGAAATTCTTTTTTTATATGTAATTTTTAAAAATCTCTTTTTTAAAAAAACTTTATTACTTTTTTAAAAATATGTTGAACTAACAAATACACCCTTGATGGTCAAACTTGGTCAACAGCTATGTTTGACTAATAATTGGGGAGGTGAGTATAAATTAGTGATAAAGTTGTATCTGGGTGTATTATGTCAATCCTCAAGGAAGGTTGATGCACTTTGCTCAATAAAAAAGTATTACTTAAAATGACTTCGTTTTGATTAAAACCTGGAGAGGCAGAGTGCTGTCACATATTCTTCCTTCCACCGTTTCATCTGCCGCAGTTATCAGTTATCAGTCATCAGCAGCAAGCCAGCACTCAACCAGTCAACGGCGGAGCTCTCGGAGTTTCCGTCGTCCGTCGATATTCTGCCTTTCGTCGGTCTCCACTCTCCATTCTCTTCCGTAAGTTTGTAATCTGTGTCGTATTCTCTTCCGTAATTGTTGAATAATTCATGGCTATATACATATGTCGGAGTGAACTTGACCCTTATCTGTCAAATTTTAGGTAAATTAGGATCAACCATTGCTATAATTTGTTTTATTTATTAATTGTTATTTATATGATGCTGTTTGTCTAAGAAAAAAAAAAAACATCCTGATTAATTCATACTAATTAAGTAATGATTATTAATTACAATTTCTAAGAATCTTTCGAATGTCGATGATAGATTCACTTCTTGCTTTATTGTACCTATGAGAGATTTTATAATTAAACGGGAATTCATGATTGAGGCTTTGGCTGATTTCTCACTTCTCAGAATGGCAGAATTTACATAATTTCATTTCTAATGCTGGCATTCGGGTGAGTGTGTTTTTGTTTTATTTTATTTTATTTTATTGGGATATGATGGTCCTTGATTTACGATGGCTTCATGTAATCTCTCCTTTGCAATTTGATTGAGAAACGAAATCAAAAGTTCTGGCATTTGTTTTCTTATTTGTTGTTTAAAGTAAAAATCAATAACTTTTGGTCAATTTTTACGGATTCAAATAGGACGAGATGGTGGAAGCTTTCGGCACTCTGTTTATATTCTATCATCAATGACACCTTCTCTGACAAGGTACTTCCTTATATTTTTTTTATTATTGTTGTTACATGGATATTTTGTAATGTTGAGAGTTGAGACCGAGTCTACAATAAATCAATTTCCAGTGTAGCTGCCTTATTGAGATCATGTTATCTGATAAATGGTTGTTGAATTCTAGAAATGTTGGAGCTTTATTAGCTTGGAACTTGTCAATTTTTCACTCGAATCATCTACCAAAGTGTTCCTTTAGGCCAGTTCGAATGGCAAGTAATAACAAACTCAATCACAGTCTAAGGGCTTGTAATATTGAGTCAAGAGGTGCATTGATTGTTCTGGAAGGTTTGGATCGATGTGGGAAGACTTCACAATCCAGTAGATTAGTTTCATACATGGAAGGTCTGGGCCACTCCGTTGAATTATTGAGATTTCCTGACAGAACTACCAATGTAGGGCAAATGATATCTGCGTATCTTTTGAATCAGTCCGAGCTGGATGATCACACAATCCATCTCCTTTTCAGTGCAAATCGTTGGGAGAAGAGGTCTGTTCTACTATCACTTTTGACTTGTCTACTTCTGTATTGAATATTATGCATAGGCTGAGTTATTATTATTATTATTATTTTTTTCTGTTTATTATTTTTGGGGATCATACTTTATATGAGAGAATGGATATGAAAAACTGAAATGTATAACTAGCACGGGTGGATGTTAGTTTGAAGCTGTCTTTGCCGAGTTGATTTGAGAAATCAATTTGATAAATGCATTACGGGTGCACCATTTTATCTAATTTAAGCTGTCATGGATAGATAGAGACCAATAACAGCTGATTTGTATTTTTGGTATTAACAAGGTGTCAAGGTCCTTGCACTTCTCTATTGCTGCATGGGAGCTGTGGACATGTGATTTTATGTCTTCTTTGGGACCCTGGTGCTCGGTGTGATATGATAGTTGTTAACCTTTGTTTTAAAATTTAAGATTCTTAATCCTCATAGGATTTTTAAAGTGAGATTCGTGTTTGTATACTCATATTATAGAAGTCTAATTGTTCATACTTGTTTATGCAAACTTTTATATTTATTTTTTCCAACTGTAAATCTTGACAGTGCAAGACGTTTGATACAACTATCAAACTGTTCAATAAAATGCTAAAGAGAAATAAGAAACAGAGGAAAGAAACTAAGCAAAATGGAGAGTGGAGACTGAGATTTGTTTCTTCTTCGTTAATTAACCGTAACTGAATACAAGTATCATATATATATATATATACAGTTCTGGATTTCCAGACTCTTCTAACAAACTATTTACCTGGCTTTCCTAGAAATATGGAGAGCCAATAATATTGACAGCTCAGCTAAATTAGTTACAAGCACACTCTACCCATTCTTCACTCGTAATGACTACTATGCTTGTGACTTCAGACTTGATGAAGTGATGATGCCAGGTCGTGATCTGTGTACCACAGTAGCTAACAAGGTACTTTCACACACCTTAGTAACCCTGTCTTGATCATCGGCTTTAGCCTGAGTTTTCACCTAATTACTAGCTGAGCTCTTGTGTCTTTGATTATGAGCTTGAGGTTGATCACTTACCTGAGTAGCTTCATTAACACCAACAAAACAAAGGGGATTCAAATAGTTTATAATCCACAACTCTATAATTCCACTAGTAGAATGTCAAACCTTAGCTTTTTAGGTTGCCTGTCTCACTATCATACTGAACTATACTCTTGGAGCATTCTCTCATCATAGGCTATTATCACAATTTAGATTACATTTATGTTTTCAGTCACAAATATTTGACAAGGAACTTTAACATTTAATTTGTGTTTAATTTATATGTAACCCATTAAGTACAAATTATTAGATGGAGCTGAATATATCGCACAATTGTTTTCCCTTAAAAAAATATGTGAATGTTAATTAATTGTTTTTGGATCAAAAAACTGTTATATACTGTTCTTATGGTCTATGTTTCCTTTAGTCTTATCTTTTCAATCAACAAATACTTCCCTTTTTCGCTATGCAGTTGTGTTTGTAATATTATTTGCTTTCATGTTGGAAATCTTGATTTATAATAGCAGCCTCCACCTGTTGTATAGTAATTGTTGTTACTTGTTAATTACTTTCTTCTGCCTTTAGTTTAGTATTTTTGATTTTTTGTTGTCGTTTTTGAATTTTTAATTTTCCTTTACTCCTGCCAATAAAATGTTAGCAAAGAAGATGAAGATGGTATGCATATATATCTGATTGGTGGTGGCAAATCTTCAAAACTGGTCTGTGGTACTTTTAAAGATTCAGATTCTTTATTTGTGTAAGTCTATTAGTATGAGATCAGTGCCTAATTGCTCCTATCAGTTGGTTTGTGATGATGCCATCCTAGTTTCCTCATGTGGATTTAAGAAGAATTCTCCCATATTTAGGCATGGCTTCCAGATTCTTTATTTATGCTGTGATATATCATATATGTATTACAGATTGTGTGTTATATGACTCGCAAATTCTGTATTATACTCAATTCTCAAATTAGAAGTCATGGTTCCTTCTCAGCATTGTAACATGATATTAGGTTGTGATTGACCTGTTGGATGAGGATTTGATAATAAATACATGAGAATGGCCTTCAGATTTTAGGGTTTGATTTCCAAGTATGCTGTGTAGTATAATTTATGTAACTACATGTTGTGTTGGTATGGTCCGTCCAGGAGTACCTGGGTTCCCGGTGTAGAACCCAGATTATAAATGTGCATCATTTATAGGGGTACGGTGCATTTATAGAGTTTTGCTTAAGATGGGCATGCTGTTTTACATAATAACATTGCCTTATTGTAGCTCCCTGTGATGGCATGGCAAAATTAGGGGTACGGTGGAGCCAATTTTGGCCATTGATAGTAATAGTAGTTCTTTAGGCATGAAATTAAGTTTGGGTTTCATGGAGCCTGGACAAATTAATGATTTTTTTTCTTCTAGGTTCTTAAAATGCAAAAAGAAACCTAGTAAACGTTATGAATAATGCTTTTGCAGGTCAATGATGGAAACTAAACTGAAAGCTGGCACTACCCTCATTGTTGACCGTTATTCTTATTCTGGAGTGGCTTTCTCATCTGCTAAAGGAGTGGATCTCGAATGGTGTAAGGTGAAGTCAAGCTAAAAATGGTTTCAAAAATAAAGTTTTCATTATTTTTGGAAGTTGATTTAAAGGTCTTTTGCAGGCGCCAGAGATTGGATTGCTTGCTCCAGATTTGGTACTCTACCTTGACATGCGGCCAGAGGTTAGTTGTCTACATAATTATGTTCTATGTTAGAATTATCAAATGCAAACATCAAGATTATGCCTGTTTCATAAATGTCAGTACAGCTGTCTAGTCACCTTGCTCTGAATTGTATATTGCTTTGACTGACTATTGTCTTTGACTAATAGCTGGCCTTTGCTTTATCTGAATATTGTTGGAGGCAGGACGGTCTTTTTTTGGTAGCTATTTTATGTCGAGATCAAGAAACTTAAAGTATTTTATTTTTGGCCTTCCATTTTTGCGAGGCATACATCAATTCCTTTGTAATGATAAATGAAATAGTTTTATAGGGCTTCTTGGCGGTGAACTCCCTGAAAATGAAAGGATTGTTTAATTTATTGTAAACAAAGATAATACATTTCCCTCTCTGTTTGCAAGGAAGTTCTGGCCAATATATACACAGATTTTATTCTTAACTATTTAAGAAAAGAAAATGGGAAATCATTCATCTAGCTAAAGGTAGGGGGTAAATGAACATGTTGAAAGGTAAATGAGTATCAAGAAAAGAGTCGGGTGTACTTAGTATCTTTACATGTAATGTCACTCGTCATCATAAACTAGTAGCAATTGAATCATTCTACTGTATGAACACAGAGACCTTGACATTTGAGGTGAACATTTTGTCGTCACTCAATCATCGAAGAAAGGTTGCTTCTTGGTTGCATTTAATTGGTGATTTTCTTAATCAATAAATATCAATGTTGTTTCAAAATTATAGAAAGCTGCTGAAAGAGGAGGTTATGGAGATGAGAGATATGAGCACCTTGAGTTTCAAAAGAAAGTTGCACAATGCTATCAGATCCTCCATGATCCCTCCTGGAAGGTAATTAGTCTTTTTTTCCATCTGGTTTTCTTAAAAATATAGAGGCCGCATAGTCTTCGTCCTTTTACCCTGCCATAGAATTAGAGTTTGTTTTTGTTTTAAGGCTCCCTTCTAATATATATATATATATATATATATATATAAGCATAGTCACCATAGACGTACTAAAATCCGCAATCTAATGGCAGATGGTAGATGCCTGCCAACCGATGGAAGATGTTCAGAAACAGCTGCAGGAGATTGTTTTGGATCATGTCTTGGCTTGCCAAAAGGGGAAACCTCTTTCCCTTCTTTGGTCTTGTTAGTTAACCTATTGTTTTTTTTTTTTTTTTTACTTTTCTCTCTCTTGAAATAGATGTGATTTTTATGAAGCATGTAATTTGGCAAACATGCTCTGTTCTGTTGGTTCCTGCAAAGTTCTGATATAATTATTAAAAAAATAATTATTATTAAAAAAAACCATAATTCTGAGTTTGATAACCATAATCAAAACCACGTCTGGTACATAGACACAAGCTGAGTTATTATTTAAAAAAAAAATTATTTTATATAATTATGATTTATGAGAAACTAAATTCTGAGTTTGATAACCATAATCAAAACCACGTCGTTTCTGCTGTTATAAGGTTTCTTGATTATTCCTGTTGTGATTAATTGTGTTCTATATCTTTTATTCAAAGAATTGTTTTTGTTGGTATTATGTAGCATTGTTGAGTGGAGCCATTGAATGAGGGAAGGCAGTCATGTGATTGGAAGGTTCATAATCTAAAACCAGCAACTGTTAATCGAATCATATAAAAGTAGGTAGGCTGTTTAGAGATGTCAATGGTAAGGGTCGAGGGTGAGTTTTCCAGTATCATTTGCAGTACCAATTTATATAAGAAATGCCATTTCCGATAAATACCAACCTTAAAATAAACGGTGCGGGTATGGGAATTCTTCATTAGGAAATCGGTTTTTTTACCTCATATCATTCTTATTCTATTAATGGTTTTTTTTTTAATGACTTTTTGATAAAGATCATATCAAAATTATTGAATAATATGAAAATTATGTTAGGGAGTGGAAAAAAAAGAGAGAAAATTATGTTTTTTTTTTAAGACAGTAGTTAGAGTACTATTTTTTTAAGTGTTAATTCTACTACTAATTACGTGCTTCAATATTATATATATATATATATATATATATTTGATAACAGGGACGAAACGGGGTGGGGACTTGAAATTCCGTAACCATACCAAAATTAAATCGGCGATTGAAAAAAAAAAATATTGGTCCCATACTCCATACTACAACTAAACCCGTCCTTAACGAGGCGAGTTTCCATAGAGGGTGTGCCGGTAGGTGTTCTTCATTTATTGTTTTTCAAAGGGTTAATATTAAAAACCTTCCCCCACCTTTAAACTATTATTGGATTATAGTTACAAATGATTTTATTTTAGAAACATCCACTATGAATTAACATCATTAGCATTCCGTTTGTGTTGACTGAGTTTGATTATTAAAAAGTCTAAAAACACAAAATTATAAATGAACCAAAAGCATGAGTATTTGCTTGAATTTATTAAAAAAGACAAATAAATACATATTCTGGTTTATTTTCATTGTTTTTAGTTCATTTGTAATTTTATTATTTTTAGGAATAAAATTGTCCACAAAATAACTTCTCCCTTGCAAATTAACATTCCCGCCTTTGTATTATGTTATTAATTTATTTGGTAAAAGTATGAATGTATAATGGTCAATTCATACAATTGATGCATAAATAGAGACATTTTAGACTTTTTAACAGCCAAACTTAGTCAACACAAACGGAATGCTAACGGTGTTAGTCCATAGGTGAGGTTTCTAAAATAAAAGCATTTGTAACTATACATCCAATAATAGTTCAAAGGTAAGGGGATGTTTTTAATATTAAACATTTTTCAAAAATGAAAATAAAAACAATGTTATTTGTTTCATTTTCAAAATCTAACAAAATGTTTCTAAAAATAAAAATGGTAAAAACATGTATGGTATAATAATTGAAAAAAAAAAAAAAACCCTTCCTAAAAAAAATATATATATATATATATATATATTAAAAAAATGAAATTTCAAGTTTGTAATTTTTTTTTTTTTACATTATAATCTAAAATTATAAAATATTTTGGTTAAATAATAATAAAATAAAAGATTTTTAACCATAAATATTTTAAAAGTAGATTTTTAATGAAAAGTCGTTAGTCATTTGGTTGTCAATTGAAGAATTCTTTTAGATGATAAGATTACTAAAATACTTGAAAAAAAAATTAAATGATAAGTTATATCAGACATTTTAGTGTTATTAAAAAAAAAAAGGGATATAATCATTTTTCTCCCTGTAGTCTGCCATATTAGACACTTTACCCCCTTTAGTTTCAGTAATGGTCATTTCCCCATTGAAAACCAAAATATTAGACATTTTGTCTCATATAATTTCAGTAATAACCATTTTCCCCCCTAAAAATCAAAATATTAGACATTTTCCCCCCTAATTGTTAGGAAGTCCGTTAGTCAACAACTTTGACCGTTAAAAAATCAATTAAATGACATTAGTACCCTTGAACACATTAATTATGCCCCCTAATGACACCATTAATTGTTTTTAAAGAAAAAAAAAACATAAACAAATAAATAAAACTAATAAAAGTATTTAAAAAAACATAATTGAAAATAAAAATTTATAAAATATAATTAAACTTTAATAAATAAAAATTATTTTTAAAAAATAAATATAAAGAATTAAATGTACAAATAAAAAATTTATTTAAAAAACATTAATATAAAGAATGAAATGTAAAAATAAAAATTTCATTTAAAAAACATTAATATAAAGAATGAAATGTATAAATAATTAAAATTTTTAATTAATGTTAAAATAATGTAAAAAACATTAATTTTTTTTTTTTGAAATATTAAAATAAAATTATTGAAGTTTAATTAAATTTTATAATTTTTTATTTTCAAAAATATATATATTTTTAAATACTTTTATTAGTTTAAAAAAAAAATTCTGATTTTTTTTATTTAAAAACAATTAGTGGTGTCATTATGGGGCATAACTAAGGTGTTCAAGTGTAATAATGTCATTTAATTGATTTTTTGACGGTTAATGTTGTTGACTGATAGATTACCTAACGGTTAGGGGGCAAAATGTCTAATAGTTTGGTTTTCAAGGGGAAAAATGACCATTACTGAAACTAGAGGGGGCAAAATGTCTAATATTTTGGTTTTCAGGAGGGAAAATGACCATTATTGAAACTAGAGGGGCAAAGTGCCTAATATGGTAAACTGCAGGGGGGAAAATGATTATTTCCCTTAAAAAAACGCAAAAAGATCTACTTGAAAAATCCTTAAATTTGAGCTCTTCCAATAGACATAAAACTATTTTTTAATTATCTAAAAGTTCTACTGAATGACAATCAATCGACACAAAGGTTTATTTTATTTTATTTTATTTTAATTATTTTATTTATTTTTAAATAAAGCTCATTTAGCTAGTAGAAAAACTCTTCCAAATAGACACTAATCAACTTATATATCTTATCCAAACAACAATGCTTTTTTCTTTTATGATTTAAATCCTCTGCTAATCTACTATACACCTGTGTTGATTTATGTGTTAGCTTCAAATAATTAAAGATAAAACATTATGAGTAATGCTAGACGTCCTAAATTTTTTCCTCAAATGATGTGGTACGTGAGGTGTCAATATCATATCAGTCACCATGTAATCTCATGATTTATAAGATGTTGGCATCTCATATGCCACATCATTTGGACAGAATTTATGGAAAAAAAATATTAGAACATCTAACATTACTTAAACATTATATTTATAAAAAATAAAAGTGAAAAAAATAAAAGAAATAAGTCTCGGTCATTGATACTTTTTGAGCTCAACACAAAGATTAACTCAACAAGAATCCTAATCCTTTTTTTCATCGCTGTTTCCCATTAGTTAGACGAATATACAATTTGTTTTAATTCAACTTAAACGTTTAGAAAAACATATCAGGTAAAATCAAAATTGGGTATTACAAGATACAAGAACAAGAATGGAATTCTTTCAACAACAAAAAACAAGAATGGAAAATAATGACATCTTATTCTATACTAGGTTTTTTTAAGACAATTAGTGGGTTGCCCATAACACAACACTTATGCTAGCCCAATAATCGAATTGGGCTCGGTCTAGTATACTAGCTATTACTAAGTCTCAAGTCTGTAAAATGCAAATATTATTTTATTTTTAATATTGTAAACTTCAAGTTGATGCTCCAAACCTTGTAATTCAAATTTTTTTATAATTCAGGGTACAGGGAAAGAGACGAAACTTGAATCTACAACCTCATGATATTGTCTTTTTTTTTTTTTTTTTTTTTAGTTCTTCTTTTTCAAACAAAAATATGATATATTTTATTAGAAAAATAAGTAAATACATGAAAAATTAGCAAAACTTTGAGACCCTTGGTGGTATAGTGAAGTCGGACACCTGTACGTGGAGAAATTGAGACAATTTATATCAAACATTTGATTCTTGTTGATGGATACCTAACAACAAAAGTGGTCCTGAGGACCACATATATAATATGACATATCTCTATATGTGTATTTTGATGCCTTGATGTACGTATACCTTGAAGTTCTATCGACCAACTTGCCTCATATCATTCGAGATTATTGGTTTCTTGGTCGGATTGCATTGTCATCTTCAACTTTGCTCATCTTTAGACAAACCCTAGCCCACTACTTTGACATATCCACGCACGCCCTCTTAAATCTTAATCACTTCCCTCAAATTAATGTATGTACTCATCATGTTCATATCAAATACAATGCTATTATTTGAATGTTCAATGAACCTTGTAATTAATTACAGCTATAAAAAAAGAAAGAAAGAACAAGCTATAGCTTCTTCAATGTTCAAAGTGCGTGTGAGAGTGACAAGCATTATATATATATATATATATATTATATAATTACTAGAGATTATAACAAGCTATAGTACTTGTTCAAAGTTCAAAGTGTGAGGGTGACAAGCAATTACTAGTTAGCCATAGTTTTACCGACCAAAATATCACTAGCTAGAATATATTAAAAGGCCAAATCTTGGAAGAATGCTTTGTAACCTAAAATGATGATCAAGAAAGATTGAAAGTCGAAAAGTGTTTGACTAGCACACATGACACCACCGTCCATCGATTAATTGGATCATAAAAATGGCGCAATCTCTTGCGTAATCATGCATTACTTGAGCATATATATTATATATATAGATGTGCCCAAATTAAAGTTTGAAGTTGCTTTCAACCAATAACAAACTGCCCAAGCCAATGGGGAGTACTCATAATTATTATGATCTTTTTCTTCCGTGAAATGGAAAAACAAAGGAAACTTCGCCTGTCCTTGATTTGATGTTTCTTGTGAGTGAAGGGAATTTCTTAGGTGTTGAGAAAGTGACATTCTCGAGAGGAAAGAAAAATAGCATGCTTTAATTTATGCTTTACTATATATATACAAAAATTTTTCTATAAGAATGTTCTGATAGAATTATATAAGGACATTGAATGTGAGCCACTTATTTTATTTATTTTGATTTGATATGTATACACTTATTAGATCACTCTTATAAATGAATGATTCACATTTAATTTCCTGATAAAACTATATAATAATATTTTGTTAGAAACATCACCGTTTATATATATATATATAAAAGGCTAGTAGGCTACTAGCTGTGTTTTACTTTTATTCTCTTGTATGAATATTTAAAGATTCTAAAAGCACTTATAATATGCCTTTTCAGATTATTGGAAGCCAAAGGGAATTTCAAAATGGGGCCATGGCATGCAATATTACTTTCTACATGCACTGATTATGTGTGAATGCCTTTGTGTTTATTACTATCTACTGTTCCTTTTGTTTTACTTTTAAAAAAAAATTCAAGTATCAATCAATTAACCATCACAAGCTATATTCCCTTAAGAATAAGTATGGGTTATAATTATCCACATGAGATTTTCATTGCTAATATGAGCTGTATATATATACCATATGCTGTGTGGCAAGGAACGGAACTAGAAGTTTAGAGTTGACGGGTCAGCTCACAAAAACTTAAAATTAGTAGAAATTATATATAAATATATATATATATATATACGGTCCCGTTCCTATCAGGGTATCCTTATATAACTTTATCAGGATATTGAATGTGAGCCACTCATTTATAAAAATGATTTGACAAATGTATACATACCAAGTCAAAATATATAAAACGAGTGGTTCACATTCAATGTCCTTATATAATTCTATCAGAGCATCCTCATAGGAATATTTCCGTGTATATATATATATATATTTGGGTGATTTTATAATTATTTTTTTAAAGTATTGTTTTATTTTATTTTTATTTTTAATTTTGTGTGTGTGGGGAAGGAGGGCTCCACTATGTCCCGGGTACATCAACTCTAACATTAATGTCAGGTTAAATAAATGTCATTTATTATTGAATCAAAACAAACCTTAAGCTTTCTTAATGGAAAAGAAAGGAATATAACAAAAATAAAAGTACATTTTTTTTATTTCCATTTGTACATTGAATATGATAGTTTCATGTCACAAAACCATTGACATATTTTGATATCATATAGAAAGCTAAAGCTTGGCATGTAACATATGGATTTTTTTACTTTTAACAAAACAAATCCAAAAAGGCAAGTATATGAAGATTTTACCTAAAGCTTGGCATGTAATATATGGGTTTTTATACTTTTAACAAAACAAATCCAAAAAGGCAAGTATATGAAGATTTTACATGATTTGTTTATTTATTTAATTATATATATATATATATATATATAAGACTGTTTGATATATAAAAAAGATTTTAAAGCGGAGAAGATAATACTAAGCAGATGTTCCATCAAAAGGGGTCCTGAATCCTTATCATGTCAAAGATTAAATGGTATATGTAGACAACAAATCCTTCACGTGAAGTAAGTTCACATATGCCGCACAAAATTGGTAGTTGATCGTAGATGAACCCTACTGCATGTGCACATGATATTGTGAGAATAATGTTGTTTCATTTGTGCCAATCATGTAATCTGAACTCTGAAGCTTAGGTTTCCAAAGGATAATAGGGTCGATCATCGAATGAGGTGGTGGGCTTTCAACTATTATTTCCTTATATGTTTACAGTACCAAGTGTGTCTATTTAGGTAAAATAGGCTAATCATCATATATCAGATAATGCATTTGAAGAATTGGGGTTTGGTGTTCCCTGATTCTAAGCAGATGTGACCTTTTGAGGACCAAAATCATCAATTATTGTCAAAACAATAACGCCATTGATAGACTACTTATTAATGCTTCTGCCTCTATGCATATTTTTCATATTGCAATGACATTTCTTCTTCTTCTTCTACTTTTTTTTTTTTTTTAGCCATTTCATTTTTAATTCCAAAAATATATACCGGAGAGATTCAAAATTCGTCAAAAACTGTTCCTATTTTATTGAATCCTTACACACCTCGTTAATTAGTAACAACTTGATCAAAAAAAGAGATAGACGACAGTGGACACACATTACACACTACAATAAGAGAAATTGAATCCAATATCTTATGATTTGACAATTTAATAACAGTGTTAAATTTCTGAAGAATTTAACAATTTAGAAAATTAGTTATAAAAATAAATAAATAAATAGAAACCAAAATGTGAGGTCATTCATGTCTGAATAGTTGTATCCTAGCTACCACCCAAACAGATTTCTTGTACAACACTTAAATACAAAAGAAGGATAAGATTTAACGTACAACAAAATGACCATGAACCAAAGAGCTGCTCCCTACCTCATTGACACTTGCTACATTATATGCTCCAGACAAATATCTGAAAGTTTTCTTCAAGTGTCTAACCCTAATTTGTAGATCCATATATATCACAGACACGACTAGGTAGTAGGTACTATAAACACAACCAAGTACTACTTTGCAAAACTATTCAACTTAAATTAACTTCATCCAACACATGCCTTTTGGTTATAATTTTTTTCTTACTAATCATTGACTTCCATCATAGAGATCAATCAATAACCCTTTGGTTAAAAATAAAAAAATAAAAAAATAAAAAAAATTATTAAAAATGTGCAAATTATGTGTCTTTTTTTAAAATGCCCATAAAATTAGTGGATTTTCTTTTTTAACACCGAGACTTGAACCATGAAGACCCTTGTCTTTTTTTTTTTTTTTTTTTTTTTTTTTTTTGATATAACATTTTTTTGTTTCTTTCAAATACTTTCATCGATCTCAAACCTTTATTTTCACCTTCCACACTTCAAACACTTAAGGCAAATTAATAAAAGCAACCCACATTTTGACTGTTTAGATTTACATCGCAATTTTTTTTTTCTTTTTTTGTTGCTATGATTTGTGAGGTTTAAGATCAATTTCCCAAGAATCTTAACCGGATTATCAAGGATTTTAAGGAAAATTTGATATGCTTTCAAAAAAAAATAAAAAATAAAAACATTCTTTTATGTTAGATAAAATTTTCAAAAGTAATTAATTGGTAATTTAACCATCTTGGCTACTATTTTTAGAAATTGATAAAGAATTACTTTTATTTTTCCAAATCTTCTATTATTAATCTTATATACAAAAAGAACATTTATTTTGTAAGTGATTTTTTTAAAAAATAATAATAATAATAAACGGATGGAGTTGGGTACGATCTCCTCCTTTAAATTCAATTTTTAACTATTTTTTATTTTTTAAGTTTAGAAATAAATGTTATAACATTAATCTTTTTTTAACTAATCATTTTTATTCAATTTACTAAATATACAAGATAAACCACTTAATTTTATTTTGTTTTTCTTAATTATTGATTAGATTTGTATTACAAGAAAACAAAAAGGATAATATTTTATTATCATATCTATTTTAATTATTACAAAATGTTATATATTTACCAAATATATATACTGTACATACTTCTTTTAAGCCTGACAGCAATACCAAACTACTTAAAAGAATGCAAATGGAAATTTTTTTTTTTTGGGTAAATACAGTATTTTTATTTAATTATATAATAAGTCTCCACACTGTGTGGAGCAGTCTAACATACAGTATAATTCATATTTATTATTATTATTAATATTATTATTATTATTATATATTTCCCCATTTTCAAAAAAAAAAAAAAAAAAAAAAAAAAAACAATACAACAAAAATATATATATAAACCAAATTTCACAAATCCAATTGTAATTTGAATTATTATACATTTTTTTTTATATGTAAATATAATTTGAATTATATTTTTGTCAACGGAGTCTTTTTGTCAAAAAATAAATATATCTAATCAACTGAGTCTGTTTGGTCAGAAAAATCTTTTCGATATATGGATCATGTTCTGTTCTGATTAACATATCACATCATGTGTAATTCCACTTTTTAATTTTTTAAAAAAAAAAAACCACTAAAATATATACAAACCAAATCTCACAAATCCTAAATATATATATATATATATATATATATATATGTATATATGTATATAAAGTTATTTAAAATGTGCCGATTGTGTCTCTTTTTTTTTTAAAATACCCATACAATTAGTGGATTTTCGTTTTTAACACCAAGACTTGGGCCAGAAGACAAAAATACCCTTGTTTTTATTTTTATATTTTTATATTTTTATTATTTTTATATAACACTTTTTTGTTTCTTTTATATACTTTCATCTCAAACTTTGTTTTCAGCTTCCACACCTTAAACACTTCCACATTTTGACAGTTAGACTTATATCTCACATATATATATATTTTTTTGCTATGATTTGTGAGGTCAGAGATCAATTTTCCAAGAATATTGAGGTCAAGGATTTTAAGGAAATTTTAATATTGCTTTTGAAAATTAAAAAAAAAAAATCCTTTTTTTTTTTAATATTTTTTAAAATTTTCAAAATTAATTAATTGATAATTTAACCATCTTGGCTACTATTTAGAGAAGTTGATAAAGAATTACTTTTATTTTTCCAATTCTTCTGTTATTAATCTTATATATATATATATATATATAAAAGAACATTTATTTTTTTAAGAGAGAGAGATTTTTTTTTTTTTTTAATTAAAAGTAAACATATGGAGTTGGATACGATCTCCTCCTCCAAATTTAATTTTAATTTTTAATTTTTTTTTATTTTTTAAGTTTAGAAATAAATGTTATAACGTTAATCATTTTTTTAATTAATCATTTTTATTCAATTAAAGAAATATACAAGATAAACCACTTAATTTTATTTTGTTTTTGTTAAATATTGGTTTCATTTGTATTATAAGAAAACAAAAAGGATAATATTTCATTATCATATCTATTTTAATAAGTACAATATGTTATATAGTTACAAAATACATACTTCTTAATTTTAATTAAGCCTTACAGCAAAACCAAACTAAAAGAATCAGATGGGCAAAAAACAAATCTTAGGTTAAGTAAATACAATTTTTTTTTTTAAATTTAATTATTTAACTAATGGTTAGAAGAGTCTTCTCCTCACTGTGTGAAGCAATCTGACATACAGTATAATTCTTCTTTTTAATATATACATAAAAATACAATAAAATATATACACCAAATTTCACAAATTCCAGTGTTATTTGAATTACTAAACCTTATATATATATATACATACGATTCTTTTCTTCTCATTGCGTCTTGATATAACTCCATCAGTGCGTTGCATGTGGGCCATAGATTATAGAGAAATTTTGACAAGTGCATACACTTTGAGTCAAAGCATGTAAATCTAATGGTCTACATCCAACGCACTGATGGAGTTATATCAGAACGTACTGATTTGAAAATTTTCATATATATATATATATATATATATATATACTAGTTGAGTTTGCTTTTGTTAAAAAAAAATGCTTTTGTCAGAAAAAAAAAAAATCTAACCATCTTTTTGATCAAAAAAGTTTTCTCAACATGTGGAGTAATCTGTTTGAACTGATATGCCACGTCATGTGTAATTCCTATTTTCAATAAAAAAAAAACAATCTTTAAAATATATAAAACACCAAATCTCACAAATCCTAAAAAATATATAAATAAAAACTTATTTAAAATGTGCCAATTATGTGTCTTTAAAAAAAAAAAAAATAAATACTCATACAATTAGTGGATTTTCTTTTTTCACAGGACTTGAACCACCAAATCCTATTGTAGGTAGAATTCAATAACAATAACTAAAATATATATAACCATATTGAGTCTTAAGTGTCTCGTCAATATGTGGAGCAGTCAATTCTGGCTGACATACATAATGTGTAATTCTTTTTTATATTACATAATAAAAATATGAAATGTTTGGGAAATGATTTTATTTATTTATTTAAATATGGATTAAGTATATCAATTTAAATTTCTCACTTAATTTTTTGATTTCAACAACTCAACCATTAGATTAAAAATCATATGAGCACCGAGTGGTTGAGATATTGAAGTCAAGAAATTAAATTAGAAATTTGAATTGGTATAAACTGTTTAATTAGAAGTCACCTCAATATGTGGGGTACTCAATTATTTCTTCTTATTGACATGCTAGGTGTAATTATTTAAAAAATGTTTTTAAGTATCTTTATTTTTAATTGAAGTTAGTATAATCTGTTTAATTAGAAGAGTCTCCTTGGTATGTGGAGTACTCAGTTATTTCTTCTTATTGATATGCTAGGTGTAATTCTTTAAAAAATGTTTTTAAGTATCTTTATTTTTAATTTCTTTACTGTTTTTTCTTAATTTAAAATTTATAATAAATTGTTTATAATTTTTAAATTATTTGTACTAACTTTTGCTTTTTATATATAAATATTATCTTCATTTTTAAATTGTAATAAATAAGAGTAATTTGGTCTTTTTATTAGTTCAATTTAATAGTATGGGAGATTTGAGTAGATAAATGCATATTTGCTCTCTAAATACATTTATCTCAAACTTAAGGGGAGGTGAGTGTAATTACCCCTTAATTATATAATAATTCAATATACATATAAGAGTGAGTCTCTCATGAGGGATCTCTTATTTTAATTTCAATAAGGACTATGATGAAAACACACCGATTTTAATGAATTATAATCTGAATTTTTTTTTATAGATAATAAGTTCATTGAAATTTACCTATGAATAAAATTTAAGAATTTTTTGAATACTAGAACTATTTTTCTTGAATTTTCCTATATTTCGTCTATTTTTCGATGCTTTCATATTTAACAAAATTTAGATAAATAGTTCTAGTGCTCGGAAAATTCTCAAATTTTGTTCATATGTATATTTCAATGAACTCATCATCCATAAAAAAATTCTGATTAGAATGCATTAAAATCGATGTGTTTTCATCATAGTCCTTACCGAAATTAAAACAAGGGATCCCTCATGAGAGATTCACTAATATAGTATGCCTGTTTAGTTAAAAGAGTCTCCTCAGTGGAACAGTTGACATGCTATGAAAAAAAAAAACAATTAAAAAATATATAAATCAAATCTTACAAAATAAAACTTTCAAAAGTGATTAATTGATTCTTTTCAAAAACAAAATGTGATTAATTGATAATTCAACTATCTTAATTAGTGTCCGTTTGGAAGAGCTTGTCTACTGACTAAAAGATTTTTTTTTAATTAAAAAAGCTCTTTTAATTAATTTATTTTTTTTGTATCATTTGGTTGTCACTTAGTAGAGCTTTTAGACGATTAAAAAAATTATTTTACGTCTACTTGGAGAAGCCCAAATTTAAAACTTTTCCATGTAGATCTTTTTGAGTTTTTTTAATAACATTAAAATCTCCAATATAACCCTATAATTTAATATTTGCTAAAGTATTTGGGTAATTCTATCATTAAAAAGGCTCTATTTTAATTGACCACCAAATGACCAACGACTTTCATTTAAAAGATCTACCGTAAAAAGATTTACTTAAGAAGTTCTCTCAAACGTACTTTTACTATTATGAGATGTAGATAAATAATTATTTTTTAAAAGTGATTATAAAATATATTTTTTTTGAATCTTTTAAAATACCTACTGTATCCTTATGAAGACAAGAAAATTACACATATATAAACCCCAATTCTTCTATTATTTGTATTATAAATAAAATGATTGTTTAATTTTTTTTAAAAGACAGTGTTAGAGATAACAATCCAAAGCCATTAGCAGATACATTAGCCGATACATGCAACCATTAGCTAATACAATCAACTAACTCAACAGACTCCTTGTCATGATGATCCGGCATGATCATCATGATCAATCATCCTTTTAGCTGATCAGAAAATCTGGCGTGAAGAGCATAACATAATTCTGTTATAGATTACACGTGGCAACCTTATCTCTAAGAATCAATTGTGACACACAACTTGTGTGAGCAACTTGCGTTTATGTATATAAAGAGCAAGTGTTCATTCTGTAATCAATCATCACAAAATATATGAGAGTTCTCTCAAGCTTTTCTCTGAAGCGTCAATGGCTTCAATATTCTTCTATACTCTGTTTTAATCTTTAATTCACATTTTATCAAACACTTCTTCTACTTTACATGGTATCAGAGCTTCACAAGGACTAATCGTCCAATGACTACGCTTCTTGGCACGCTTACAAAACAAGAAGATAAGTCTTCAACGATCTCCAAAGCTAGAGATTTCACTTCTTTGGTGAAATCGATGCACTTCAATCTACAAGTCAAGTTAGACAACGACAACTATGTACAATGGAAGGCACAAGTATTTCCAGTAATTAGAGCCTTTCAATTAGAAGATTATGTGCTAAATACAAAGACTATACCACCTAAATATATTGAAACTGGATCGGAAAGTGAAGGAGATAAACAACTTGTGTTAAATAAGGAACATGTGACTTGGATCAGGTCAGATAAGTTGTTATTGAGCTGGTTGTTTTCAGCAATCAGTCAAAATGTTATAGGTCAGGTCACAGATTGCACAAGTTCTCGAAAAGTATAGAGAGTTCTTGAACAACTGTTTTCATAGCAGTCTTTAGCAAAAGTTCTTCAATTAAAACATCAACTGCAGAATATCAAGAAAGGCACTGGTTCTGTTGCAGATTTTGTTTTAAAGGTTAAGACTATTGGTGATAGTCTGAAAGCTGCAGGTCAGGCTATTAGTGAAAATGATCTCATTCTAAGCATGTTGAGTGGAGTTAGACGGGATTATGATTCAGTTGTATCTGTTGTTACATCTCAAAGAAACAATATATCTCCTCAATAGGTGCAATATCTGTTGCTGAATCATGAACAAAGGCTAGCACAATTCAATTCTGAATCATAACTCGATATTCCAACTGCAAGTGCTAATTTTGTTTCTGGAAATCAGAGTGACAAAAAGAGTCAAAGAGGAGGTTTTAATGGTTCTAACTTCTATAACAATGGAGGCAGGTCTGAAGGTAATAGAGGAAGGAACCGAGGAAGAGGTGGTGGCAGATGGAATGGCAATAACAGGCCAATTTGTCAGGTATGTGGAAAAACAGGCCACGTTGCCATGAATTGCTATCATAGATTTGATAGGAACTTTCAGAGTAACATTCAGAACCAGAGCACTCAATTCAACAACCAAAGTGCTCAATTCAATGGCAATGTAGCAACTTTGACTAATGGGCCACAACAAGCCAATCACCACCAGTCCACCGCTTATTATGCCACTCCAGAAACTGTCTGTGACCTAGCTTGGTACGCCGATAGCGGTGCCACAAACCATGTCACATATGATCTCTCAAACCTCTTTTTACACTCTGAATATCAAGGTGGTGACAGGCTTGCAGTTGGTAATGGACAACAACTATAGATTTCTCACATTAGTAAGACACTCCTTCCCTCTCATAATCGATCATCTAAACAATTGCTTCTAGATCATATCTTATACGTGCCATCCATTGCCAAAAATTTGCTGAGTATATCTAAATTTACACAAGACAATAATGCTTATGCTGAGTTCTACTGTGATTCTTATGTTCTTAAAGACAAGAGTACCAAGGAAACTTTGCTTCAAGGTAAGCTTGAACATGGTCTCTACAAGCTTAACTTGAATGGAGCACAATCAAGACATGATGACCGAACCTCAAAGATAAATTTTTTTAATGCTTTTTCATTTTCTAGGAATAAAACAATAAGCAAATCTTATAGATATGATATGAATGCTGATATTTCTTATAATCAAGTCAGTTTGAATGAGAATATATGGCATTTAAAGCTAAGCCATCCCACACCATTGGTTTTAAGAAAGGTTCTAACTAGCTTGCACTTACGATGCAACAATGCTCATCTAAGTTTCTATAATGCATGTAGATTAGGAAAATTGCATTAGTTACCTTTTCAATCCTCTGGTTACAAAGCAAATTGTCCTCTAGAATTGGTATACACTGATGTTTAAGGTCCCTTACCCATGCCATCTTCGGAAGGACTCGCTATTATGTCATATTTGTGGATTTCTTTTCACGTTACAGCTGGTTATACCCTCTAAAGCAGAAATCATAGGTGTCTAGCATGTTCTATCAATTTAAGAAACAAGCAGAGCTACAATTCAATAGCAAACTAAAGTGTTTGCAGGCAGATTTGGGAACCGAATACAAATCATTGATTCCTTACCTTACTAAGCTTGGGGTGCACTTCAGAACTTCGTGTGCCTATACATACCAGCAAAATGGTGTACCCGAGAGAAAACATCGTTATGTGGTGGAAATGGGACTCACCCTTCTTGCTCAAGCAAAAATGCCTCTCATTTTCTGGGTTGAGGCCTTCCAAACTGCTGTGCTACTGATAAATAATCTGCCAACACCAGTCCTTAAGTTGAAGTCTCCCTATGAAGTTTTGTTCAAAAAACAGCACAACTACAATTACTTCAAGGTATTTGGGTGCACAACCTTCTCATATCTCAGACCTTATTCCCATCAAAAATTCAATTTCCATACCTCAAAATGCATATTCATTGGTTACAGCCTGAACCAAAAAGGATACAAATGTTTGAACTCATCTGGTAGAGTCTATGTTTCGCTAAATGTGGTGTTCAATGAGTTTGAATTGCCATATCAAATTTTGTTTCCTCCAAAGAATACTACTGCAGCTCAATCTATAGGCTTGCCAACATCAATTTTGGTTGATACACTACCACTTCCAGTTTTGCCAACAACTGTTAATCAGTCTCAGACACCAACAAATACTACAAATGAGTGTTCTAACTCTCACTCTTTGCTAAGACCAGTTGCTCATATATTACAAACAGATGATCCTGTAGTCCCTTTTCACATTAAGATTCCTCAATCTACTCCTACATCAGCATCGTTACACCCCATGGTTATCAGGCTCAGGTCAGGTGCTATCAATTACAAAGCCTTCTCTTCTACTTGCATGACAAGTGCAACATCTATTGACAAAATTAAACCTCGAAATGCAGCTAAAGCCCTTACCAAACCTCAGTGGCATAAAGCCATGTTAGAGGAATATACAATTCTAATGAGAAATAACACATGGTCATTAGTGCCACTTATTGAATCATGCAATTTAGTGGGCTGCAAATGGGTTTTTCGAACCAAATATAGGCAAGATGGCACCATTCTTAAGCATAAAGCTCAGTTGGTCGCAAAGGGCTTTCACCAAACTCTGGGTATAGATTTTCAAGACACTTTCAGTCTAGTTACAAAGGCTGCGACAATTCGAATTATCTTCTCATTTGCTGTTACATATGGTTGGGACATCCATCAAGTTGATATTAACAATGCATTCCTCAATGGTGACCTCAAAAAGAGTGTGTTCATGGAACAATCTTCAAGTTTCATTGATGCTAGTCGACCCACATTCGTTTACAAACTTAACAAGGCGCTCAATGGTCTAAAGTAAGCCCCACGGGCATGGTTTTGTAGGCTGAAGACTGCTCTGTAGAGTTAAGGATTTGTAGCATCCTTGGCTGATGTTTCTCTCTTTATTAAGAGGCAACATGGAAAAGTTATCTTTCTACTAGTAAATGTAGATGATATACTTATCACTAGTAATGAACCTTCTCTCATCAGCCAAACCATCTCTACTCTCAACAAAATGTTTTGCTTTGAAGTCGTTGGGATCTGTCAACTTCTTTTTAGGCTTTGAAGCCCATCGGTCTTCAACTGGTTTGTTCTTAACACAAACCAAATATATTCTTGATCTCCTCAAAAAGACCAACATGTCGAATAGCAAACCTTGCTCCACTCCACTACCTGTAGGCTCTAAACTCACTAAGATAGGCCAAGCATTTCCTAATCCCTCACTATATAGAAGTACAGTGAGTGCTCTTCAGTACTTGACATACACAAGGCCTGATATATCGTTTAGTGTCAACAAGCTGAGTCAATACTTAGCTTCACCCGCTGATGATCACTGGAAAGCCTGCAAGCATCTTCTACGATACCTGAAAGGTACTACATATATGGGGCTTCACTTCAAACCAACTACCTCCGTGTCCATTGATGTTTTCAGTGATGCGGATTAGGCTTCTTATGTTGACGATAGAAGGTCGATAACCAACTACTGTGTCTACTTAGGTGAGAACATTATTGCTTGGAGTTCTAAGAAGCAGAATGTAGTGGCTCGATCAAGTTATGAGACTGAATATAGGGCGTTGTCACAATCTGCTACGTAGGCTTTATGGCTCACCTCCTTATTTTATGAGCTTGGTTTTCCTTTGGCTTATAGTCCCATCCTTTGGTGTGATAACTAGGGTGCTGGATCACTTACTCAAAATCCCGTCTATCATGCCCGTACCAAGCATATCGAAATTGATGTGCATTTTGTCCGTGAAAAGATTTCATCTAGAGCTCTTAAGGTCCAATAAATCCCTACAAAGCATAAGTGTACAGACATTTTCACCAAAGCTTTGGCTTCCTTTCGCTTTAAATATCTCCGATCCAAGTTGAACCTTGTTATCTCACCTATGTTCAACTTAAAGAGGGATGCTAGAGATAACAATCCAAGGCCATCAGCAGATACATCAACCGATACATGCAACCATCAACTGATACAATTAACTAACTCAACAGACTCTCTATCATGATGATCTGGCATGATCAATCATCCTTTTAGCTGATCAGAAGTTCTGGCGGGAAAAGCATAACAGAATTCTATTATAGATTACACGTGGCAACCTTATCTCTAAGAATCAATTGTGACACACAACTTGTGTGAGCAACTTGCGTTTATGTATATAAAGAGCAAGTGTTCATTCTGTAATCAATCATCACAAAATATATGAGAGTTCTCTCAAGCTTTTCTCTGAAGCATCAATGGCTTCAATATTCTTCTATACTCTATTTTAATCTTTAGTTCACACATTTTATCAAACACTTCTTCTACTTTACAGAAAGTGATTTTTTTTTTTTCATTTCAAAAAAAAAAAAAAAAAGTAACCGGATGGAGTTTAGTACGACCACCTCCACCAAATTTATTTTTAATTTTTAACTATTTTTTTATTTTATTAAGTTCAGAAGTAAATGTTATAACATTAATCATCTTTTATTTTTTAACTAATTAATTTTATTCAATAAGATGAGGCAGTTCAAAAAACAAATAATCATTTTTATTCAATTTAATAAATATACAAGATTAACCACTTAATTTTATTTTTCTTAAATATTTATTTGATTAGTATTACAAGAAAACAAAAAGGAAAAATATTTCATTCTCATGTCCATTTCAATCTTTACAATATATTATACAATTATTAAATATATAACATACTTCTTGCCAGCCTTAGAGGATACCAAACTAGTTATAAAAAAACCCTGGTGGGCATAACAAAAATAAGAAATCTTAGAGTAATACAATTTTTTAAAAATTTAATTATATAACAAAACTATATATATTATAATAAACTTGGTTTGTTTGGTTAAAAAAAGTATTCTTATTGTGTTGAGCAGTCTGACATACAGTTTAATTCTTTATATATATGAAAATTTTCAAGTGCGTCCTGATATAACTTTATCGGTGCGTTAGATATGGACCATTAGATTTACATGCTTTAACTCAAAGTGTATGCACTTGTCAAAACTTCTATATAATCTATAGCCCACATACAACGTATTGATGAAGTTATATCATGAAGCACTGAGGAGAAAGAACCGTATATATAACAAAATTTCACAAATTCTAGTGTAATTTGAATTATCAGACCTTTTTTTTATATATATATTTAACCAGTTGAGTCTGTTTTGGTCAGAAAAAAAAAATATATATATATATATATATATATATATGTAATAAACTGAGTCTGTTTGGTTAGAAGAGTCCCTTCAATATGTGAAGTAGTCAATACTGAGTTTCTAACTAACATTTCACATCAACTGTAATTCTTTATATAAATATATATATATTTTTTATATATTCCCCTTCTCAATAAAAAAATACCACCAAAATATATACAAACCAATTCTCATAAATCCTTATTAAAAAAAAAAAAAAAAATGACAAATCTCGGTGTAAATTGAATTTGAATTCTATCACCTTTTACTTAATTATATGATACATTAGATATATCAACTAAACTAACTAGTACATGCCTAGTCATTAAAACAATGAGAGAAAACAAAAAAGAACTTTTGGAAACATTAAACTTTTGTTAGTAACCACTTTTAAAAAGTTAATTGTTAATAACAACTTTTTAAAAAAAAATTTCACTGTATATTCATAAATTATAAAAGTACCCCTACAAATAGTTTTTTTTAAAAAAAAAAACCTCAAAACAAATTAACTTGAAATCATGACTAAATTGAAATGTCAAAACTTGAAATCTTGAATAAATTGAAATTAGGATTAAGTTTTTTTTTTTCCTTCCCCTTCTTCTTCCTCAAATTAGGTTTAGGTTTTTATGTTTTTTTTGTTTTTTTTAGACCACATCGCCAGTGCACGTGAAGGACGGTTGGGCGTGAAGGACGGCTGGGCATGACTCCGACGCACGATCACGAAGGACTTCCGCGACGCCCAGCAGCTCACAGACACCTTCGTCGGCGCTCGGTGACGCCGGCGAGAGAGAGAGGCAAATCGGGGAGAGAGAGAGCAGAGGAGAGAAAAAGAGAGAGACAGATGATTTGTGATGTTTTTATATGGGGGTATTTAAGTAATTTTATAAAAACATAGTTATTAACAAATAAAATTTTGTTTGTGGTTACAAACAAAATTTCCATATTTAGAGTGGTTATTTTTAGCAATTTCCACTAAATCAATAGTACCAATACCATGAAAGACCTTAGTATAAACTCATAACACGTAAGGATATGAAAATCTTCCTTTATTATTATTATTGTTATTATTATTATTATTATTATTATCTTTTATTAAAGTATTACATAAATTTGGAGGTTTTTTAGAGGGGGAAGACTTGAACATGCAATATTGTAGTGCAGGTGCGAAGGGTATACCACTTGACCAATCTTATTTCGCTAATTTTTTTATATTTAATTTAAGATATTTTTTTAAAAATAAAATTTAAAATCACAAAAAGTTATTTATGACAAGTTATGCATAGTTGCTCATTTATAGGCCAGAACTCTATTATTTTCACCCTCAACATACTATACATCTTTATGCATGAAGCTTACTTAAATATATATAATTGAACATGAAGGGTTTAGAAAGCTGCTCTAGCTAATTAATGCTCCTTCCACATCCACTACATGATTGTAGTTTCAAATTAAATTTTCATAATGTTCTAACTGTATCTATCTTCACTGTTGATTAAGTAAAATTAGTTGATTACATATCCATATTTTTAGCATGTACACAAATTTTAATGAAATACAACGTCGGTTGATGATTTGCTGATTCTCCGTCGGTTTGGCCTCAGTGGTCGTCCTGGTAAGGCTCTGGTTATCAAAAGTGTTGTCCGGTCGCCTCCGACTCCGGGATGGATCAAGGTTAACACGGATGGGGCTGCTGGAAGTTGGGTTGGCATAGGATCTAGTTCGAGAGTGACTCTTCTTATGTGGTTCAACTTCTTTCTGATAGGTCCGATAAGGTTACCTGACGTGTTCGTCAAGCTTGGCAGCGTTGTATTTTTCAGATCTCGCATATGGAGTTCCAGGTTTCTCACATCTTCAGGGAAAGTAACCAGGTGGCAGATGCTCTCTCCAAGCACGCTTTGGGTGTTCCTTCTGATTTATGGTGGTCCTCCACTCATTTGTTATGTTCTCGGTTAGTTGGTAATGATTGTATGGATAGAGAATCCTTTAGGTTTTCCTATTTTTGTTTGTTCTTGTTTGGCATGCGTGCCTTTGGGTTTTTGAGGTTGCGTTCTCTGTTTTGTTGTGTTTTTTGGTTTTTTTTGTTTCTTTTTTATTTTTATTTTTATTTATATATTTTTGGTTTCTACTTAGGGGTTTTTCAACATATGATCTTTTGTGATGTTTTTCCCCCTTAGGCCAATCCAATTTCATCAAAAAAATGAAATACAACGCCGCAATTACAAATAAAAAATGTGCATGCAAATTTTATATAATGTTTGTATGATTAATATACATTTTGAAGACGAGACGATGTTGGTCCAATAGTAAATTCCCTATATCTACGTTACGAGATCGTGGATTCGAGTCCTTCTCTTTTCTAAAAAAAACTCCAAATTTTATATAATATTAATAATAATAATAATAAAAAAACATATATACGTTTTGAAAGCCATCTCTATTAATAACTATTCAATACAATTTTTAAATTATCATATTCTTTACAAAATTATCACCGAAAAATCTGATGGATATTCTTCATAAGCATTTATTCATGCAGAAGAATATTGTTAAAATAAATTTATATAGTGATTGATTCTATGAACTTTTAAAAGTTTTCAATGGAGATAAAGTCTATATGCAAGAACTTTTCTTGTCACATTTGAATAAAATTAAACCGACCCACACCACCGTCCAAGAACTTCATGTTTCATCTTTTCCATCTTATATATATATATATATATATATATATATATAATTACTAACCAAACTACCTAGCATATTAAATATAAAATTTTACAAAGACGAATTCTAAACCAATTTAAAAATATATCAATTGTGATATTTTTTTTTCTATTTTAATTGAACATTAACTTTATCAATCTCAACTTTATCCATTGTTGTAGTATTATTGTACATTGTTACCCTCTCGTAGACATGGGTACTCAATAAGTCCACAATATATTAATATGATTATGTATGACATGTGCCTACCATTTAAGTAAATCAAACAATCGTTTTCAATACTATACTTAGATATTGGAAATTAATAATGTAATATTATATGTATTTAGATATACACAGATGAATAGTACATGGATAATTTAGTAATTTTTCTTTATTATTTTTTAGAGCTAAAAAATTCAAAAGAAATTATTGTTGAACTTTATTAAAAAAGAAGTGAATGATTTTGATTTTGAGTTTGAGTTTGAGTTTGAGTTTGAGTTTGATTTGTTTGTTGAAGGGGGTTGGTTGGTCAATACAAACTCTTATAAAAAGTGAGAGTGATGGTTGTTGATTATACAACAAGTAAAAAGCTATTCTCTTCTAAGAATCTTCTCTGATCTCTCGTTCTGAACTCTGAAGCCTGTGAGAAGCCTCTCTCGTTTGCGTGGGGAAGTGGGGACTTCTCCCCGAAAACCATGCGACTGACATTTGCTCTTATGTCAAGCATGACACCACGGTCAAATCACGTTTTTTTTTTCACTAACAAGATAAGAGAGAATCTATTATTTCGAAAAGGAAAAAAGATAGGAGAACCTATAAAAATTATTAATATTTAAAGGCTATGCATGAATTAATTTATTAATCTATGTTTTTCTTAAAAAAATAATGATAATAATAAAACGAGAAAAAAAAAAGTACCTAAAGTAATTTTGACCAAAAATTTCCTCTTTATTTTTGTTTAATTTGGTTTAATAAAGTATGATTTTGAATTACTTTCTGTGATTAATTTAACTAATTTATTTATAGTAGTTAATCTTGTTAAATCCTATAATGAATCAATGAACCAGTTATCAAGAAAAAAGTCAAATATTTTACGGATAAAAATATTATTGTTTTAAGGCATTAAGTGTGGATTTTTTTTTTTTTTCATATACATTTTTTTTTACATTATTTTTTTATATACATTAAATATGGATTTAATCCACAAAATTGCAGTACTGGTGTAGTACCCACTTTTATGAACGGCAAGAGGTTGTAGTAGTAATTGTACAGGCCATGGTTGTCTTTCAAAGGTGGGCCATTTAGGCTTTGCACTTGTAATTAATGTAGTAATTGTTTATAGTTTGAAAAATATCAATCTCCAAAAAAAAAAAAAAAAAAAAAAACCTTTTGTAATTCATTGTATGTTATGATAGCGATTTTAGATTATTTATGAATACAATCAAACCGAACAAAGTTTCATTTTAGTGGTTTGTATAAATGGAACTATTGCCACAATTTCTCAATACACATACACTGAAACACTATTAAAATCTGCAAATCAACCCATGTAAATTGACATTTATTTAAATAAAATTCTCACCACAAAAATTACTTTTAAACTCCCTGCTTTTGAAAAATGAAGATTTGCAAACAAAGCACACAATTCTACAGCAAAAGGTGCTGGCAAAGAACAAAATGAGATAAACGAGGCCAAATACAAGATCCGGAAAATCAAATCTATCCACAAAAAGATAAATAGAACACAAGAACATCACTCTCATAAAAATTTGTACGAAAAGGCACTATTACTTTGACCTAAACTTGAAGAATTTATAACATATAGTGACTATTCATTGGATGGATATTATAAGAAATTTTATTAGCTGGGTAATTTAGCAATATAAATGGCCATTTATGGCTATTTTAGCAATAAAATTTGAAGAGTGGTATAGTATATAACTATATAAACACAATAACACGACGATGATAATGAAAAAACCTTGCATTAATATTTATAATAGTACAAAGGGAAAGTTGTTGTTACATTAAACAAGGGAAAGTAGAGACATAAAAAATAAAAGAAAAGAAAAGAAAAGAAAAGAAAAGAAAAGGGAAAGTACAACCTATTTGTTTACCATCTATGGCAAGTAGAGTCAACCTATTTTAAGCTTTGACAAACAAAAACCTAAAACATATTACTATAAGTTGGGGGAGATTGATTTTGACGACATCTCAAAGAGGGACAGTTTTCTCAAAGCTCCCAAGCCTGTAATCAGACAACCTTGACTTGTAGGCAGACTTTTTGTATTCAACCCATGTGAACTCCTTGTACAAGCTTTCTTCTTCTTTTTCCACTAGTGTTGGTAAAGGTACTATCTTTTCATTCATCGGTGGCCCTCCAAAATATATCATTGAAAGTCTTGATGTATTTGTTTCAGGCGCTAACACTCTATGTTTCACACTTTTGAACCTCCCATTAGTCATCACCTGCATATTTCAAAAAACCCAAATCCCAAATTAGTCAAAAATATTACCCATTTAAAAATAAAGAATCTTTTTTTATTAATTACAAAGATTAAAAGGGTACCTGCAAAGCATCACCAACATTGAGATAAAAGGAGGATTGATCAGGTGGGACTGGAGCCCAAGTCCCATCTTTGAGAAAGATTTGGAGTCCAGATGTGTTGTTAGATCGTAGAACAGAAATGATCTGGGGGTCTGTGTGCTCTCCAAAACCAATCAAATTCTTACCACTCAATGCTTGCCAGTCTGGGCTTGGTGGGTAGTGGTTTAGCCTGAAACACGAGTCACTCTTATCATCCTTCAATAGCTTGCTCAGCACATTCCTTGGCTCTATTCCCAGCCCATCTGCCATCAATTCCAACACTTGATATGCCATTTTCTTCACTGCCACTATGTACTCAACCACAGCTGACCTGGACCATCCAAATATCCAATATCCGATATTTATTAAAAAATTTATATATCTACAAAAATAGAAATATACCGTATCAAATAATATCTGATACAGTAACAGTAACAGTAAAGAAAAGAGACCCTTTTCTGTTTCTGGGTCAGATTTTTATACCAGAAATTCTGCGAGACGAGACTGTTGTGGGAGTTGATAACAGGATTGTTATCGGTGTTGAGGAGGAGATATTCAATCCAACCCACATCACCATTCGGGCCGATTCTTTTGTTGCCATAGCCGAAAGGGTTAGGAGGTCCAGCCGTGTCTTTCACAGCCTGAGTGAGGCTGAAAAACTTGACAGCTTCAGCTTCAAGCCTGGTTATGAACTCCATTGGCACGCCATGATTGACTAGCTTGAAGAACCCAATCTCCTGACAGGCATGAACTATAAGGTTTTTGGCTTCAGGGTCTTCGAGGTCTATCACTGGGATTCCACATGGCAAGTTTGTGGGCTTGCATGCTTTGATTATTTTGAAATGCTCTAATGCTCGTTGTTCCAGAACGACCATGGTTTTCTTTCTAGAGAGGAAAAAGAGATTGAAGAGAGAAATTTTGAAGCAGGAGAAGAAGATAGAGAATGGTTTGTGGAGAGAATAGAGAGGTGTTGTGGTGGCTTTAAATAGGAAAAAAACTGGTGAGGATTTGCTTGCTAATGCATGAGAGAGAGAGAGAGAGAGACGCGTTACGCCGTTACTAACTATAAAGAGGAACCAGTGTGTCTGCTTAGCATTTATGCTATCGAGGAGAGAAATTACCTTGATTTTTCTTTTTTAAAGAATAAAAAAATCTAGCACCATTTTCAATTTTCTTTTAAAGGAAAAAAATAATAATAATGTTGATTTGGGTTTTGGTATTGTGGGGTCCCCTGTCTTGCTTCCCTCCGGTTGAGTTGAGAGAGATGTATAATTTCGAGGACCACCACCCTAGTCAACTGATCTAATGTGTTTGACCTATCTAGTGCCGGTTTATATGCTCTCCTGGATTCCTTGTGCCACAATTTATGTCATATCAGTATATCACCTCACACCTAAACTAGTAGGACGTGGCCCCCATTCTAAATTGTTGAATTAATATAATATTTAACTTATTTTTTTTTCGTTAAATTGCATAAAAAATTTCTAGAGATCGGCTAAAACTTACTTGGAAAATGATCAAATATCTAAAAATCAAGCTACATAATATTATTTATTTTTTTATTTTTTTTTAAAAAGTAATATCTAAAAAGCAATCTATTAAAAAATTAAAGTTTATAGTAAATTTAAGGATTATTTGGGAATAAAATAAAATAGAAGAAATAGGTTTGGAAAAATAATTAAGAGAAAAGAAAAAAGAGTTAATAAATTTGTGTATTTTAAGGAAAAGGAATCCAGCTATATATAGTAATTATCCGGGGCCCAGGCGTTACAAAATTAAAGTTTTTACGAAATTGAAGGATTATTTTGAAAATAAAATAAAATAGAAGATAGGTTTGGAAAAATAATTAAGAGAAAAGAAAAAAAAAATTGTGTATTTTAAGGATAATGAATCTAACTATATATAGTAATTATCCAGGCATTACAAAATTAAAGTTTATAGTAAATTGAAGGATTATTTTGGAGAGAAAACTAAATTGAAGAAATAGATTTGGAAAAATAATTAAGAGAAAAGAAAAAGGTAATCGATTTGTGTATTTTAAGGAAAATGATGGGCACCCCAAATGGATGGGCAAAGATTCAAAGAAAGAGTGAGTGAGTGAGTGTGTGGCCTCCCAATCATGGCGTGTATTTGGAAACTGCGTCTAGTCTTTATCCAACTAGTCTGGCTTTAGACCCATTTGGGACAGAAACACAGTGTGTCATCTTTCTATGTGTTAACATCTCCACTTCTAGTGATTTCAATTAACAATTTTCAAATCATTACATTTAGAAACTTCGTCTTCATTGTGGGGACCCCTTTTTTATTTTTATTTTATTTATTTATTTATTTATTTTTTATGACAAAAATCATTTAAACCGTCCATACACCATACCTAAGAATTTTTAAAATTGTTTCAAAATTCAATTATTTCTAATTTTATTAAAATCTCTTCAAGAAGTTGAGAAGGAATCAGAAAGATTTTCTTCCATTTCATTTCTTCCCTCCACAATTCTCTTTTCTTTATTTTGAAAAAATTCCACTGAATAAATTCAGAGGAAAAGAAATTTGTTGTGAACAAGTATTCACGGAGATCCATACAATTTTTAAATAATAAAAGAATCTTTATTAAAATAGAGAACAACAAGAATTTTACGTTACAATTAATAGACAATTGTTCATTACACCAAGTTTACTTACTAGAATATATAATAAGGTTGATGCAAGAAGCATTTCCTAGCAATTGCAGGTGCAAAATGGATGTTACCGATTCTTAGTTTTTACAGGTCTCTGTCTCAATGTCTCTGTTGAGTTCGAAAACCTCCACTCAGAAAGCTATGTTACTTCTCAACAGTCATTTTACTTCATCATAATTCCGATTATTTTTAAGAACATTGAAAGAGAGTAAAGATTTTCTCCATTGATCGGTTTATCTAATTATATATTATTATTCTATGAAATCACTATGATATTGATGTTACACTATAATATCTTGCAAAACTCACCTTTGAGATAGTTTCAAAGAGGCAAGAACTCTCTAATTTTTTTTCTTTTTCCTACGTTGTTATGATCAAGACTTCATGTATGGTCCAAGCCTCCAAGGAACTAAATATTAGTTTCAATACAAATATATTCAGTTCAATTTTTTGGAAATTTTAGAGAAAATATCGGAAGTATCATTGATATCCTCAAAATATCGGAAATATTTAAAAATATTTTTAATATTGATCTCTCCAAAATATGAAAAATATTAGGATATTTACTTCCTTTATAGATTTTGTGATTGGCCGGTAACTTGAATTTTTGACTAATCTTAGATTTTTTTTTTTTTTGGAAACATGGTAATCTTTGATTTTATTACCTTTTTTTATTTTTTTTTATTTTATTTTATTTTTTTTTAAGTATTCAATAAATAACTTCTAACACGAATAGTCATTTCAGTGGTCAGTCGAAACGTGTTAAGATCAAACACTATATGTACGGCACAAATATCTAATCCCACAAAACTGGGGAGAAAACTCCCTACATATGCTAGTAAAATACGTATGGTAGGACTCAAACTCTCACCACTACATGTATTGATGTCATTCGGATAGGATTAGGATAATCTAGCATCCAATTTTTTTGGATTTTTGAATTCGGCTTGGACTTTCCCAAAGAAAAGAAAAAGTCTTTCAATCGGATAATTTGTATCGGATCGGATTTGGATATGGATATGGATATTTTCATATTGGATTCAGACTTTTGTTTGGATAGGATTCGGAATTTTTTTCGGATTTGAAAAAAAAAATTCATTTAAAATTATTATTTGGGAATACTAATTTATTCATTGAAAAGAACCAAATTAATTATAAAAAATATAAGATTTTTTTAATATATTTATATATTTTTAAAAAAATCAGATATTGGATTCGGATATGGAAAATTTTCAGTAATTTTCCCATTCCATATCTGGAAATCGCATGATGGGACTCAAACCCCTCACCAATACATTGAGGGGGTACACTACCACTTATACTACGAGATTATGTGTTTATACACATTTAATACTAATATACTAGTCATTGGTTGTTAAATAAAAATAAGAGTAATACTATATTGTTCAAATTTGATGTCCAAATCTAGTGCCCAAATGATGTGGTAACACTGTAGACTATTCATTTAAATCATACAAATATAATATAATTTAAATGAATGGTCTACAATATTATTATATCATCTGGACACCAAATTTAAGTAATGTAGCGTTACTCTATCTATTGTTAATAAGAAAAAGCTAATGTTAGCTGAAAATTTTGATTTTTGTTTGAGGTGAAAGCAATTCTATTTGAAAACTTTAAAAAGAAAGTAAAAAGATAATAGGGTTTCTCTCTAGAAATATGTGGTAATTATAAGTCCATTATTGGATTGCTTTATTTAAAATCATAAATGTCAAATTCATATCTATCTTCTCAGCCAATTGCTCATCTTCCAAGGTGGTAACAGTTGAAATATAATTTGAAAATCCTATCAAGAATGTCAAGATCTTTAAATGTACAGTAGAGTTCCATTTACAGATAATTATACTACCTTTTAAAAGGTGATGTAGACCAAATTGCCACTCTAATCATCAAGTGTTTTGAATAGAAACATATAAATGAGTATGATTGATTATGTCCTCAAAACTCAAAGAAATTGAATGAACATTTTCACCACTTAGCTATCTCTTAACTAAGATTTTTTGTCACTAATTGACAATGATATATTTGAAGGTTCTTCACAAAGATATGGTTGGCACCTCTCTTGTACAAAAAATCTTGTATGGGGTGGGCATACCAATGATGCTGTATAAACTCAATTAAGAAATATCATATGATATAAAAATAATATGTAATTGGTTTATCATACTATATATATCGACAGAAATTTATAACTATCTCACCTAAGACTGACTTTTTCTTTTGTGAAACCTATCTAAAGAAGCAATGCATTCAACATATAGTTGAACTTGAAAAAGAAATTTTTTCATATTTATGAAATGTTAATTTAACTCTAAATAAACATTAACTAATAGGCTACATAATTCTATATTTAACCCGGTAAATGAATAACAAAGGGTATAATTTGACGTGAGTTCACAATAGTTTAAAAAAGATAGTCAAGAACAACAATAATATTTGTAGTCTATCTTCATCTTAAATAGACTTTGAAAGCATAAAATTGTCATATAATTTACAAAATAAATGAATTAATTAAGTTAAACGTGACATTTGCTTAAGCCAAATCTATCTTGGAATGATTACAGCAAGAGTTAAGATATTAGTGATTAAAAGAGGCATGATGAGACTGACCTTTCAAAGACACAAACATTGAAAGAAATGGTTGATAAAATGTCACATTAATAATGACAAATGGTCAAATCTACTAGGATGATACATCTTGAAATTCCTCTGACAAAGATTTTCACTTATCCATTCACATAGTAATTTAAACTAAGAAAACTTTTTCAAATTTTATTATTAGTTGGCATCAACAAATTTAAATTGCCAACTTAATCTTGATAAGGACATTATCAATAAGAACATATATCTTATTCATTTTTTAGTTCTTGATCTTGATCTTTCTTTCTTTATTTATTACAATCCATCCATTTCCATAATTTATATTATTATATGATTTTATTAATAGAAAAAAAAGTTTTCAATTTTAAAATTTCATACAGATTATCATTTCAAAACATTGACATTTCTAGTACGAAATGAACCATTTCAAATAGGTTCATAGCTTCAGCCCATAGTACAATTACTCCGGCGTGGGCTAAGTAAGCCTCCAACAATTTTTCAGGTAAATTGACAAGTCAGACATTCCTAACCCACCTAGCGAAACAATGATTTTCTAAACATGACGCTAGAGTTCTTTTAGGACCAATTTATAGCTAAAGTTCCATTTAAAGAGTGGTTTCAAGTGGTAGAACCTCCTTACATAGTATAAGGTTTTCATGAGGCTGATTTATCTTAGATAGAATTATATATTAAAAAAAAACATATTAATATAATGTATCTTTTACAGATTAAAAATGTTTTGAAATAATCTAAATTGTTTATAAATGTTATAGTACTGCTAAAATAGATAAAAACATTATGTGCAATAAAAACATATTTGAATTACCTTTTAAGTTTAAAAATATCTATAATAACAAAAAGACAATTATTTATGTTTAATGTTCTCAAAATGTGTATTAAAAATGTATAATGTAAGTTGATCTTATGCATGTATGTCTATAGAGGAAAGGAGAGAGAAATATTTTTGTACATGCAGATAATAGGCAACTCTCAATCAATAGATATGAATCTCTTTAGGTCATTTTATTTATGCATTTCTTGGCTACTAATTGATGTTTTTTCCTTTATATCAAACTACAAAATGATGGACTAAGCCTCCTAGTCAAAGATCAAAAGAGCCTTACAAATCAACATGCTAGTGGTACCTAAAATCACATATTGACCAAAATTGAAAATGAAATCAAATAATGAAATTTGGTCAAGCTCTCAATCCTTTGATAATGGCAGCCACAAATGCATTTATTTAATTTTTGATTTTTTAGATGTAAAGTTGCTTGTTGGAAAATCAATTACTTGCTCATTTGGGGAACGAATTCAGTGACTTGTGAGATACATATCTTTGACTAGTTTGGTTAAACTTTTGAAGTTAAATAACTTACTAAACTTGGTTTATAGTTTTGTATATTTTAATACTTATATTTTGCTTAATTTCAACAATAAGATTGCTTGTTTACATTGCTCACCAAGAAAAAACAATAAAAATTTACCAGCTAGACAGTTAGGCACCCATAGAAGGTAGGTGTGTCCATAGAGGTCTAAATTGGGTCGAGCTAGCAAGATCACATCACAACCTAATATGATTTTCATATGATACAGCATGACACAATACGATATATAGGTTGAACAAGGGTAATATTGACATGCAAGAAACAACACAATATAACATGTCACAATTTAATTTTAATTGATATTTTTAAAATATATTATAAATTTAGATTAAAAAAGTCATTTTTTCCTTTTACTTTAAATTAAATAAATTTTAAAATTTTAATGGTCTAATCATAATTTCATATTTTATATTTTGTGTCCAAAACCAAAGTCGGGCTCTAAATTTTCTCTCAATTTATTTATTAATTATTGTGTGAGCAAAGAATTATTTGACAAGGAACAATAATAAACTGAAAAAAATAATACCCTTTGTGACAAAAATAATTTATCTTTAAGAAAACTTATATATTCTTTGAATGGAGAATAACTGTTAAATAACTCTTTAATTGGAGCAAACAATTTTCATATTATAAGATTTTTTTTATTAAATTTTTTTGTTGAAAATATTTTATTAATCTACTTTCAAATTTGTATTTTAGAACATACTCTAAATTTTTTATGGATGTTATAGTGTTGCTAAAATAGATAAAAATATTTTGTGCAATAAAAACATATTTAAAATACTTTTTAAGTTTAAAAATATCTATGACAAAAAAAAAGACAATTATTTATGTATAATGTTCTCAAAATGTGTATTAAAAAATGTATAAAGTAAAATTATGGCATAATTTCATTTTTTTAATGATATTTTTACAATATATTATAAATTTAGATTAAAAAAAAGTCACATTTACTTTTATTTTAAATTTAATAAATTTTAAAAATTTTAATGGTCAAATAAAAATTCCATATTTTATATTTTGTCCACAAACTAAAGACTTGAACTCTAGAAATTTATTTATTAATTACCATGTGAACATATAATTATTTGACAAGGAACAATAATAAACTGAAAAAAAATAATACCTCTAATCCAAAATATATAATATATAAATATAAATATATTCTATTGGTTCCACTCTGTCTCTGACAAAAATACTGTCTATGACTGACGCAGTGTTTGGTTGGGAGGAGAAATGGAGGGAGGGAGAGGGTTGGAGGAAGAAATTTAATCCATAGTTTGGTTAGAGAGAAGAGGGGGGGGGGGGTGAGAGGAGGGAGAGAAGATTGGAGGAAAATTACTATTATACCCTCCAATTTTATAATACCCTCCAATTTTTTTAAAGGTAATATAGTAATTTTACAAATTAAATACCAATCCATCCATCTAACCCTCATTTCAATACCAAACAACATGGATGATTGATGTTATCCTCTCCATCCCTCCTACTCTCTCTCCCTCTTAATTCATCCATCCCTCATACTCTCTCTCTCCTACCAAACATAGCCTACAGATTTGTCTTTCAGAAACTTGTATATTATTTGACTAGAGAATAACAATTTTCTAGTATATTCTCCATTATTCTAATTTTTATTAATATTTTTTTGTTGAAAATATTTTATTAATCTTCTTTGAAAATTGTATTTTAAGAAATACTCTAGAAAAAGAAAAAGTCTTTAGTACATCCTAATCCAGTGAACCTCTTCTGTTTTAAAAAGTGCAAGATTTTATTTGAAGATTTTATATTAGATTTAAAAATATATATCCTAAATGGTATAGTAAGTAAGCAATATGTAATTGCCATGTAAATGATGAGATGTTTTTTGTTTTGTTTTGTTTTTTTTTTTTTTTTTTTTTTTTTTTTTTTTTACATTATATATATTCTGATTTTTTTTTTTAACTATTACAATAATTCGAGATTTGAGGAGAGGGGAGAGACTCGAACCCACATCCTCTTGATGTAGGTGTAATGAGTATATATCATTGGACCAACCTCATCTTATCTATTAATGCTAAATTATATATTAATTATTAAAAAAAATAGAAAATTAAAAGTATTGTTAAATTGAAATGTATATTTGTGAGTTAATAAGAAATTGTTGTTTTTAACAAACATGCATGATCTACAGTTAGAAATAGATTGCTTGCGTGTTTTATAGCTTAAGCAAACAAATGTGCCGAGATAGACACTGAAATAAATGTTGAAATGTTGTATCAATAAAATGGATATTTCTTTATGATTTTCTCTGACTCCTTTTTTTGCTAATGACCCACCAGTGAGTGTTACTACCACTATACACGCTCCATGACTAATTAAGCTCCTTCTTTAACTATAATCAGTGGGTCATCATTCATGCTTTTAAGCATTGAATCCATTGATAAAGTTTTTTTTTGTTTTTTGTTTTTTTTTTTTTGAGATTTAGTATGTTATGTTAGAGTTAAGATTCTAAATTCAGGTTCGTAACTATTCCCATAATAAAAATTGCTTTTATTGCGATGATTGTAAAAACTACTTTTTATTGTATGGATTGTATTAGCATGTTCCCTAAGACTAGTAGTATATATTAAAAATTAAAAATATATTTCAAAAATATAAAAATGAATTGAAATAATTGTTATGGAAAATATTTGAAAATAGTCACACACATATATTAACACGGCCCTTATTTGTGAATACATACATATATATATATATATTAACAAGACACACTCACATATATTAATACGACTTTTATTTGTAAATATTGTTATGAAAAATCACACATACACACGCACCAAATATTAACATGACCTTTATTTGTGAATATTATTATGGAAAATCACATACGCACTCATATATTAACCAAACCCTCATTTGTGAATATTGTCACATAAAATATTTGAAAATAGTAATTATAGATTAACTAAGTTGAGACATAACATAATTATGTGAACAGGCTTATTTCTAGTATAATCGTGTAATATGTAAAGAGAAATTTGATATTCTTTTTCCTCGATAAATTTGATTATGATATAAATTGAGATTTGAGAAATACACACTTATTAACAAGACCTTTATTTGTGAATATTGTTAAGAAAAGTATTTAAAAATAGTAGTTATTTATAAACTAATTTGAGTCATATCATAATCATGTGATGAAATTTAATTCTAATATAGTCGTGCAATATGTAAAGAGAAAATTGATATTTTCGTCAATAATAAGGGTTTAAATTGAGGTTTGAGAAATTTATATGGACCACACATAGAGATTTCGAAAAGTAATAAAAAAAAAAAAAAAAAAAATCAAGGATATTATGTAATAATGCACTAAAAGTAAATGTGCTTTCTAATCATGAATAATTTCTAAACAAAATATTATTTCTTTACATACGAATCCTTTACTTGTGGGGTTGAGCAATGATAGAGCAAAGCTGCAAACTTTGGGGGGCCATTTTACAAAAATACATAGCTAAGAACTAAATAAGATTCTATATAAATTTCCATAAAACACATATATGTCTACCCCTCTCTACTTCTAGATTATCAACTTATGAGGTTTCAGGAATGTATGTTGTTCCGCTATAGAAAAAAAAAAAAAAAACTTTCTCTTAACAAGCTATCTGCTGTATTCTAAGTTCTATTAACAAGTTCATATATCACACTTTGAGAGTAGATATTAGGTGTTTTTGTTTGACTTGTTATTGCGATATTACACAAGATTACGGATTCTAATGTGCTATAACCTCTAAAATTGTGTGTATGGTGTATGAGTAAGATAATACTGATTTAAATTCGTAATTTCAAATATCTAATTAGATTACTAAGTAGGGAGATTGATTTCACTTACGTTCTTAGATAATATAGATATTATTTTTAAACATAAACTTAGCGAGATGAGGATCACTAGCTCGTAATGATTTGATTACATTTAGAGCTTCAATATTTTATAAAAAAAAGTCATGTAATTGCAAGTAATCTATCTATTAATTGTCTGGTCAATGTTACAATGTTTGACAATAAACTGTGGAATATAATTAAGTTTAAATTCCTAGCATGTCAATGAAATAATTGAGAACCATACAATTTTGATAAACTGGGAAAATAAAATTAAAATATAAAAAATGTGCTTTTAGAGAGCATAGTATAGATTAAAACTGTAAATAAAAAAAATTATATTTACCGCCATCCAATATAGCTTTGTACCAATAAAAAAAAAAAAAATAAATAAACTTTTTCAATCGATAATATTTCAAGTTTGAGTTATTGTAATATATTAAAAGGTGTAATTCAAATCGGATAATTCCGATCCAATCCAAAATTTAGGACAAAAACCACATCCGAAATTGTCCAAATCCGATTTTCGGATATGAGAGATAAAAAATATTGTTAGGATCAGATAAATTCGAAACTAGAATTTTTCCGAATTTGAAAAAAACGAGTAAAAAAAAATATTTCTTTTAAAAAGTAAAATATTTTTCTGTGTACACTGCACAGTGCACACTTCCCTTAGATACTTCACTTACTTTAATTTGATATTTTTATTTTTGATTAATTATTTTTAAAAAGCAAAAAAGTCAATATTTTATTAAATTTTATTGACGTGATCATTTTACTAATTTTAAATATAGTTTTTAGGATCATTTTAATTTATTTATTAATTTTAATTTTTTTTGAATTTAGTGTGCATCTGACCTCTGAAAATATCGAAAATCCGTATGTGATTCGAGAATCTCTAAATATATATCTGATTCGAATTCAAATCCGATAATAACAAATTTGATTTGTTACCGAATATCCTTTTAGAAGCCTCTTTTATTATTACTATTACTATTTTTTTTTTTTTTTTTTTGGAATCTGATTCGAATGACATCACTACATATATATAATTATTCTTTCATGATACATAACGTTGAGTAATGAAATATATATTCTCTGGATTCAAATTAAAAAATAAAAATAAAATTGTATGTAAAAGGAGAAGTTCTGTTGGAGTTCCTTTTCAGCAGTGGACCACCCAATTGACTGCTTGAACAATACAATTCATTGAATTTCTGTTGTGACATGACCATCCAATGCCTTTTTCGGTTTTATTTTCATCCCCACTTTTACCTCTCAAATATTATTTATTTATTTATTTATTTTTCTAAATTAAATGAATAAAAAAAGAAAAAGAATGTTTTTCTTTTTATGAAAAAAGAAAATCATAAAACTTTTTAAGAGATAGATCCATAGATGGCATAGCAAGAATCATTCTGTTTCTAGACCCCCTAGCTATCTGACTATGTAAAGCACACGTGCTGTAGTGTCAACCCCATAACAACAATTAATGTGTAGATTTTTGAAACGTGGACAGTCAGGGTACGTCATTTTCACAAGAGTTGGTAGTTGATGACGTGGTCAACTCTCATTCGTAGCTTTCGTTGTCGGCCACAGCTTACAACTGTTTACTATTTTCCAGGTTGGCCGATGCCTTCTTTTTTTTTTTCTTTCGACGACATCGTTCTTGTGTACTCTAAAAATTGACGATCAAGGGAAGTCACTGCTCTTGTGTGTAGTGCTGCCCAGCTATTATATACTATTGGATTGCCTTTAATGTTAGGATTATATTATTTTTAATGATTAAATAAGAGTTAACTAATATTGAAGTTTATAAAGTGAAACAAAAAATTGAATTAAATATAATAATACTTTTTAAATGATATTATAGTTGTACATTATTTTAAAGTAAATTTAATTATTTAAAAAATACTTTTAGAATTTATAATTTATTGATAAACAAAATAAAAAATATAATGCATATAATTTGATGTATCTATTTTATTATTATTATTATTATTATTTTTTTATAACTATTGTAAAATTTCAAAATTAGAGGAAGTGTCATGACTTGAAACTACAAAAGCACTAGTCAATATCATATTGTCAACCGATCTCACCTTTATAAACTAGATTAGCCGTTATAGAAATTTCCGTAGAAACGGTCAAGATGCCAATCGCTCTCGTATTTAGATAGATCATATAAATACATATTCACACCATACTATATGATATGAATCAAGACATCCTTTTGTAACGTGGAATGTTATTATAAATGGACCGACACATCAATTCCTTCCGCCCAAGGTTTTCTCAATGTTGAGTTAATCTTTCCTTTTTGATGTTTAATATTTTTTTTTATAGAAAAATATTATAAAATTGTAAATATGGTTAATTTCATGAGTAGAAACGAGGACACAATATCAACAATAGAAAGCTAGAATTAGCTATGATAATAAAATAGTTATATATATATATATATATATATCTTTTTACTCACTATCTCTGCAAACATACTTGTTAGGGTTAGAAACTAAGAACCATAAATAAAAATAAATAAAAAATAATAATAAATTTGTGAATAGTGTGGTGACTGCCCATAACAATTCCTATGATAAAAAAATTATGTTGTATGTGAATTGTGAGTGGTGACACGACGCATCCATGGAGTCCGATCAATATTTTAGAAGATTACAAACTCAAATAAATTTCAGATTTGGGTATTTTACATGACGCGTTCATATCAATTTCTGATAATAATTAAATCTGTACAATAAAGTTTTTGATAGTAACGTATCATCTCAAAATGCCTATTTTCCTTCGAGAGGGTGGTCCAGTTGCATAGGTGTATGCTGATGAAATGTGGCAGCTATATTTGACGACACGTGTAAATGAATGGTCAGCTAAAGAGTAAGTGGTTTGAATAAAGCATAGCAGGATAAGATCATATGATCTCATTATGCACAATCTATGAACCTAGCTAGCCTATATACTAAAAATTTATTTTTATATATGTTAAATGTACGAAATATTAAACATTTTTTTCGGTGTGTAATTTGAGTAAAATAGTTGAAAATTCTATAATGTTAATTCTATACGAAAAACCTATAGAATATTGATATCCCTTTCAGTGTGGTTTGATGATGAGGATCGCTCATTCAATTTATTGTAGAGATGCATATTTGAGGAATTGAGATAGATATAGATCTCCCCATCCCTATCCCCATTTCTATCCCTATCCCAACTTCTCAGACCCTTTCCTTATCCTTCTCCATTTTTTTATTTAGGAAAAATGGGAATGAGAAATTTTGGGGGAAGGTATATCCATCCCCAACCCCAATTTCCCATTTTTTCCGTTTTTTTCCGTTTCTCTATTTTCCCCGTTCCCCTATTTCCTAATTTGACTAAAAATTAATTAAACTAAAAAAACAAACATTCCATTACAAATATAAAATAAAATCCATTAATAAATTACAAATACAAAAAAAAAAAAAAATATATATATATATATATAGTTAGGGTTTTCAAAGAATAAAAATATATCTATATATATATATCTAGTAGAAAATGTGCAACTCTAGTTTGTTGTATCTCAAGTTCAAGTCATCGGTACAATCAAATTATATGTATTAAAAGAAAATACTTGCATAGAACCTTGCATTAATAATTATTATATAGATTTATGGGTGGTCAATCTTAAATTCTTTGTAATGAATAATGATATTTTAAAAATAACAAATATCTGAGATTCTGAGAACCTTGCATTGATAATTATTATATAAATTTATGGGTGGTCAATCTTAAATTCTTTGCAATGAATAATGATCTTATAAATAAAAATAACAAATATCTGAGTTCTGTGGTCTATGTACATATGATCCTGGCCCACCCAACTGATTCGCTTAATTGAGGTTGGATATGGTTATTTTAATCCAAGCCCAAAATAGCTTTTGAACATATATAATTAACCTAATCCACAAGGACTCTTGCCATGGTTGTTACTGCCTCAGTGGTTGTACTCTCCTTGTGAGTTTCCACTACCATTGTTCAACACATTGGTGTGTATATAAATATATTCATTTATCCCACCTTGGTCTTTAATCATCAGGTGTGGGTTGCCCTTTTCCGATTTTGGAAGCATCTCTCTCTCCATTTATGAGAGTTGTAATCCAATTGTATCCTCTCTCCGATAGTGGGACTGTGCTTATAGGGTCTAATATCGCTGGTTCTGGCAGTTCAAAAATAAATAAATAAATAAATAAAAAATAACCTCGCACGCTTGTTGATAAACAACACATCAAATATGATTAGTCTCTACCAAATGAAACAAATTCCCTACTAATTATTGTTTGTTAAGTTGTCAAAGGACTAAAAAGTATTAAGTTTGTAGATTAATAAGGATTCAAACTGTAAAAAGTGTGCTGGGTATTATCGATTCATTAATTGAATATTCCCAAATCTTTGGTCGTAAAACTTATAGTGAACCCTAAAAGTTAACTCTAAATTGCGTTAGCTAATTACAACTCAAAGAAAAAAAAAGAAAAAAAAAAAAAGAAAAAATTATGCATAAGAAGGATATGTTCTCATATGTAAACAAAATTTAAATATAAACACAAAATGATTTTTCTTTTTTAAATATTATAATAATTTGATATTTAAGAGGTAAACCATTAGACTAATCTTATTTTACCTAACACAAAATGAATTTAGATGATAAACAAATACAATATAAACACGTGAAAGAACACGAACCATATATTTTTGTTAAGACTATATTTGATACTATATCTGTTAAATAATTACTTAATTTAAAATTTAAAATCATAAGTAAATATTCAAATAATGTTTTTAAGTTACAACGTTGTAAAACTGTGTAATAAAGGTTAATAATAAAATATTTTTATATACAGTATATAAAATGATATATTTGTAGTCGTATTAATTAAGTTAAAAATCAATCAAACAAAAACCATTTTTAATGTTTTGATTTAGACATTATAATAGAGTTAAAATTAAGATAGAGAAATATATGTATCGAGCTCTAGTCTCTAGATTGTATTCTGAATATAATTCCAATTTCGAAAATTAAAAAATTAATTATTTTTTTCCTCGACTCCTGTGACCACCATAAAATAGAAAATGTTGCGGCGGCATGGCCGCAATGGGGAACTTAACCAAAATATGATTTGGTATTCAAATAACACGTAATAAGACATGCGTTAGATGATTAACCATGACAGGTGTACTGGTTATCTAGATGTAGTATTTTGATAGGTGAAATATTATATGTTGTCGAAAAATGCCTCGATTTGATTGTTGTTAAGTGGGCGGTCAAACTCTGATTGTTATTGTAGTAGTGCATGAGAAATTTAAGATGATGAGGAAGAGGGAGGGGGTCATCTGTCGCGTGCATTGGGCCATAAATGGCTCTTCTATTGGGTGCTTTGTTTGAGCAGCCGATGGTCTCCATAGTGAACCTCATGCAAGTTTCTGACATGCTTGGAAAATACCAACATGTCCAAAATTGTCACTCATTATCTCTTACGTGTGCGTGTAAAACATAAATTTTGTGAGGAGCCATGGTAGATACTTGCTCAGTTGCATGTGAGTACGTGACCTGTATGTTATTAATCTTTTTCAATTCATCTCCCATACTGCATGCAACATTGATACTCTACCATGAGACACCTGTGACGAGTATGTCATGCATCTGAATGTTATACGCTCATGAAAGACACCTATGTTTTGTATGTCTCCGGATCAATCGTTTTCTTTGATCATATGACTTTTGGAAGCGACTGACTTTTGGTTGCTTTAAGAGGTGTTCGGTTGACAAAATGAAATCATTTTTTAATTTTAAAAGCTCTTCCGATCAAAGCTAACAGTCTTGGTGCTTCTCGTGGACAGGCTACGTACCAAGTAAAAACAGGGAAGAACTATTTTGAATGAGAATTGAGTTTTGGATGGATTTAAAGAGAGACAATTTAATTAAAAATGTTTTTAATATTAGAGTTAATCTTGACATTTTAGAGATTTTAAAAAGTAATTATTAAATTTCAAATGTTTTACTGTGGATGTTGGAAGTAAATAGGTGTAAGGATAACTATTTGGATGGTAATAGAGCCAACCAATATATATATATATATATATATATACGGTCTTATTCCTATCAGGGCATCCTTATATAACTTTATCAAGATATTGAATATAAGCTACTCATTTATAAAAGTGATTTGACAAGTGCATACATACCAAGTCAAAGTATGTAAAACGAGTGACTCACATTTAATATCCTTATATAATTCTATCAGGGCATCCTCATAGGAAAATTTATGTATATATATATATATATTGTTCCGATCTGATCATGACGTCCTGATATAACTTTATCAGGATATTAAATGTAAGTCACTCATTATGGAGAAGCTTTGATAAGTGCATATACACTTGAGTCAAGACATGTAAAACTAATGGCTCACATTGATCAATATCCTTATAAAGTTATATCGGGATGCACTGACTTGAAATTTTTTCTATATATATATAGTTTTTCTATTGTGAGTTTGAACTGATATAAAATATATTAGTTCCTTGCATGTATACCAGGAATTTGGCTTTAGGGGAGCCAACACTAAAATTAATATTCAATGTCATGCGTGGCAAATATATTAATATTTAAGAAATAAGTTGTAAAAAAAAAAAATGTAATACCCTTTAGTCTTAGAGGTAGTGTCACAAAAAAAAAAAAAAAAATTATATAATTTTGAGAATTAAAATGTAACTTATCGCTATTTTATATATCGAAAATCATATAGAACTTATTAATTTTTTTTTTCTGTAATTAACAAACAATGTAGAGTAAAACTCAAAGAATTGTATCAAGATATAATGAGTATGGTAAAATAAGATAGTAAGCCTCCCAAATCTTTCATTTGAAATTGGTTAGCCAGCCAACCTTTTACTTCATACAATACCCCTACGTCATTCTAATGAGTAAGATATCATCTACGTATAGGACTAAGAAAACTACCTTCTTGTCAATGATGCACTTGTAGACTCAAGGCTCATCAACGTTTTGCTCGAAGCCATAGGTTTTGATAGTATTATCAAACCTTATATTTCAAGATTTAGATGCTTGCTTCAGTCCATAAATGGACTTTTGCAACCTGCAAACCTTTTGCTTTTAATCTAGAGATACGGATCCATCTGGTTGCTTCATGTAGATGCTCTCATCAAGATTTCCATTTAAAAATGCAGTCTTGACGTCTATTTGCCAAATTTCGTAATCGAAATAGGCAGCAATGGATAAAAGAATAATAGACTTAAACATAGCTACCAACGAGAAGGTCTTTTCATAATCAACTCCTTCCTTTTGGGTATAACCCTTTGCCACTAGCCTTGCTTTAAATGTTTTTACCTTCCCGTCTACTCCTTTATTTCTTTTGTAGATCTACTTACACCCTATGGGTTTTATCCTATCCGGTAAGTCTACAAGTTCCCAGATTAAGTTGGAGTACTTGGACTCTATCTCGAGATTCATGACTTTAAGCCATTCCTCTTTGTCAGGATCTTCCATTGCATTCTTACAGTTCAATAGATCATCCACACTATTATTAAAGACGACATCTCGTCCTTCTCCAATACCGAAATAACGTTCAGGTTGTCGTACAACCCTCCCACTATGTCTAGGTAGTAGTGTATTCTGACTAGGAATCATCTGACTATTAGATGTTAATGGATCAACAATTCTTGTTGACTAAGCACTGGTCGTACCAGACTCCATCTCATTTAATACAATTTTGCTTCGAGGCTTATGATCACTTATATAGTTATCCTCAAGAAACGTTGCATTTGTAGATATAAATACTTTATTCTCCCCATGCCTATAGAAGTATCTGCTTCTAGTCTCCTTAGAGTAACATACAAACAAGCAGATCATAGCTTAGGGTCCAGCTTTCCTGTACTGTTCTTCAATATATGTACTGGACACCCCTATACATGGAAATGTCGCAAAATAGCTTTACGATCATTCCACAACTCTAGAGGAGTCTTAGGAACAGATTTTGATGGGACTAAATTCAAAATGTAGGTCGTTGTTTGTAGTGCATATCCCCAAAAACCATTTGGTAATGATGAGAAAATAATCATAGGTCTCACAATTTCCATTAGGGTTCTGTTTCTCCTCTTCTCAACACCATTCTGTTGTGGTGTTCCAGGAGCTGTGAGTTGGGATACGATCTCATGTTCAACCAAGTAGTCTTCAAACTCCTGGCCTAAATACTCACCTCCGCAATCCGATCGTAAAGTCTTGATAGTCTTACTCAATTAATTCTCAACTTCAGCTTTGAATTCTTTAAACTTTTGAAAAGTCTTCGACTTTCGTTGCATTAGGTAAACATATCCACATCTAGAGTAATCATCTATAAATGTTACATAATACTCGTAACCACCCCTTGTTTTAATATTCATTGGTCCGCAAACATCTGAATGTATAATTAGCTCTAGTGGTTCTGTAGCTCTAATCCTTTTTCCAGTAAAAGGTCTTTTATTTTACCGTGAAAATATATCAAATAATATTATATACTAGACTAGACAATAATATATGAAATAATAGGAAATTACTTATTATTATTTGATTGAAAATTAAAATCATTAAAGGAAAAGAGATTGATTTTGTATTCTACAATCATGGACAATAAAATAGGAAATATGTTAATTAATTAATTAATATTATTAAAATAATAGGATGAATGAAACTAATATTATCATCTATTTATTATTATATCATAATTTTTCCATATTAAAACTTGAAGCATTTTTATTGGCCCCCTAATTTCGCCCCTTTATATATAAATATATATATATATATATATATATATACATATATATATATATTTATATATATATATGAGAGCCGATATTGACACCCATAAAACTTATTAGTACACCTATATTTTATTAAAAAAATTAATTACAAAAATATCTCAATAAAAATTTACCAATAAGGACAAGTTACTTTAATTAAAAGTAAACCAAAAACTATATACACTTATTAATTACACATATATCTTCAACTATATTTCTTTATTAAAAAAAACTTACCATTAAAAAAAATAAAAATAAATAAATAACCATAATTTTTATAATAAACCCTAATTAAACTCTAATTTTATTTTAAGTACCAAATTTTTTCATCATTACATGATTATCATATTGTTTTTGTCTTATATATATATTTTAATTTTTTTTTTTTAACTATAGCTGTAAATATCAACAATTTTTTTTTAATTTTTTTTTTTTAAGATAGTCATAGATGTCAATAAGAAATTTTTTATTTTTTTATTTTTTTAAATTTTTTTTATAAAGATAACTATATAAATAAGAGAATTCAAAATTAAAAATCTTTTGACCCCATATATATATATTCCCTTTTTTAAAGCTTTTACATTCCAGATATTTCCAAAAATAAATTAGACCATCAATAAAAAAGGATTTGATTCCAAAAATAATATGATTTTTTATATATATATAATTTAAGAGTGTTTATAAATAATATTTCATTTATTTCAATGATGGGTGTTAATAGTAATTTTAATTTTTAAATTTTAGACATGAGTGTAGTTATAAAAATGGGTGTACTAATAAGTTTTATGGGTGTTGATAGCCGTACCCATATATGTATATGTATAGGGTAGGATCCATGATCCCATTTTTTTACACAATTTTTGACACAACTTCATGGCCGTTGGATCTTGCTTTTTTTAATGGATAAGATTTAATTTCTTTTATCTTTCCTTATTTTATACAGACATTGTCTCTCACTTATTTAATATTTTTCTCTCTCCGAAATATTATTATTTTATTAAATTCTCTCACCTTATGTAATTGTCTTTCATTTATTTTTCTTTTCTTTTCATTTTTCCTTTACACACTTTTTGTTTCTTTTTTTTTTTTTCCTTTACCTGGAACTAGAAAATCATGGCGTGACTTTCACAATTTATTTCATCTAAAACTAGAAATTTTATATATGTAATCACTTGTTCCTTTCCACTCTCCTCTTTTGTTTTATTAATTTTATAAATCAAGTCATATATTCATTGGTAGTTTTTCATTGAATTACTTATTGCACCTAGTTTTTATTTTACAAATATCAGTATAAATGAAGTCACGTACGATATTGGTGTTCAACTTTACAAATATATTAACAAGACCAATATAAGTGAAAATAATTTTGTTGTACAACTTTACAAAATTACAATGCATAAGCTAATGAAATAAGAAATGATAAAAGCGAAAAAAATTAAAAATAAAATTAAAAAGAAATAAAATAAAATAGGAGAGTAGAAATGAGCAATGATTACATGTATAAAATTTTTGGTTTTAAATGAAGTAAATTCATAAATAAAAATAGTAAGAAAAGAAAAAAAAAGAATAAAATGATTTTGAAGACCGAAAATTGAGAGTGAAAGTTACACTGATGATGTTCTGGAATCACGTAAAGTAAAAAAAAATCGTGTAAAAGAAAAAAGAAAAGAAAAGACAAAATTAAATAAGGTGAGAGAATTTTATTGAATAATAATATTTTAGAGAGATAAAGTATTAAATAGGGGATAATGTTTGGACACTGACTGGTCAGTACCCAAAATACTGACCCACCAGTGGGGAGTTGGCATGTGTCATTTTTTTTTTCATTTTTTTTACATTTATCTCCTTACATTCTTCTAAAATAAGCCACATGCCAACACCCCATTAGTGGGGTTAGTATCTTAGGTACTGACTAGTCAGTACCTAAGCATTGTCCTTACATAGGTGAGAGACAATGTCTGCATCCTTAAATAAGGAAAGATAAAAGAGATTAAATCATATCTATTAAAAGAAGTAAGATCCAATGGCCAAGAAGTTGTGTCAAAAATTTTGTAAAAAAATAGGGCCATGGATCATGCTCCTATATATATATTTATATTTATATTTATATTTATATTTATATATATGAGTGGTTTTCTCACGATAGATCCTTTATATTAACACTTATATTAACATAAGGTTAGGATTTCCATGAAATCCATCGATTTAAATGAATTTTAATCTAAATTTTTGTAGATGATAAATTCAATGAAATCTACTTGTATACAGAATTTGAAAATATTTCAAGAACTACAACAATTTTTTATTTTTTTGTCATTTTTCCTATTTTTTGCGCCCCCCCCCCCCCCCCCCCTTTTTTTTTCCTTTCCGATGCTTCATATTTCACAAAATTAGGAAAAAAATAGTTGTAGTACTTGAAAAATTAATATACAATAAGATTTCATTGATATCAAATTCAGATCAAAATTCATTTTTCCTATTTTTTGCCCCCCCCCCCCCCCTTTTTTTTTTCTTTCCGATGCTTCATATTTCACAAAATTAGGAAAAAAATAGTTGTAGTACTTGAAAAATTAATATACAAGAAGATTTCATTGATATCAAATTCAGATCAAAATTCATTCAAATCAATGGATTTCATGGAGGTCCTTACTTTATGTTAAAATAAGGGATCTCCCATGAAAGAACTATATATATATATACACACACACACACACACACACACATTACAATAATTCGGGGTTTGAGAGAGGGGAATATAGGGGTGAAACCGTAAATTTATTTTTTTGAAGATAAAATAGTTAAAAATAGAGAAATATAAGAAAAAATAGTTTTCAAATCCAAAAAATTTCTAATTTCTTACCAAATGTATATTTTAATTTTCTTATGGTGCATACAAAAAATCTCATGGAAAAATATTTGATTACATACAATTTTATCCAAAGATGTTTAAAGTATGCACTGTAAATGTTCTCATTAGGAAATTACTCTATATATATATATATATATATATATATATAAACCAACTCGCTAATTTGGAATTTTGATGAAAACATGTGTATATCCAAAACTATCTTGAATTTATCCAAAACGGGGGTGGTTTGAATATATATTTTTAAAATCAAACCTTAGAATAGCTTTTGTATGTGATGATTAATATTACAAAGAAAATAATATTGAATACAAATATATACAAATATGTTGTCCCAGGTTTGAGTTGTCACAATAGTTGATATATATTTTTTTAAAAGTACAAAGGTCTAGGTGGTCTAGTATTTTGGGGTGGGGGGTTGGGGTTTGTTTGAATATATATTTTTAAAATCAAACCTTAGAGCAGCTTTTGTATGTGATGATTAATATTACACAGAAGATAATATCATTATAAAAAAATAAATAAAAAAAGTACAAAGTCTAGGTGGTCTAGTATTTAGCCCTTTCACATGAACTTGTGTGTTCAAATTATGACCGGGTAAAAAATCCCATAAACCGTGAATTGAATCAAATCAAACCAAATCGTTTCGGTTTTTTACTTAAAAAATAGACCGTATGATTTTATTATAACAAAACCATATGGTCTGGTTCGATCTATGGTTTGAGCTTATCGAACCCAGATTTGACTATAAATCAAATACTTTTAACATACACTTTTAATCTGGTATAGAATACACCCAAGACTCTTTAATAAAACTTAAAAAAATTAAAACATTAAAGTCAAAAACCCTATTTTATTATTTTACAAGTGTCTTATATATTAACCCACCAATTTTAGTGCAATGTAAAAAGAATTCTAAGATGAAATTGATATATATATTTTTCATTTGTTTTATGAAATTATCATTTGTTTTGCATTGAATGATAGTAAATTTGTTGTTTATATATAAAATTAAACTAAGGCAGCGTTACAAATACATAGCAAGTGATTTGATATAATTCTTATTTTTATTTCGACTTTCTAATCATCATGTATAAAACAAATGATCTTTATTGTAAATGTGTTTACTAGCTATTTTATTTTATTTTGATTTTTCTTGCTATTTTAGTTTGAAATGCATTTATCCAATTTTTATTTTTGAAATTTTTTATTTATTTATTTTTTTTTATTTTTTTTATTTTTAGTGATAAGTCAACACCTCTATATTGAACCAGATCGAACGGAGCCAATATAATTTGGTTTGGTCCAGTATGAAAAAGAAATTGATCAAAACTGGTCTAATTTTTCAAAAGATCAAAGTTTTTGGTTTGGTCCAATTCTAGTTGAAACTAGGCCGTGCCAAACCCTAGTTCAAATAACATCCCATTCTCAATCTTTAAATTTATAGTTTTTATTTTATTTTATAAAATAATATAGAAAAAGCCAGACACCCAGAGACACGGTCCACTATTTGGGACATTGTTGTTGCCAGTTGGGCAGGTATGATCCAGTAAGCTAAATATTTGCAGGCCCATTAAATAGTTTGGCTGGACTTACAAATTCTTAATTAGCCCACCACCATGAGTCTAGCTTTGAGCTTTTATTATTAGAGCGGAGTATGTACACCTTTTTTATAAGAACATTTATATATATTTTTAAAAATATTTAGTTCGTATATAACTCCTCTTAATATTAAATATATATTTTCTTTAATTATATTATATTTTATTTTGATGAGTACACCCACCTACACCTATTATATTATTTAATCAACTTTATTATTATTTACAATTTTATTATTATCTTTAATTCTTTAATTCTTTCCGTGTCCTTAGCAATGGTTGTTCCCAAGGGTCTTCAATTTGCTCATGATTCAGGCCTTTGGCCTTTTGTGCTTGAGGCCGATGCTCAGTTTAATGGCAATTTTGATGTCTTCTCAGAAGTTGGCTTAATTATTGAGGATATCAGTCGTCTCCTGTGTACTTTCCTTGGTTGTATTGTTAATTTTATTTCTAGGAAAACAAATATGCCTGCTCACAGTCTAGCTAAGTTGGGTTTGTCTTTAGACTCCGATTGTTTCTGGATAGAAGAGGTTTCGCATAGTGTGGTTCTGGTTGTGTTGGGCCATTGCCCAGTTTCATTGTAGTCCTTCCTCTTCTTTTTAATAATTGTTTCTTCGAAAACAAAAAATTCTTTCCGTGTTCTTTCTCTTCCCTCATGTTTAGGGGTATTATTGGATTCAAAAAACAAAAAAAATATATCAATTTGAAGTATATATACAGTTTTTAAGGGGTATACATATCATCACACTTTTTTTTTTTTTTTTTTTTTTGTTTTGTTTTGTTTTTTTCACCGTAACACGGTTTCTTTGATCGGACGATTCTTCTTAATTATTTGATCAGTGTCTACGCAATTAAAGAAGAAAACATCTAGTTGCTGTTTAAATTTCGTCCTATTTGTTCAAGAACATGTAAATTTCCTCTTCTTATAACATCCTCATCATATGCACCATGTAAGGATTTGTTTGATATTATATTTTTACAAAATTATTTTTCGAAATAAAATATGAAATTCAATTTGATATTTTTAGTATAAGATTGTGTCTAGTATTCTAGAGAGGAAATATTATGCTTATGGAAAATTCTCTTAAGTGATTAAAAAAGTCCACCCCTCCTTAAAGTCCACCCCTCCTTTACAATTTAACACCAATCTCAGACCGTGACTTCATGGTCATTCTCGTTTTCAAAGATTGATCTATAAATATATAAAAGTAACCTGCAAAAATGCTTTTGGTCAAAAATTGAACAAAGTATTATTTTGAATTTGCTTCTCCATTCTATGGATTTATTCCGGGAAACACTTGTTAATGCTAAAACAACTAATCAATAAATTAACTATACAGATTAAACTTTCAAATGATTTTTTTTATTGAAAATAGTGATTGAAATTGAAGTATCCAAAATGTTTTTTAGATATAGTTTTAATTTTTTTTTTTTTTTTATAGAAAATAGTGATTGTTAGAATATATATTTGGTTTCCATATTAAAAATATCTTAGGATATTTATATATTAATAATGTTACTTTTTCTAAATTTAAATTTAAATTTAAATTTGAATTTAATATAGAGAATCAAATATTCTAACAGTAACTGAAATTTAGTTATCCAAAATGCTTTGCTCTATATATAATATATGCCTCGACAGATAACTTGTTGCCTTTTGCTGGATCAAAGAAGATGCTCTAATTAATGTTTTGTAGGATCCCAGCCTCCATCAATTGTCTCTGCAAATTGTTCCCACCACTTTTTTGCTTCCTCCTTATTTAACATTGTACATAAGATAGCCTGTACAAGTAAAATATGTAAACTGTAAACTGTATCTTTATAATTTTGACATTTTAATCTTTCAAATATAGTCCCTCCCTACCAAGCCAAACTTAATATAATTTGAGAAAACGCTTTTCAGGAGAGATTCATTGTAAAATCACCTAAAATTAAAGTATTGTGTTTTTTCATAAATTTGTGATCCCGTTTGCTTAAATAATTAAAATTTAATTTTCAATTTTCTTCCTTTGTTACAATTGATATATATAACTAACCTTGTATAAAGGGAATCGACCATCAGATGGGATACGTTGATCATCTTTTAGACAGTTGCAATTCAAGGCTTCTTTGTATCTTCCCTGCATATATAAAGCTGATAATTAGTCATCAATAATTAAAAAGACATGCACATCATCTCTCAGCACATGTGTAATGGACCAGTGGTGGTAGGTTCGAGTTTCAAGCATAACCAGTCATAACATCCTAGATTTTTAGGGCTTTAATTGCAAAGACTAATTAGATACCTGCCAGATTAGAATCTCTACTAAAGCCATCTCCACATTGTATGCAGGCTCAGGCTCATCCTTACACTCTTTGTACACATCCCGCAGCAGATCTACTGCCATGTCAGCATTCCCTAATTTCATTTGCTGCACCGCCACCATCTACAATTACAAACAATCATATATTATTGCAAATAATATTGAAAGACAGTAAACAATACAATGTTGTAAATTTTCACCAACTAATGAGCCATATATAGCCTTTCTTAATTCTTGTGGTCTGTGATTGTTGATAATATTATCAAGAAAATTCATTTAATCATCACTTTTAAACATGAATGAGACTTATGTTGAATGATTATGGCATTAACATTCTGCAGCCAGGTGAAAAAAAAATACTAATAAGCTATCTTATACAATATTATATATTCTACCATTTATTTAAAGCCTACCATACTTCAAAATTTTCTGAAGTATTGAGATTATGGTTGTCATAAATTGTGTGGTAATTTAGAAATTTGTATATAGAGAGTCTTCTCTTTTGCGGACAGGCTAATTTAACAAAATTCTAGACCTAGTTACGACAATGTAGATTAATGGCCGAAAACTTTCATGACCTTTCGAAAACATAAAAGTTTTGATCAAGATAAATCTCATGACTGGATCTAGATTTTTATAAAATTAGAATGGAATTTTTCGTATTACATATTCCACAAACTAGATTTTTATCAGATTCTATATCTATATTACCAATACAAACAAATAATATGAGCAGAACTGAAAAAAGGCCAATTCTAGCTAATTGGTTGTTTATTTATTTATTTTTGCATGAAAAAGAGTTATTTGGGTTAGAAGAGAAGAAAACCTTAATGGCTTTGACGTCTTTCATTGAAGGACCTGGAGGCACATTATACTTGGGAAATTCATAGGAGGGCTCTGCTTCAGTACTTGAAGCCATAAAAACACTCACATCCAAAATTGATTTTAGCGCTACACTTGCCCCGAATTGGTGTGACAATAACGACACAGGTGGAGCTTTCTGATACATTTCCATTGGACCTGCAATGGCTGTAGGGTTCATGTTCATCTTACAACTGCAACTTATGATACCAAGTGCACAAGCCAAAACCATAGATGCCCCCACAGCCCCTTTAATAACTTTGTTATCATTTTTTGGAGGCGGTGTCGAAGGCCTGTCAGATGCACGAATCATCGGACTGATGACATGCCCTAGTGGCCGGCAAGGTGAGCCGCTAGAAAGCGAAAGAGATGAGCAGCTGGAGTGAAGTTTGGTTGCCCTGCAGCGGCGTTCAACAGTAGTCATGGTGGAAGCACCGTTTAGGAGCATTGAAGGCAGGCGGCAATAGTTTAGGCAAAGTGCAGATTCCATGAAATTGGCTTGTGTAATTTAATTGGAGGGTAAAATTAGTTTGGTTTGAGATTCTGTTATTTCTTGGGCATAACTTCTTGTGATATATTTGTGTATAGAGAGCGTTTTTTAAAGCATTGAAGTAAGGCATCATTTGTTGCTTTATACAAAAGTAATACTATACGAAAATCACCCTTTTAAGTTTGAGCCTTATATATATATATATATATATATATATTTATATTCATAAAACGTTTTCTATCGGCACTTTTTATTTTAATACAATGAACACTTTTGATGAAATTACATGTAATTGAATGTTTTTGGATGAGATTTTTTGTATGTATCCTAAGAAAATAAAAATATACATTTGGTAGAAATTTGAAATTTTTTGGATATTTGGTATAACAACTGGGGTTTGGCGACTCCAATTTGAGAAATTGTACTCAGGATGAACGAGTGTCCTTCACCATGTACTAAACTTATTGGATAGTAGTTTGACCTATCTTAATTTTGAAATTGCATGATAATTCCTTGCCACGGGGTTTCAAAACAGGGCAAAGTTTTTAGTGCACAATAAAGGTTTGTATATCCAATTTAGACACTCCATATAATTATTTTTCGATTTTGATCCAACCTTAGGTGTTTATCGAATTTTCTCTAATTTCAGCAAGAACAAAGCTTTGCTTGAAGCATGTAAGATTCTCAAAAACTATATGGAAAAGATTTTACCTTGGTAACGTGGAGAGGAATAATATTTTGCTTGAGCTTTAAGGATTCGAAAAAACTCACGGAGTAGGTACTTTGCCTCCCAAGCAAGACTTGAATCATAATAATTAATTCAACTAAGGATTATTGAGAAGCTTCAATTATATGCACCTTCTATTAACGGTTTCTTCAAGATCATTACACAAAACTTCTCTTCACTGTCTCATAATAATAAGAATACCATTCACAAATTAGTATGCCGAATTTCTCATCATTATTCACAGATTTTGATCTCCACATGGAAAAGCTTCTCAATAACATTACCATAAACACGAAATATGGAGCCATGGCGGCGGCGACAGTGACCCCAATCGTAATCTTTGGTAGTATTTACATTGCATGTGCTTACACTCGCCGTGCCTGGAAAAGAAGGTCGGCGGCATCTAAGGTTAGTGGTGTCCTTACAAGGTCGGTGTCAATTGGGGTTCTCCATGGAGGCAAAATGGCCTTGGAGAGATTGGTAGATTATCACCATGCTCGGGCTGATGCAACATTGTGGGAGGATGCTTTGGACAACTTAAACAAATTAATTCAAAAGGAACATCCTCCTTTCAAGGAGTTGCAGGTCAGTCTTGTTTTTATTCACATTTCCTAGTTAATTATACAATTTTTCATCCATGTTTCCTGCATGAATAAACTCATCTAACGGGTCCTTATTTTCTCTAACATATATATGTCGTACAATGTATTGATCAAAGACCGAAAATCTTTGATTACATATGAGTTTAATAGTTGCATTTGCATTGAAGCGTGTTGTTGCGAAACTAGAAATGAGCGGAAAAGAAGCCGATGCAGTGGAAAAGCTAGAAAGTGCGTTGAAGATTGCACAAGAAAAAAAGAAACCTCATGAAGCTTATGAGTATCAAATGTTGCTGGTCGAAATGTATATCTACAAGGTCTGATTAATTATTTCTTAAAGGAAAATTTTTACAAACTTACCATGCATTTTGTTATAAAGGCATATGGCAAAAAAAGTTGACAAATTCCATATTACGGGTTCAAACATTTTCTAACAATCTTTACTCCCTTACTTTTAAGATAAGCATCAACTTAATAACTTAAGTTTAAAAGTATCTAAAGTGTTGTTTTGATAAAAATTTCCTTAAAACAAACTTACAAAAATAAGTCTTGTGTTTTTTTTTTTCCAGGACTTATTTTGTAATTTTCGGGACTTTTTTGTATTTCCGTAACTTATCTTGTAGTTTTTGAAATTTATTGGGTATTTTTACAATTTTCGAGAATTATTGGGTAAAAATAAAATTTTCCATTTTTTTTTCTTTTGTTCATCTTCTTCATCGACCTCCAACGGGGTTCGACCTAGTTCAACCTTCATTGGAGGTCTGGTCCATCTCCATTGACGGAGGACTTCCATTGGTCCTCCATCAATAGAGGTTTTTGAAGAAAAAAAAAAATCAAACCAAAAAATGGCAAAAAAAAGTAATAAAAGAAGAATGTTGGGGTATTTTTATCTACTGGTTCTATTTAAACTCAAATTATTAATCCAGTAATGGTCTTAAAAGTCACTATGGATTTAGTGCTACTTAGGTTTATTTCCACTTATACAGACACTCCCTTACTGTCGGTAGTCAACCATTAGAGTTAATGATTGGCTCTAAAAAGGCCAAATTTTCCCTCAATTGATTTTTTGATTTTCCTTTTTGTTTTAATTCCAGTAGGGGTGGAATTCATCTCCGGTGGAGATCGATCTTCCATCAACTGATCTCTTCCATGACATGAGGAGAATGTCGATTTCCTCCTATAGCAGAGGAGAGTGAATCTCCATAAGTTTTTTAATTATATTTATTTATTTATTTATTTTGGAGTCGATAGTAATTATGAAAATTACAAGGCCTTTTTATATTTTAGAAGTTTATGAGATCACTTTAGAATTTTATGTTTTTATTTGATCTTTAAACCGAACATTCTACTCTTAAACTTTCTAACTTTGTTATTTTAGATGAATTCCTCACAATTATAATTTTAGCTTATTATGACATTCCAAAAAATGATGTTGCCGAGAATGTATTGATTATTATCACTTGACGTTTTGGTATTGTTGATAGGGAGATTTTGATAAGGCTTTAAAGTGCGAATGCTTAAATGAGGAGAAGATCTCTGACACTCGACGTCCACTGTATAAGGTCAAGAATTCTTTTTCACTCTCTCTTCATGTCATCTATTTTTTTTTTCTTCTGACAATTACGCAATTTCTACATGTTTACAAACCATAGACTAATTCTACAAAAGATGATTTTTGGATTCTTAACTTCATGAATTTGTTTGCATTAATTGTTATCAGAACAAAATATGTTAGAGCATACCGATGAGTTTTATACATAAATTTGAACCCTTATGTATTTATTAAGTTCACAAAATTTTTGGCAGGCTATCGTCTATGGCATGTCAAAGGACCGTGAAGAAGAATCAAGAAAGTGTTTCGGAGAATTTAATGAGATTCGAGCAGGATTTGAATGGCCACCAGATCTGCAAGACCACCAACTCTATGAAGTTATTGAAAATTTTGAGAAGTTTAAGAAGGCTGTGCAGTTACTCAAAAAGGATATTCAAGAGATCGACAAGAGATCGACAAGGAAAAACTAAACAAAATGATTGCTATATAGTTATTACTATTTCTTTGTGCAATTATATATGCATATATTAACTTTTCATCGGAATACATAATATTCTTGTACATTGATATATTAAAGTAATGGAAATTCCCTCTTTTAGCCTTTTTTTTTTTTTTTGTTTTTTGTTTTTTTTTTTTTGATAACTTTAAAACTAGTTACCCCCAAGATTTTTTCTTTTCTTGTAAACTTTGGTAAATGACTTGATGAAAATGCCCTTACAACTTTATTTGAATGATTTAGTTACCTATCATATAATTGTAACTTCATTTCCTCCTAAAAGTCTGATTTTATCGGTCGGTAGATAGAGGAGTTTGGAGCTTGGACAAATGACTCTCAAGTCAACGACTCGAATCATACCAATAACAAAAAACTTAAAAAAATATATATGTTCATTTGGAAGGTTGGATACTTGGATTTGTGTTTTTATTTTATGCGTTTGTGTTGTTTGTTGTTCAATTTTTTTTAAAAAATTTGCTTTCAAATTTGTTGTTCAATTTATAGTGGCTAGTTTGTGTTTATTTTATTTTATTTTATTTTTATGGAGATTGTGTTTTTGGAGATGGGTGTTGATTTTGGTGTGGGTGGGTGTTGATTTCTGGAGATGGGTGTTGATTTTGGGGTTATAGGTTCTGGGTTTTGTGGTGCTGTTGATGAATGATCTCCACCAATTTTAAAATTTAAATTCTATTTTTTTTTATAAATTTTGTTATTTTTAAAATTTTTAAATAATTAGTATAAGGGTAAAATTTGAGAGCATCAAGGTCTTTTAATAGATATTAGCATTACTTAAGGGCAGTAATGTCATTTTGTCGTTTGGCTATGTCACAATGTGTATTTTTAACGGAAAACGTTACAAAAGTACTAAAAATTAATGACAAATTTCCAAACTATTAGGTCAAATCATGCGAGCTTGTTTATCGTGTTTAAAGGTGGTCCCTTTTTTATGTAAGAGGGGAGCTCTAACCGGCTGGACTGAATTCCAAAATACATCAACCTAGAGGGACTAAAATAGAATTATCCCATAATACAGAAGCAACAATTTTAGCCAAAAATCAAATACATATCGAATTTTTACCTAAATGCCGAGCGATTGAAAGTCCAAAACCCGAGATTCAAAGTTGAAAAGTCACGATTTGAAGATGAAAAGTTGTGCAAACCTTGCTTCTCTTTAGGTATCAATAACTTTCTCTCTCTAGGTTTTTAGTGACTTTTTCTCTCTATTTCAATTGGTGATTTCTCTCTAATGTTAACCTTGATTTTCTCTCTCCAAGTCCAAAATTATTTCTCCAAGTCCAAAATTATTTCTCCCTAGGTTTTTTTTTTTTTTTTTTTTTTTTTTTTGTCGGGGGAAGGGCAGAAGCCCAAGACAAAGAGAACTAGATAGGATGAGGCACAAGTCTGTAATAATTTTGAATAATTGTGTGTAATATTGCATTACGGTTTTCATTCATGATACAAGGTATTTATACAAGATACATCAGGTCTGATGTTAATGAAATTAAATACAACTAATCCTCTTTGTACACGGCAACACTTATGATTGAGTTAGTTGTTGCCTTGTGAATCTCTACCTCTAATATGCCCCTGCAAGATAGAGCTTCCGTCGAGGACGCCTATCTTGGACCTATGATCTTGGAAATGTTTGCGGGAGAGAGCTTTGGTGAGGGAATCAGCTAGCTGATCCTTTGTATTAACATGCGCGACACGCAGTTGGTGGCGCGCCACTTGATCCCGAACGAAGAAAAAATCAATGGCAACATGTTTCATGCGGCTGTGGAAGATGGGATTGGCACACACATAAGTGGCACCGACATTATCACAATAGATGACAGGGGTGGCCGGTACCTTTAGTTGAAGTTCTTGGAGAAGGTGACCGAGCCAGTTAAGTTCCGCAGTTGCCGAAGCAATGGCACGAAATTCTGCCTCAGTGGACGATCGGGCAACTGTGTGTTGCTTTTTGGAACTCCAGCTAATGGGTGTGGAACCAAGGAACACAATGTAAGCTGTCGTAGATCGACGGTCATCAGGATCACTCGCCCAATCCGCATCGGCAAAGGCATGAAGATTCAGCGGAGAGCTGCGAGACAGAAGCAAGCCGTGGGCAAGGGAACCCCTAAGGTACCGTAACACACGCTTGACGGCATTCCAGTGAGTTGTGGTTGGTTTATGCATGAATTGGGAGAGCTTATTCACCGCAAAAGAGATGTCTGGACGAGTTAGGGAAATGTACTGCAGGGACCCGAGCACTTGCCTATACTGAGTCGCATCCGTTGGCACACTACCATCATTCAGTTTTAGTGACTCAGTGAGAGATAGTGGTGTGGAGACAGGTTTGGCGTCAAACATGTTAGCCTTAACAAGAAGATCTCGAATTTACTGCTGTTGAGAGAGTTAGAGCTCATGGGAGGTACGATGAGCTTTAACTCCAAGGAAGAAGGAGAGAAGACCAAGATCTTTTAGGGAGAACCGAAGAGCCAAGGTGGCGATAAAATCACGAACCTGGGAGTCTGAAGAGCCAGTGACGATGATGTCGTCAACATACACTAGGAGGTACAGTGTGGTACCAGGACGTTGACGAATGAAGAGGGAAGCATCATAGGTGGAGTTAAGGAAACTGGCAGCCAAGAGAAAATTATGAAGTTCTGTATACCATGCCCTCGGAGCCTGACGAAGACCATAAATCGCCTTTTTGAGCTTGCACACATGTTGTGGTTTAGTGGAGTCAATGAAGTCAGGTGGCTGGATCATGTATACATCATCAGTGAGCGTACCCTGTAAAAAAGCATTATTGACATCAAGCTGGCGCAGAGGCCAGCCATTAGTAACTGCAATGGTTAAAATAAGTCTGACAGTGACAGGTTTCACTACAGGATTGAAGGTGTCATGAAAGTCAACCCCAGGGCGTTGATGAAAGCCTTTGGCCACAAGTCGTGCTTTGTATCTAGCCACAGAACCATCAGGGTGGCGTTTGATCCGAAAGATCCATTTACAACCAACCACATTCTGAGATAGATGGGATGGAACCAAATCCCACGTGCCATTCTTGGCAAGGGCATCATATTTCAAACTCATGGCCTGTCGCCATTCAAGATGCTTCCGAGCTTGTGTCAAGGAAGAAGGTTCGGTTTGGGGAGATGTATGAGTGGTGGCTGTGAGATCGAAGATCACCTTTGGTTTGAACACATGGCTCTTAGATCGGGTTTGGATAATTCTAGCGGGAGAGGGATGAATGGGTTCTGGTAGATGCTGAACCGAGGCATCGGTGGACAGTGGAGAGGAGAATTGGGCTGGTTGCGTGACACCTGGTGTGTCGATTGGGTGGGACTGACTTGGGAGGGTCATGGATGGCACGGGCTGGCTGCATGTGTTGAGCAGCAGCTGGTGAACGGGTGGTAAGTGTGGGGACATAGAAGTGGCCGGTGATGACACAGGTACATGGATGATGTCATGAGGCAATGAATCATCAAGAGAAGTGGATGTAGGATCAGTGTGTAGTGGACAATTTTGAGCAGACCTGACAGTAGGGTGAGGAGACGGTAACCAAGGAACAATATCAGGGGGAGTATAAGATGACTTATGACCGAGTTCCTTGGCGAACGGAAATTCCGTTTTGACAAATACGACATGACGAGAGACATAGACCCTGTTAGAGTGACGATCTAGACACATGAAGTCATTGTGGTCGGTGGAATAACCAACAAAGACACAAGGTTTGGAGTGAGGTTGAAGCTTGTGAGACACGTATGGTCGCAACCACGGATAACAAAGGCAGCCGAACACACGTAATTTCCGATAGTTCGGTTCCTTGCCAAAGAGAAGATGATAAGGATTTTGATTGTTGAGGACTAGTGTGGGCATACGATTTATGAGGTAAACCGCAGTACGAAAAGCTAGAGACCAGTATTTGATAGGCATCGACGCATGGTGAAGCAAGGTTAGAGCCGTTTCCACCACATGTCGGTGTTTACGTTCTGCTGTGCCTACATGCTCAGGTGTATGAGGTGGTGATTTTAGGTGCTGAATGCCCATATTTTTAAGGTCAATGCCAAGTGATTGGGCTTCCCCACTACCATCCGAATATACAGTCTTAATATTTGTGTCAAAGAAATTTTCTACTAGTGCTCGAAATTGCCTAAAGACATGAGGAACCTCAGATTTCTGTTTGAGTGGATACAGCCAGGTGTATTTAGAGAAGTAATCCACAAAAATAACATAATAACGGAAATTGTCAAATGAATTGATATGAGCCGGACCCCAAACATCAGTGAATAAAATCTCTAAAGGTTTATTACTAGTTAACGTCGATTTACCAAATGGTAAACGATGACTCTTATTACATAGACATGCTGAACACGAAGGAAACGAAGACCCAGACTTGACGACAGGAAGACTTTGTTGCTGGATAATTTTTTATAGGACTTGGGCAGACGGATGTCCTAGACGGCAGTGCTATGCTAACTGGGAGGCGACAGGATTGACAGACGCGGAGTTGAGGTGGGCTCTAGACACTTGTTAACGCGGTTGACTAGACTGTGGCCAAACATAAAGATTACCTTTATTCTGGCCGCGGACCAAGGATGCCCCCGTAGTCAGATCCTTTACAAGAAAATAATCAGGAAAAAATTCAACAGATGTTTTATTGTGAGAGCAAAATTTAGACACAGATATTAGGTTATGGGAAATATTAGGGGAACACAGAACATGCTGTAGGCGAAACAGATTATCAACATTATTCAGGAAAGTAGAGCCAGTGTGAGTGATAGGAATGGTTTTACCGTCACCAAGCATAATGTCCTCAGGGCCACCATATTCAGAATGCAGTGACAGGTTCTGAAGATCCGAGGTCATGTGATGAGAAGCACCGGAATCTAGGATCCAATTAGTGTTGTTCCGGGACATCGGTTGATCCGATGTCATGTTGTGAGCCTGAGGCCAAGACTGAGTTGCTACTGGTGGAGGACGAGACCTGCATGTACGGGCTGTGTGCCCAAGTTTATCACATAGTTGACAAATGGGCCGGGGATTGGAGTGGGGCTGCTGCTGCTGAGGACGCCAAGGCTGCTGATGTGTGGAAGAAGAACTGTTTGGGCGATAGGAATTGTGGTGGACTGGGTTAAAACCGCGACCAAGAGGAGAGCCAAAATTGTGATGTTGACCGTGAGGGTTGTTGTGGCTAAAGAACTGGTGCTGACCGGTGTTGTGGGAGTGAGGCCTTTGTTGACCACGACCCCGCCTATTGAAGGTGCGTTGAGTGAATTGGGCCGTAATTGGTGTGCTTTGTTTCTTTGTTTCATCACGACGAAGAAAAGCTTCATGATCAAGTAACTTGTCATAGAGTTCCTCAAAAGATATCGGGGTATCTCGGGCTCGAATGGCCGAAGCGAGTGGCATGTACGCTGTACCCAGTCCATTCAATGTGTGAATGACAACAACACCATCATCAACGGAATGACCAATCAATTCAAGGTTGTCAATGATAGTCTTGATCCCTTGCATGTAATCCGCTACGGATTTGTCCTCCAGGCTGACATTAGTTAGTGAATCAAGTAGGCCGAGCTTGCGCGTATTGGATCTGTTGGCATAAGCAATTTCAAGTTTTTCCCAGGCTTGAGCAGAGGTGGTGGAACGAGTGACGATGGATTGAGCGGCCCCCATACAGGAGACCTGAATTGCATGAAGAAGAAGGCGATCTTGTCGTAGCCAAAGGTGATAGGCTGGATTGGGGTTGGTTCGATCGGAATTCGGACCTGCAGTTTCTGAGGTAGTTGAAATTGACGCAGAGGGACACGGCAATGTGCCGTCTAAATATCCCATAAGGCCATAGCCGAAGAAAAGGTTTTCAAACTGAGATCTCCACGCAGCATAATTCCCCCATTTTGTGAGTTTGATAGGAACCTGAGTGGAGTTGATTGCAATGAGTGAAGACGATGGTTGGGTGTTGTTGTGTGATCCCATGAGCGTGACTTGAGGAATAGGTGCAGAAGAGATTGAGGCAGAGGTAGAGGCAGTTGCGGTTGGACTGGGTGGAGCCATTGGAGGAAAAGAAAAGAATAATTGGAGAGAAAAGAAAATTTAGGGTTTAGGATCTCAAGCTATTTCTTAGCTGAGCTCTGATACCATAATAATTTTGAATAATTGTGTGTAATATTGCATTACGGTTTTCATTCATGATACAAGGTATTTATACAAGATACATCAGGTCTGATGTTAATGAAATTAAATACAACTAATCCTTTTTGTACACGGCAACACTTATGATTGAGTTAGTTGTTGCCTTGTGAATCTCTACCTCTAATAGTCTGGCCATTGAAGAAGGTAGTGCCCAGGTCAAGAGAGTGGCCCCTAGTTTTTACTAGAAGGTATTTTGGTCCAAAAATATTTATTTCGACCAAAAAAGAAACATTTCCTAAGTGACAAATTTTTATATTATCGATAATTTGAGTGCTATTTATAAATTTAGAACAATTGAAGTTATTAGCTTAAAATAAACAATAAATATGCAATATAAACATTAGTGTAATACTATGTTTCCCAAATATTTTTTCCTAAATGATGTGGTAGGTGTGTTGTTAATATTACATTACTCACCATATAATCTCATGATTTATTGGATATTGAAAACTCATGATTTATAGGATATTGAAAACTCATATATAACTTCATTTGAGATATAAAAATTGAGAAGCCTAACATTACTCATAAATATAATAAATGATATCAAAGTTGTGTTGTATAATTTATCATCGAATTTAAATATTATCCCTCTAAAAAATAAAAAGACAAAATAATTTAAATACTGTCAAAAACCATATTAATGGATATATATATATATATATATATATATAAAAAAACAACAAATTAATATGGCAGCACCATAAATATAAAATAGGGGCTTAGGGAAACGGGTCAGGGATGAGTTTTCCATTATAATCCATAATCTCAATTTGTATGAGAAATACTATTCCCAGTGAATACCCGCCTTATAGTATACGGTATAGGTAAGGGAATTCCTCATTAGGGGATCGGTTCCTTGCCCCATACTATTGTCTAAAGTTTTTTTTTTTTTTTTTTTTTTTTTTTTTAATTTTTTAATTTTTATTTTAATTTTTATTTTTAATTATTTTTAATTATTTTTTAAGTCTTAGTATTTAATATAAAGTTTATACCTAGCTTGTGTATATTCATATGATATAAGCATATTTATATCTTTAATTGCTTAGACACTTGGTCAATTTTTAAATTAAATATATCATTATTATATAGTTTTTCTCTCTCCCCTCACCATTTTTTAGATAATTTTTTTAATAAAAAAATTGTCACTAGTGGCCCTGTGCACTGAAGTTTTTCTCATAATAGATGCACCTAACTACCACCGTCTAATGTGTGGCTCAGTGGTAAGAACGGTCATTTAGTTTGGGAATATCTTGGGTTCGAATTATCACCATTGAACGTAGTATATATATATATATATATATATATAATGCATCTAACTAAAAATTCAAGTTTCACCACTGCCAATGTGGTTGGTAGTGAAGGTTGCTCATTCATCTTGACAATATTTCAAGTTCGAGTCGTGCACCCCGTAGGTAGTGTATATATATATATAATTTTTTTTCTTCTAAGTTTCTTGTTGTAGTCGATCAGATCTACAATTGATTTTGATCGTCGAGGTCGGCATTGACAACCTGTAAAACAACAAACAAACGGAGCGGTGGTGAACTATATGAGGGTGGGGTGGGGGGGGGGGGGGGGGGTTTCGATCGAAGATTTGATTGATATCGATTGTCGAGCAAATTGGTTGTCTAAAGTATCTGGTGGTTCGCCTTGTTCGACTATTATTGGTGAAAGGTTGAGGTCATTTTTGTTCGACGTTGGTGATCTGGAGTCGACCAAGTGATGTACCCGCAATTTATGCTGGCGGTATGCCACCACAATAAATATTAATGAGCTTAGAAAAGGATTGAGAGGTTTTTAGAGCTTTGCGTAATAGTGAGAATTTCAGAACCCTTTTCATTGAGAAGGGGTTTCCTATTTATAATGAAGACAATGAGTCTCTAACGTCTCGATCCTTTAAGTGGGAACGTGGATCAAGGAGTTTAAATTGTCCGTTATGGTTCGTTTGAACTTGAAAATTAGTTCAGACGTTGGGACGTGTATAACATCCTTTCATGATTGTTTGATTTTATGACTTGATTTTAACCATGTGTTTTGACTTGGTCTCATGGTTTGTGGGCCAATTTTTTAGGCTTCGTGGGCCCGTTTATGATAGGTTCTTTGAAATATTCACTTGTTTGACAGTGAGCTTGTTTAATTGGGCCAGATGCCCAATTTTGACCTCTATAGTTTACTCCCCACTCTCCAAGCTAGAGGGTCTCGAGTTGGAGAGTTGTTTGAGAATCGAGTCGGAAAGAAGTTAAATCTGTGATTTTTATTTGATCGATGCTAGGTGCAGCTGGTTTTCTGGCCACTCGATAGTCATTGAATAATACCGATATAGGAGTTCGTTTTGAATGTTGGTCGAGGGTGAATATCGAACAAGATAAAAGAAATGTATCAAGCTTTGAATCTTATCGAACAATGTGTCTGGTGATGTGTGATTGAGTTTCCCTTTTGTGGTTTCAAGATCTTCTCTTGGTTCCTGGGATTCTGTTAGGGCTAACGTGGCGATTTATCTAATGGACGCATTTATCAAAATAAAGGAATTCGAAATAGAGCCTTTTGGGTTTCCAAGATCTGCATATGTCTTTTCAAATGACGTTAGTTGAAGAGACGTGTCCTTTCATTTCGTGACACATGTCTGTTGAGTATTGTATAAGTTTTGAAAAAACTCTTCTTCTCATTTTGAACCAGAGCCCTTCTTTCTCCTTTTTAGTTCACTAAAGTTTCTAGGTGTGGTGTTTGAGTTTTTTCAAGCTTTTCCGACCAGTTTTCGATGACTTTTCCAGTTTCCTTGTTCATTTCCGGTGAGCTTCTTTCTTTTCACTTTCTTTTTCTGCTTTTGGTTTCAATTGATTGTGTTTGCTCAATTTTATGGAAAGTAAGTTTGTTTCTGCTTGTTTTTGCGTTGAGCTTAAAATATTTTTCAAATTTTTTAGTTTTTGATCCATATTTTATGGCTCATAGTTTAACATAATTGTTTGTGATATTCTTGAATAGGAAGTAGAGACTTTTGAAATATTTCTTGGAGATGTCGACCATTAGATTTCTTAGATTCTTGCATATGTTGCCATGTCTAGTTTGCTTAGGTCTTCGATTTGGGTAGATCAAATAGATCTTTTAGATGTGATCAAGTAGATAGCTTTGTTGTCTAGTTGCGTCGCCCTATTCGAGGTAGCTCGATCTCTTCTCGTTAAAGTTGAGTTTTGTTTTGTTTTGTTTTTTGTTTTTTTTTTTTTTTTTTTTTGACAACCTTTGGAGCTATGTCGAGTCAAAGTGATGACTCTTCGAACTTATTGTTGGAAAGGGAGATTGATGACTACTAAGGCGACTCAAGTGAGTCTGACCTTGATTGACTAGATGCGATATCTAGGTCGAGCGATGGTGATGGGGTGTCCCTTATTGGACCCCTTACTGAGATGGGTGTTGGCGAGGTTGGAGTCAGCCACAAACCTTAGTGGTAGGTCGTTTGGCAACACCAGGTGAGTTGAACATGAATCCCCCAACGACTTCTGAGAGTGAAGCTGGGCAATTCCTAACGGAGAATCCTACTTTGAGAATGTCGCACCAGGATGTGAGGAATCTAGAATTTGAACTAGGAGTTCTGGATTTGATCAAATTATGAGCTGCAACGCCGTTCGAGCATGTTGATTGGTCGATCCCAGGTTGGACGTGTTTTTATCATATTCTGTTCAAGATAGGGCTTAGGTTTCCTATTTCGCCTTCAGCTCGACAATTTTTCACCTTTTTTAATATCACTCCAAGCTAGTTGATGCCAAATGGATGGAGGATATTACTATCGCTCGAGGTTTTGGTCGAGAGGAGAAATTTGAACTTCTTTTTCGATAATTTCTTGTATACGTACCAATTGAAGGAACACGACACTGACTGCGGGAGGTATATAATTGTGGCCAAACACAAACGAGGTCATCTAATTACTGACCTTACATCATGAGATCTGGATTGAAAACCAAAGTATTTCTTCGCCCAGGGAGATTTGGTCGAGGGTGTTAGATCGACTTGGAACAATGCTGGTGGGTGTTCCACTATTTTTATATGTTTGTGTTGTAACATGGCTTAATTTTTTTTCCTTATTTTCAGTAGGATTTGACAGGAAAGCGAAGTCGATTTAGTGAGTGGACGATCTTGTGAGGAGCCAGAGGATTCTTGCGATCGATCCAGAGGAAAGAAGTTGGAGAAAATTGCTTGAGGAGGGTAGTTTGAGGAAAATTTCTTTGTGGAATCACTTGACTTTTGCTTGATCAAGTAACCTTATCCTTGTGTTGACGATTTGGTTAAGTACGCTTAGATAAGACACGGGTTCGAGATCCTGTGTGGTACTCGATTTCTCGAACCTGTTACTGACACTGAGCGAGCTTTTGTTACAACGATGATGTCGAATACGAAGCTCATCTCTTCCGAAGAAGCTTTGAAAATGCAGATGGAGAGGCTCGAGAAGAGGAAGGGAAAAAGAGCTGCGTCTGTGGCTCCCACTCCATTGGTCATCTCCAACGAAGGCATTGACCAGCCTGAATCAGTCTCTCATACTGTTGAGAAATCGAAGATGTGTCCTCGTTGAGAAGAGGTCTCTGATGATGTCATGGCCAAGTTCCCTACATATACCTGCCTTTACTTTGATCTTGGTCCATTTTTGAAAGAATTCGATCAGCTCCTCTTTCCCGAAGATGAAAATCGCCTCACAAAAATGGGAGCCTCTCGAGTTGTCGACTGGGATTTGACAGACGCTTTCTAGGTAGGGATGGCAATTAAACCTGAACCTGTGGGACCCGTCCAAATCCAACCCGCTTAAAGAGGGTTTGGGTTGGGATAAGTGTATCCGTGAGCGAGTTTGGGTTTGAAAGTTGTACCCGTCATGAGTTCGGGTTTAGGTATGGATTTGGAAAAAAATCCATACCCGCGAACAATAAAAATTATATAATATTTTATTATTTAAAATATTATAAATTTAAACTCCAATAATCACTTTTTAATTATATAGAGAATAAAATGTAAACATTTCAATCTATCAAGTGTTTTTATTCTTTATAATTGTAATATTTAATATATTTAAATAATATAGAAATAATTTATAATAAAAAAATGTTGGGTTCGCAGGTTCGTGGGTTTTACCCGTGGACTCGCTTGTTTCACGGGTTAGTGGCCGGGTTTGGGTGTCCTCCAAACCCACAGGTAAAACCCAAATCCGAACCCGTTTATTTTTGTGTGTTCGCGGGAGGGTTTGGTAGACACAAAATTTCGTGGGTTTGGATTTGAATTTTGCCAAACCCGCCCAAACCCGCCCCATTGCCATTCTATTTCCAGGTACTTAGTTGTTATTGTATATATATTTTCAACCAAAAGACAGGTCAGCAGTTTATACAGGAAGCATGGAAGAATAAAGTTCAAATCATTCATTCGAAACAGTCAACGGGGGAATTATTGACCAACATGCCATGTCATTAAATGTTAACAAACTGAATGTACTTGCCAGATAATTCAGCTTGTAGCTAAGGACTGTGCTCGCCATAAACTCCAACTCGACCATGATCTACTCACCTCGAAACAAATGATGTACTCGCTACAAGCTTTGCTCGCCAAAGCTTTACTCGGTCAATATGAGCGAATTAACTTGTTACTAAAGAAGAGTTTCATCAAACGAGGACTCTCGTATTCAGGATCCCAAGACTCAGATCCTAGTAAGGAAATATCTCTATTTCCTCTCGAGAAAGAAAGCCCAAATAGGAAAAGATTTAAGACTTCTAGAAAGCTAGACATTAAGCTGGAAACAAACCCTAATAAGCCTACAATACTGAAATCCTAAAACGATTCTATTTGGGAAGTTTGCCACCTACACGGCAGTAACAAAAGGAAACCCTAATCTATTTGATATAAATAGGACCGGGAACCCTGCAGTACTTTCAAACCGCTTTGGTGAATCTAGTAAGTGAAGCTAACAAGCTGGGACTCGCGCTCCTTATCAGTTTAGAAATTTCTTCTCCCTACGATATGAAAACGAGCACACACACGAACCAGCCACTAAGAAGGTTGCAGTCAGAGGTTCATATTGCCACCCCGGACACCTAAACAAAGGTATCCACGGAAGAAACCCTTATAGACCATCTCGAAGACCTCAGAGAAAAGAGGCAGAAGCAAAAAGGAGGTTTGCTGGGCGAGGAGAAACTATTAGAAAGGCGGAGCCATGGTCGCCCATATGGAATGACCCAAAACGAGGCTTACCAGAAGACCCACCGGAGGCACATATCAGCTTCATCTGAAGACAAAAGTCTTCGTCCGAAAAAGAGCTTACGATCAAAAAGGGGAAGACAGAGGAGATTGGAAAGCATAGACGATCAAAGGTCTTGGGGAAGTATAAACAGTTAAGGGAACGGTTGCCAGAAGATGACTATTAAGAGCCAATTCAACCCAGGAGAGCAACCTACAGGTTGGCGAACCATTACTCTTCAAGAACTGTCAAAAAAGGTCTCGGCGATGGCTCAGAGATACGGGCACAATGACTCATCAGACCAGGAATAAAACAACCCTTTCATTGACCAGATCACTCGCACTCAATCCCTAGAAATATTTAGGATGCCAACCATCGAATAATACAAAGAAAACAGAGATCCAAAGGATCACGTTTGGAGATTCTGTAACGTCATGGCACAATATGCATCCAACGAGGGATTCTTGTGCCTAACCTTCCCACAAACTTTCAGAGACCTCGCATCTAAATGGTTTGGGAGGCTACCACCCAGGAGCATCATCAGTTTCTTAGGTTTCAGCAAAGCATTAATAAGGCAATTCATGGGTAGCGTGTAGAGGAGGAAGTTACTCACCCACCTCTCAAACTTAAAACAGGATACGAACAAATCGCTCAAAAAGTACCTAACGAGATTCGGCAAGGAAGTCGCTCAGATTGAAGAAGCAAGGGACGTAGCCATCATAGCCGTTTTCACCAATGGGTTACAAAACGGTCGATTATCCTTTGACTTATGCAGAGACCGACCAAAAACCTATGAAGATATGATGGACATTGTCGGCGATTACACTCTAGCTGAGAAAGAAGAAGAAGTAGCACAAGGGGTTAACTACGTGCATGACCATAAATCGGATGTAAAATCTCAATCTAAAGGTGAAAAAACAAAGACGTAATCACGTGATCGCCGAAGAGATGAGAGAAGCCAAAAAGATCAATTCAGGGAAAGCTGAGGGAGCAATCGAACCAGTGGATTCCGAAGTAAGTATAACAGTTACACTCTCTTGACAAGTGACCAGGAGGACATATTTTCAGTAGTAGAAGACAAAGGACTCGCCATGTATCCTAGACAGCAGTCTGCCAATGCCAAGAGGGACACAACAAAGTACTGCCGCTTCCACAAAGATCATGAACATGACACTTCCAAATGTTTCCAACCACGTGATCACATAGAGAGCCTGATCAGAGACGGGAATCTCAATGATTTCACCAAAAGAAGAGACAAGTCGGGGGGTCGACAAGACAACCGAAGAAACGGGGCAAGAAAGAAAAAGTCTGAGAAAGAGTAGCCTGAGTGCCGCCATAAACACTATATTCGGCGGACCCTATACTGGTCGCAGCAACAGAGAGAGAATGTCCGAAGTTCGAGAAGTAATGAATGAAAACAGAGGTACGGAAGTGAACTTTGTGCAGCGAAGCCCCAAAAGAAGTAAAGAATGATGAGACCCAATAGTCTTCACGGCCGAAGACTTAGAAGGAATTGATGCAATTGTAGTGGGAGTCCAAATAGCTCACAAGGACGTACTCCAGGTGATGATTGACAATGGCAGCTCAGTTGACATCATGAGCGCTAGGGTATATGACGAGTTGTGGCTAGACAAAAAAGACTTGGAACCATTTCACGTACCACTAAAAGGGTTTGAAGGCGCAGAAGTAAGATAATCAAGCACAATCTAAAAGCCAAGCTTGCTGTCAAGAAAGGAAATTGGGCACAAAAATTACCACATGTGCTATGGGCTTATCGAACCACAAAAGAATTAAACAAGTGAGACACCTTATTCTATGGTTTCGGAGCTGAAGCTGTCATTCTAGTAAAGATTTGCACTTGGTGACCTGGTGCTGAAAAGGGTTTTACCTGGAACCAAAAATAAAGCTTCAGGATTACTCGCAGACAAGTGGGAAAGACCATATCATGTTACTGGTATAGCAGGACATTGAGCATTTCGCATCACTCGAGTGGGAGCCGGCGAGCTTCCTCGACTATGCAATGCGCAATATTTGAAGATATATTATCCCTGAGACCTCATCCTTTAAAGTTTATTTTTTGCTTTTTTAGAATTTCTTTAAGTATTTTCTCTTTAAGCATTGTTAAAGTTGCAAGATTTATTCAATAGAGTAATTTATTACTAAAGTACTCAAGATACTCATCGGAGTAATCCATAACCAAAGTACTCAAGACATTCAATAAAAAGTAATTTATTACTAAAATACTTGTGATGCTCAATAGAGAAAGTCATTACTGAAGTATTACCCTCGAAAGACAAATGTTATTCGCCATTACATGGGGTCAAAGAACCCAGCAACAAAAGAAAGGTGAATAGGTATTTACCCAGCATAGAAGGCTAAGACAAATACCTCATAACACCCTGAGCTAGAAAGATGCTATACGACCAATTGGTGCTCGCTACCATGGCGAAGCAAAACCCATAAAGATGCTATTAAAGCATTCAGAAACAGCGCTTAAAAACACATTCATAAAGAAGCATTGGGGGTTGAACAGACTAGCAACAATAACAATATAAGCAGAAGCAAGAGACGTCCTAATAGTATGCTTAAAGACTTGGTGTATGGTCGGATACGTCCTGACAAACATCAAATAAGTCGAAAACTCAGCAATGACAGCTAAATAACAAAAGAGCATCAAGCTTAAACCAAAAACTTAACAATGGTAGTTGAAAATTAACGAAGGCATCAAGCCTAAACCAGAAACTCAGCAACAGTAGCTGAACGACAAATAAGCGTTAAAGACTTCAAAAACCCAGCGATGGTAGTTGAACAAAGAAAGTCAACACACGAAATGCTCAAGAATCAAAAATAAAGGCAAGGGCCGATTATATAAATAGATGGTAAGTGTACATAGGTAAAAATGACAAAATAAATTACAAAAGAAACTCAACGAAAGTCAAGCATCCGTTGGACCAACATCACCACTACCTTTCTCATCATCAATCTTGTCCTCCGATGGCCAAAAAACTTCTTCATCCCCCATTGGCATGAAAGACTCGTAGTCTCGATCAAGAACATGCCCTAAATCTGGCTCATTACCAGGTAAGGCTCCCTTTCTTCCTAGAATAATGTGTATTGAATGCGTGTTTCAAGGGGACTTTAAGGTTCATCAGGTGAGGCACAGTTCTTATATAGCAACAATGGGCTTTCCACCTTTTTATTTGATCTTTGATCGAGCCCACTGCGCCATCCATATGCAACTTCAGGGACTTGTCGAAGCGTTTCAATGCCTTCTCATTCGAGTGGTCCTTTATCGCAAAAAATTTCTTTGACTGTCTTATGCCACGCTCGAATTCCCACAGAAGGAGTGCATCATAGGCAGGGGATCTCTCTCAAGTCCCAAAAGATGGCCTCGCTCGACGCCTGCTGGTTTCACAGGTCGTCTGATTCTCGCTCAGCCTTTTCCTTGTCGTCTTCAGCCAACCTTACGGCTTCCATGCGAGCTACAAGTGAATCTTAGCTTACAGATAATTGACCTTTCAAAACTCTGATTTCCTCTTCAGCCGAGGATAACTTATCTTCTGTGGCTAGCCGGGCAGCCAAAAAACCATCAACAGATTCTCTCATCTGAGCAAGTTGCTGCGAGAGAGATTCTTCAAAACTCAACTTCTCATCTCCTAGACGGGATATTTGTTCTCGCAAGTGCTTATTTTTTGAAGAAACCGCATTTCCACGTCTGTAATTGTCAGCTATCTCAGACATCATCTGAACAACAAAAGAAGAGGAAAACGCATGTTACAAAAAAAAAAAATATATATATATATACATATTTATCAGAATAAATATATGACACAGTTTAGAGGCTTACTAGTGAGTGGCAGTTGAAAACGAATTCCATCTTTTTATTGTAAGATTTACTCTTCACATGCTCCCAACCTTGTCCGATGTAAACATCGTTCTAGATCAGATATGAAAAGATCTCGAGAGCAGAGAAATTTGAAAGAGAAACAAAGCCAAAAGCTTCGCCAACTTCAACCGAAGGAGTTGGCGGCTCTTCACGGACACCCTCCGGGCCTATCGCCCTTGCGGACGGTCAGGGAAAATCTGTATGAGCATCATTATCTGGCTCAACGGCACTCGCTGACTGAATAGGCGGGTCTGATTGAGTAGAAGCAGAGATGTTTGTATCTGGTGGAGCAGAAGTAGATACATTTGTAACTAATGGATTAGGTGCAGGAACATTTGGATCTTACGGAAAAGAAGTGGAGACAAGCGGGCCACTAACAATCTTTGAAAAAGGAGCTGAATCGGTAACCCCGACCTCAGTAGGGGTGACCTCTTAAGTTACTCCTTCAATCGGAGTAGTCTCTGCAAACTCAGGTTCACTGTTTCCTTCCTCGTCCAAGGAAATCACATATTGCACCACTCTCGATTCCCTTTTGGTGGGACTAGTGGAGTGCTCAAGAGTACTCTCGGCTACTCGTTTCCCCAGACCAACTCTTAGATTCAGGTCACTCACAAGATCATCAGGGGTTTCCAGGACGTTAGCATCGAAAATAGGGACATCTTCACTTGCCCCCGAAGTGCCAACTTTTTCTTTGCCTTTTCAGCTGAGTGTGCACCTTGTGGCCATCTCTTGACTTATTAGTTGCGGGTTAGTTTCAACAGGCTGATCAGGGCTGTCACCCATATCCTCACCCTTCACAGAGTCATCACCGTTCGAGGCCGTGATTCCCTCCTTAGCCAAGCCGGCAGTGTGCCTGTGGCTAGCAGCCTTAGAATTCTTCATCGCTCAGGCCGCTAAGTCGTATACCACATCAAAGTCATTCACTACAAGAAAGAGCAAAACGTTATCAATAAAAACCAACAATGAAGTAAACAAAGATGATATCCATTAGGAATCTTACAGCGCTTGAGGTGAGCATGCAGACAAGGGAAAAATTTTTCCTTGATCATCTTCTCCTTATCTAGAAGAAAAGGCTGCCCTCTTTCAGCTAAAGGAAGCACAGTGGCAGCCGTAAGATGGGAGATTTCATCGTTTAGTAGAATAGGTAACACCTTTGACCAGGCGTTAGGAAAAGTGAAATGCCTTAGAAATTTTCTCGCTGGAAAATTTCGGTGAACATTGGCTAAAACATCTCTACCCCAAGCACTACCGATAAAAAACCAACTATTTTTACAACGTTTGTTTGAAGAAAGGGAACCCCAAATGAAACCCTTCTTCTTTTCGTCGTCTGTAACTTCCATTGTACCCTCGCTCACAATTCCTTTAGGAATCCAATTCTCCACAGCCGAAGAGAGGAGAAAGTAAGTACCACCGTAGCCTGATTGCCTCAATGTGTACAGATGATGAATCTCATAGGGAGAAGGAGGCCCGTAACCTTTCATCTTCCACATCAAACACATAAACATCAGAATCCTGTTGCTGTTTGGGGCCAACTGCGCTGGTGCAAGTTTTGCATCAGCGAGGAACCTAGTTATGAACAGTTGAAGGGGAAGAGTAGCCCTACAACTGAGCATTGAGCAATAAATGGCGACGGCGTGTTGAAGGGGATTCCATACAGCTTGCTCGCCAGGAAGCATCGAGTGAACAGTACCTGGAATATCAAATCGTCTCTTATATTTTTGAAGTTGTTGCTCACCAACAACATTTACCTCGCAATCAAAGGAGCTCGGACGATCAAAGGAGAAGTGTAACCTATCACTTTGATGGTCTTCCACGTCAGAATCCACTATCGACTGAGCACCAATCAAGGATTCTCTAGGAACCCTAGGCGACTTTCGTTTGCTACCTCTAGGTCTTGAAGATTTCGTCATCTCTGAGGAATCACTGTCAAAAGATGAAGCATGATATACGTTAGGATCACTAGTTTCATGAACAATAGGGATATAAAAAGAAACAGGAACTAGAAAGCTCGGATTTAATTTACGAATCAACAATCTGATCTTATTTGCAGTATTTCTATCACCGAGCTCTAATGCCCGTATCATTTGAGAAAAAAGCGAAGAATGCTGAAATGGGTACATGAAAACTCACCAGAATAAAGCCTTAGCAATGGAGGTCACGCGATGGATCAAGGGAAGCAATCAAAGGACCACTAGTAAAAGTTTCGAACCACCTGACAATCGAAAGCACAGAAGAAAGAGGGAGAGAATCGGGAATGCCAAGAGTAAGGATAGGCAACTGAAACGATATGGTGCCTTAAAAGAGGCGAGGTTTTTGAAATTCAAATATTAAATTTTAGATATAATAGTGAAAATCGCCAAAGCACATGGCGGTGACCCAGTTACCCACCAAGAAATAGACGCGTGGTGTCATAGGGAACATCTTGCAGTCAGAACGTCATCTTATTGTCAAGTCATGCGTTTTTAAAACTTGTGGCTAAAAATGAATCGTACCGTGGAAGCTTCCAATCATTTGAGATCAACAACTAAAGACCACGTGGATGAGAAAGAGATGGTGACAAATGGAAAAGGCGGGAAAGAATTTTTGAAGGAATTTTTCCCAAAGCGAAAAGACAAGTATGATATAAATACTACTCGCAGAAACAAAGAGATAAAGAGATCCACTTTCTTATTCTGCTCGAAGTCTTTATGGGGGTATTGTTGTATGTATATTTTTAGCTAAGAGACACGTCATCATTTTATACAATCATTCATTTGAAATGGTTAACGAGGGAATTATTGACCAACATGCCACATCATCAAAATTCAACAAACTGAATGTACTCGCTAGATAATTCAGCTTGTAGTTAGGGACTGTGCTCGCCATAAACTCCTAATCGACCACGATCTACTCATCTCGAAACAAATGATGTACTCGCCACAAGTTCTGCTCGCCAAAGCTTTACTCAATCAATGCGAGCGAATTAACTTGTTACTAAAGTAGAGTTTCATCAAACAAGAACTCCCGGATTCAGGATCCCAAGACTTAGATCCTAGTAAGGAAATATCTCTATTTCCTCTCGAGAAAGGAAGCCCAAATAAGAAAAGATTTAAGATTTAAAACTAGACATTATGATGGAAACAAACCCTAATCAGCCCATAATACTGAAATCCTAAAACGATTCTATTTGGGAAGTCTGCCACCTAGACGGTAATAACAAGAGGAAACCCTAATCTATTTGATATAAATAGAACCATATAGTCTATGAAATGGGGGTTCTGAATTCTGGAGAGTTGAGAGTTATTGTATGAGGGAAGAAACATCAAAAGTGTAACCAAAAAGAAGATTATAGTATTATTTTTTCTGCCTTCAAGGGGTGTCGAGGTTTTTTCCCGCTTTAGGGTTTTTCCGCGTAAAACCTGTGTTTTGCATGCTTTTATTCACATTATTGTTTTCATTAAACATGATATTATTGTTGGACGTTTGACAATCCAAAAATCACCATCAACAGTTGTATTTAAGCTTTATCATTTGTTTTTAGTGTCGAACCAACTTTGTTCTTTTCTCCGCAGGCTCTTCAGTCTCAAATTTTCCTGAGGAAAGATGTGACAAATCTTTCCAAGAAGGTTGCTTTTTTATCGTCGTCAAACTCGAAGTTGAAGAAGGAGATCGAGGAGATCAAATTTGAGGCAGTAAAATCTTTGAAGGAGGCTAGTGACAAGCTCGCTAAAGTTGAGGGGGAGAATGCTCGACTAAAAGAATCTCTTAAATTGAGTGAGGAGAAGGTGTCTTAGACTTACGAGATGCTCGCAAATGTGATAGAGAGGCTCGACAAGGATGTTATCCAAACCAGGGGCAAGTTAATGTAACGATATCTATTGGGTGAGACTGACACTTGGAATGTTGGTAAAGACATCGAGATTTGGGAGCAATGGAAGAAGTTGAAGGAGCTTGAAGATGAAGAGGAAGATGAAGAGGAGGATGTCGAGCCCAAAGAGCAGTCTAATGCCGCAGGACAATTTAGCAAGGCTGTTATCGAAGTTGGACCCCCCAAATCTCCTGTAGTTTGATAATTTTTCTTTATTTTTACTTGGTTGGAGGGGTGGACAATATTTTTCCCCCTCTGATTTACATGTAATATTTTTTTCATGATCTCTGAACCTCTTTGTGTTTTGTAACGTATTGAGCTTAATCTTTTGTATGAATTAAGAATATCGACTTTAATCATGATGGCTCGACCTTTGGCTATGCTCAATGTTTGAGCAATTTTTCTAACACTTGCTTGACATAGAGCTATAATATCTGTGATTTTGATATTACGAACATTGAAAATAATTGAGCAACTTCATTTAATCGAATAACGAGTAAACCAAAATAAATAATCAAACAGTCTCAAATTAATAATTCTAGTTGATTAAATTTATACGAATTGAATGATAAGATAACAAAATCGATCGATAATCGAATAATCCTAAGTCAGTAATCGACTTGACAGATTCGAAAATGGCATTAACTCGACATAGAGCTTTTGACAGGAGTTTTAATAATTGCTTGACATAGAGCTTTTTTGTTTCGATTTTTTGTTGGTGAGTTATTCGTCTTTCCCCCAATGCAAGTGTGCTTGACTAGTTGATGATACTTGGACTGATGCATTGAGCAGTCCTTGAATGCGAGATAACCGCTTTGATTTGATCTGTAAGACATGCAGATTAAAATGTCCAACACCGGTGTCTACATGTCTCTTTAGCTTTGTAATTGACAACCTAGATGAGGATTTTATTTATTTATTTATTTAGCTTAGACCACACTCATTTGCGCTCGATGATTATCATTGCTCTTGTAGACGATTTTTATTTTAGTTTCTAACAAATTCGAACGATAAGAAGGGGAATTATAAATAGTACCTTTTTAGATGTATTGCCTTCCGGCTACTATTTATATCGCGTTCGTCTTCTATTTGAATTTTGTATGCTCTTCGTCTAAGTGCCTTTGTTATCTGATAAGGGCCTTCCCAAGTCGAGCCAAACTTCCCTGTGCCAGGTTCCTTTGTATTTTGGAATACCCTTCTTAAAACCCAATCACTTTCTGTAAATACTCGAGTTGTAATGTCGACCTACTCGTTGCTGGTATTATGCTAATCTGAGTAAGTCCTTGTCCCTCTTTTCATCAAGCAAATCGAGCTCTAGATGTAATAAATAGTTATTTTGTTATTCATCTAGATATTCGACTCTCGCTGTGTTTACTGTCTGCTTGATCGGTATCACTGCCTCTGCTCCGAAAGCGAGTGAAAATGGGGTTGCCCTTGTCGAAGTTCGAGATGTTGTACGATATAACCAAAACACCTTTGGCAATTTATCTACTCATAATCCTTTAGCAGCTTCAAGTTTCTTTTTTAGGGTGCTCATGATCTTTTTGTTCGTTGATAATACTAGGACTTGACTACACTCCACCCTAAATTGACTTCCGTTCTAAACTCAATTGAACACCAAAATTATGCTTATGGAATTCATAGATTCATGCACCCTAATATTAGCCTACAATCCCGGTCATGTAAAATAGGTTACACTCAAAATCATACCCAAGCCTATCTCTCGATTACTCAGAATATATGAATGGGTTCGTTAAGGACATTGGCACACTAATGAATCCTATACGCTAGCCTAAGTAGGTATACTTTTCTAGACATGCATAGAGGACGTTTTGTCGATCACGTGGTGTGCATCTCCAGTCGGTACATAACATACCATCGAAAGAACAATCAATATGAGATCAGTCTATTAATATAACATTAAGCATACTAAAGCATCCATACAAACTACAAGTAGCAAAATGAAGGATAAACAAAGGTTAATATAAATATATTATCATAGGGGGGTGTTTCATCAAATCCTAGCACTAAATGATTAGCTCATATCATAAAGTGTAGCCATACAATGAATATATTGAAATGAATACATGGTTAATATAAAGAACATGGAAAAGAAAAAGTGATAGAAGAAACTATGTAGAGTAGCTCCTCCTTTGCTTTGCTCTTGAAGGATAAACAAAGGTTATTATAAATATATTGTCATAGGGGGGTTTCATCAAATCCTAGCACTAAGTGATTAGCTCATATCACAAAGTGTAGCCATACAATGAATATATTGAAATGAACACATGGCTAATATAAAGAACATGGAAAAGAAAAAATGATAGAAGAAACTATGTAGAGTAGCTCCTCATTTGCTTTGCTCTTCTTCTTACAAGCTCCTTCATCAACTCTCTTTTGGTTCCAAATGATGAGATGATGGCGGTTGTGATGTAAGGAAGGGATTTATGTATTTGGATGTTAGGGAAATTCGAAATCTTTGTAGGTTTCGAAAGATGGAAGTGATGATGTAAGAGGAATGTCTAAGTCTAATTTGGAAAAAGAGTTGGTCCCTTTGAATATTCCAAAGAGTGGTATATATATGGGAGCTAAAAGTCATCCAATTGACGTAATGACGGACTGCTGCGGTTAGCATTTCTTGGCCACCAACCATGGCAGTAGAACTACGGTAAGCCAGAGATATCTCTGTCGCTCGGGTGCCGCGGTTCCTCAGACCGCGGCACTTCGACGGCTGCACCTGTGGTAAATCTCTGTCGCTTGAGTATTGATGATAGAAGACCGCGACACTTGATGAGCGGCACTTTGGCCCAATGCTCCAAACTTTTTATATTTGCATACTGACCCCTTGAATCTTCTCTTTTAGTACCAATACACACCTACTAAAACAATAACCTCAAACAAGCCATTAAAAGACATGATTTTATCTTAGAATGGTCTCAAAACGATATGGAAATGGGGCTAAATTTTGTGTATAAATGAACCAATCAAATACCCCCAAACTTATCTTTTGGTCGTCCTCGAGCAAAACCAAAACTAACAAACAACAACAAAAATAAAAAATAAAAATAAAACAAAATAAAATAAAAGAAAACAAAAGTAAGCAGAAACATAAATAAATAAAACGCACGTGATAAGTCTTTTAAACCCCTAGGCGATCCCTAGTAGGATGAATGAAATCTCGTGAGGGCTTACAGTATGATACCCACAAACATCTTTCCTGCTAAGCCAACTATAGATAGAGATGCAATAATGGGTGAATTGAATTGAGGCACATGCATGCTAAGACCCCTAAGAAAAAGCTTGGGGAATGCAAGCCAAAGTGTTACAACAAGAGAGATTGCAATTCTATACTTCTTAGTGAACAAAGCTTCAAAAAGCATCGAACACAAGAGTCTTATGATAGCATTTCGCCTCGACTCTATTCCTTTCAGGATCTCTCTCATTTTACCACTCAGAACCTAGGCTCACTCAACAAACATATGCAATTGGATATTAAGCATAAAAAATTTTCAAATTTTACACGCATATGACAAATTTTGAAAAATCGCTAATGTTTAAATACAATTGGACCATAAGAACGGATTTGAACATTAAGAACAAGAACAGAGCACCATTTGATACCTTCGTCAACTCCTTTTAAAGATCAATTAGGACTTCTTTAAAGTTCAAAGGATGCTATGGTGAATTGGTGGTGGAGAGGCTAGGTGTGTACGGGATTATGGGCTAGGTAACGATTATGCTTTAAACTTCTATTTTGGTATGCTCATCGCAATTAAAGCGTCTAGGCATGATTTGTTCAATTAATCACTTTGTGCTAAATTTCTAAGATGCTTTATATTTTGGCAACTTTTATAGTTTTGAAGATTAGAAGGCTTTTTGTGCTATTCTTTTTCTTTGAGCACTTTTTAATTTTTCATTTATTTTGAGCCTTATTCTTTACACAAATTACACATCTAGCCTGAATACACGCTATTTTTACATATTTGAGTTCATTCATGAGCTTCATCTTAACATGATAACAAGCCACAATCGTAGCAAATGGGGGTTGGTCTAGTGTTTAGGTAAGATGCGGTGATGTGTATGATGTGGGAGGATATAGTGATGGGGTGTAGTGTGTAGGTCAACATAGATAGGTCATTTAAGCACACACACAAGGCATGAGACGTGTTTGGGAATTTTTTTAGTGACTTAACACACATAGCCTACATAATCTCTATAGGTACGAGCTAAGCAAGCAAACAAAGGCGAAACAACGGTGATGCTCTTAAAATGACGTTCTTTAATGCCCAAAGCATGGAGTGAGGTCCTTTTTTATATTTATGCTTATATAACTACAAGAAGAGTGTTTAAGATGAAACATTAAAACAAATCACACTTATAAGGACACTATTTAGGCTCTGGCCTCACGCAGGTAGTCTCCACTAATGATCTAGATATCTCAAACACGATACCCAATTACTAAGACACTTTCGAGTCTGGTAGGGTGCGTGCAAGCAATGTAGTGTAGCTTTAACTAGCACAACCTTTTCCTAGATTCAGGGATTCAAAACATGCAAAAATTTGCCTCAAAAGGCACAACCCAAAAGCATCTCATTAAGCAAGCTAATGCTCCAAAATTTGGCTCGAAACAGGAGAACGGACTCATCAAACACACAATCATGCAAAAATTTGAAAAAATTTCACAAAAAATAAACACAAACAAAACAATCATACAAAAATGGTCATTAGATGACCACACCCCAAACCTAAACAAAACATTGTCCCCAATGTTTGCACAAAAGCGGATTGGACAATATAAGCTTAGAAGCGGGAGTGAGGCCAAACTCACAACCAAGAACAAACACGCTGTAAACCTAAAAAACTAGGCACAATACAATGTCATACACGTAATCTTAAACAAGAAAAACAATAAAAATAAACCCCACAGTTTGGAAACTAAAATGAGAGCTCAATGCATAAATCCAACAATGAAGAGTAACTAAAAAACTAGGCACAATACAACGTCACACACGTAATCTTAAACAAGAAAAACAATAAAAATAAACCCCACAGTTTGGAAACTAAAATGAGAGCTCAATGCATAAATCCAACAATGAAGAGTAACTAACATAACCAAAACTGAAAAGTAAACAGATAATATCCAAAAGAAAACAATTAACGATTCAAAGTAACTAAGAGCAATAAAACAAGATTAAAAGAAAAATAAACAAAGCACTAAAACTGGTGGAATGTGGCTACGAGGTCCCTGACAACTTTCCTTTGCCCTTGCCTGACAGGTCTCTCGCTGCGGCCTCTTTGTCTGCTAATTCCTTCAAGGACCTCTCTGTTGCAATTCGTATCTGAGCTGCTTCTTCTGAAATGGTTGGTCTACCAGTTGGGCGAGTATGAGATGGAGCGAAGAGATGGGCCTTCTTCTGTCTATTGTAAGAGGAGACTTTGAATTCCGTCCTCAGCTCGGTAAAATCCTACATGAGCCCATCTTTTACATCACTGATCACCGTCCTCGTTCTACCTTCCGAGGTTGTTATCTCCCTTAGGATCTCATCCTTGACAGCCCTAATCTCCTCCTTTCGTGCCGCATGAGTATCTACCTGCTCTGACCGGGTAGCCTTCAGAACTTTCAACATCTAAGTCAGCAATCTCACATTGTCATCCTCCTCAGCACCTTCAACATCTTCAGCCTCTGGTTCTGAACCCTCAGCCTCTGACTCTGAATCCTCAGCCTTTGTTCGTGCTCTCTTGGGTCATCTGGGCCTCTTCAGTCCCCTGCTAGGATAGAGTGAATACCATTGATTTATTCCGATATCCACTAGAGGCTCATTCATCTCCTTTATAGAAAGATCAACACCTGCCTGTATGTAGAAATAGGTAATCAGACTAGGGAACCCCATGGCCTCCTTCTTACTCTCATCCTTACCACACTTAAGGATTTCCATCTTTATGAGCACACCAATATCAAGTGGCTGGCCCTGTTGTAAACAATAAATCAGTTGTGCCACCTCATAGGCTACAGTGGTGCGGTGACTACAAGGCCTCATGGAGTAAGAAATAAAGACATGCTAGAATTCCAGGTCAATATGGATCTTCGACTGCTTCATAAGACTAGACCTGGTGTTCCAAAATAGCATTGCTTTTTCAGGAGGAACCAGGGCATTTGCCAACACCATATTCATCTTTGTGAAGATGTCGTTCCTTGCTAACCCTTTAAACATATTTCCCCGCTCTTTCTCTGGTATAGCGGCTCTGAAGTACCTATTGATGTCAGCAGGGTTTATCATGACTTCCCTAGCTCTGACCATTACTGCACCGCCCAATAGATAGTTTCTCGGGGATCATGCCTGCATAAAACTCCTCCACAATGTGTCTACAATATGAGGGTAGGTTCTGGACATAGGTCTGCCAACCCCTGTTCTCAATAGTCTGAGGAATCAACGTCTTGTCTAACTCTGACACATTAATCCCCCTTTTCGGAATTAATTTCCTTTTAGCTCACTTAGCCAACTGGCTCGAAAAATCAGGATTTGGGACATATGGTGGAATGCCCTTTCTTAGCCTAAACGGCTGGCTAGAATCGCCCTCTTCAGCTGTCCTTGCGGTTTGCTTAGTTCTTGCCATGTGGACACTCGAAAAACTGTGCCGCTTCACACTTTTGACATAATTTCAGCAACAATTCGGCACTCAAACACACAACCAACTGGTAACTCGATACACCACGCGTACCCACTAGCCACAAACCACCAAAAATGCAGAAGATAAACTACAGATCACTTCCAATCAACCACCAAACAACCCAATTTTGACCTAGATTCACTATCTCAAGCCAAATATTCAAAAAATACTACAATAATCTAATAAGCATGCCAACAACCCTCAAACCACTAATAAACATCAACCCACACAACAATTTCGAAAAATAAAGCACAATACACCTTCTTTCACCAAAAATCTTCCCCAAAACACCCAAACTAACCTTAAGATTGCAAGGAATGGGAAAGAGAGGGTAATGGGAACAATAGCAACTAAAAACGAGCAAAAATAGAGAAGGGTTACCGATTACATACGGAAGACGGCAATGGCTGGAGAGGGAACCACTGCTTTTGTTTTAAAACCTCAAATGAGTTGTGCTATAGCCAAACGAATCCTTTTATACCGTCAGGGTGCTACGGTTGGACCAACCGCAACACCTCAACCGCAGCACCAAAATGGCTGCGTTTTGGTCGAAATGGCACCGTTCCACTAAGTCTCCACTGTCGCAGTTGCTTTTTCCAGGTGACACCCATGCGGCACTCAGGTGACAGAGATGTTTTGAGATTTCTGTCGCTCGAGTGCCACTCCAATGCCGCTCGAATGCCGCGGTCTCTCTTTAGAGCGACACTCACGCGGAAGTAGGGCAATAGAGATTCTTGGGGATCTCTGCTACTCGACTGCCGCGACTCCTCCTTAAACTGCGGCACACTACATCTTGGCCACCTATGATTGTTGAAAACGCTAACTTTCTACACCAAAAACAACTAGCACACAACATCAAACACACTTATTCTAACATTCTGAACAAGATAAAAAAATTAAAACAAAATGAAAATTTAGAAAACTAAAAGAAAAACGTAAAAGAAAACAAATATGTACAAGATATGGTACCTCCCTTTGATTTCTTACTTAGGGTGGTTCTTGAAAGCGGACCACCTTTTTTAGTTTCTGATCCTCAAATTCCCAAAATATTTTTAGCCGTTGCCCATTCACTTTTAACCTTTCCTTCTTGTCATCCTCAATCTCTACCGTTCCATAAGGAAAAATGTAAGTGATGGTGTAAGGACCCATCCATCGACTCTTTAGCTTGCCTAAGAATAACTTCAACATGGAGTTGAAAAAAAAAAAACTTTTAACCCACTTGTAATTCCTTGACTTCTATTCTCTTGTCATGCCACCTTTTGGTCTTTTCGTTAAAGATTTTTGAGTTCTCAAATGATTCGAGCCGTAGCTCCTCTAGCTTATCCAATTGGAGGCATCTCTTTTCACCGGCATCTGACATACTCATGTTGAGGAGCTTAATCGCCCATCATGCCTTGTGCTCAAGCTCAAATGGCAAGTGAAACGTTTTTCCATACACTAGCTGGAATGGAGACATGCCCATAGGAGATTTGTAGGCCGTTTGGTAGGCCTATAAGGCATCCTCCAACTTCTTGGCCCAATCCTTCCTTATAATCCCCACAGTTTTCTCTAAGATACTTTTAATTTCTCTATTTGAGACTTCGGCTTGACCATTAGCTTGTGGGTGGTACGGGGTGGTGACTTTATGTTTCACTATGTGTTTCTTCAATAGGGCCTCAAACTTCTTGTTGTAAAAGTGAGATCCTTCATCACTCACTATTGCTCGTGGCGTGCCAAAACAGGTGAAAATGTTCCCTTTTAAGAACTTGGTCACTTCCTTTCCTTCACAAGTTGAAGTGGTTATTGCTTCAATCCATTTAGACACATAGTCTATGGCAACTAGAATGTACTTATTCCCAAAGGACGTTGGGAATGGTCCCATGAAGTTTATGCCTCAAACGTCAAAAAGTTCCACCTCCAACATGACATTCATTGGCATCTCGTCTCTCTTAGTGATGTTGCCGGTTCTTTAGCACCAGTCATATGCCTCTACAAAGCTCCTTAAGTCCTTGAACAAATATGGCCACCAAAAACTTGATTGGAGGACTTTTCTAGCCGTCCGTGAAGCACCAAAATGACCTCCACACTCCTTAGTGTGACAATGCCCTAAAATATCTAGCATATCTTCTTCGGGAATGCACCTGCGAATTACCCCATCCCCTCATGTTCTAAACAAGAGCGGCTCATCCCACAAATAGAATTTCAACTCGGCAAAGAATTTTCTCTTTTGGTGCACATTTAGCTTTGAGGGCACTATGTCACTAGCTAGGTAGTTCACCATATCCGCGAACCATGGAATTAGAAGATTTTGTAATTCAAAAAGTTGCTCATCGGGGAACTCTTCCTTGGTGGGCTCATCAACTTTCTCATTATCGTCTCTCTCAAGTCTCGAAAGGTGGTCCGCAACCACTTTTTCGGTCCCTTTCTTATCTCTAATCTCGAGGTTGAGCTCTTGGAGAAGTAGCATCTATCTTATAAGTCTTGGTTTTGCATCCTTTTTTGCTAGAAGGTATTTAATGGCTGCATGGTTTGTGTAGACAACTACCTTAGATCCTACCAAATATGACATGAATTTGTCAAAAGCGAACACGATGGCCAACAATTCTTTTTCTGTTGTTGCATAGTTAACATGTGCCTCATTTAGTGTATGACTAGCATAGTAAATAACATGTTGACGCTTCTCTTTTCTTTGACCTAATACAACGCCCACCGTATAGTCATTAGCATCACACATCAACTCAAATGAGAGGTCCCAATCCGGAGCCCTCATGATAGGAGCCGAAACAAGCTCTTTCTTTAAAAGCTCGAAAGCTTTCAAGCATGCTTCGTCAAACACAAACGGCACATCTTTCATCAAAAGGGAGCACAAAGGCTTTGTAATCTTCAAAAAATCTTTAATGAATCCTCTATAGAACCCGGCATGTCCCAGAAAACTATGGATTCCCTTCACTAAGGTTGGCGGAGGCAACTTTTCAATAACCTCAATTTTTGCTTTATCCACTTCAATCCCTTTAGAGAAGATTCTATGACCCAACACTATCCCCTCATTGACCATGAAATGACACTTTTCCCAATTGAGTATTAGGTTGGTCTCTTCACACCTTTCAAACACCTTCCCTAAGTTCTCTAAACAACCATCAAATGACGATCCAAAAACGGAGAAGTCATCCATGAAGATCTCAATGTACCTCTCCACCATGTCAGAAAAGATAGCCATCATACATCTTTGGAATGTTGTCGGAGCGTTACAAAGTCTAAAGGGCATTCTTAGGTAGGCAAACGTCCCATATGGACATGTGAACGTTGTCTTTTCTTGATCTTCGGGGTCTATTGGAATTTGGTTGTAACTAGAATATCCATCTAAGAAACAATAGTATTCGTGTCCCGCTAGCCTTTCCAACATTTGGCCTATAAAGGGTAAGGAAAAATGATCTTTCCTTGTGGTCATGTTGAGTTTTCTGTAGTCAATATAAACCCTCCAACTTGTGACGGTCCATGTCGGAATGAGCTCGTTGTGCTCATTAGGTACCACGTTAATCCCTCATTTCTTAGGCAGCACCTGTACTGGACTGACCCACGGACTATCTGAAATTGGGTAAATGATACCCGCATCTGGAAGTTCAGGACCTCAACTCTAACTACCTTTAGCATATTAGGAATCAATCTTCTTTGGTTCTCAACTGTTGGTTTAAACTCCTCATCTATCAATATTTTATGCATGCAAATCGAAGGACTTAATCCCTTAATATCGGAGATAGACCAACTGATGGCTTTCTTATGGCTTCTTAGAACCCTCAACAACTTTTCTTCTTCAATCTTTGACAAGGAGGCCGAAATTATCACCTGAAGTGATAATGACTCACCAAGGAAAGCATATCTCAAATGCTCCGGTAGTTGCTTCAACTCAAGCTTAAGAGGTTTTTCAATAGACGGAGGTAATCTAGGCTTTCCCTCTCCTAACTCCTCGAACCTTCTTTTTTCTCTAAACTTCGTCAAAGGTTAGGAATTCAAGTGTAAAGCATACTTCGCAACTTCCTTATCTTCATCCTCCTCAGAGGCTCCATGAACTATGCATGCCTCTAATGGTTCCTTAGGAGTTTCTCTTCTAACAAACTCTTCAACTAATGGTTCAACAATCTCAACCATCAAACACCTATCCACGTCCATCGGTCTCTTGGCCGCCTTTTTAATGTCAAACACCATGTGTTCATCTCTCACCCTCAATGCCATATTGTCTTCCTTCATATCTATCAAAGCCCCTGCGGTCTTCATGAACAGCCTACCTAGAAGCAAAGGGATTTCCACATCCTCCTTCATCTCAAGTATCACAAAGTCCACAGGGAAATACAAGCTCTCTACTTTTACCAAGACATCTTCCATGACTCCCCTCGGGTACTTGATTGACCTATCGGCTAGTTGTAGGGTAACATGAGTAGGCTTCACTTCCCCCACTCCCAACTTCTGAAAAACCGAGTATGGCATCAAATTGATGCTTGCCCCGGAATTGATCAATGCCTTCCTAAACCTCGTTTGATCAATGGTGCATGAGATTGTAGATTTCCCGGGATCCTTTAGCTTAAGTGGGGGTTTGTTTTGTAGGATTGCACTACACTCTTCCGTTAATGCAACTATCTCAAATTCTTCTAACTTCCTCTTATTGGAGATCAACTCCTTGAGAAATCTCACATAAGTGGGCATTTGGGCAAGTGCTTCGGTAAATAGGATGTTGATGTGAAACTTTTTAAATACCTCTAAGAACTTATTGAAATTATGAGCATCCTTGTGTTTCTTCAATCTTTGTGGATATGGAATGGGAGGCACATAAGCTTTGACTTGGGGTTGTGGAGGAGGATCATGTGATGTGGTGGGTAATTCATCATGGCTAGTACTCTTTTTTTCTTCTACAACCTCTTCTTCAATAATACCCTCATCTTCAGCAACTTCTTTTCCCTTCCCAAAGTTTTTCGGTAATTCAACCTCTTTACCACTCCTTAATGCGATGGCCTTGCATTGTTCCTTAGGGTTTATCACTGTGTCGCTTGGTAAAGACCCTTGTTGTCCCCTAGCTAGTTGACCGACTTGTGTTTCCAAGTTTTGGATTGAGGATTGGGTATGTTAAGCAAGTTGGTTAAACTTCGTATCAAGCTTCCTCAAGGCTAAGTCTTGGGTCTCCATTCAATTGTCCATCTTGCCCATATATTTGGAGAACATTTCCTCTAGGTTAGTCTTTCTCTCTCCTTGATTGTTTTAGGGTTGGTTGGGGTAGTTTTGTTGTTATGGTTTAGGGAATCCGAGTGGTTGTCTTTGATGGAGGTTGTGTTGATGTTGGGGTTGATTGTCTTTCAATGACAAATTTTGGTGGTTTATCCATGTCGGGTTGTATGTGTTTGGGTATTGGTTGTGTTGGGGATTTTGGATGGCATGTTGTGAAGGTTGATTTTGAAAGTTCCGGTTGTAGTTCATAAAGGCTACTTGTTCCCATGAGCTTGAAGCAAAAGGGCTTCCAACTTGACAATCCATACTAGAGTGTGGCCCCAAACACCACTCAAATTGAGCCACTTACAAATTGCTAGGCCCGACAGTCAACTTGCTCATTTGATTTTGAAGTGCCGAAATCTGAGCCTATACTTTTGTATTGTTATCTACTTCTAGCACACCCGAAATCTTTTTAGGTACTTGTCTCTGTGTTCCCCATTGGCTATTGTTGAGTGCCATTTCCTCTAGGAGATTGTTGGCCACATCCATTGATTTGCTCATTAGAGAATCCCCAACAGCTGCATCTACTAAGTTTCTAGTTGACATGGTGATACCTTGGTAGAAAGCTTGCAAAGTCTGCCACTTTGCAAGACCATTGTGAGGACATCTCCTTTGAACCTCCTTAAACCTCTCCCAAGCTTCGTAGATACTCTCATTCTCAAATTGTTGAAAAGAAAGGATCTCATTCCTGAGACGAGCAGCCTTCCCTGGTGGAAAAAATCTGTTTAAGAATGCTTGGGCTAACTAATCAAAGGTAATGATCGAGTTAGGTGGTAGTGAATTTAACCATATCTTCGCATCATGTCCCAAAGAGAATAGGAATAACTTCAACTTGATAAAATCTTCGGGAATTCCATTGTACTTGAAGGTGTCATATATTTCGTAGAAGTTCTGAAGGTGCAATTTGGATCATCACTCGCCAACCCATTAAACATACGCGTAGTGCTAATCATCTGAATCACTGAAGGCTTTTATCTCAAAGGAATTTGCTGCAATTGTAGGTTGGCGAATAGATGACATGTTCTGCTCGAATCTAGGCATTGTGTAATCTCTCAGAGTGCGCTCATCTTCCCCATGAAACAAACCCCCTTGAACTGGAATGGCCGTAGGAGGCAATCCTCTCTGGTTTTGATTTGCCACAGTAGACAATTCCCTCTGTTCTAAATGTGCATCCTGATCACCCATCTCTGCTCCTCTCAACCTTGCCTCACGTCTATTTCTTCAAGCTAAATTTCTGGATTAAAGTTCAAGAAGTGAAGATTTTGGCTTTTTGTACGTGGGTGCATGCAAGAGCAATGGTACCTATCAAGAGAAAAAGAAAAAAAAAATACAAACTAAATTAAAAAGTTTAAATTAGCAATAAACTAACTAGTATCGATATCAATCATCCGCTCAATCCCCGGCAGCGGCGCCAAAAATTGACTATATCTTTTTTAGTGACACTAGCAATAGGACGAGGTCAGAGAGTAGCACAATGATAAGTGAAGTTCGTTACCACAGGGATTGAGTGATCGATTACCAAAATTGATTAGTCTAAGTGCTATTCAAACAATCATATTGAAACATTTTCATTTTAAACTAACTAAACTAGATTTATAAAAGGTTTTATGATTCATGCACCCTAATATTAACCTACAATCTCAGTCGAGTAAAATAGGTTACACCCAAAATCATACTCAAGCCTATCTCTCAATTACTCGGAATATATGAATGAGTTCGTTAAGGACATTGACACACTAACAAATCCTATACGCTAGCCTAAGTAGGTCTACTTTTCTAGACATGCATAGAGGACGTTTTGTTGATCACGTGGTGTGCATCTCCGGTCAGTACATAACACACCATCGAAAGAACAATCAATAGGAGATCAATCTATTAATATAAGATTAAGCATACTAAAACATCCATACAAACTACAAGTACTAAAATGAAGGATAAACAAAGGTTAATATAAATATATTGTCATAGGGGGGTTTCATCAAATCCTAGCACTAAGTGATTAGCTCATATCATAAAGTGTAGACATACAATGAATATATTGAAATGAATACATGGCTAATATAAAGAACATGGAAAAGAAAAAGTGATAGAAGAAACTATGTAGAGTAGCTCATATTTTGCTTTGCTCTTATTCTTCCAAGTTCCTTCGTAAACTCTCTTTTGGTTCCAAACGATGAGATGATAGTGGTTGTGACATAAGGAAGGGATTTATGTATTTGGATGTTAGGGAAATTCAAAATCTTCGTAGGTTTAGAAAGATGGAGGTGATGATGTAAGAGGAATGTCAAAGGTGATGGTCTAAGTCTAATTTGGAAAAAGAGTTGGTCCCTTTGAATATTCCAAATAGTGGCATATATATGGGAGCCAAAAATAGGGCAAAAGGTCATCCAATTGACGTAATGACGGACTACCGCGGTTGGCATTTCTTGGCCACCAACTGCAGGAGTAAAACCGCGGCAAGCCAGAGATATCTCTATCGCTCGGGCTCCGCGGTTCCTCAGACCGCGGCACTTCGACCGTGGCACCTGTGGTAAATCTCCGTCGCTCGAGTATTGATGATAGAAGACCGCGGCACTTGATGAGCGACACTCTGGCTCAACGTTCCAAACTCTTCATATTTGCACACTAACCCCTCGAATCTTCTCTTTCGGTACCAAGACACCCTTGCTAAAACAAAAACCTCAAACAAGCCATTAAACACATGATTTTACCTGAGAACGATCTCAAAACGATATGGAAATGGGGCTACATTTTGTGTATAAATGAACCAATTAGTATTGAGAGGTGGTAAAATAGATCTTTATACCTTATTCCTCATAGAAACTTTGGAAATCGAACAAGATAAATTGAGAGCCATTATCGGTCACGATCTCCTTTGGCACTCTATACCTACATATAATATATTTCCAAAGAAATTTTTTTACCTGGATATCTTTGATACTTTTGTACGATTCTACCTCGACCTATTTTGTGAAGTAGTCTATCATCTCTAGAATATAGACTTTACCGACTTTGGTTGAAGGTGGAAGTTTCCCCACGATATCCATCCCTCATTTCATGAATTGGCATGGAGACAATATCGAGTTGAGCTTCTCTAGATGTATATGAGATATTTGTGCGTATCGTTGACACTTGTCGCATTTCCTCACGAATTTGAAAGCATCAGATCTCATGGTTGGCCAGTAATACCCAGTCGTGATTGCTCGATGAGCCAAACTTCTTGACCTGGAAAAGCTTCCACATTTTCCAGCGTGCAAATCGTCTAGGATCGATTTGGCCTCTGAAGAACTTACACACAAAAGATATGGTCCTGTAAAACGATTGTTTGTATAATTTACCTTGTATTATGCTGAATTTTGTAGCTTTAACACAAACTTTTTTTTGGCTTCGTTTTTGTCCGTCGGGAGTTTACCATGTTCGAGGTATTCAACTAATGGAGTGGTCCAGTTTGGGTTCGAGTGGATAGTAGATACTTCCGTTTGCGTTATGACCTTCCATATTGTTGGCCACTGCAAATATACTATATGGATCATTCTGCTCGATTTTGCTTGCATCGTCGAGCCAAGATTGGCTAGGGAGTTTGCTTGTGCATTTTCTGCTCTAGGAATTTGGTTGATTTCAAATTCCTCGAAACTATACTTGACTTTTTGTACGAGGTCGAGGTAGGCAGTCATTTTTGGATCCTTTGCTTCGTACGATCCCTGTATCTATCGCACAATTAATTATTAATCGCTACTAACCTTGATTTGCTTAACAGCTAATCTTCTGGCTAGTACATGTCCTGCGATAAGGGTCTTGTATTTAGCTTCGTTATTGGTTGCCTTGAATCCGCAGCTTATCTCTTGCTTGACTACGACACCCCTCTAGAGATCAAAAGACGATTCCAAGTCTGCTTCCCCTGACGTTGCTTGATCCGTCGACCATCAGTTCCCATGTTCTCAGGGATTTATTTTTGACCATATGTATCGTCTTTTTTTCGACCTGTTCTAACAAGTTAGGAGAAAATTCATTTACAAACTCAACTAGTACCTAGGCCTTCATGGCGATTCTTAGTCGATACGAGATGTCGTGCTCGCTCAATTATACTGCCCATTTAGTCAATCGATCGGACAACTTTGGCTTGTGGAGAATGTTTTTCAGCGGATATGTCGTGAGAACGACTATCTGGTGACATTGGAAATAAGGTTGCAGCTTCCTTGGCGCTGTGATAAGAGCTAGTGTCAGTTTCTCAAGTTGGCTGTATCGAGTAGTGACCTGCTCACGTAACAGACAGAAAATTGTTTACCTTCATCTTCCTTTATGAGCACCACAGTAACTGCCGTTTATGACACGACTAAGTAAACGTAAAGTTCCTCTCCATCGAATGGTTTCGAAAGCAATGGTAGTGTTGTGAGGTAAACTTTCAATTCTCGTAAAACGTTCTCGCATTCCTCTGTCCATTCAAATTTTTTATTCTTTTTCAATGTTTCAAAGAAACCGTGGTATCTCTTGGAGGACTTAGAAATAAATCGGCCTAATGCCGCTATGCGTCATGTTAACTTTTGTACGTCTATGATGCATTTGGTAGTTTCAATCCCCATGATCGATTGGATTTGCTATGGGTTCACTTCGATCCCCCTTTATGTGACTAGATAGCCCAGGAACTTCCCTAATGAAACACCAAAAGAAAATTTAGTAGGGTTAAGTTTCATGTGATATCTATCGAGTACTTCGAAGGATTGCCTCAAATGTTCAAGTTGTTGATCCACTACGAGCGACTTGACTAACATGTTGTCGATGAACACCTCCATCGTATCTCCCAACATCTCCGTGGACATGTTGTTTACTAATGGTTGATATGTCGCACCTACATTTTTAAGGCCGAATGACATTACCTTGTAGCATAATATACCTCGCTCGGTTATAAACACCGTTTTCTCTTTGTAGTCTAGGCATATAAGAATCTGGTTATAGCCTGAGAAGGCGTCCATGAAACTAGATAACTCGTGACCCACTGTAGCGTTGACCGACCTGTCTATGTGGGGGAGAAGGAAGAAGTCCTTCAGGCATGCCTTGTTTAAGTCGTTGAAGTCGATGTAGACTCCCCACTTCTCGTTTTTCTTATTCACTACAACCACATTGGCTAGCCAGTCAGGATATTTGACCTCCCTCATTGACCCTATGTTGATTAGATTCTGGAATTCATCGTTAATTACCTTGTTTCGCTCAGTGGCGAATTTCCTTCTCTTTTGCTTCACCGGTCGATGTACTAGGTCAACTTGGAGTCGATGAACCATGACCTTAGGGTCAATTCCAACCATGTCAGCATGCGACCATGTAAATGAATCGTGATGTTGCTTTAGGAATTCGATTAGCTTTCCTCTAATTATGGGTTCGAGCCTTGACCCTATTTGGATCTTACGCTCTGGGATGTCGGGGTTTATCTGGATCTCATCAAGTTCTTCTACCTGGGGTCTGTCTAGGTCGAGCTCCAGTCCAAGCTTCTCTAATTGCTATAACTCGTGCTTTTTCTCCTTAAGACTCGTTTGATTGCATTCTCTGGACGTCTTCTGTTCTCCTTTAATTTCTCGAACCCCCCATTTGGTTGGAAATCGTATCGTTTGATGGAGGGTTGAAGGAACTGCTTATAGCTCATGAATTCAGGGTCGACGGTCGACCTACTATCATAATGTAGGCCGACAGACAGTCTAGCATGAGGAACTTGATTTGCATGTTCATCCCTTCTGCATATACCGATAGGATAATCTCTTTTATCGTGCTTTTGGCTTCCTCGCTGAATCCTATTAGGGTTGTCGAATGATGGGTTATCTCGGATTTGTCGATCTGCATTTCTCTCAAAGCACTCAAGAATAAGATGTTAGTGGAACTGCCATAGTTAACCAAACATTGTTTGATCAAACAGTTGGCGATATATAGTGAAATGACAAGTGCATCGTTGTGGGGTGAGAATAAATTGGAGCTACCAGTTGCATTAAACGAATTACAATATCAACAAAAGAATCATTTTCATGGAAATGTCTCACCTCTATGTTTAATACCTGTCACATGTGTTTCCTAGCAGAAGAGTGCAAAATTCCACTCACTTCGAATCTGCCCGACATGAAATTGACTGTTCGTTCGGGATGAAGAGGAGCTGGTGGTGAGTTTTTTCCCTTATTCTTTAGTCGTTCACCTCGTTGTGAAAATGAAGCTTTCCTTTTGTCGGTCAGGAATTCTCTTAGTCGTCCTTGTTTTAGTAGTTCGACCACTTCAAGTTTCAGCGTGATTCATTCATCTATTCGATGTCCATGATCGCCGTGGAACTCTCACCATCTGTTTGAATCCCGGTGTTCCAGGGGGGGATGTCATCTTCGAGGGCAACCTCACCAAGTTTCCCATGCTTTTAAGGAAGTTCATCGACTCCGATGATTCGAAACTTAGGGTGTACTCAGTTACTTGTGTCTTCTGTCTGCCTTCGATTTGTCTGTTGTTGACTCGAAGTGGTGTATCGTATGGTCGTCTTCTTTCATCCGTTCTCCCCGGATTATTGACATTCCGTTGATCATCCAATCTTTGTTCGACTTGCTAGTCGCACCTGTAATCCCTCTGCAGTTGAGTCGGAGGTCGATAGTTTGCTTCATCCTCCTCTCATTTTATCTAGGCCTAAGCCTTGGCCATCACGTCTTCCATCATGCAATAAGAATATTTGGTCAATTCCTTGTAGAGGTCTAAGTCTTGTTGTAGCCCTTTCCTGAAAGCAAATATCGTTGTTGTAGGATTGCTGTTAGGAATTGATACCTTTTCTTTGTTGAACCTGCCCGCATAATCTCGAAGTTGCTCCCATCTTCGTTGGGTTACTATGTAGAGGTCATCTGATAGTTTCTCCAGCTTCTTGCTGCTCGCAAATTGCTCGATGAAAGTGTCTGTCAATTACGTGAATGAGCTTATCAACACGTTAGGTAAATTGGTGTACCACTAGAGTGCTGGGCTTGTGAGGCTTAAGCCGAATCCCTTGCACATGCATGCTTCCCTCTAATCCCTGGGTATCGTAGCGGTGATCATGCACTGCTTGTATTGTGCGATGTGGTCATCTGGATCAGTCGTCCCGTCATACTGTTGGGGAAATTGAACTTTCTAGGCATCTTCATAAGCACGATTTCATCCATGAAGGGGGAATCGATGAAACTGTTAGCAACGCTCCGTTGATAGGGGTCGGTCTCCCAAGATCCTCTTTATCATTGCTTCTAATTTCGTGAACCTGCGAGCTACCTTAGGGTTAGAAAAAATAGTTTCGATCTTACCATTTCATTGTTCTGTTGGTTCGAATCTCTCTGAATCTCATACGGGGTTGACGGATTTGTTGGGTTGACATCCGCATCCGTCGCCAATATAGGCTTGTTAAGATCAATAACGAGTGGATCCAGTTGCGAACTTATGGGTCATTTTTCCTTTCCCTTTGTGTTATGTTCTGGATCTCCATTTTGTTCCTGTGATGGATCGTTGATTTGGTCTTGATCCTATGTTGTTGGAAAGTAGGTCAAGATTTTCTTACAACTCCTGGTTCTTAGCTCATACTTCTGTATTTTCTTTTTCAAGATTCTGCAAGCGGGACACGTTTTCTATCAGTTGGGTTGCAAAGAGATTGAATCGTTCCTCGATATCGCCTGATTCAGTCATCGTTTGCGACTTGGATCGAAGGAAGCTATTGTTTTAGGAAAATTGTTAGGGCCCCACGGTAAGCACCAAATTGTAGTCGATCGGATCTACAATTGATTTTGATCATCAAGGTGGGCACTGACAACCTATAAAACAGTAAACAAATGGAGCAGTGGCCAATCACAGAAGGGGGGGGGTTCCCTTTGGGGGACTCTCCGACGCTCAAATCAATATATTGTTCGATGTATATAAAACAAAAAGGTTGAGAATGGAAAACCATATTTGTGTGATAGTCGAATCGAGGAATTGGTCGATCGAAGATTTGATCGATATCGATTGTTGAGCAAATTGGTTGTCTGAAGGATTTGATGGCTTGCCTCGTTCAACTATTATCGGTGAATGGTTGAGGTCGTGCTTGTTCGACGTTGGTGATCTGGAGTCGACCAAGTGATGTACCAACAATTTATGTCGGAGGTACACCACCGTAATAAATGTTGATGAGCTTAGAAGAGGATTGAGAAGTTTTTAGAGCTTTCATGTAATAGTGAGAATTTCAGGACGCTTTTCATTGAGAATGGGCTTCCTATTTATAGTGAAAACAATGGGTTTCCTACGTCTCGATCCTTTAAGTGGGAGCGTAGATCAAGGAGTTTTAATTGTCCGTTATGGTTCGTTTGAACCTGAAAATTAGTTCAGATGTTGGGACGTGTGTAACGTCCTTTCATGATTGTTTGATATTATGACTTGATTTTGACCATGTGTTTTGACTTGTTCTTATGGTTTGTGGGCCAATTTTTGGGCTTCGTGGACTCGTTTCTGATGGGTTCTTTGAAATATTCACCTGTTTGACAGTGGGCTTGTTTACTTGGGTCAGAGACCCAATTTTGACCGCTACAGTTGTCTATATGTTTAGCCGAAAAAGAAATTGTTATTAACAAAAAAGGTTTCTTCTAATGGGATTTTGTACCATCATAATTTATGGAATAACAATCACAATTCTAGACCGGAAGTAATTTAAAATGTGTTTTCTGTTTCCCCATTTGACTAGGCTAGGCTACCACTAAGAGACTGTCATGTGCTGTTTTTTGCACTGTTTTCATTTTCGTTTTCCAAAAACGATTTTAAATTCACGTTTATTAACTGATTTTCATTTTGTTTTTTTTTTTTTAAAAAATGAAAAACAAAACCAGTGTTAAAATTAAAAAAACATGGAAAGGATGTTAAACACGTTTTCCGTGTTTTTCATTTTTTTTTCTAATTTTAAAAATTCACCTGACTTTTTCTCCTTTTCCAGACTTCTTCATCCTTTTCTTCTTCCAGACTTCTTCTTCTTCTTCTTCTTCTTCTTAGAGTACCCGACGTCGGATAAGGTGAGATCCTCCTCTGGTGTTGGAGCCGCCGATCTGCTCCTCCAAGAGCAGATCACTCCCTTGATTTTTTTTTTCTTATTGAAATATTTTAATTATTTTCCATTTAATTTATATTTTAAAAAGATTCTTTGAATTCTTTTAAATATTTTATTTACTTTTCATTTAATTATTTATATTTCATTTAATGTTTAACATTGTTTGAATGTAATTTTTATTTAATAAAATATTCTGACTTAGTTGATAATTATTTGTGATGATTTTGATATTTTTCGGTTAACTTACCAGACGCGTTTTTAGTGTTTTTATTTTCAAAATACATCTTTTAGAATATGCTACCAGACACATTTTCGAATTTCTAAATTGAAACCAAAAACACTATTTTCATTTTCGTTTTTATTTTCAAAAAACAGCAAATGAAAACGCTTCCCTAAGCTTTACAACTAATTTGCATCTGACTTCATATATTAGTATACTTCTGCATTTGTATATAATATTCTTAAATATTTTAAGAAAAAATTGAATGTTAAATATTATTTGCCATATAGCAAGATGAAATTGTGGAGGATCCAAGAATTTTAACTAGGTGGGGCAATTGAACAAATAACAAATTTGAAAATAAACTCTACAAGTGTCTAAACAACCTAGGGGGTTAATGAGTTGTTAATCAAATTATTTACCAACTTTTTGATTAATCTAAATTAAACACACAAACAACACAAAAATCAAGTAAACTGCGGAATATAAATGAACATTTGATTTTCATATGGAAACCCTACAATCGGGAAAAACCACGGGACTAGCCCGCTAGTCACTTTTTCACAGAAACTATACTATTTCAATAATTTATTACAACCTAAGTTGACATCTAGTCACTCTTCTCAAGATTCGTAACTCAATCTATCATACCTGCATGTCTTTAATAGTGAGACTAGACAAATGATATCTAGCCAACCTTTTGATTGCAAGACTTCTCTTGCTTGTGCAACTACCACATGTAGCCACGAGATTTGGACTCAGTGAAAAGAATTAAAGTCTAAATTAAACGATTAATGAATGCTCAATGCATATGAGTGTTAGACTAACACTAAATACTTAACTAGATGTGAATAATTAAACCCAATAATCCTAGTTATTAGCTAACCCTTACAATCACTAAAGCCGTAATGAAAAGACACTATAGATGATGTATTGGTAATTAAAAAGAAGAACAATGAAAGATATGAGATTTTGTTCTTACTTACCAAGTGATGATGCAAATGAAACCTATGCTTAATGAAGTCCTATATGCACATGAATGAGGATGGAGAGTCACAAATAGTTGCAAGAACCTTCCTCTCTCTAAGAACTCAATATGGTCACTCAATCTCAGAATTTTAGAGTTCTTGATGAATAAAAAAATGTCTTGGGCTATAAATAGGGGACTTGCAAAACTACATCATTTTTGTAAAATCAGATTGTCGCGGTTCCATTTTCTAGGTTGACCACAAAGACAAACCGTTGCGACAAAGGCAACTCAAACGTCGCCAGAAAGCTGCGGTCCTTTTTTCATAGTGGTTCATGATGAAACCACAACAATGAAAACCACTGGAGAAAACTTCGTGCCACTTTATTGTGGTTCTCCAAGGCGACACATCGATTTTCGTGGTGGTCCAAGATGACACTTGAACCGTGAAATCCTTTGGAAGGAATGTCGCGCCCATTTGTTGTAGTGGTCCAAGACGGCATTAGGCTACGAAAACCACTGGAAAGGTTTTTTCGGTTCATCACGGTAACACCAAGGCTGCGACAATGAGAAGAAGAGACATTTTCTTGCTATCTAACATACTAAACTATATGCAATATGTGCAAGTAAGGATGTCAATTAGACCCGCACCCGCGGCCACCTGCCCGAACCCGACCTTATTGGGCCAGGTTTGGATGTGCAAAATCTAAACCTGTTGTGGATTTTGGTGCAAATATACAACTCGAAACGGGTTCAGGTGTGGGTTTGAAAAAAAAATCTGCACCCAATCCCGTGAACCCATTTAATATTAAATATATAGAAAATTAAAACTTTAAACTTTAAATGGAAACTTGAAAAGAATAAAAAAAGAGAGAATAAAATAAATATGTTCAATCCCTTCCAAGCTTGTTCTCAACCATTGTTAAATTGCCTTTATACACATGTAAGCGGTGAGCCCTTTTTTTTTTTTTTTCATGTTTTTTCGATGTGGGATTGAAAAAACAGTCCCACATTGAAAAAACATGAATAAATTGCTCACCATTTACTTCTATTTATGTAGTCTTTGCCATTTTTTATAATTAAAAAAAATAAAATAATAATAATTTTTTATTATTTCACGGGTTCATGGGCCAGGTATGGATTCCCCCAAAACCCACGGGTGAAACCCGAACCCGCTTAATTTCATGGGTTGATGGGCCGGGTTTTGGTGCTAAAATCCTTCGCGGATTCGGATGTGGGTTTGGTAAAGTCTGCCCGAACCCGACCTATTACCATCCCTATATGCAAGTGTGTAAATGGTGAAATGCACACTAAAACGACAGTAAAAACACAAATGAATGAGTTTTGTGTGTGTGTGTGTGTGTGTGTGTGTGCGCGCGCGCGTGCGCATAATCTCTTCAAGAGTACAAGTCAAGTGATATACCTTTGAAGCTCTTAATCTTGAAGCACTCAGGATTCCTAGAAGCTTTCCAAACATGATCATGAACTTGATGAACCTAAGCTACATTACAAAATATCCCATTGTGGTGTTTCACAGAAATAAGCCAATCACAAAATTGTGAAAATTACAAATTATATAAAAAAATACTGAAAAATTAAGATCATAGATTCATAGTCAAATGAGTTTTTTAATTTTTAATTTTTTTTTTATTTTATATATATATATATATATAAAGAAAAATTGATGGTATAATGAAGTTTAGATAGAATAAAACAAATAGAACACTTACTCAAGATGAACTAAGTAATCTTACATTAAAAAAATAAAAACAAGAAACACAATATTAAAAAATAAATAATAACAAGAAAAACAACATAAGCAATAAAAAATTGCAATATTTATTCTTAACATAATAAATAACAATCTAATTTTATAATAATAATAATTTTTTTTTGGCATTTTTAATAAATTCACTTTAAATTTATACAAAAATAATTGATTAATAAATATTACTAGACACATTTTTTTAATTATGTATTATTCTAATTATTGGTAAATTATTGATTTATTGATTCTAAATAAAGAAAAATAGTAAAGATAAAATAAAATGAGTCGTAATAATAAATTGACTATTTTGATACAATAAATTAAAATTTGAAATTTTAGGGTTTATTGATTGGATGTGTTAGATATATCAAACTAAATTGTTAGAAAAAAAATAAAAGTTTAAAATAATATTAGATTTTTTCTTTTAACAAGAAAAATAATATTAGATTTTTTTTTTAACAAGAAAACATCAATTTGAATTAAGTAACCTTTTAAATTTTTTTATTTGTTTTTTCTTTGGAATTTGAGATTAGGCATGGCCCACCTAGTCTTAAGGTAGGTCTACTTTTGAGATGAAGTTGGCTTACCATTAATTCATCTAAGAGATTATAGGTTTGAGTCATATTCCCTCGTCCAATTCAGAATTATATATATATATATATATATATATCATTTGACAATATGCTGAAGAATTCGATATTTATTATTAAATGTAGAGTTTCTTATTTCTTAACCTATTAAAAATGTAGTTAAGTCTAACCTTGGTACTTTGAAGATCTAATATCCGATACATATGAGTGTCGTTTCCACTAATAATTGGAACATCCTTACTAACAACAAAATCATTTCCATGACATGAGATCTTAACAGAAAAAACATAAATCAAGAAGAAGACATGATCTCAGATCCAAACTAATGGCAAGAATACTTTATGGGGAAAACAACATCATTTAAAACTCCTCCTCTGTTTGAATCAAAGCTTCTCTGCACATCTCTTCTCTATCTCTTCACAACTCTGTTTCTAGCTCTCTACAATACTCTTTCTCCCACTCGATGCCTATTCAGATCTTCACCTTTTGATCCTCTTCAGACCCCTCTCTTTTTATACCCTTCTTCCTATGGAGTTCACAAGCATGCTCTCACCACCCACCGCTCTTCTTGCTCCTCCCCTCTCTTCTTCTCAGGTTTCATTTGATGATGTTTTTTCACTCTTTTTTTGTTAAAACCGATTGTTATTGTGATTTGTTGATATGGGTTGTTTTTGTTTTCATGGTCAGATTATTTGGATGTGTTTAAAGAGATGGAAGATTTGTGTAAGAATTCATCCGCATTCACACCAGTTTTCAGGTACATGGAAGGCAATGCTCATAGTTTTGGTGGGAATTTCGATACTAAAGAGAGGATTTCATTTTTCGATCATAGAAATGATAATGTAGACATTCCTTGCGGTTTCTTCAAGAAGTTTCCCATTAGTAATGCTGGTTAGTATCATATCATGAGTTTTTCGACAATTCTCATATTTTGATTTCTCTAATATGTTTATCTTTCTCCTTTATGTTGTTATATGCATTTCAGATCGAATTGCAATGGAAAATTGTAAAGGAGTTGTTATAGTTTCTGCAATCTTTAATAACCACGACAAAATCCGGCAACCACGAGGCCTTGGGTCGAAAACCTTAGGCACTGTATGTTTCTTCATGTTTGTAGATGATACAACCCTCAAAGGGTTTCACTATCACCAATTAGTTTCAAGGAAATTCCAAGAATATAAAATAGGTGCTTGGAGAATTGTTAAAGTTTTTAGCAACTACTTGTACGAGAATCCGGCTATGAACGGAGTGATACCGAAATACCTAGTTCATAGGCTGTTTCCGAACTCAAAATTCAGCATTTGGATAGACGCAAAGTTGCAGCTAACGGTGGATCCATTGCTGTTGATTCATGCACTTGTTGTAACAGAGAACGTGGACATGGCGATATCAAGACATCCTGAATTTATTCATACAATGGAAGAAGCTATGGCTACTGCAAGGTGGAGGAAATGGTGGGATGTTGATTCATTGCAGGCACAAATGGAGACATATTGTGAGAATGGATTGCAGCCATGGTCTTCCAATAAGCTCCCATACCCCTCAGGTATCTACACTTATTCATTCTTTACGTGTTATCATATGATTCTGCAACGATGACTTGTTTTTCATTAATTTGATCTCCGAAACCATGTGAAAACTTATAATATCGATCAAGCCACTTAATTACTTAGAATATTTTATCTCATTACTAGGAAAATATTTCAATAGTGGCTCCTAAATATCCTTTAATGAGTTGCAAGTATGGTAGAGCAATGTGCTTGTTTATTAGCTTGATCAAGTGAGAGTCATAGATTTACAATGAAAATTTCACTTTTTAAGTCACTAGTTCAAGTCATCAAGTGCCTAGTCAGTGATTCCAGCAAGTCGTAGAAGCAACTAAATTTTTTATAGAACTTCGAATTAGCATCCTTGCCTCTCATCTTTTCATACTCATAATGTGAAATTACTGTTGCTCAGTTTAGTTAATTAATCAAGAGACTAGTAATAAATGGAAATTCGAAAAGGGAAGAGCGTGTAGCTGTTCAAGTTGGAATGAACATTTTATGCATTTTAAGTGTAGTACTAACATGACAGGATAATGTTAGCTCAATGATATGCCCCTCATACTTGCACAATTGAGGTTGTGAGTTCGAGTTGTGTCTCTCTCCCTAAGCCATAAAAAGATTCGTGATCAAATCAGATTTACGTTACGATTTGGTCCGGTTTCGGTCTACACTTGAGTTTTCTTCTAATATATATATATATAATTACATGTAATAAACCAAAACTCCCAGATCTTGGTGTCAATTAATTTGATTCTAATTTCTAAGACTGTTTAAAGAACTATAAGAGTTTTAACAACTAAAGTAATTAGTATTTATAAGTTATTTATTTATTTATTTATTTATTTTTATTTATTTATTTATTTATTTTTATTATTATAATATATTAGAAAAAATTAACATAAAAGCCTATCCTAACATTTTAGCTTATTTGCTTGTGCACCTACTGCTTGACGTGGGATAACATGCATGACTACAAATCATGTTCATTTTAAGAGTAATAATTTACGATCCAAATAATATAACAAATGAGTTGTCATTACCATATAAATCACGGAATGATACGGTGAATGTTACTATGATTAGTTTTATTTTTGGACCTTTTTTTTAAGATTACAAAGCAACGTAGCATTATTATTATTTGATTGAACAAGTGCTATACATACAAGTGCAAATGCACCATATTTTTAATTAACAATAATAAAAACGAAGGCTCTTTTATTTGAGTTGCAGATGTGCCAGACAGTTCTCTATTAGTGAGGAAACATGGATTGGGTAGCAATCTATTCTCGTGCCTTTTGTTCAATGAGTTGGAAGCATTTAATCCAAGAGACCAATTGGCATTTGCATATGTGAGAGATAACATGAGCCCAAAGCTGAAGTTGAACATGTTTGATGTGGAGGTATTGGAGCAGGTTGCTGTGGAGTACAGGCACAATCTTAAATCATTTGGGACCAGTTTCGGTGAAGAAGGGTCCAAGCCCTTTAAAAGGACCAAAACAGCAACCCATGACTTGTTAATTAATATCACCTGTTGTAGTAAATGCCAGAACTATCTCCTGGAAATGTGGGACGAAGAATCCCATGAATGATTTTGTAATTAATAAAAATGTGACTGACCAACCTCTCTCATATGGAAAAGCTGACAAACAATAATAACAACTAGACGGATTCTGTGCTGACTTCAACAGATATAATGACATACTTAATCTATTTGAGGTTATCTATTTGAGGTCACCACAAATTGTAAAAATGTATTTTGTGCATTCCACATAACAACGATCCTGCCACTATACAGTCATTAACTCATTGTTTTATTAATCTTTGAGTAATACTATAAAATCCAAAAATTAATCCAAATTTCAGTCCAAATGATATGACAGGTGAGTTGTCATCACCACACACATGAGATGATGTGGTTAATGAAAAAACCACTTACCACATTATTTAAGTTAAATTTTAGACTAAATTTTAGGATTGTCTAACATTAGTTTTAATCTTTTTATCCATTTTTGTTGAAACATGACAAGTCACGATTATGAACATCATTAAAAGTCAAACCTTGAATTGTTGTGGTTGAGAAATGCTAGCTTAAGCAAAGGAAAGGAAATTAATTTTAGTGATTGCGTATTTGCGTTTGAGTCAATGTTGATCACGCGTACTCAATTATTTGAAGCATGGTGTTAAGGGGATATCATTTTGTTGATCTGACTCCCCAAGCTAGCTTAGTAGAGACTTCTAGGTCAAGTCACCATGACTTGAAAAGCTAAATCTATATGTAGGGCAATAGAGTGTTTCAAAAGACAAAGGTTTACACTATGTTATAGAGATTTGTTTTGTTTCATAACCCTAACATTTTAACTCAATTTATATATGGGATCATGTCATGTTACTTGCAAACTCTATCTTAAAACAATGATAACATGACTAGTTTTTGTTTCTCATAGTTTAGATCATGGAAATATTGAATTTGTAATTGACAAGTGATTTTATTTTAAAACAATTGCAAAATTACTATATATTGTAGTTTTTTTTAATTTTTTTTTATTAATTCTAAATTGGAATAATTAAGGTCATGCTATATTAAGTTAAAATGGGTGGTTTCAATATTTATCTATTTATTTGACCTTAATTCGAAGATATTAAAGAGTTAATAAATGAAGGGTAGATGATAACCCTTAAATTAATGTAAATGGATGATTAGATGTTGAAATCATAATTTTAAATGTTACATTAATTTAAGTATTCTAGCAGGTGGGGCGGAGTAATGATTCTCTTATTGATGTCCCTGCCAGAGTGGGAGCAGGGCCTGTTTCTTCAGAGGGCCCCTATTCGATTCTTGATGTTTCAACTGGTGCTGTGTCTCGATCTCTTCAGCTGTTTCGATGGTTGGGCAGGGGTTGAAGGTTGGTAGGGATTTTGTTTCTCCATTGGTTTCTTTTGCTCAACCCATTGTTTCCTCAGTGGTTTCGGCTGATGAATTGGGTGATAGGGCGGGTACAGTTTCTCCTTCGGTTGAGAGGGTTGATCGGGTTGTTTTAAGGATATGGATCTTCATGTTCCTTTATTTTGGCTGCGGGCTCTAATGTTCGGGTCTAGGGCCCTGAGTGTCCACTGTCTAATTCCCAAACTGAACTTCGCCTCATTGCTGATTCTTCCTAGGCTGACCAGGTTGAGGAAAAAGAGTTAGATGGTACTACTATATTACTCGGAGGTCCACTAGGATTGCACGTAAACTGGCTTCTTATAAGTCTGGGTCTCGGGCTTTTTCGAGGGTTTCTGATGATTAATATTCTATATTGGAATTGTCGTGGGATTGAGAATGGTTCTACGAGAAGGGTTCTCAGAGATCTATGTCGTTTGCATCATCTCTTTTTGTTGTGCATTGCTGAGCCTATGGTGACTTTTTCTTCTTTGACTTATGGGTTTTGGTATTCTCTTGATTGTTGGGCAGAATGGCAAAGAGGGGTTATTGCCTTCCATTTGGGTCTTTGCTTGTGATTCCATTTCGGATGCTTAGGTTATCTTCTTTCATGAGCAGCAGCTTACTGTCTCGCTCTCGGTTAACTCTCAATTGTATTGGTATACCTTTGTTTATGCAAGTACTTTTGTGTTGGCTAGTCATTTACTTTTGCAGTCTCTTAGGAATTTGGTAGATCTGGTTTCTTCCTCTTGGCTGGTTGTGGGAGATTTTAATGCGGTTTGGGAGCTTATGAGTCTTTGGGTTCTCAGCTACTTTCTTCTCGTTCCGAGCATGTTCCTTTGCGAGTGCAATAGACGTGGTAAATATGTATCTTTCAAATCTCTCATATGGAGATTCATGTGTCCCATATTTGAAGTATGGTGTTAAGGGGATATCATTATGTTGATCTGAAAATAATACAAACGTAGTTAAATTGCTTAAAGCATACCTAGGAGAGAGAGAGAGAGAGAGAGAGAGAGAGAGAGAGAGGTGAATATGTTTTTACACCTTTTTCAATCCCTTAAAACAAACGTTCGTTTGTACCTCAAGGTAGCTTTATATACAACACATAATCTAAAAGCATCCATACATAGACAATATAATCATGTGATCATTTAGACAATGTCTACATATATAAGGAGTTGTATGAGGTATAAAACACAAAAAATCTCAACAACAAAGAATACTTGTATTATGATCAGTGTTCGAAAATTCGGTCTGGGCGACCGCCTAGACGGGTGCCTAGATGCTGGGCGACGGTCGGCCGTCCTGACCTGGACAAAATTGGTAGAAAAAAATGCTCAACACGAAGTCAATGGTCAAAGTCAATGGTTAACCCTTAAAAAAAGCGACCAGCTAGACGGTTCAGACCGTATAAATCAGGTTTGGACAGAGTCAAAACTGTTGACTCCGCCTAGTAGTCCCAAATGTTACCGTTGTTCGGTACCGCCGGTTGTACAATGTCTGAAAACAAAGTTGAACAGAGAAAGATGAAGAAATTTAAGTGAGAGAGAGGATCAGATTGAGATAGACAAAGAAGAGAGAAGAGAGAATTTAATATTAAATTGTAAATTAAGAAAGAAGAAAAGAGAAAGAAGAAAAAATTAAGTGAAAAAAAAAAATTGGAATCAAATGAAATTTGAAAAGGAATGAGTTGAAGAACAGATAAAAGGAAAGAAGAAGAACTTAAGTGAGAGATGATCAGATTTCGAGAGAGAGGAGAGAGAAGAGAGAATTTAATTAATACTGATGAGTGATGATACACAATAATGTGGAGTCTAGCTGGGAGCAACAATAAAAAACACAAAATAATGGGGAAGTAATCCTATACTGATGACACACACAAAGATTATTCAATATACAACTGGAAAGGAAATAGACAAGTGGCCAGGAGAGGAATCTTCTACAGCAACCTCGCCCAAAGGCCAAAACAACTCTATAAATTGTTGACTTTTAAAAAGTAGATTTGTAAATAACAAAACAAATCCTCTTTCAATGTAAAAATCTAAAATATACAACAAAAAGTAAAACTATATTAAATAGGTACAACACATAAAAACAAAATGGGAATTATGTTGATGATTTTGTTTGAATTTTATCGTAATATGAGTTTTATATGTAGGAAAAAAAAAAGGAAAAAAAAAAAAAAACCGGCTGCCAAGAAATTCGCCTAGGCGCCGACTATGCCTCCTAGACATTAAGCGCTGGTCGACCACCCGACTAGCGCCTAACGTTTTCTAGAACACTGATTATGATATTGTTCAAGGAATTACAAGTGTTAACAAATATAACTATACATCAAAGTAACAATTTTTAAAAGAATAAAGAATATAAGAATGATAAAATCTTTATTGCTTTACAAATCACACTTAACAAATCTTGATTCCAAAACTTCACAAGTGATGAATGTACTACAAGATTAAGAGCAAACATATATATACAAGTAATAAAGAGAGATAGGAAGAATTAACACATGAATTTTTTTAACTTGGTAAAACCTCTGAGGATGAAACATCCACGGGTTGAACTACAACCATTGGGTACTATATATATTGGATGGTAGATTATATATTCCACAAAGTGACCAATCCTAGATCACAAACTCATGTAGAGTCTATAACTACCCAACCCTATTGGAAAGTGTGAAATCCCTCAATGATATGGAATCACCATATATTGGACAACATACTAAACCAACATCGATGGAAGATTAAAAATTCATCAAGAGTGCATACACATCTCGTGTACCCCGCTCTATTGGAGTCTATGTCTATCCATACACCTAGGCCTACCAATAATATAGTCAACTCTCTATCCAAAACACTCATGCCTCTAGAGAGCCTCCTTTGCATAGCTATCCGGATCTTCCCGATCCTAGCCATGACTTCTTGCTGGCCTATCCGAGTCATCCCAACTCTAAACAAGACTTCTTGTTTGGCTATCCAGACTCCTAACCTAACCAAGACATCATGCCTTTCATAAGGACTTCCTAATGTGATCATGTGAATGCAAATGATGCAAACAAGCAATACAACATAGAACATGTGATCAATACATTTCATGGAACAACTAGACCTAAACATGTGAGAACACAAGTAAGGTAATCTAGATGCAAAAACATGAATTAAACCTAGAGCATGTGAAAAGCATCTAACATAAAAGCTCATAGTTATATTTATACAAATAACACTTGAATAACACATATATCTGAAGCACATATTCAAGATGTCATAAACATACATAAAAATGCTAGAATCACAAAATGTATTCAATGAATATTCTAGCTAAAGATTTAGAGCATGGATATATTGATAAATCAATTGAATCCTAGATGTCTCTAAAAACACATACAAGAGCCTTAATCCTATATTACATCAATCAAGGGTCAAAACACATTTCAGGGATTATTGATTATAAAATGATACAATTAAGTCACAAATAATCCTAGATATCAGTCTAATCACAATACAACCGTCAATCATGTGAAAAACCTATAATCTAAGAAACTAGTTCACATGTGTCTTTATATAGACTTTTGATTATGATTGATTGTGAAGTTATATTTCTCAATAGCATTCATCAAACATACAAGTATATATAGAAGAAGAAGCCCCAAGGTAATTGAAGGTTATAAAAGAAGAAATCCCAAAGATATGAACACTACCTTGGATTCTCGAGCTGGTTCGGTTTTATATGTTCAACCGAACCAGCTTCCAAATCACTTGGAAAAGGTAGAGGACTCGATTACAAACAATCTCTAACTTGAATCACTTAATTCCGAGTTCGTATGAGAAAGTTATGGTGTTTGGAAAGTGAGAAAAAGTTGAGAGAAAATTCTACATTTAGAAAATTCTAATTTTTCTTCTTAAAATAAAATGGGAAGGAATTGGAAATATTTAAAAGGAAGATAGAGAGGGAAAGAGGCAGCCAACCAGCATGTGCCATGTCAGCACCACGTGTGGCACACATGGGCAGAGGGCCATGCTAGCCATGTGGCACACGTGGCCCACATGTGGCCACCAAGCTTGGCCGTTGGCCTTGCTTGGTCCTCTCACGCTCCGCTTGCGTTCTTCTACCATATTCGGACATTCGAACTCTGATTTTGAATCTGTTTTTGGATTACAAATTGTGACTTCCTCACACACAACGAAGACTACAAAACTTTACAAAAAAGTTGAGAATTCATCTCAAAAAACAACGACGAAGACAACTCAACAAATGAGAACACAAAGTAAAGTAAAGTAGAGTAGCGTAGCTATATCGTTTGAACTTGAAACCTAATGAATGAGTAATCGAAATGACCGGGACTCAATAAAGAATCATAAGACATCATGTTCAAGTCCTAAAACAATAAAACGAAAACAAATAAACACCAAGTCACACACATATACCGTTTCCTATACATAGTCTTAGAACATGCATTTTTCCAATAACTATCAATTAAATCTAATGCATGAGCATATATTTCCAAGCGTGTGAAAGTGTTATACCAATGATATAAAATCATGCAAGGACACATATGAATGTCATGTGTGTGTGTGCCTAAGCATTGTAAGAGGAATGGGTCTAAAATACCTTTATTGTGCAACTTAGCACATTTCTCTTTGAAGACTCCATCTTGCATGTGTTGTGTCCAAGTCTTTCTTTGAAACTTTGAATCATCAATTCTAAGACCACTAAACGATACAAGAAAAACACCGTTTTGATATTGAATACATGCCAAGACAAACAAAAAACCTAACATGATCTGACACACCAAGCTAGCTTAGTAGAGACTTCTTCTTCAAGTCACCATGACTTGAAAAGCTAAATCAATATATAGGGCAATAGAGTATTTCAAAAGACAAAGGTTTACATTATTATGTTATAGAGATTTGTTTTGTTTCATAACCCTAACATTTTAACCCAATTTATATATGGGATCATGTCATATTACTTGCAAACTCTATCTTAAAACAATGATAACATGACTAGTTTTTGTCTCTCATAGTTTAGATCATGGAAATATTGAAATTGTAATTGACAAGTGATTTTGTTTTAAAACAATTGCAAAATTACTCTATATATTGTAGTTTTTATTTTTATTTTTTTATTTATTAATATTACAACAATTCAAGGTTTTATGAGAGATGGGGGAAATACTTGAACCCACAACTTAATTATTAGTTCTAAATTGAATTTTTTTTTTTTAACAACATATTTTAATCTGGGACCATATATTTTTTTGAAAACTTTTGTCATTAAAATAATTAAAGTCATGCTATATTAAGTTAATTAGAAGATATTAAAGAGTTAATAAATTAAGGGTAGATGATAACCCTTAAATTAAGTGTAAATGGGTGATTAGATGTTGAAATAGTAATTTTAAATTGACGTAACATATAAAATTTTAAAAATTCTTAACTGAAATAATATTTTGTAATAATCTATTTAAAATAGAAGATAACTTACGTATTACAAAGCTCAAAACGAGTCAACAGCAAAAAGGAGGAAAAAAAAAAAAAGAGATAATTCTTCAAAAACAAAAGGAAAATAAAAAAAAAAAAAAAAAAAAAAGTAACGGTTGCGCGTTTTATTCTGTTTAATTGGTTTATGCACGGCTGATCAAATTAGTTAAATGATTATATATATATATATATATATGAAAATTTTTCTATGAGAAAGCACAGATAGAATTATATAAGGACATTGAATATGAACTACTAGTTTTAAATACTTTAACTTAATATGTATATACTTGTCAAATCATTTTTATAAATGAGTGGTTTACATTCAATATACTGATAAAGTAATATAAGGATGTCCTGATAGGAACATGACCGTATATATATATATATATATAAATTTTCATATAAAGATGCCCTAATAAAATTATAAAAAGATATTGGATGTGAGCCACTTATTTTACATACTTTGACTTTTTATGTATACACTTGTCAAACCACTTTTATAAATGAGTGACTCACATTCAATATCCTGATAAAGTTATATAAAGATGTCCTGATAGGAACAGAACCGTATATATATATATATATATATATATTAAAGTTTATTAAAAAATAGTAAAAAAATACTTCCATCACCAATTGTCAAAATAGAATAATTAAAATCTTGATTGAAAATAGAATAATTAAAATCTTGATTGAAGATGGAATAATTAAAATCAAACAGAGAAATTGTCAAGAAAAAAAAAAATCAAAAATCAAACATAGAAAGCGTCGGTGATCCGCCATGTTCTTTTGTTCCTCTTAAGTATTAACGACCTTCGTCCTTGAGGCAACAAAGATAAAAATCTTCATTGATATCAACGGTTGGTTGCACCATGCATCTTCCCTTATAATTTTGCCACGTGTGACCTTAATTTTATTTTATTTTTTTCCCACTTTAGTCTTTTCATATTTTGACACTTTGTTCAAGAAAATAATAAATTCCACCCATTTGATAAATCTAATCCACTAGCAATTGAAGACCCTAATTTTAAAAAATCAGGACAATATTCTATTAATAATTTCCGTAAATTTATGTTTATTTTTATTATGCTTCTTTTCCTTCCTAACCAGTAACCTCAATTGAATTGCATATTTGTATTTATTCATATATGATACTTGGCTGCCAAATGTATGTTATATAAGATTTTCTTGCCATGTGTTATATATTCAAAAGTCGGATTCACCCCTCATCAATGCACTCAATGCATTGAAGATTTTCTCGAGTTACAGGGTCGTTTTCATTCTATCATCCGGACGGCATTAAGATGTTCTACCAATCACTCAAAATCAGATTTAATAGAATCCTAACCGCAAAAGAGAAAAAGATATATAAATAAAATAAAAGTGAAAGAAACAAAAAATAAAAAAAATAAAAAAAATAAAAAATAAACAAAACAAACAAACATACAAACAAACAAAGCAAAAGAACAAGCAACGCATAACATGAAAGGCAAGGAAAATTATCACAGAATTTTAACTTTATGGGGAAGGCAACGTCGTCCTCTTCAACCACAACTCCAGTTGCTCTGTTTTTCCAAACAAAACTCCTCTGTTTCTCTCTGCTCTACCTCTTAACCACTCTGTTTCTGGCTCTCTACCACTATCTCTCTCCCACACAATGTCTCTTTAGATCCTCACCGTTTGATCATCCACTCCAGACCCCTTTGTTTACCTACCCTTCCTCTTATGGAGAGCACAAGTATGCTCTCACCACCCACCGTTCCGTTTGCAACTCCTCTATCATCTTCTCAGGTTTGAATTATTGTAAATGTAGTTTTCATACAATGTTATGCCTTGATCATTATTTATTTTGGTTTCTATGATCAGATTACAGGAGGGTATTCAAGGAGATCCAAGAATTGTGTAAGAATTCCTCGGCATTTACGCTGGTTTTAAGGTATATGCAGGGGAAGAATTCTGGTAGTTTTGGTGCAAATTTCAGTACCCAGAAGAGGATTTCTTATTTTGATCATTCGAATGACAATGTTGAGGTCCCTTGTGGATTCTTTAAGGAGTTTCCAATCACTACTTCTGGTTAGTATTATTATTTTATTATATATATACCACTTACAGCGGCGGTGACTCGAACCGAACTGAATTTTTCTCTTTTTTCTTTCTGTGTTGGAATCTCTTTTGACTGAATTCTCTCATTGAATATAAAGAAGAACATAGATGCTCACTTTGCAAATATTTTAATTCAAACTGTTGGTGAAGTGTCAAGTACTCATAGAATTGTGAAATAGTTTTATATATATCAATTAGTCTAATATGTTTCTTTTATGTTATTAATTGCATGTATTTCAGATCGAATTGCAATGGAAATTTGTAGTGGAGTAGTTGTAGTCTCAGCTATCTTCAATAACCACGACAAAATCCGGCAACCAAGAGGCCTTGGATCTAAAACTCTAGATACTGTATGTTTTTTCATGTTTGTAGATGAAGCAACCCTCAAAGGACTAGATTATCACCAGTTAATTTCAACAAAATCGAATGAATATAGGATAGGTGCATGGAGAATTGTTAAAGTTTCGAGCAATGAATTATACGACAACCCGGCTATGAATGGAGTGATACCTAAATACTTAGTTCATAGACTGTTTCCCAACTCGAAATTCAGCGTTTGGATAGACGCCAAGCTGCAGTTAACATCTGATCCATTGTTGTTGATTCATTCACTTGTTGTGTCGGAGAACGTGGACATGGCGATATCGCAACATCCATTTTTCATTCACACCATGGAAGAAGCTATGGCAACTGCAAGATGGAAGAAATGGTGGGATGTTGAGTCATTGCAGACACAAATGGAGACATACTGTGAGAATGGGTTGCAGCCATGGACTTCCAATAAGCTACCCTATCCTTCAGGTAACCGTCACTTATCAATTCAAATTTGTTTTCCATGCCATTTTGAGCCATATTTGGAACTAAATTTTTTCAGGTGCAGGATTTCCCAGTATGGAATCCGCGATTGTTACCGGTGCTAATTTAATAGCTATCGGAATAAGTACCGGTAACAATAGAGGATTTCGTACGAGAAATCCCACACTAAAAAGTTACTATATTTAGAACAACCTCTTTTAGTGGCTTTTATTATATATTGTGATCATGGTACTTGTATATATAGTATTTTAATAAATAGTTTTGTAAAACTCATCAAGAAGACTACTCCAAGTCTTTTCTTTTAATTTTTTATTGGCAATAAATTAAATGCACTAGTGTATATAAATTAGGTACAAATTTTGTTCTTGAAGTGGTTTATTAAAAACTTCTGAAGATCATCATTGCAATGATCATGTTTAATTAGCTATATTTGATGTACATGTTTTAGAAATTCACAAGGTTAATGAATATTTATGATTATATTGTGTTGAAGACTTTTTAAAAATGGGGTGCCTACCTCATTGAGGTTGAAAGTTGAAACAAGCCAATGATCAATGATGCCTGCCTGCTTGCTATTGAAGTTTCTTCCAAGTGTTTTAAAACCAATTAATGAAATAATCATACTTATATAAAACAACTAATTATCAAGTGCAAATTAAGTTACTACAAACTTTCGTTTTTTTATTTATAATGAATTTATAACGTTAAAAAGTCAAACTTTTAAAAGTAAACGTTAGAAAGTTTATAAAATTCATTTGTAGTGCATGTCATAAACTTAAACTTTATTATATTAAACACTTTATAGTTAAGGTAGAGGTTGCTCTGTCATGTTTCTTGTGAATGACACTAGCTATGAGGTCCTAGATGATCTTACCTACCCAACTTCCCTACCTCCATAATCTTTCATTATCTAATTAAATATACCTAACTTGACACCCCAATTTCTAGCTGTGCCACAAAGTGACTTGTATATAAAGTTAAATAAGTGTGGTCACCAAAACCAAAGAAACCTTTTCGATCAGTGGCGGTCCCAAATGCAAATGGTGGTTTATGTCATTTTTTTTTATTTCACATGATGCATACGTGAATAATTTAATTTTCATGTGGGATCTGAATACATATAATATTTTGGTTTGTCTATTTGCATATTGCATGTATTAATTATTGGGGTGCAGATGTGCCAGATAGTGGTTTAATTGTAAGGAAGCATGGATTGAGAAGCAATTTGTTCTCATGCCTTGTGTTTAATGAGTTGGAAGCGTTTAATCCAAGAGATCAACTGGCATTTGCATACGTGAGAGATGGAATGACTCCAAAGCTGAAGTTGAACATGTTTGATGTGGAGGTGTTCGAGCAGGTTGCTATGGAGTACAGGCACAGTCTCAATAAACTACCCAAAAGGATGATCAAAAGCCATCATTTTCTTGTTAATAGCACTAGCAGTTGCTCCAATTATCTTTCGAAAATGTGGACTACTACTCAATCTTATTATTGATTTTTGTACAAAACATGGGTGGTTAATTGGTTAATCACAAGTATTAAGTCTGACTAACGGTTAAGTAACAGAAGGACCTTTTTGATGTATTTCTGAAAAGTAAGGGACCATAGATTCTAAAAAAGCAAACAAGTTTAAAAAATTGATCTTTCCCCAAAACTTTGGGACTAAATTGATAATACCCCTAATTAAAATGATAACAATTCTAAACTACATGTCCATAAAAATAGCTAACTACCACTTATTAAAATTAGTACAAAAAATGAGTATAAATTGGAGTAAGATAACAAGGTTAATGTAAATATAAGTAACAAAAGCCATCAAATGAAAAACATGTTAACAATACTTGCATTTGTCCGTATAGGTGGTTTCGACGGAATCCGTCAGAAACTTAGGTTCACATAGTTAATTGGCTAGAAAAAATGATTATAAAATATTTATTAAAAAAAAAAAAACGCAATTCTAATGTAAATATAAGTAATAAGTCGATCAAATGATACAATACTCATATATAATACCCATTATGACAGTTTAGATGGATTCGGTTTGAAACTGAATCCGTCAAAATGCCAAAACTCTACTTTTAATAGTTTAAATACGAAAAAAAAAAAAAAAAAGAGTATAAATTGGACTAAGATAACAAGTTTAATGTAAATATAAGTAACAAAAACCATCAAATGAAAACATGTCGACAATACTTGCATCTGCCCATTTTGGTGGTTTCGAAGGATTCGGTTTCAAACCGAATCCGTTGAAAACTTGGGTTCACATAGTTATGATTGAAAAAAGTAGTATAAATATGCTAAAATCACAAAATTAATGTATATATAAGAAGCAGGTCGATCAAATGATATAATACACTCATTTAGGTACCCATTATGACAGTTTAGACAGATTCGGTTTCAAACCAAACTTTTCAAAACGCTGTAACTTTGGTTCTCATATTTTAAGTACATAAAAGAAGTATAAATTGGACTAAGATAACATGTTTAATGTAAATATAAGTAACAAAAACCATCAAATAAAATCATGTATATAGCTCTTATTGGTGGTTTCAACGGACTCAGTTTGAAACCGAATTTGTTGAAAACTTGGGTTATCATAGTTAAGCTAGACAAAATGAGTATAAAATATTCTAAAAAAACACTATTCTAATGTAAATATATGAAATAAATCGATCAAATGATACAATACTCACATATAAGTACCCATTATGATAGTTTAGATGGATTTAGTTTGAAACCGAATCCGTCAAAATGTTGAAACTCTACTTTTAATAGTTTAATACAAAAAAATGAGTATAAATTGGATTAAGATAACAAGTTTAATGTAATTATAAGTAACAAAAACCATTAAATGAAAACATGTCAACGATACTTACATTTGCCCATTTTGGTGGTTTTAAAGGATTCGGTTTCAAACCGAATCCGTTGAAAACTTGGGTTCATATAGTTAAGATTGAAAAAAGTAGTATAAAATATGCTAAAATCACAATTTTAATGTTTATATAAGAAACAAGTCGATCAAATGATACAATACACTCATTTAAGTACCCATTAGGACAGTTTAGACGGATTCGATTTCAAACCAAACCTTTCAAAACACTGAAACTCTGGTTCTCATAGTTTAAGTACCGAAAAGAAGTATAAATTGGACTAAGATAACAAGTTTAATGTAAATATAAGTAACAAAAACCATCAAATGAAATCATATATATGGCTTTTATTGGTGGTTTTGACAGACTCGATTTGAAACCGAATCCGTTGAAAACTTGGTAAGCTCACTACTATAGAAAAGGTGAAAGAGATCACTTAATACAGATCGTTTTATGAAAAAAAAAATGATCTCTTTTACGAAATGATCACGTAAAATAAATCACTTAATTTAAAAGTGATCTTATTTTATAGAAGGGTTATTTAAATAGATCAATTTATGAAAAGTGATCATTTTATCGATGCTTTGCTCACTTATATTAAATCTCTCTCTCTCTCTATCTACTTTTATGATCATCTCCCTACATCAAGATTCTTTTTATTTATTTTTATTAAAGTCTTAATCTTCTTAACAATTGTTTGTGGCTTTAAGTCGAGGCTTTTTTTTTTTCTCTTCACTTCGCAGTTATGTTTTGCTTTGAAGAAGTATCAACATCACAAAAAAGGTATGTTCTAGGGTTTTCTTCTTTTTATTATTTTAATTATGTAAGTATATATTTTTGTATCTTGATTTCAAATGTGTGAAATTGATAATTGATAAATGAATATTTCTAGGGTTTTTTTTTTCAAGATTGGAAACTCAAACTCTAGTAATCATTACTTGGAAACAATAATTTCAACAAGGTATGACACTTATTTCATCTGATATTTCTAAATATATTTAGAGATAATACATATATTTGAAGTAATTTGGTATATATTTAAAGAGAAAATTGAAAAAGTGCATGTTTGTAGTTGTTAGATTTTAGTTTTATATATTTCATATCAGTACCAATTAATGTGCACACCAATTGTTTGATAAAATGTTCCTATAGAGCTAAACATTATATCGGCATATATGCAATATATATATATATATATATATATATATTCATATTCAAAGTCTGTCATACAATTCCAAAAGTAAGTTCTACTGTTAATTTTTTTTTTTTTTTTGGAAATGTGTTAAAAAAAAAATTTATTGATATTTTTTTGTTACTTCTTGTAGTTTTTGAGAATGAAAATTTTATTATTTTAATATATATATATATATTTTTTATTTCCATTTACTAGTAAAAGTAGTTTATTTTAATATTTTTATATAAGTTGTTATAGTATCATATTAATTTTAAAATGTATATGTCAAACCATTTAAAGAAAATTATGAGGATACAGAACATTGCGATTACAACAACATTCAAAGCAACAAAAAAACTTATGTTAATCATTTCATTATACTTTTTTTTTTTTCTCAAAAGTTCTTATTCCTGTTAATCATTGTTGTATTTTATGTTATGCAAATTCATAAGAAGTCTTCTTATACAAAGAAGATATTGATATTATTCAAGACGATAGGATTGAGCAAGGGATTGCAAATGAACATTGAAATATTGAACTTTGATGGAAAGCTATAGTGCATATGAACGTTCAATGTTGAAATTTGTTGAAAGTTGTAGTGTTGAACTTAGATGAATATTGTGAAGTGTTATTTATTTTTATTTATTTTATTTTATTTTTTGGTTTTGAGATGTCTTGTAAATTGGTTTGAATTTAATTGAATAAAGTTATTGAAAAAACAAATCAATTGTAATGTGAGTTTTTATGAATGAATGTTATTTTTTATTTTATTGTAATCATTGTAATATGATCAAAAACATTGAATTATTAGATTTTAATAAAAAAAATATTATATTTTGATAATAAATAATAAACAGATCATTCTTTTATGAAAAGTAAATATTGTTTAATGTTTTGAATAGTGATCACTTTTTTAATAAAAGTGATCTTTATTGGATATTACTAGATCACTTTTTAAGTGACCTCTACTAGAGATTATTTTTAAGATCACCTTAATAGAGATCGCTTTAAAAAGTGATCTCTATATAATTTCAGATCATTTAAAAAGTGATCTCTATCAAACAGTTGAAAAAATGAATATAAAATATACTAAAAACACTATTTCAATGTAAATATAATAAATAAGTTGATCAAATTATACAATACTCCTATAAGTAGTTAAGTACCCATTAGACTATAGAGTAGTTTAGACGGATTCAGTTTCAAACCGAAAACGCCGAAACTCTTATTCACATAGTTTAAGTACAAAAATGAGTATAACTTGGACTAAAATACAAGTTAAATTTAATTATAAGTAATAAAAACCATCAAATGAAAACATGTCAACAATACTTGTATTTTCCTATATTGGTGGTGACACGAGTTAAAGCTATCCGCAATCGTACGGGGCCAACACATGCAATATAGAGTAAGTAAAGTATCGTTCCCACAAGGATTGAGTTGTTAAGTATCGAAATTAAAAACAAACATCAGAAAGTTCACTAATAGATAAAATTCGTTTACGGTGCATGTCATAAAGTTAAACTCTAATATATTAAGCATTTTATGATTAAGGTGGATGTTGTTTTGTCATGTTTCTTGTGAATTGTGACACTAGCTATGAGGTTTTGGATGATCTTACCCAACTTCCCTACCTCCATAAAAGAAGTACATAAAAGAAGTATAAATTGGATTAAGATAACAAGTTTAATGTAAATATAAGTAACAAAAACCATCAAATGAAATCATACATATAGCTCTTATTGGTGGTTTTGATGGACTCGGTTTGAAACCGAATCCGTTGAAAACTTGGTAAGCTTGAAAAATGAATATAAAATATACTAAAAACACTATTTCATATGTAAATACAATAAATAAGTCGATCAAATCATACAATACTCCTATATAAGTAGTTACGTACCCATTAAAGTAGTTTAGATGGATTTGGTTTCAAACCGAATCTGTCGAAATGTTGAAACTCTTGTTTACATAGTTTAAGTACAAAAAATGAGTATAACTTGGACTAAAATAACAAGTTTAATTTAATTATAAGTAACAAAAAACCATCAAATGAAAACATGTCAACAATACTTGTATTTTCCTGTATTGGTGGTGACATGAGCTAAAGCTATCGGCAATTGTATAGGGCCGGCACATGCAATACAGAGTAAGTAAAGTATCGTTCTCATGAGGATTGAGTTGTTAAGTATCGAAATTGGTTAAGTCTACTACTATTTGGACAATCGAAAATTGGATGGTGGTGATTAACAAACAACTACAATTTAAATTAACTAAATGCAAATTAAACTATCAATTGATAATAAACTCAATTTTAGGAAACAAATGTGTTTTGAACTAGGGTTCCGCTTTCACCTAACCAATCCTATTGAACATTTGGGACCACCAATTCATTAAATCATGTAAGTGAAAGTGAAGACTTGCATTGACACTAATATAACCTCTATTCTCTCTCGACACTACAAGAAAATATATTTTCCATAACAACTCATTTACCACGGGCTAGAAAGGCTCGTTTAGGAAATTGACATTGACAACGGGCCTTTAAATGCCCATTGTAGATATAATCGTTATTTACCATAGGCCTTTAAATGCTCGTTGTTGATAATCGCGTAAATTTTTTTAACAACGGGTCTTTAAATGCCCGATGTAGATAATCTCAACATATTAACAACGGGCATTAAAGGTTTGTTGTAAAAATGATTATTTACAATGATCACATAAAGGCTCGTTGTAAAAGGTAAATAGAGGGAAAAAATTTTCAAAACTTTTCATTTCCCACTATTAACAAAAAAACATTTTATTTATGTACTTCTCCATTCTTTAAACAAAAAATTTGAAGATTTTCATCTCCCACCATGCCAATAACAAAAATATTTTATTTATACTTCTTCATTCTCTAAAAACCATCACTTTTTCCAAGTGATCACACTTTTGTCTCTTTCTTATTTAATCACTTTCTCTTTATTTTCTCCAAAATTTGTTTCAATTCCATATTTCTATTGCTTTGATTTTCTTGTTGTGTAATTAAAAATTAGTTCTATTATTTTGGGTTTATGTTCTTCTTCTCCTTTGTGTCTTACTCACTCTAACACATACATACACTTCATCTTCAAGATTTAAAAGGATAATAATTTTTATAGTTTGGTTTTTAAGATGTTTGCTTAATTAGAAAGAAATCATATTTTTCTTGGTACTTTGTTGTTGTATAAGGTAAGTTCATTTGTTTTATATATAAGTGCTATTAATTCTCTTATTTTTATATTATTCATAATTCTTAGTTTTTATGATATCATTTTGTTTCCATTATGTAAGTTGTAATTTTGGTTTTAGTTATTTTTTTTTATGAGTGTGATAATGGTTATTTCTTTGCTTTTTTTTAGATTTTTTTTTTCTTTTTAGGTAACACACAAGATTTCTACAAAAAAAATGTTGATATATAATTAGAGAAAGTATGGGTGAATAAAATGTGGATTCTAGAATCATTTAAATTTCTCCATAAAAAATCATATAAATTTCAATTTCAAAAAACAAAAATAAAAATCATAAAAATTTATATAATTTTCAGATGAACAAAATATGAATTCCCCCAATTTTTTTATTAAAAAAACGTGAGAGTTTCTAAAATCAATAAATTAATTTTTTTTTTAATAAAAAAATACTCATCTACCACAGGTAATGCCCATTGTAAGTAATTCATCAACAACAGGCAATGAACGTTTTCAATAACGCATCGACAACGAGCAATGCCTGTTGTAAATAATGATCGACAACAAACAATGCCAGTTTTCAGTAACGAATAGACAACGGGCAATGCCTGCTGTCGAAAAGCGCATTTTTCCACTACTGCTCCATCTATAGCGGTCACTATGCCCGTTGGCAATACACATCTACAACGGGCATTGCCCATTGTCGTTAAGTGTTTTTCTTGTAGTACGCGTAACAAAGGTAATATCCACATACACTTATAATCTATCTCTCAATGACTACAAGAAATGCATATGGACTTATTAAGATTAATGGCACACAAAATAGGTCATACATGAAAGCCTTGTGTATTTTTTTACCTTACTAAACATGCATTGGGCATTTTAATGAGCACATTGCATGCGTAGCCTTTCGATCCATAACATAACAACCAAAAAGCATTCAAATGATGGTCAATCACTCAAAATCATTGCAAACATAAAATCCCATTCAACAATCACAAGCACAACTCAATAAAATGGAGGTCTTTATTCAATAATTATGGAAAAGAGTCCATCTTGGCCCTATCTTAAGGAAATTAGTTCATGTTACAAAAGATAAACATACAAGATGTGCTTTTAGCTCTAAACATGATTATTACAAGAAATAAAGAGACAAGAGTTAAGAGGAAACTAATTGTGATGAAGCTCCCTCTTTTCTTGCTTGTTGTATTCTTCTCTTCAATCTCCCCTTCAGCTCCTTTGCCCAAAGATGAAGTGTTGATGGTGAATCTAACGTTGGATGGTGAGGGTTTTATGTTTGATGGAGGGAATTGTGTAAAAGTGTGTTCTTATGTTCCTTTGGCTTGAGGACATCATCTCCTCCTCCAATAGGAGTCATCATAGGTGGAACGTATCCATCTTCAACCGCCATCCATGCCCTATCATGGATTTGGCATAAGTACGCTTCCATCTTCCCCTTCCATGAGGAGTAATTATCGTTAGTGAGCAATGGTGGCTTCACGCTCGACGCTCCCTCTTTGCTCATCCCAAAATCACTCATAGTGTTTGGATGAATGCAAATGAGATGAATGCAAAATGTATGAAGAAATCAAACAATCACACAAAATGCAAAACATACCAAAATGAGTTAGGATCACCTAAGTATATCTAGGAACCCGCTCTGATACCAATTGAAACAAATTAACGGTGTGTATTTAATATTAATCTAGAGGGGGGTGAATAGATTTTAAACGATTATTACCAATTTTCGCGTTTAGTCAATATTCATGAAAATACCCCAACTAGTCAATATAAACAACAAGTGTAATATGGCGAAGAAATATAAACAACACTTGAAGTATACGTGGAAACCCAACCACTGGGAAAAACCACGGGCTGTTATGTACACCACACACAAACCTCGAATCCACTAATTGCGATAGCGTATACAACCTAATCCCGGTTTGATGGCCTAATCCCAGCCAATATCCCACTACCACTACCTATTGGCCTTTAAAAGTGGACATAGTCCAATTGCTTATGATTTAAGCTACCTAATCACGATAGCAACATAAGACTTACTTCTTTAAGAAGAGATGATAACCCTAAGTGAATATATGATGATATTCAAGGAGCAAATAAAGCTAGATAACCTTAGATGCTTATCTAGGATAATGAATTAACAATTAATACAATCCTAGATATCAATAACTAAATGACATGTTTATAAAGATTAGCTAAATATAGATTATGGCAATCCTATAAAGCTATCAAAATACAACCCTCAATCAATACACCACAATCAATCTCTATTTTGTATTTAGAATATATTGTAAGAGCATACAAATGATAAAAGAGATGGCTTGATAAGAAAGGCACTAGTTATGTAAGATAATAGTGAAAACCTTACCAAGCAAGATGTGATGTTGCTAAACCATATATGGATGCATTCTATATGGTCATAGATGATGCAAGATGATCTTTGATGCATAAAAGAAAAGCTTTGAGTGTTTAAAGGTGAGTTCTTGTGAATTTTTCTCTTGAAATATTTTCAAAGTAAAAAATATGATTTTGGAACTCTTAGAACTGACCTAAAACAAAAGAGGTATATATATAGGGTGTCAAAATGAAGTGACATCGTTTTGATAAGTTTCCTTAAAATTTACCTTAACCACCTTACACTCGCGGTTGTAAGGTGGTTCACCTAGAAAATGAAGAACAAATTCTTCATGACCGCTCTATGCGTAGAGCGAAAATCAAGCGAACAAGGGGCAGTTGCTCTCGAGGATTTTGAGAGCCGCTCTACACCCACTCTACGTAGGGCGGTTCACATACGACAATTAAATCAACCAATGGCACCGCTCTACGTAGGGCTGTCGTAGAGCTCTTGAAAGGTGGTTGTACAACACCTGAAGGACAGTTGTACAGCACCCCCTACAAAAATGATGCATCCTAAGCCTAATCATGGCATGGCATTTAACACACAATATGCAATCAAATTAAACATGCAAGAAGAGAGATTAATGAACATTAATGCACACATAATAAAGACACACAACATATAAGAATAAGAGTTATGTGTGTGTGTTGAGTGTGTGCAACTACATCTCTTCAAAGCAAGTAAGCACTTAGAAATTTACCTTTGAAGTGCTTGTTCTCTTGATGTCTTGAAAGGGACTTTGTGCTTGAATCTCAATCACCTAAACTACCCTTACATTTAAACCCCAACATTTGGTTTGTCCACGAAATAAGCCAATCAACAAATGCGAATCCTTACAGGGACTCTCCGCAACTCAAGTCAGTATCTTGTTCGATACTAATAAGATAAGGAATAGAGAATAGCAAGCCATATTTGTTCGATATGGTCGAATCGAGGAATTGATCGATTGAAGATTTGGTCGAGGTTGATATTCGAGCAAATTGGTTGTCTAAAGGATCTGGTGAATCGCTTTGTTCGACTATTATTGATGAAAGGTTGAGGTCGTCTTTGTTCGACGTTGGTGATCTCGAATCGACCAAGTGATGTACTAGTAATTAATACCGGAGGAACACTACCGTAATAAATGTAAGTGAACTTAGAAAAGAATTGAGAGGTTTTCAGAACTTTCACGTAATAATCAGAATTTCAGGACCCTATTCTTTGAGAAAGGGCGTGTTATTTATATGAAGACTAGAGACCCTCAACGACTCTCCCCTTCAAGTGAGTGTGGATCAATGAGATTTTATTTGCCCATTTTGGTTCGTTTGAACCTGGCAATAAATTCAAGCATTTTAGGATGTGTGAAACGTCCCATCTTAATTGTTTGATTTATGACTCGATTTGACCACATGATTGACTTGCTTTAATGGCTTGTGGGCCCATTTTCAATGGGTCCTTTGGAACATTCAACCTTTGATAATGGGCTCGTTTAATTGGGTGAGAGGCCCAATTTTGACCACTGCAGCACCGAGTGTAGAAATGGAATTATCATTGGTTTTGACGGATTCGGTTTGGAACCGAATCCGTTGAAATCTTAGGTTCTCATAAGTAAGCTATTAGGTTTTTGGTCTGTATTGGCATAAATTCTATATCAAAACAATGTTTCACTTGTATTGATTAGTTGTCTTAGGTTGATGATGATTCAAGCTTCAAGGAAGATTTGGCAACCTTTCATGCAAGACGGTGTCTTTAAAGAGGAATATGTTTCATTGTTCAACAAAGGTATATTTAGACCTCACTCTTCTTACAAGGCATAGGCACACACACACATTGCATCCATATGTGTTCTTGCATTTTTATGCTCAATTAGTATAACACATTCACACACTTGCTATTGTATGCTCATGCATTAGAACTAAATTGACAAATTTTGTGAATTGCATGTTCTATGACTATATCTAGAAAAAGGCATACATGTGTGTTCTTGTGTTTGTTTGTTTGTTTGTGTCTTTGTGTTATTGGACTTGAATTTGATCTTATATTATTCCTTATTAGTTTCAGTTGTTTTGGTTATTCATTCATTAGTTTTCAAGTTCCGAGTAGGATATTACGATACTTTCCGTTCTCTTACAATGCATTGTCTTCGTCTTTGTGTATCTAGTCAAATTGATAACCTTTGGTCAAATTTCCATAGTCTTCTTTATGCGTGAGGGAGTCACGGATCACAATTCGAAAATGGATTCGAATTCAAAGTTCGGAAGCTGAAATACGGTCTAAGAACAAGAGAGGAACGCGAGAGAGGCGAGAATGGCTAAGGGCCATTTGCACCTCTTCCTATGAGAGGCGCGTGAGCCTCACATGAGGCTCATGCGCCTCTTACGGGATATAGAGGTGGCACACCTCAATTGGTCATCCAGTTCCCTTTCCCTCTCCTTTAAGAGGGTGTATTGGTTCATGATTTTATTAGACAATTGAGACTTTTAAGATTTTTTAAAAGTCTTGAAGTATTGGATCCAGACTTCTAAGATTTTTTTAAAAGTCTTATGGTATTGGATTGAGATTAAAACTTTTAGGATTTCATGACAAAATGAATTTTCCAGACTTTTTCAACGATATATATAAATAGCTTCACCCAAAAAATGTATTGCCCTCTCCCACAATACTTTCCTGACTTTTTTTTTTCACTATCCCCCAACATCAGCTTTGTCTTTGCGATCTCCGCCCTCGACATCAGCTTCTCAAATCTTTGCCATATTCTTTTCTTATTCTTCTTTCTCATCTTCAACTTCCTCAACTTCCACACTAGATCTTATTCCCAAATCACTCTATTTATTTTTTTTACTTTTGCTATGTCTAGATGGAATGTTGAATTCTTTAGCTATGTCAAAAGCATCAATACCAAACATATCAATAATTAAAGCAATTAATCTAGTTTTTGTAACTAATGACATTAAACATTGTGAATTGAAGAATGAGAGCGAATAATTGTGCGTGACAATTTGGTTTCCACTTCTAACTTCCTCATCGAAGTGAACAGAAGGAAGAAGTAGATAGTCCATACCTTGTGGAAGATTTTCGAGAAGGGTTTTGAGAGCTTTTGGTATCGGCAAGATTGTGGGTACTATAAAGGTGACTGAAAATTCATGGCAGAGAACAAGTTGTTTAGCTAACTCAAAGAGTGGGATGAGGTGACCCATCCTTGGACTCGGCATCATAGATATGTGGTGTTTCTCTTCTGTCATTGTTGTGATAGATGCAAAGACAAACAAGTTAGCTAGCTAAAGATATATTGAAACGAATAGGAGAAGAAACCGAAGAAAGTAAGAAACCAATTATTGCTGTGATGGACGATCTTGATAAAGTTTATTCATGGATGGACGATGTGTAGTTAAAATAAAGTCAAAAAAGTCTTGAAATAAAGTCTAGATAATCTTAAAAGTCTCGGAATAAAGTCCAAAGACTCTTTCAGAATCCTAAAAGTCTAATCCATATAATCCTAATAGTCTATAAAGTATTGTAAATCTATAAAATCCTTGCACCCAAAAATTGTCTATTAAAATCCCAATCCAATACACCCACACCCACACCCCCCCAATGTCACTTTTCCCTCCCATTTCATTTAAGAAGAAAATTTGAAAAATAAAGAGTGCATAAATTTTCTCTCCAACTTTCTCAACTTTCAAACACCATAACTTTCTCAATTTTCATCCGATTTGAGTGATTCAATTTGGAGAATCTTTTTATTGAAGTTCCCTACCTTCTCCAAGTGACTTTGGAGCCATTTGATCAAGTTTTGTGGTGGCTCTACACACAAAACCGAAACTGCAAGAAAATTGTCAAGGTATTGTTTCATCTTTGAATTTTGATCTTTCAAGCCTTCAATTACCTTGAGTTTTCTTCTTCTATATGTATGTGTTACATTGAAAAATGCTATTGAGAATGAGAGCATCAATTATAAGCTAATCTAGTCTAATTAGAGACTTGAATTCTAGATATCTAGGTTTTCACATGTTTGTGAGTTATATTGTGATTAACTTATCATCTAGGGATATTTGTGTTTTGATTGACTTCTTTCATAATTGAAAGCCTTATCATGTGCTAGGATCCATTAGTTGAACAAATCTAGGATTTTGTATTTAGAGCTAATTAGTATTTAATTGATTATTGTGTATATACTTGCTAGGATATTCTTTGATCATATCTTTTGAATCTAGCATGTTTGTGTATGTTTTTAATATCTAGAATATGTGCTTCATGTATATAATTTATTCAAGTGTTAGCTTCATGAATGAAACTAGGAATTACATGTGTTAGGTGTTTCACATGCTCTAAGTTTTAATTCATGTTTTGTAACTATACAATTTTGACTTATGTTCTAACATGATTATATTTCCATAGAATGTATTGATCAAATGTTCTATGTTGAGTGCTTGTTTGCATCATTTACATTCATTGATTACACTAGGAAGTCCTTATAAAAAGCTTAAAGTCTTAGATAGGACAAGTGGTCTGGATAATCAAGTAAGGAAGTCTTGGTTAGGACAAGATGTCTGGATAACTAAGCAAAAAGTCATGGTTAGGATCGGGAAGATCCGGATAGCTATGCAAGGGAGGCTTTCTATAGACATGAGTGTCTTGGATAGAAAGTTGTCTATGACATTGGTAGGTCCGGGATATTGATTAGACATAGAGTCCAATAGAGAGTGTTACATGGGATGTGTTTTCACTCTTGAAGAATTTCTAATCTATTAATGGTGTTGCGTAGACATAGACTTCAATAGAAAGTGTTTTCACACTTTTGAGGAATTTCTAATCTACCAATAGAGTTGGGTAGACATAGAGTCCAATAGGAAGTGTATCATAAGTTGGTCACTTTTGAGAAATTTCTAATCTATCATCCAATTAATATAGTACCCAGTGGTTGTAGTTTTAGCCCGTGAATGTTTCCTCTTCGGAGGTTTTACCATGTTAAAAAATCTCTTGTATTAATTCTTCATATCTCTATCTTTTATATTTGTATATGTGTATGGTTGAATCTTGTTTCATGATCCTCACTTCTAGATATATTTGTAAACAAGATTATATAAAGTGTGAGATGTAAGCACATCATTTGATCAAAACTGTAAATATCATTCTTTTGTATATTGACTTATTTGTATATAATCATATTTTGATTAGTACTTGTCCATATTAACCACATTTTTATATTTCATAAGCTTGAAACAATGAGTATAAAATATACTAAAAACACAAATTTAATGTAAATATAAGAAATAAGGTGATCAAACGATACTAATTTAATCTCGGATTCCTGACTAGACCCGAAACCAGTTATCCTAGGTTACGAAAATTAATTTTTGTGCTAATTGTTGCATCCAGGAAATTGCGCCCATACTTCCAATCTCATGCCATCTCTTTTGTGATCGATCAACCACTGAGGCAAAGCTTCTAAAAGCTCGACATAACAAGAAGAATGATGATTTGGGCCTTAGAGCTCACCTAATTCGACATTCAATATGAAGTCATGTGTGCTGTGAAAGGTCAGGCCATAGTAGATTTCCTGATAGAGTTTTCTAAGGACCTCAACAAACCAATCCCGTAGTCGAAGGAGCTTGGACCCTAGCAAAAAGAGCCTGAAGACACCCGGAAGCCAACATCTCCTTACTGGGTGTTAAACATAGATGGAGCCACGAAGTTAAAGAGGAGTGGAGCTGGATTGCTTCTCATTGATCTAGAAGGCGATGAGCTGCAATATTGCATCAGGTTCAGTTTCAAAGCTACAAACTGTAGAACCTAGGGTTACAGATCGCGCGGTAGAAGGGTTTTAAATTTTTTTTAATGCAACCATAAACTAAGCCATTTGTACATTAATAATCAAAATACAATAAGAAGGAGATGAAGCTATTTCATACCAACGTTTGTAGACTCCTTCTTCTATTCGATCTGCTTCCTGGTTTGAACCACAAAATCTTCCTAGCTATCACCCGGGATTGGTAACGGCGTGTGGACTCATCACGGTACTCAGGAACTTGAATGGAGGTTGAAGAAGAAAACACAAAAAAAAAACAACTCTTGTTGTTTGTATATGTTAGGTTCGGCCACCAAAGAAGAAAGCTTTTTTAAAAAATCTATTTTTCTTTTCTTTTCTTTTCTTTCTAGTTGGCCACACCCTTGTTTCCCTTATCTTCTTCTCACGTTTTTGTGTTAGGTTCAACATATATATATATATATATATATGTATATATATATATATATATTTAAAATAAACTAATCACTCAAATATTTTAAGATATCTAATATCTTTTAAAGATATTAGTTTATTTGATTTGATTTGAATTCAAACTCTTTTAAATTCAAATTTAAATATTTAATTTAATGAAAATAAAATAATCAACTTATCTTATCTTCGTTCAAAATTAAATATCAATCAACATCCTCCATCTAATGATTAATTACACAATTAAATAATCTAATTATTTAATTAACATAATCATTAATATTCATTAATTAAATAATCTCATTAATCAATTCATTCCCGAATAGACACATGTCACTTTCGTAACACAATTAATTGGACAATCCAATTAATTAACCGTGACCCTTGTTACCTTTAATCTAACGGGTTAGCAATGGGACCTAATGGACTCACAGTATTTTGAGCTCCAATAATCCTTAGAAATAATTAATTAAACTCTTTAATTAATATTTCATGATTATTAACTTCGGTGATATTCCATTAAAAATCTGAAGTTGTACTCTCTCAACTGTAGATGTTTTTACACAAATCAATAACATTCAGTGTCCATCGATATAACTATTACATATGGTATGATCCTCCACAAGTAGTTCATAATTAGAGTTGGGTCATAATATCCGTTATATCCCTCAAATTATATCTTTCCATTATGTACCATTGATTCTCTAATGAACAATGAATCCTACATTCTTTACGGAGTTAGGAGAGCGCTCATATTGTTTAAGCCCTGAATCAACCCTTAAGAGAACTACTATCTACTTCTTACAAGAAGGAATGGATTCCTCTATTGTGTACAAACCTTCCCAACCATAAGCCAAACTGAGATTCCAACATACGAAGCATATTGATCGGGAATGTAACTCCGATCCCACCCATGGTATATCAAAAACCACGATCTAACCTGAAGGGGTCGATAAGACACTCAGGATTAAGATCACCCATATATAGCCATCTTTTGTCGATATATATATGAATATCATCATGTAACATATCTTATTGCGAGATACATATAGATTGTGGCCCAGTCCTATATGATAACATCATACAAGGTACATCCATTCTCATATCACCATATGAATGATCCACGATAAGATCATCATACAATATGGAATGGACCGCAGCTGTAAATTAACCACAAATAAAGTTATTTGCTATCTACAGACTCTTTAGATTGCTCGTTTCAAACTGAATCCATCCGTATATAACATTCATATACCCAGTTTGAAATTACATCTAGCAATCTTAGATGTTAAGTACACATGTTATATATAAATGTATAAGACAATTTGAATGAATAAACTACTTCTTTTATTTATGTTCAATTCACATTTACAAATTATAAGCTTTAGGGCAATAAACCCCAACACAAACAACGAAGCAGAGTATGAGGCATTGCTTGCTGGATTGTGGATGGCTCACAAGCTGAAAGTATAAAACCTCCTGGTCAAAAGCAATTCACAACTTGTGGTGAATCAAGTCAATAAAAAGATTCTAAGCTCGAGGAGATAACATGGCCACCTAAATAGCAAATGTACTCAAGTTATTGCCTATTTTTAACACATTTGTGATGAAGTAGATTTCAAAGAAAGATAACAGCAAGGCAGATGCCTTAGCAAAGATGGCCTCCAACAACGATCAAGCCCTACCAAAGAATATTCTATTGCAACTTATATTTATAAGCCATGATTGGATATCGAAAAAGAAAGAAACAAGAAGAAATTAAGGTGCGGTGAAAGTGAAGACAAGAATTTTAACAAGAGATAGAGCAGAGAGAGTTTGAGTTGGAATAGAAATGTTCTTAGTAGCGAGAAAGCTACATATTTATATCAAGATGAATCACCTAGCCGTTACAAATGGAAATTTGAAAAGATAGAGTTGATGATCTTCTAATAGTCAAGAGAGATAACTGAGCAGTCATGTCAGCTACAGGGCTTCCAATGGCTACTTTTCTTTTCCTTTCTTTGTCCTACCAACAAGGAAAACTTATCCCACGAATGACTAGCTCGTTAGATACCTTTATTAAGGAAGACCTCGTGAGAAAATCTAAGTGCCAAAGAAAGGTACAATCCTCGGACCATGTGTCTTTTGATAATCCCCGATGTTTCACTGGTTTATCTTCGAGGACCAGGTGGACTTCTATTGATGACAAAATGTTGTCAACATTCCTAACCTCAGAATACCAGAAAGTTTAAGCAGCTCGCGGAGAGTTTTCCACTTGGATCACCTTCTAATGCACAATCCCAAGGTAATTTCCTTTCAAATATAGAAATCGAATGAACCACATAGCTTATAGTTTGACACTTAGTCCCAGCTGAAAGCCAATCTTGATTTCATAGCCAGACAAAGAAGCGGCATGACAAGTCAAGACGAGCTCTCCTCCTCAAAGCTAGATGTGTAGTCAAGGTCAGTTTTATTTGATGTCCTTGTGTAAAAGAATGAATTTGGACAAACAGGACGTCTACATACACTACAGATTGCAACCTGAAATAAAAGATAAAGTTGGTTGAGAGTTTTAAAGAACCAGGATTCCACTCTCACTGTTTGAGTTATGTTAGAAGTTCACTAGCATAAGGACTCTTGCTGAAGCCGAACTCTCCAGCTCGTCTAAAGCTCATACGTGTCCCATTCCATTAGCAAACATATAGACATAGGCGAATTGAATTAAATAGTAAATCCATTATGGCAAGGTTTGTCTAAAATGACATGGATTCACTCATTAAAACAAGGGGTCGCCCCACGATCAACAATCAACAAAGAAGTGGGTGATAGGAGGCAGGCAGTTATCCCATATGAATAAGCAAGCATAACCACTCGGCCACCACTAATTAATGAAGAAAGCAACTCTCACAATCTTTAAGGTGGAAACAATGGTTAAAAAACCACCAAAAGGTAGACTTGATGTATAAAAAGGGTGGATTAGAACATGAAAGAAACTATGATCAATTGAATACAAGAAGAGCACTTCCATTTTCTTTTTTTTTTTACCGATGTTTTCAATTATTTTGATTGCAATTGTATGTTATGAATGCCTTATATTATTCATTATGTATAATTGTTCTTAGTTTAATACCTGTCCTTTGAATACAAAGACAATATCCCATGTATCATCATCTTTCCAACCTTTTCAGGAAAGTACTTTAGGTTGATCTGAGACGGACCCTCAAACAAGATCTACCTCGCAGAATCTGGTTAATGAATTTTCATCGTTAACAAATGCAAAAAGAAAAAAAAAATCTTTTGACAAATCTACACCTGAAATACATATTTTCAGGTACTCAAACTCACAATCTCAATGATGTGGCTGTAATAGATATATATCACTAAACCAATCTCAACTCAATTCATAACTGTTTTGAGTTGCGAAATCCCATAATTAAATTTGAGGTTTTTGACTATATCGAAAAATTTGATATAATTTAAAAATCTCAAATCAAATATTAATTTTTATAAATTCATTCATCATCACTTTTTTTTCTTCATAAAAATCATATTTAGATTTTATCATAAACACCACTTAAATTTTGTTAAATAGATGATTTCATCTTTCTTGTTCTTTCTTTTTTTGAAAAGAGATGATTTCATCTTTGATTCTATAAGGTCCTTAATTTGTATTGACTTGATTTCATTGTAAAACATTCTTTATTTGTAATGGTTAGTTGCTTAGATGATTCTTGGTGAAAAGAAGTTTCAAAGGAGACAAGCAACTTCTCATGTAAATATCGTCTTCAAAAGGAAAATCGTTTATATGGATGCTAGGGTATCAAGTTACTTCTTCCTCTTGCAAGACGTAAACGCACACATACACAATTCATTCATGTGTGTCCCTGCATTGTTTTATAAACATTTGGTATAACACATTCACATATATTTAAGTATGCACATGCATTGGTCTCGTATTGACAAACATTGTAGATTTTCATGTTTTATGACTATTGCTTAGATATGACATACTTGTGTGACATTGTATTTATTTGTTTGTGTTTATTGTATTTTGGACTTGAACATGATCTCTTATGATTCCTTATTGAGTCCTGGTCATTTCGGTTACTCATTCATTAGGTTTCGAGTCCAAACGATATAGCTACGCCACTTTGCGTTCTCATTCATTGAGTTGTCTTCGTTGTCATTTTCCGAGATGAATTCTCAACCTTTTTTGTAAAGTTTTGTAGTCTCCATTATGCATGATGGAGTCACAATTCGTAATTCGAAGATGGATTTAAAATTGGAGTTCGGAGGCCTGAATACAGAAGAAGAACGCAAGAGGTACGGGAGAGGAGCAAGATTGGCCAAAGGCCAACCTTTGTGTGCCACGTGTGCCCCATGGCCAGAGTGCCTCCCTGCCCACGTGTGGCACACGCGCCCCACATGTGGTGCTAACGTGGCACTCTTCAATTTGGTGCATCCTTCCCTCTCTCTCTTTCTTTTTTTAAAAAGCATCCTCATTCCCTCCAAATAATAACTTGAAGAAAATTGAAAAGAAAATTTCTATAGAATTCTTCATGATTTTAGTTTTCCTATTTCGATCATAACTCTCTCATGCGAACTCGAAATCGAGTGATCCAAAAGCCAAAAATATTGTTCTTGAAGAGAGCTAAAAACCTCAAGTATTTTCATAATCATTTGAGTTTCTGATTTTTCAGTCTGTGACTCAAGTGTTGTATGTGAAACTTCTTCTTCTTACTTTCTCTTTTGATCATCTCTTTTAATATTCCTATTTGATTGATGAAATGTATTAAGAAGAATGTTAGATCACATTCTAGGTTTGTTTGATTGTTTTTTTTTTTTGTTGAGTTTTAGTCTTGTGATCTCATTTGAACATATTTTACTAAACTTGACTTATCTTGAAATTGATTCTAGAAATGATATATATGATGTGCATCATGATATTTTCTAGGTTTAATTTCATGATCTAAGAACTAATGTTTTTGTGATATATTGAATATTCTCATCTTGTTCTTATTGATATACATGCCTTGATTTCTAGGTACATTTGTGATTGTTTATTGAAAGCATATCCTAAAATATGTCTAAGCATGTTCATAGAGTTTGATTGATCATCTTGCTTTATTTGTCTTATGTTTGCATTATTTGCATCACTTAGATCATTGCCTTGTGGAAAAGTTGAAGTCTCTTGTTAAGGTGAGTGAAGCCTTGATTTAAGCAAGAAGACATGGCTAGGAAAGTGTTCCGAATAGCCAAGCACAAAGTCTTAGTTAGGATCAAGAGGATCCAGATAACTAAGCAAAAGTCTTAGCTAGGAGTTTGGTACTCCAGATGGTTGAGCTAGGGAAGCTTGACTAGGATCATTTGTGATCTAGATAGCTAAGCAAGGAAATCTTCCTAAAGGCTGGAGAGCCTTGGATAGGGAATTGCTCTCTAGATGTGTAGGACATATATTGGATAGAGAGTAGACTAGGTGGTTCACGAGGCCTTGAGGGTAGATTATGAGTTGATAGCTTATGGTGGATATCATTCGTTGATAGCCTTGAGTGTGTAAGTCCTTTTCATATAGTGGTTATCAACCCGTAGATGTTTCCTCTTTGAGGTTTACCACGTAAAAATACTTGTGTCCATTTTTTGCTCTACTTTTTATTATCTTCCATATCATGTATTAATTGTATCTCTTGTATATTGATTTTTACATGTATTGACTCATACTATACAATTGTTAAATCATATCAAGTGTACATTTCATTCTTGTAATCCGCAAATTTTGAAGTTGGAAGAAATTGAGACTATACCTATTCACAACCCCCCTAGGTATAATATACACTACATCTCTCTAGGGAATTTCAGATTCAATAGTATATAAGAGCATCTCCAATGCAATGCTATTTTAATGTGACAATGCTATAATTTAGCACAAAGTAAAAAAAAACATACTCTAATGCAATGCTAAATGCTGTGTCAAATTTGGCATATGCTATTCTTTGTGCCAAACATACTCCAATGCAATGCTAAATGTTATGTCAAATTTGGCATATATTATTCTTTGTGCTAAATTTGGCATAAAGAATAGCATATGTCAAATTTGGTATAACAATAAATGTTGTTTTTTTAATTACAAAAATACCATTTTATAATTGTATTGAATACATTAATTGTTACTTTTAAATTTTAAATAATAAAAAGTATTATGTAAATTGAATGCATTACGACTTTTAAATTAAAAAAAAAAATAGCATTTTAAATAGAATTATTCATTTGAGTACAATGTTAAAATGATGTACCAAATACGTCTTTTACTATTTTTTATATCAAATTTAGCATTGATATGACATTGATATATATATATCAGAGATGGTCTAAGCTACATACTTATATTATTGACACTTTGCATTCAAATAGTGTGTTTCTTTAATCATAACAATTAAAATAAAATAAAAATAAAAATACTAATAATAATACATTAATAAGTTAATAACGTCATACCCTTCGCGTTCTTATGCCCATTGTCATTCAACCAACACCATACACTAGATCTGGTAAGGTTTCGGTTCAGTTTCGGTTTCAGTTCTAGGTTTAGATAGAACTGGAACCGACGGTTCTGAACCGGTTTTTTTTTTAATAAAAAAAATAGACTTCTAAGTTACTAAGTTGTAATTGTAAATAAAATAAAATATACAAATGACTAATTACAAAATAAAGTAAAATTCATTGGGTTGAGAATTAGGTGACTGCATTGGGTCACCCAAGTATTTCCAAATAAAATAAATTGCAAATAAATGAAATTGGAAACTTAGTAATTGGCTAATTGGAAATAAAATTAATTGCAAATAAAATAATTATAAAATTAGAATTAGAGAATAGAGAGAATGAGAGGAAATTGGTGTGAGGAAAACTGAAGCGGTGGGGGGAGGAATGCATTTATAGATACAAAAAGAAAAAAAAAATTTAAGGGGTAACCGTTGGAGGCCCAACGGCATGCTGAGACTTGGGCCTCCAACGGTCAACCCAAAAAAAAAAAAAATTAAAAATTAAAAATTAAAAAGGCTGGAACAGGAACCAAACCGTCAGTTTCATTCCGGTTTTGAAAAAATTGGAACCAGAACCGGTCTCCCCCGGTTCCGATTACGGTTCCTGAATCGAAACCGAAAAATCGGTCTCCCCCAGTTCTGGTTACAGTTTCTGAACTGAAACTGTGACTAGTCTCTTTAGTGACACTCGTAATAGGACGAGGTCGGAGAGTAGCACAATGGTAAGTAAAGTTCGTTCCCATAGAGATCGAGTGATCAATTACAGAAATTGATTAGCATAGATGTTATTCAAACAATCATAAAAGAAAAGTTTTCTAATTAAGCAAATTAAACTAAATTAATATAATGTTAAAAGCTATTGTGAAAGATAAATAACAAGAAATAAATACAAGTGTAATAATGGAGAGAAATATGCTAGGACTTGACTACACCCCACCCTATATTGACTTCCATTCTGGACTCAAATACTCACCCAAATCATGCTCGTATAATTCACAGATTTATGCACCCTAATATTAACCTACAATCTCGATCGAGTAGAATAGATTACACCCAAAATCATACCCAAGCCTATATCTCAATTACTCGGAATATATGAATGGGTTCGTTAAGGATATTGGTGCACTAAACGAATCCTATACGCTAGCCTAAGTAGGTCTACTTTTCTAGACATGCATAGAGGATATTTTATCGAGCACGTGGTGTGCGTCTCCAGTTAGTACATAACACACCACAAAAATCATTCAAAATGAGATCAATCAATTGAAAGCTTTAAGCACACTAAAATACCCATACAAACCACACTTGTACAAAATGAATAAACAAAGGTCAATACATATAGATATTCAAGAGTAGGGTTTCATCATATCCTAGCAATTAATATTTAGCTCATCTCACAAAGTATAGCCATACGATATATTAAATCAATTAAATACATGACTATGTAAAGGAAAATAAAGAGAATTAAGATTAGAGAAAACTAATGAGATCTTCTCTTCTTCCTTTGCCCCTCTCTTCAACTCTCTTTTGGTTCTAAAAAATGGAGTGATGGTAAATGTGGTAAAGAGAAGTGATGGGTGTATGTGTGGGTGGAAGAGATATTGGAATGAGAGGGTTTTTGGTGGATTTGGCTTTGAAGTTCGATTTCCTTTTTGGGTGGCTCTCCTCCCTCTTTGATGTGTGAAAGATATGTATATATATAGGCTCAAAACAGGGTTGAAATTTCGTCCAAAATGACCAAGAGACGGACTGCCACGGTTGAGGTTTTTCGCGGTTAGCGGAAGTGGCATCTGGACCATGGCAAGTTTGGAGGATTTTTGTCGCCCGACTGCCATTGACCGAGGAGCCAACCACGGCACTCTGATGCCAAAACTCCAAACTTTTCATAATAGCACATTGACCCCTCGAAACTTCTATACAGCACCAAGACACCCCTGAAATCAAAAGAAACCTGCGGAAACCTGCAAAAACCTCAAACAAGCCATTAAACACATGATTTTAATCGAAAATGATCTCAAAACGATAAGGAAATGGGGCTACACCTTGTGTAGAAATGAACCAATCAAACTGAAAAACCGGTTCCTGCTTCTTTCCGATTTTGGTTCGAATCCGATTCCAAGATTCAAATCGAAACCTTGCCAGGTCTACCATTCATTGACAATCTCATTCAAAATACATTTCTTTTCTTGTAAATTTCCATTTTCCACTTGATATCTATTCATCTTCCCAAAATACGACACGTGGATCTCAATTATATACTAGTTGCACCCAAAATGTGACAAGAATAATGATGAATATCTCACCTAAAATCTCATCTAAAATCTCACTTTTTTCATCCCAACACATGTGGTATGTGAGGTGTCAAACTTTGAGTGGATATACATTAATGATGTTTTATCTTACCCATCACATGTACATACTCATCATTTAACATTTGAAGTGTCACATATGTTGGGTTGAAAAAAAAAAGTGAGATTTTAAATGGGATGTGTAGCATTACTAGTGACACGCAGTTCTTGGAGCCACCCAAAAGTGAAGCTGATCACACCCAAGTTTTTCCCGATCTAGCTTCCCAAGAAAACCCAAGCCCATTTTTGTAAATTCGCACATCAAAAAGTCGTAATATAAAGATCAGAGAAGTCGGTGACCAAATCTGTAAAACAAAAAAAAAAACAAAAAATGGGAACACAACTGATAGCGAATCACAGAGAAGGTGCAGAGATCTACCATGGCGAGTCTCTCTGCAAGCAAAAATCTCTCGACCTTCTCTCAGAAATCGAGCTCCCAAAGGGTCTTCTTCCTCTAAACGACTTAATCGAGGTGGGTTACAATCGGACCACTGGTTTCGTCTGGCTCAAGCAGAAGAACCGTACGGATCACAGGTTTCGAGCCATCGGACGCAATGTCTCTTACGACAACGAAGTCACTGCTTTCGTCGAGAACCACCGGATGCGGAGGCTCACTGGAGTCAAGAGCAAGGAGATTCTGATCTGGATTTCCATTTCCGAGATTTATGTCGACGATCCTAATTCCGGCAAGATTACGTTCGGGACTCCGGCGGGTCTCTCTCGGACTTTTCCAATCTCTGCGTTTGAACTTGAAGAGTCGAAGGACAAAAAGTGAATTATCCAATTACATTTTTTTTTTTTTTTGGTTATCTTTGTATCTGCTGCTTGTGTTATTTCGGTTTTTCAATAATTTAACATGTTTTTGTGGGTTTAATTTTATGATTACGGATTACCAGCCGTCTGGTAATTACTTTATATTTTTGGATTTCACCGTCTCTTAAAATTCCTTGGGGTAGTTATAAGTCTTTTAACATAAATTAGCTTCCCATAGTTGCGGACTCATTCATTAAATCTATTATTTTAATTTTAAATATAAATAAGATGATATAAGGCCGGTCAAATGGTAAACCCCTCACACTTAAACTAAGACGTTGCGGATTTGAGTCCTCTCTTCCTAAAGAAAAACCAACGATACAATTTGATTAATATACTAAATGTTGTTAATGGTATACTCTACACATCTCTTAATCGGATAAAATAGAATACACAGGAAAAAAATATAAGAAATTAATGAACATAAATGGAATTGATAAATATAAGAAATACTTACAAGAATTAGATAATTATTCTGACAGCAATGATAATCAAGAGATATACAGAAATGGTCGCAAACTTTATTTATAACTTCAGAAATTTAGAGACGGTTTTAGAGAAGAAGACTACAAGAGATAGAATCTTTGGGAAAGAAGGTTATAAAAATATAAAATTGAACCTATACCCTTCCTGGTCCCTGAGACCTATTTAAGGAGAAAAGGCGACTAACTATGATCAAAGTTAACCTTGGTAAACTATTTTTTTTTTTTTTTTGATACAAAAGAATAATTGCTAGTGAATTATTGTCTACTTTTGTTGTTGGAGAATAGTGGACTGTCCGGTCATGATTGTCTAGTATTGTTGATGAATAGATATATGTCTTGGATTGTACTTATCTTTTTGTGCCGACGGTAGATTGGGAGGATAAGATGAAAAAAATATAGGAAACTAATGAACATAAATGGAATTGATAAATAGAAGAAATAGTAATAAATAGAAGAAATAGATAATTACTATGACAGCAATGATAATCAAGAGATATACAGGAATGGTAGCAAACTTTATTTATAACTTTAGAATTTGTTACAAAGAGAGGTGGTTTTAGAGAGGAAAATTACGAGAGATAGAATCTATGGGAAAGAAAGTGGCTTAATCCTATTAAGAATTTGTAATTATGAGTATGTATATCAATAACAAGGCACTTTTCTTGATGTTCATCTATATTTAGGGCAATCGTGAAGTTGGGATAACACTATAATATAGGTCCATATGTGAGGCTGGATTCAGCTATTTTAAGATGGATTTTTTATAATCCGTTATTTTCATATCACGAAGGTAAATTAGAAGTGAATTATTAAAACCAATTTTTGCTAGAGGTTTGATATCGACTTGTATATTGTCAATATACATATCATTATAACCAATTTTGTGATAATGTTTTAAACTATTTTTGTTTAATAGGTTTGTAGAAATGATCGTCTTGAAATTTGACTTTGATTTTTTTGGTTTTTTTGTCGGAGTAAGCCAGTAAGGTTCTGAAGTCTAAAGCTTTATTTTTAATCCCAAATATATCGTAAAAAAAGTGTGTTTAAAGGTAAAATAAGTCATTAAAGTAGAGTCATATTTTAAGTTTTCAAATTCCAATAATTTGTAATTTGTAGCTTCTTTTGAATGCAAGGAATATACAGTGCCGTACTATTTAGAGAGTAACTGTGAATAGGATAGAGGGATATTTTGAAATAAACCGTCAATCTTTTGATTTTATTATTTTTAGTAACCTTAAACCTTTTTAATCAAAGCTCATACTATCTGACAAATGGTCCCACTTAACAGATTAGTTGAAAAGACTTAAATGCCCATATACATATTTTATTATTATTATTAATATTTTGAACATATATAAAAATAAAAAAAAATAAAAATCTTCTAATCCAAATATAATTATTTATTAATTGAATATAAATACAATGATTATTTAAATTAAAATAAATATTAAATAACCATTATAAAATAGTTTTAAAAATAAAAAACCATTTAATTTATTTAAAAATAAGTTAAAATAAAAATTCAATAAAAAAACTAGAAAGCGTGGTAGGAGCCTCCTCCCAGTTCCCATGTGGTTCTTTTTGTTTTTATTTTTTATTTAATTATTTCATAATTTATAGTTTATAATATATATATATATATATATAATCGGAAACTAAATTTTTTTTTAGTAATATACTAATATGTGTGATATACTAATAAATTATATATTTAAAAATTTTAAATAAGATATATATGTAAAATAAATATACATACAAGTGTAAATATTTTTTTTAATTGATTTTGTAATAATGACCGAGTAGAAATTTAAGTTTAGCAAATCTTAATGGAATTAGAAAAGTGATAAGTTCAGTAAAAAAAAGTGACAGGTCAAATAACGGGACAAAGCTCAGACTCTCAGAGGTGCACTTTATTTGGATCAAATTACTGTATCGGGAATTTTCTTAGCTAGGTAAACGTAAATATCACACTTAATAATAGAAATTACTAAATTAGTTAACCAACCAATATAGTTTAGTGATAAAGAGCTCTGAAATCGCTATACCCACAATGGAATAAATATATATATATATATACGGAAATTTTTTTATAAGAATACCCTGATAGAATTATATAAGGATATTGAATGTGAGCGACTCGTTTTACAAACTTTGACTTGGTATGTATACACTTGCCAAATCACTTTTATAAATTAATGGCTCACATTCAATATCCTGATAAAGTTATATAAAGATGCTCTGATATAAACAGGACTGTATATATATTTATATATATATAATAGAAATTAGTTATACTTTCTCCTAATCTTAATTTTATTTAGAACACATTTAACATTTCTGCTCTATAATTTTAAAAATTTTAAGCTTATCTATTTAAAATTAAAAACAAAAGTATACCAATAGAGAAGGTGAAATCAATATATAATATCAAAAGGGCAAACACAAATTTTACCAACTAGATCAATATAAAGATAAAAACAATGGAACGTTTTTCTGATTGTATGTTTACAAAGGCAAATTTTGTACCATTCCAAATATATTTCTAGAAAGAAAAATGGTTCTCTAATCTCTTCCCACAGCCGCTATGAGTCTGTATGTCTGTAATGTTCAAATAAGAACAAAGCCCCGGAAACCGCAGCATAAGATTGATAAAATTTCTCCCCATTCTTATACTGGGAATGTAAATTTTTGTGATACCAAAGAATGGTACATAAATTTTTATTCGATGACAAGAACACAAACTAGAAGCTCAAGACAAGTGTTGACAGTCGATATAATCATAAATGCGATCATAAATCCAAAAACATCTTGCACGACAAGTGACATGATTAGTATGCTAACTGTATGCGCATACTCTGTGGTAGCCAACCAATCTAGCACACACTTTGTCTGAAACTTATTCCGGTATGAAGTTATGCATCAGCAAATAAAAAACTTCCATGTTACAAAGACATTAACGTGTATAAGTAGAAACTTACTTGATATTCGACCAAATTTCAATGGAATGTAGGATGCTTGAATCCCATACACTCCTCAATCCTCTCCAGAAAGAAATTTGTCAGCTTCTCATGTATTTCAGTTGATCCTTTTCTGATTTTAATCCGCTAGCCTTGGACATCTGATTCTCATCCCAGAATAATGACAGTTTCAAGTTCATTTTTAGCACACAAAAAAAACCATGTTGGATAATTTTCTTCCTTGTATCACCACTAATTACTGACATTTCTAATGGATGATTGTATCTCAAATTTATATCCTTTCTAGACTGGTCACTCTCCCATATCAATATCTTCATTTCAAAAATGTATATATACATCATAAAAATATTCTTTGTTGATAACAGACATGGAAAAATGACCAACAAGAGAAACTTCATTATACTGGTAAAGTTTCAAAGAGTTAACCTGGTAAGTCATCTGTTATGATAGCAATCCAGTCAGGAGTACAGCTGAGGCCTAAGAACTTTCAAGCTCCTCACAGAGTAGATCATCCTCGGAGTTTGGCTGCTGGAATCAAATTAATTGTAAAAGAATTCAAATTGCCCCTTCTGTTTTCTCTGAATCATCTTTAGTCTCTGTGCCATCATTAGACCGATATCTCCAGACTCCAAGAGTTTTGTAATCCCAAACAATCTCAGATATCTCATCTTGGGGCAAGCCTAAACATTGACGTTTAATTGACCTATGCAAATCACAAAAGAATTTTGGGTCTTGCAGTCTAATATACTCACGCAACATCTGCTCATGATCAGGGACCCAGTTCTTAGGGAATGGAGTGTAATCACAAGATGGAATCGATGACATGTGTGCGAACTGAACACCTTCGATTGCATCAACAATTCCCATCCTCAGTAGGTCAGAATATTCAGGTGCAGAGTTGTTACTGCTCTCCCTCAATGGACGGCTGAGATCTCGAGTAGCTATCCTGTATACTTTGGCACGAGATTTTAATCTATACCTTGCAGCATAAAGTTTGGCCAGAGAACTACGAATCACATAAGCACAAAAACTGACAATTTTCTTTCTATTATCAGCATATCTATACCAATCAGCCATAGTTTCAAGAAATTTATTCATCTGTGCATTAGTATGAGCTTGACTTGAGTAAAGCATAGGATTACAGGGCAATGGTTCGGGATCCTTATCACCCTTGACCAACTCAAGCCGCCTAAATCGGCGAATACAGTGCTGTAAACTAGCAGTAACAGAAAGCATAGTTCCTACACCCTTCTCACTCACAATTTTACCTCCACTTGCTGTGTACCTAAGCATAGGGTATATAACTCTTCGACAAATTATATGATCCAAGAACTGAATTCCTCTGGTTATATGTTCAATCTCCACCTTCACAACATCTAACCTTATCCCCAAATTTCTCTCACAAAACTCAATTATTTCCTTTCTAATTTGCACGGCATCCTCTCTAGGTCCCCGAATACCAATCAAGAAATGCCCACCATATCGAATATAATCCATTTTTCTTGTCTTCTCACTCCCACTGGACGGAACAAACTCTGGCCAAGCAGAGTTATGAGAACCATCACTTATCGAATCTTTCCATATTGAATCAAGTTTGTTAGGCCTAAAATACTCAACTATTTTCTCTTCCATCATTTGATCCAATTCATTAAGACATACATTGGCAAGTAAAGGACTCAAAATTCCACAATGACCATAAGAGGGTACTTTAGCAGCCTCCTCAGGTGCAAAATTAAAGAATGTTCTCAACCAATATGGGTCCGGTTTCGGTTCGTTCTCATTCAAAATCTTCTTCTTTGTAGCACCCTTCCTTTTCTTTGTCTTCCTATCAAAATCCGAATTACTATCATCACTCCTAATTCGATTACCAATTGACCCCTTAAGCGCTGATTTGATTAAATTCAAGATTTTTCTATCTTTAACAGCCTTTTCAACGCAATTTAAAATAACATCACAGTGAACATAATCAAGAAGCTCAGAGAGGTCACCTTTCAAAAACCACAAGTAACCAGCAAAGCTACTCCTGATAGTTCTTATAACCGTATGAGAACTTCTTCCAGGCCGAAACGCATGAGACTTAGCCGAAAACCGGGGCTCGAAAACCGGCTCAAGAACCATCAACAAGACCTCCTGAACAACCCGGTCTTGAAAGCACGGGTCATTGGATTGAATAATGGCTTTGAGCTTAGTGTTCGACAAGGGTCTGGTCAACGGCGGGTCGTTGGGGCTGCGGAGGAGTTGGTGGGTCTTGTGGTGCCAGCGGAAGCCAGAGCGAACGACGGCGTTTTGGAGGGAGAGGAGGGAATTGAGAGTTTGATAGTGGAGAGCGCTACGAGGAGGGAAGGTGCCGGTGACGTGAGCAGAAGCGCGTTGGTAGGCGAGGACCCAGAGGTCGAGCTTGGAGAGGAAGCCTGTGAGGTTAGGGAAGGAAATGGAGGTCGGTGAAGAGAAGGTTTTGACCCAGAGAGAGAGGAGGATTTGGATCGGGTCTTGTTTGAGGAGAGAGTAGGGGTCTTGTTGTTGAGTTTCATGGTTTTGAATTTGGATTTGGGAAGAAATAGAGCGAGAAAACGAGAAGGAAGAAATGCACGGAAAGTGTTTGATGGAAGTCCTCACTGACATTTTGTTATGCTGATTCTGGTGTCATCTCAGTTTCGAATGTTGGATGAGCACAGTCGTCTAGTTGCGAGCAGTAGTGGTGCTTGTGTTCGGTATTTTGTGAATGTATTGGCTTAGCTGAAAATGCTATTTGATTTATAAAGAAATGGTTTTGACCAAATTAAAATGAATATTAAATATTGAGTTTAAGGAGATGCCTTCTTTGTTATTCAAATAAAATTTATTTTAAAATATGAGATATATAATTTTTTTTTAATGTTTTATTTTTATTTGAATTACAACAACGGTCGGGACTTGACGAGATTAGACTCTACTAGTAGAGCTCGGAATACTACTCCCATTATCAAGAAGAGGGTACAAATGGATTACAACTCTCACAACTGGAGAGAGGGATGCTCCCAATAGAACCGGGAGAGGACACCCACATTTGGGACTTAATAGCCAAGGTGAGACAAATTATATATATACATACCAAGACAAGACTTGAACCTTGGTAGTTGGAGCATCCCATGGTGGAGCATCCCTTGGGAGACTCCAATCACCAAGGCAAGGGGTCATTTGTTTAATGTGGTTTAATTGAATTCAATACAAATTATTATTATGTACAATTTTCAAGATTAATTCAAGATCCGAATAGAATATATTCTTTATAATTAACAATGTAGTTTTTTTGGGTCGAATTCTGTCCGGTCTTGTCCAGATCTCCGATGACTTTTATCCCCATTTTACCCCTCCCTCTCCTCTCCTCTCCTCAAAGGAAAAAAAATAAATAAATTTGCAGTTTTGGACATTATTTTATAGATAATGTATCAATTATTCCGTTGCTCACTTTACATCTATATTTTGGTGTGATATCTTAGAGAAAAAAAAATTATTAGCCAATGATTACTTAATAGGATGGTCAATTCTTAAAATAAAAAATGCGAGATTAAGGCACACACATTTGTCCACTCATAATGTTCCTCTCTATCCTTTTCATAACGTACTCTTAAAAGGGTAGATAGATTAGGGGTGGGTGCGATTGGATTGGGTTCGGTTCGGTTTTGATCAAAACTGTATTGAACTAACATATTTTCAGTTTTTAAAAACATAAATCGGTTTAAACCGTTTTGGACTTTAAAACCGAATTGAACCAAACACCTTTATGGCTATATCTTAGTTCGGTTCATTTTGGTTTTGGACCTATTTGGTCAATTGGACTTTTAGGGTTTTTTAATGTTTTTTTTTTTTAATATTTATTTTTCATACCATTTAACTCACCACATTGCTAGAGCCTCTGATTTCAATATCTACTTAGAATCCAAAGAAACATTTGCAATTATGGTTTCTTATTTATTTTATAGTATGGTTCTTCGGTTCGGTTTTAAATATCTAAAACTGAAACCGAACCAAAATCAATTCAGATTTCAAAACTTAATCGGTTTGAACTGAATTGACTATATGAACCAAAACAAACACACTTTCCAGCTCGATTCGGTTACGGTTTTTATGTCCACCCCTAGATAGGCACAATATTTCCATTTGGTTTAGAGGCTAGTAGCTAATGGACACAAATATAATTAAAGAAAGTTTAAGAAGGTAGTGTAGACTCAAATGATACCCAATTGAAATTCTTAGAAAATATGAAGATAGAGCCAAAATATCCACATGAAATTTGTTCTTATAACACTAATTACCACGTGGACCAAAAGGGAAGCTAAGGCATAGCATATAGGTAATAGATCCTACATATTGATTTGTGTAAACAAATTGCAAGATCGAGTAATATATATAGCTTATAGCTACCGCCCCATACTCGACCCATAACTCATAGTATGCAATGGAGTACACGCTACGAAATTTTGCAAAACCCTCCAAACGATGCATTTTCACATGCTTCCACCCAAATATTTCGGCCAACGCTCGTGCAAAATCAACAACAACAACATTACATGTTTATATAATCTAGACTTTGATCATTTGCAGTCTCGTATAATTAAATATTTATTGTTGTTAGAAATGTCAAAGTAACAGACATCTCTCTATGTCATTAATTTCACCACTCACAGCAGGCACAGCATCCATTAATAATGCGTTATTATTCAAGTCAGAATTTTAACACAAATCTATAGAATAATTATTAGAGTCAAATTTGTTATAGTGATACTCATTTTCCAAATCAAATCCTACACTATTTATATATATATATATATATTGTATCTCTAACCATTGAAAAACAGTAATGGAACTTCATCTATTTTAATCAATAACTCTGTTGCAAATTTATATGATATTTTATTATTGATGATTAATCAAAGAGACAGTACACAATATTGAAGCCTCTTTATCTACATTAATTGATGAAGCAAGATACAATCAAGAAAAAGATTAATATAGAAAAAATTTCAATCTTATATGTTCATAGTTGCACTATGATTATTGATTACTCTCTCTATATATCCTTTATCACAAGATCAACAAAACTTCTTCTTTTTTTATGATCAAAGAAAGACAAAATAATAATAATAATAATAATAATACTAATAATAATAATAAAGAAACAATGAGAAAAATCACCAAGAAAGTGGATCGACGAACCATATATGCATGCACCATGATCATCTGTCTAGGGTTTTGGCGTGGAGAGAGCACAATAAAAAGGGACCGATTCGGGGTTGGTGTTGTGGCACGGAGAAGAGCCAGAAGGAGGAACAAAACCCTTTGGTAGCATGACCGAGAATGGCTTGGTTTTCGAGTAATATTTGTTTGAATATGATCTCTTCTTCTTCTTCATCATCTTAGTTCTCCTCTTGTTTTGTTGTTGTTGTTGTTGTTGTTGTTGTTGTTGTTGTTGTTGTTGTTGGTTCAAGAAGAATGGTTTGGTATTCTTGATGTACAGCACTTGGTACCGAGACTTAATGGGCGTTGTTGAGGCAGAGATTCTTGGTTGGATTTCATGAGACGACGATGAAGAAAAAGAAGAAGCTGAGCAAGAAAAGGAGAAGACAATGAGAAAGCTGAGAAAAACGAACAAGAAAATGTACAACAAGTAGTTGAAGGAGGTTTTTTCATTTTGATTTTTATTGAAATAACCCATGAGAGAGAGTTTGCAGTTTTCGGAATTGTGATGAATTTGTAGTAGTGTGAAAAAGAAGTGATCAAAAAGTGGGCTTTGAGATTGATAATTCGTTGATCCCAAAGAGGCTTTCTATAGGTTTAGGGAGATGGAAGCACGGACGGGTAAGATTGTTGTTCTAACTTGTTTATATATGAGTTAAATACAAGGAGGATTATATATGAGAAAAAAAATACAAGGAGGATTGCAAATTTATAAATCTATATCATATATTATCGTTATTATTTTATGCACATCAACTCTTTGAGTTATTTGTGTTTCTAATTTGCTATTTACTTATTTGAGTATCTCATTTACTGGTTCAGCTACTCTACGTGTATTGTTATCGGGTTATTATTAGTTATTAGATTTCAATCTAAAGGTTACACATGTAAATTTTAAAATAAAAAATAAAAAATAAAAAATAAAAGATAAAAGAAAGTAACTCTCTCATAACTAGCCTATAGGGATCATGTATAATAACTAAAATAGCTCATTTTTTATTTACTTATTTGTGTATGAAATTTTTTTACTTCGTTTAAAGAACTATTTAGTCGATTCACAATTCACTAATGTGGATGTAGATATTTGAGCCATAGCGCCGTACTCATTACCGTAATGTTTTAATGAGTATTTAGACAAGTCTATATAAATGATAAACCCTTAAACTTTTTTTTTGTTTTGTTTTGAAAGGATAAACCCGCAACTTGTTATCAATCTTTAAAAGAGAAAATTATAAATTTTATATCCATATTTTATTAAAAGGTTAGATCAACGACCTTTTTTTTTTTCTACTAAAAATCATGACACAAATTCTAGCTCTTAGATTAAAGCATTTTAACCGTTGAGATATAATTTCACTTGTAAAATTAAGTGCATTGATTGCATATATGCTATATTCAATTCAACCATCCAAAATAGTCAACAAATTGTGTCATAATTAACAAAAAAAAAAGTACCAATGTCATCCATGACATCTTTTTTAAGAGTAATGATAGGCTGTCCAAATCTACGTACACCTAAATGATGTGGTATTTGAGTTGTTAACATCATATTAATTTTGACTTTATTATATAAATTCTCTAGGATGACTCGAGTCGCTCGGATTGCTTAGCAATTGTGGCAACTTCTTTCCAATGAGTGAATTTATGTTTAAATGGTAATGCTCGGGTCACTTTGGTTGCTTAGCAACTGTGGTTACCTACATCGGTGAAGCAAGGAATACAAAACTAAAAAATTTTGGAAGGGCCAAAATGAAAAAAAGTTTAAAATATAAAGTCTATTTTATAATTTCATTAAGTATTTTTATAAAATCATCCCCGGTGACATATCTCATATGAATGATTTTTTGTTGAAATAATAAATACTTGGATTAGTCGGCTAATATGGTGACTTAAAAAAACGAAAGACGTCGTGAGGAGTGCCGGCCGTTGACCGACTCTTATACTAGACGGTCAAGTCAGTATCGGTCTAGAAAGAAAAAACCTATAGAGAGATAAAGTCAGTATCGATTTAATTTGCTTGGTATGGAAATGAAACATGTAAATTGTTGTTACCAGAGTGACTCCCCTATTTATAAGAAAGAGGAAACGAGTTCAAGTGGCCAACAACACTCGAGTGTTTTCCGGCCATGTTGGATTGTGTATCTCTTACATTTGTTACCTTTTTATTTGTCACGTATTACGTTGGTTGTATATCACACCTAATCTTTATCACATCGGCTAATCATGCTTTTTGTAAATGGGATTAGACATCTACGATTGGTCGATGCTGGTTGGTTTTTTACTTATTTCTTGGCTTACATTCTTGCCTTGAGCTCTTTGTTAGATTTAATGTCGAGCTCCTAAAAATCCAACCGTTAAGTCTGAAGGTGAGACACATTTTGACTATCTTAGATGATATGAAATGTCGATCGACAATTAAGTATAACAATATTAGATTAAAGTTGAGTGATAAAGTGATTTAAAGTAAGTTTAATAAGTATATCAGCCTCTTGCCAATATGATGTGACTCTTCCAAGGAGACTCTACGGACACCGCCATGGTTAACGTTCAAGGTAGTCTAATTCTTGCAGGGTAATTAAAAAATAAAAATAATAAATAAAAAGTATATATATATATAATTCAAAGTTAAACAGATTACAGATGTATAATAATAATTATTATTATTTTGACGCAGACACGTAACAACGTGTTCGAAATGTTAAAGCAAGAACTGTGTAATGTTAGATATGAAACAACTCACCAAACCAAAAATGGAAGCCTCCTTCTCTCTGATCTATCAAAAGTGGCGATCAATTCATTGACTTGAAAAAGCAAAGGCCCGGTGCCAGACAATCTCTCGTCATTGCTGCGATTCGCAAATCACTTTCCCCGCCCAAAACAAAACTTTAGCTTATCAAAATTCTCTGCAAAAATTCGGTGCTATTGACTCGTCAACGCCAAGCAGATCGAATAAGAACCCTAACCGATAACCGATAATCAAATCCAGCATGTCTAGCTCCTCTAGACCTCTACCTTATTCTGTCAAAGATGTTCATTACGATAACGCCAAGTTTCGTCACCGATCTTTCTTCAAGGTTCTTTTCACTAGATCTCGATCTTTTTTGATAATCGATTTTGATTTTGTTTTCTTCAATGTTGTACTAGTTCAATTTTTATGAATGAATTATGTTTTTTTGTTTTTTTTTGTTTTGTTTAGCTTGAAATAAATGCGAACCAGTGAGAGAGCTTTTGAATTGTAGATTATCTTAGCTTGTTGTTTGAGAATTAGAGACTCGAATCTATTGGTTGAATCGGATTTAGATTTTAAGTTCCCGTCTGAACTCAGATATAAGTATCATCTCTAGGAGATACTTAGAAAGTTAAAGTCTGATCTCAATCATCATCAGTCAGCTACAAAAATTTATATAAATGATTAAATTCACAATGTTGATGATAATTTTGACGTATTATCATGGTAAGAGCTTTTGATCCTGATTCTGGATTATAAAGCATTTATGAAAGTATTACATGAAAGTTGCAGGCATCAAAATTTATTTGTTGTTGTTTGATATTATGACAATGTTGTACCTCCTGAAAGATTTAATGTTTTGCTTCTGCTTGCAGGCATGCTATATTTGTTTCACTTGAACTGATGATATAGGCAGCAAATAAATTCTGTTTAGTCATAAATCGGATAACAAGCTTAATGACTTAACTTTTTTACTTTTTTGGATAAATCAGTCACCAAAACTACTAATGAACTTCAGAAATTCCTTCAAATATTTGATCATTATAGATTCAGGAGGGTTATTAGCTTCCATTAAGTATTGACTTCTATTTTATATTATTTTATATGAGTTATCTGAATGCTGATATTATTGAGAAAGTTTTTTTTTACTCAAGGACCAAGAATTCAATAATAATTTTTTTGATCATGTTATGGCAGTAGATCAATCAGTTTTATATAAGTATGATGGAAAGAAGTAGATAGACAGAAGAAAAAGGGTCGAGAAATTAGGGGAACTTCACGACATGCTACATTAACTCAGAGATTACAGATTTACAGTATAAAATCATTTACTTCTACATCATACAAAATAGTAAGACCATAGTTATTAAAGGCGCATCAAGGCGCAATGGTCCCCTAGATCCCGAGGCACGAGGCACAAGGCGAGGCGCGTGCCTAACTGAAGCGAGGAGCCCCTTTTTTTAAAAAGGTGTGTAATAGCTTTTTATGAATTTTCCAATGGGAAATATTAATAAAAATTGTAACAACCTAATTTATTCTATAAATTTCAAGTTACTAAGCTATATGTGAGGTTTATAACTTTACAAATATTCAATAACACGACATAATTCATAAAAATAATTAACATGCAATCATCATACTAACAACAAAGATGTTCAAATTAGTTTCTAGGCTCTAGCTATCCCCAACTTCATAACATCATCGATGCATCTTTATGTTGGGTTGTGAAGCTTGAATTAGTTTTGTTGCGCTACACTAATGCATTTAGGGGTTGAGCTCCTAGGAGAAATTCAACTAGGAGCGCCTAGGCGATGCTTGGTGCCTACGGCAGCCAGGCGTGCGCCTCGTTGCATCACCGCGCCTAGCCATCCTTCAGGCACAAAAGTTGCGCCTGAAGGTGCCTGGTGCCTAGGTGCGCTTTTAATAACTGTTTGAAAGACAATTCCTTGTGGCAGTGTATACATAAGAATTAATCTGGATGTTATTCTTGATAGTTATTGGTTAAAAATTGCTCGTGCAGATACGCTACAATCACTTCATACTCATGATGTGACCACTGATGCATATTTGCAAGATGCTATACATGTTGCCTTTGACCTTTATAATCGGTCTCAACGACTTTAGAATCATGACATGTCAGGCATTTGCAAGCCATGCAAGGTCTCTTATCTGATCTTTTGGACATGGAACATTTGCATGAAGTTTTATTGTCCTCTTAGTTATGTTTTCAGACTTGGGCAGTGCATGTCTAATGTGTTGAACATGCTATAAAGAATTGGCAACTACCGGTGCAAAAAGCTTCTTCATTGTAATTTCGATACATATATAACATTTATTGGTCGGAGGGAATCAATTTTGATTAAGCCATCAGTGTTTAGGGTATTTAACCTTTTATCAGGTGTGCCTTGTTATGTTTGGTCTGATATCTAATGGAAACCGGAACCAAACTGAACTTGACCTATTCAATGAAATTGAGACCAAAACCACATTGAACTTCACGAAATTTGAGCCATACCAGATAGAACCATTTTGGTTTGGTTTTTTGGGTTGGAAAAAATGTATATACCTTGGTTTTTAACCAAACCTAAACCACTAATCTCAAAATCTAGTGTGGGAAATTGGATTGTTTATAATGATTTGATACTGCATAATTAGAACACTTTTACATTTAATTTTATTGTTAGTGATAGATGCTGATTTGACAACTTGCTTTTGTTTTTAAAATCAATCACCAGAAACAAAATTGCACGGAACATTTTCTGTTGGTTGTTTCGGATCAAAACCAAACCAATCACCACAAAAAGAAAATGAAAAAAATAAAACCAAAACTGAACTGAAGAGGCCAGTTGGTTCGGTTTAATGATTTAATCAATCTGGGGTTGGAAAAAAGGCTAGTGTCCTTTTTGAGATTGTGATCTCATGGCCATTCTGTGGTTAGAATGTAACAAAATGATTTTTGAAGGGTATACAAGGGAGGAAATCCACTCTTTATGGGTTAGAGTTGACTTTTGGACCTCTCTTTAGGTGTTTACCTCTCTCGCATTTAAAGATATTTTCTATCTTTATCCGGCAGAAATGGGAGGCTTGATGGAATATTGCTTGGATTGAATTTTGTTTTGTGCCCTATTAGGGTTGTGTATTTATTTATATATATATATATATATATTTTCCGTTTTTGGGTCCTTCTGTGGAGGTATAATGTGCAATTGTACATTTTTTTTATGCTCTGTGGATCCCTTGTCCACCACTTGTATCTCCTTCTTTTCTTTGAACTTAATTGTTATGTCTGATTTAAAAATAATAGTAAAAAAATTGCTTGCACAGCCCTAAATCTTTTTCTAAGTTTTGACTGATATTCTGATTGTATCAAGTATACCAATGATTATATGGTGTGTTTACCATTTTTATGATGGGAAGTCAACTTTGAACCTTCTGGAGGTGATAATTTTAAACCTGAAGTCCAGTCGATAGATTATCAAAGAAACATGAAATAAATGGCTAAACTTACAATAAATCCCCAAACGAAATAGGATGTTTTATCTTACCTTTGATGTTCTTTATCTGCTTTTCATCTTTGAGAATCCATTCTTGGTGTGTTGAGTTCTTCTTTGCCTTACTTCTCGCTTGTATGGCTAGTAAATCTTTTGCTTTGAGATGACTCTCCCTCATTATATATTTATTAAATCTCAGGTGATCACCCAAAGTTTGTTTATCGGTAACTTCAAGCGTGGTTGTATGAGTTTTAGTACGGGAAAGTTTCTAGCAGCATTAATGATTTTTGGTATAGTATACCTTATGCTTACACACACAAGTCCGTCATACTCCGTTCCAAGTGGACTAGCAAAGGTTATTAGGAGTAATAAAGAAGATAAGGGTATAGATGGGGGCAGCAGCTTTAGAAGATTATGGAGAAGAGCTCCAAGGCTTCCTCCACGATTACCTCCAGATGAAAAGGGTGGCAATGGTAGTTTTATTCAAGAGCCTATGAAGACAAAGTTGGATTCGGAATGGATAGGTCGACAACAAAAAGTTAAGGACGCATTTATTCACGCATGGTCTGGTTATAAAAAATATGCATTTGGTTATGATGAGCTTATGCCACTGAGCAAGCATGGAACTGATGGGTTAGGAGGTCTGGGTGCTACTATTGTAGATGCTCTTGATACTGCAATGATAATGGGTGTTGATGAAGCTGTCTCTGAAGCTGGTTCGTGGATTGAGAAGCACCTTTTAGATAGAATTCTTCAGAAAGGACAGGTTAATTTATTTGAAACTACCATACGTGTTTTGGGTGGTCTTTTAAGTGCATATCATTTAAGCGGAGGAGAGCAAGGGATTAACATTACAAGTAAGGGACCAAGACCAATTGTTTATCTAGAAACTGCTAAAAATTTGGCTGATCGTCTCCTATCTGCATTTACTTCCAGTCCAACTGCTATTCCCTTTAGCGATGTTGTTCTACGGGATTCTTCTTCACATCCAGCACCAGATGGCTTGAGTAGTACCTCAGAAGTTTCTACTTTACAGCTAGAGTTCAACTATCTCAGTACTGTTTCTGGTAATCCAAATTACAGTATGGAGGCCATGAAAGTTCTAGAACATTTGAAAACCCTCCCTAAGGTGGAAGGACTTGTTCCTATCTACATAAGGTATGGTCTTGTTTCTAAATTGTTGTATTAGCTAGTTTCGCTTTAAGCACATATAATGGCTTTCAAAATTGCCTTAATTTCCAGAAGGAACTCTTTTTTCCACTGACCAAATTTGTTAGGTCTTTGTTATAGATGAAAAGAAATATGGAAGCAATGTAGGCATCAGTGAATATTCCATGTAGGGGATCCTTGATCACTATTGATTATAAACTATGTTGATAGTAATGGTTTTTAATCTTATAATAGAGAGATCTGTTCTAGAATTGTCTTCAGAAACCATATATTATGTTTCAATTTTGACCAATGTTCTTTCATATAATATCGTCTAGTTATTTCCATTTTCTTCAATATATTTGTTGGTCGGTGAGATATGATGGATATAATTCTTATTGATATCAGCTTTCATGAAATGCAGCCCTCAGTCTGGTGAGTTTAGTGGAGAAAATATTAGACTGGGATCTCGTGGTGACAGTTACTATGAATACCTGATCAAAGTGTGGCTTCAGCAAGGAACCAATCATAATGCTAACTGGACTTATCTACATGACATGTATGTGGAAGCAATGAAAGGTGTTAGACACCTCCTTGTTCGGAAATCAATCCCAAATGGATTGACTTTTGTGGGTGAATTGCCCTACGGATCGAATGGAGAATATAGTCCAAAAATGGATCACTTGGTAAGTGGTGCTTAGTATGCAGGTATTTACTTACCTGATATATTACCATTATATGCTGCAACTATTTGTAAGTTTGAAATTGAGAAACGGCTGGCTGAATGAAGATAGTGATCGTTGTTTCATTAACTGGTTTTTGTTTGAGAACTCAATTAGAATTTCCTGGTAATCTTGAACTGACATGCCACCACTTATGGAAAGCACTCATGTTGGGCTACCAGAAGAACTAAAACATATGGCCATTTATCTATTTCTGGACATAAATTCTGCCTTCCCACAATATAAGACTTGGGGAACGATGCATAAATTGTAGTTTTAGTTTACTAGCTAATATGCCTTCATCAATGTACACATACAAGCCGACAAGCACATAAATTCTCTTTTCTCTACTATGCTGGAGATCATAATGGCCATTTTTCTTTTCATTCAATATATTTGTTTTAAGCAAAGTGCTGTTTGTTGAGAAGAGTTTCTGACACTCTGCTAAGCAAATTGCAATTTGTTTTCCACTACTCCAATGATGCTGTACATTCTTTTAAGAAGTGTTTACAGTTACCCTGCCCCTTCCTGAAAGTAACTACTCACTTTTTATTTTTATTTTTATTTTTATTTTTATTTTTTTCGGTTTTCCTCTATTGAGATAGTGAGATAATATTGATAACTGGATTCCATTTCGAAGTTAGTTGCTGTATGACCACCTCTGCCTGGTGATTGTAATTGGATATATAAGTGGAAAAAAGAATGTAGGTTGCTAAAGAAAAAGTCATTTGATATAATTTCTTGGTTTTCTATATATTTTTCATTGCTAGGGAAGATATATTTTTCTCCACAAGGGTAATAATTTCAGGCATCTGAGTTGTATCAACTATTCAACTGTTTATGCAATGACATATTTGATGATGAAATTTATTTGGTGGTAAATAATCTTTTTTTTTTTTTTCTTTCCTGTTTTTGATTTAATGAATACATAGTTATTCTCATAACTGCACAAATAAGTGATAAATATGCATTTGATGTCAATAGCACAGTGGGTAAAAATAATTGTGTTGGAGAGTTGGAGTAAATTGCCTCAATTCTTATTATCCTTAATGTAATAGGTTTTACTGTCCTTTTCAGGTGTGCTTCTTGCCTGGCACTTTGGCACTTGGTGCAACTAAAGGCATCACAAAGGAAAGGGCTATGAAAGACAATTTGCTCACCTTTGAAGACCTGGAAAATCTGAAGCTTGCAGAAGATCTGGCCAAGACGTGCTTTGAGATGTATTCTGTAACTTCTACTGGTCTTGCTCCAGAAATCGCTTATTTCCACACTCAGGTTAGTTTTTGCATAACGTGTTTCCACTGAGCAATTTAAGATTGAGTGAATATGCTTTTCACCTTTTATTTTCTATTTGCAAACAATGTTTTTTTGTTTTTCGTTTTACATTTTTTTTCCATATATGTTCTAAATTGATCTGAGATCTGATTGTGAATTATCCAGGAATTTTATGAAAGCGGTCTTGATGGTGGAAATAAGAGTTCGGAATATGTAGATGACATAATAATCAAACGTGCTGACCGTCATAATCTATTGCGTCCTGAAACTGTCGAATCACTGTTTGTCTTGTATCGTATCACAGAAGACCCAAAGTAAGTTTATGAAATTCTCAGGCATTTCATTTTCCTGTATTATCAATGTTGATCGGCTGGGGAATTTGAGTAAATATTATCATTTTTAGTAGTCTGACTATATGGCTTATACTGCAGATACCGAGAATGGGGTTGGCAGATTTTTGAAGCATTTGAGAAATATACTAAGGTAAATTCTGGGGGATATAGTTCTTTAGATGATGTCACTATGCTTCCTCCTCGCGGAAGAGACAAGATGGAGACTTTTTTTTTGGGTGAAACGTTGAAGTATTTGTACTTGCTATTTGGTGAGAGCTCTGTTATACCTTTGGATAAATTTGTTTTTAACTCAGAAGCTCACCCTTTTCCAATTAAAGGCACCATTTAGGGATAATGGTATTTCCGCTGTTTCTGAAGCTTTCATGCGAACAGAATCATGTACAAGATAAAGTGTATTGTAGTGGGCACAGATTCACGAATTTAATTGGTTTTACATGATCGTGTGTTATCTGATACTGAATGCTGCCAGGCTATCAAGAATGCAGAGGCTTAAGCTTTTCCAATTCTTGTGCTGTGCATCTGTGACTTGTTCTGCTCTTAAATTCTGCAGAAAGAGAGTCTACAGACAACTCTCTATATATCACCTGGCATATTATGGCAAGACTGTAACATGTTACTGTTATAAAGTTCTCATATATATTTTCATTAATTATATCTTGGGGTTTTATCTTCCCAAAGTATTGATTCAAATGCAACCATTTGTAATTGACTTATTCATTTTTATAGTATTACTGACTGCAACTTATCTAGTTATTTATTTATTTTTTCCAATATTTGCATTAACGACCTAAAAGTTACAATCTTTCTGTTTGTCTACATCAGTCTTTTATTGACCATTAGGTCACATTGTAATCCATGTTTTCGTACTCATTTTGAAGGAGAAACAGATGATCACCATCTCGAATGACATGTATATCATCTATTTCTGCGTTCTCGGCATTAATGACTATCGTAAATTTGTAGCCTCCAAACTTCTTACCTGCAGTTTCACAAGGTTTTGGCATGACAATGGTTAAAGCTATAGAAGGAAAACATGATATAACTGATGAAGTTTGCTGATCTCTTTTCAAGGTTGTAAATTCCATTGTGTTATATTTTGTTTAATCTATCCGTATGTCAATCAAAGCTAATTGACTTATTAGTTTTTCCTTGACTACCCAGGTTTATATTCAAGTCTCTTGTATTTATTGAAACAGAGCTTACCAGCAATCCTGAGCAGCTCTTCTATTGAATCAGGTAGGAGTATTAACTTCCCAAGCTGCCTCTGTGATGTACTTATGTCCTGGAACTTTGTGTGAATAGTAACTCTCTTCTTGTTCGATATGATTACTTCTCTATCACTGGGAACTGAAATGCATGAACTGGAGTTTAGGGGTTCTTTTTTCAAATGAGAACTGAAAATTTCGGTTCCCTTTTCTCTTCTCTGTTTGGTTTTACTATTATCGGTATTGTCTGTTATCTCTGGGCCAATGATCTCTACTCTATGTTCGTCTGATCTCCTATTTTCATAACTTAGTAAGAGCTCATATATGCTTCTGTTCCCTTGCTGTTCTGCTAGAGATTTGGGTGACCTTCCTCTAGAATCTTGTTTGTTTACATTTGCTCCTCCTTCCAGCAGAAGCTTTACCATTTCAATATGCCCCTTGTGAATAGCAGCATTAAGTTCTTCAACTTCTGAATTCACATCAAGGGCATATGCTGTGCAGTCTTGACCTTTGTCAGTTTCGTTTGTCTGTGTAGCCTGTGTCCCCTGTAAATTTAAGTCCATTGCTTCCTGCATTGAAGAATCTCTTTGTGGATAATCTTGGAATCCATCTTGTGCACTATTTCCTCCATTTGGTCCTTCATCAAGCCATTTATTAATGATCAATCCTGGATCTGTAGTTGGTGGGTATTCAAAGCCGATGTTGTTCTCTTGCCTTCTTAGTTTCTGCAAATGTGTAATGCAGACTATCACCTTCAAACGTGAATGTAAAACCAATAATAATTTTACTACTCTAGAAGCTGTTCAACATGATACATACCATGAAAACGTTGTTCATCACAATGCGTCCGTCTTCCACATTTGCTTGTATGGTATTCATCAGTGAGGTTCTACTCAGTCGTAGTATTTGAGAAAGTTCACTTGTCCGTACTGTGAAGGGGTGTGGCCTATAATATAAAACTCCAATCTCTCCAAATGTATCTCCTGCTACTGCCTTTCCGAGGACCTGTAGAGTTCATGTATATGAAACCAAGGCTTTCGTTGTGTATTTTGTTAAACAACAGTGTCGAAAATATTTAAACAATTACAAATTACAATCAACGTACTTGATCTTGCCCATCAATACACGATATCAAATCCTGCAACCAATAATTATTTAGAATCAAATTATTATCATATTTGTTTTGATTGGGATTTACAGTAAAAATTAAAACTCACCACTGAACCTGAGACTAGTATATAAAAATCTGTTGGAGCTTCATTTTGTAGAATCACATCTTCCTTGGGTGGGAAATACTCTGCTTCCATTTCTGAAACCTTTAAAGAAAGTGTAGACTGCATTATTGTCTTTTTATGCACATGAATACTAAGACAAAAAGGAGGACCAATATACATATGTTTATTTAATCAAGTATTACCAGCTGAAAAAGGAAGTCATTAGAAACTCCTTGGAAGAGAGAGACATTTTGAGTGATGGGGAAGAAGAGATAGTGTGCAATGCTTGAGCGGATGGCTTTTGGTAGACCGTACATGGTCTCTTGCTGTTTCAATCCTTCAGTTTTGAACTTCAAGCATAAGTGGGACAACATTTGATCCTGTATGCGAGAGGGTAATTGATTTCGCGTAGCGAACTCTGAAGCAGCTCTGACTGTGTCTCTCTATAGCACAAAAAGCCAGTTTATTTTCATTAGCAATTACAGCTAAACCAACATATTGTCTTCCAGAAAAATAACGATTTACATTTAAGAAATTAATTAGGAACTTATAAAGCTCAGATCAATTACAACAATCGAGTTGTATGCACTTCTCCCCTTCTCATTACACTATAATCGACTAAATTATGATATTATCTTTGAGTTATTTGTGTAGCTTTTCATTGAACTTTAGATTGCGGGATAGATAGTATGCTGTTTAGAAATAACTCCTTTGTTGTGTCATAAATTATAGGATATAAAGCAGTACTATTAAGTTGTACTTGTAAATACCTTTTAATGTTTCATAATCTATGTTTCTTTCCTTTTCTTTTCTTTTAATGAACTCCATCTAGAATCTGTTTAATATATGGAATATACTCTATGCAGGTGAAATATAAATTTGGAACAAGAGGAATGCAAGTGAAAGACAACATACAAAATTCCTGGTGCGGCTGGTCCAGTGAACCACAAGGTTTGTCATGTTTCCAATGATGTAGGATGTTAGTCCTAAGTTGAATAGCATGTAGAAGATATCAAACAGCATCTCCCTGGTGTTCTCAGCATGAAAATCTCCATAACCAGTTGTAGTCAAAGTTGTAATAGACCAGTACATTGACGTTACATATCTGTTCCAAAGGCTTTCGCTTTTGAAATTAGGGTTTACTGCTCCAATCCAGGTTCGCTCTGGATCCGGGTATCTATCTGCAATCAGATAGTTAAAGCATCCAGCACAGTGTACTGCGAACAGGGTTACCTGAATTCAACCAGAACCAGAATAAAGCCATGATTCAAATGACTGAAAACTGAAAGGACTAAATGTCATTTAAATGAACTAGAGAGGGAACAGGTGGAAGTTTCTAATGGCTTACAGCAACAAGCTTTGTGCAACGAGTCCAGAAATAGTCAAATCGAATGTCCTTCTCAAGTCTGAAGGAAAGCAAACCAGCCAGTAAGTTTCTTTCATTGTAACAATAAAATATTCTAGTAAAAGTAAAATGAAAGTATTGGTTTGAATTTGGTGACAACCTTGCAAAAAGAGAGCTGACTCGTCTGAGACGCCAAAGTCTAAGCATATTAAGTACTCTAAAGCCAAGTTCACTGCTTTGATTTGAGATGAGGAGGCTGATGGGCTGAAATGGTGCTGTTGAACAAACATCAAAAATAAACCAGGTTGACACGTACCTGTAAGTTGGTTTGGAGCATAAGAAGAAACCTGAGTTATTTACCTGTAAGTTCAAATGAAATGTTTGATTGAAGGCTGCAAAACATGTGTTTACCTGATTGCAATTTTCTTGGGATCATCAACAAGAAGATATGACTGGCTGTCAAGATATGCGACGAAGAAGGTAAGAATGATATCAATGGCAAAGAAGCCATTGACAATGTTGTCGATGATGAAAAGTGTATCTGTTTTGTAGGTTAGAAATGCAAACTCGAACGGACAGATCCAGGCTGAGTAAATGACTAGAACAACCAGCCCCATCTCCCAAGCCCTGAAATATATGAGTAGTAGTAGGACATGATGAGGAGCAGCTATAATATAGAAAGACAATATTTGATTAAACCATGACAAGGATAATCACCTATAACGTGGGTTGAAAGGTGAAATGATGTGTTTTCTTAGCTTGGTTGCCTGGTTTATTCTAGCTCCAAGAGATGGCAGGAGATCACTGGAGAGGAAACTGCCACCCTCCATATGAAATCCGTCGATACAGAAGCGTTGGAAGAAGCTTTTAGCACAAGAAAACGACATATTTTGGTTTTTGAAATTGAGGCTTCAGTAGGGTCTGTAAAACTTTGGTGGGGTTAGTTCCCTTGAGAAGGACTTTAAATAGGGGAAGCCTGTGACTTGTGACACGGGTTAAGATGCCTTTTTTTATTTTTTATTATTACTTTTATCAGCTTTATCTCAATTTGCTCCTGACATGTTTGAAATGATATTCAAGGAAGATTAAGCAACTAGTGCTTCTTTCAGGATGGAAATGGAAACGGTAAAAAGTCACGAGAAAAACGGAACAAGAAGACTGAAACTGGAGATTACTGTAAGTGGCAGACATGAAATTGTGTAATGCAGTTGCAGAGAGAGAGAAGAATGAAAGAATGAAGATGGTAAATGAGAATGGTAATGGGTGGTTGTTGTGGTGGTGTAAAAGGTGTTGATGGTGGGAGCTCCATCATCAACACATGAGAAGATGTGAATGATATATAAGACAGGCTTTGCTAGGACAAATATGAGTGAAAATGCTTTGTTGTTTTCATTTCAATTCCTGAATTGGACCAGACAGCCCAAGTATATTAAGGAACTTGTTTGATTTATGGTTGCCACGTGTACCAATAGGATTCCTGTTTAGAGGTATGACACTTTTTGATAAACTCCCCTCAACAAAACTCAATTTCAATACAACCTCTACTTTTCTCCTCTTCTTAGTAACATCCTGTTTGTTTTTGCAACGCAATTACAACCATAGGTGTGAAATTGATTCCCGCCAGATATACCTCTCTCTCTCTCTCTTGATATGATCAACTAACCGACCACTTATCGGTGGCCTGCGAAGATTTATACATATCCATTTCTTTTTCTATCCAAATTAGATTTGGTTCATGCTAACTATTTGCCTAATAGGATGATCAAGAAGATTGATATTTCTCTGTAGTGCCATGTGGCATTTCTTTTCTTTGCACTGACTTGGATAATTGTCTGTCTAGAATTACATGCAGTGAAATCGTCTCATATAATATTTGAACAGGATCGTAGAGTGAACGATTTTGCAGGAAAATAGAGATGTTAACTAGTTAAGGTTTTATATGAGGAAGGACACCCCAGAAAAAAAATAAAAATTATTTACATGTGATTATGTGAAGAGAGAGTCCGGACCCATTGGGGTCCCCCCTCCCCCCAAGAGTATATTTTCAAGATTCTTTCCGTGTTTGTTGTGAATTGTCTGATTTAGGCCATTTGTATGAATTTACAGGTTGCAGGCAGCGAGATTGAATTTGAGTGGCAGATGGCAATGACCCAGTCCGCAGCTGCAATGCATAGTGACACTGTTAACATGAACCGGAGGTCAGCCGATAATGGTAATCTCCCTATTTTTTGTAGGAGAGATGGGTGAATTAAAAAGGAGAGAGTAAGAGAGATGGATAGGTACTATCCATCCTTCATATTGTTTGGTATCGGAAATAAGAGTTTAATAGATGGATTAGTATATAATTATAAATTTACTATATTACACTTCTATAAATTAGATGGTAATTAAAATGGGAGGTTAATATTGTTATTTTCCGTATATGAGATCCCTCATCTTCTCATCCGTCTAATGATGGAATGATTGATTTTGGTGGACCCGGAAAGATTTGAGATCTTTTAACTTCTCCTCTCCTCTCTCTTCTTTTATTTCTCTAACCAAACAATGGATTTGAGCCCTCCTCCCAACCCTCTCCCTCCCTCTTACCAAATATAACCTTGGTGATGAATATGATCATAAAAATGGTACAATACCAAGATAAGAATTTGAGTTATGTTCACATGTGCACACATGTCCCACAACACAGTTAGGCTGAATATGGAATGTGTTGGGATTTTTTAGAATTGTTGGTATTATTGTCTCTGAATTAATAAGACTTTTTTTAAAAAAAAAAAACGTTTTTGGTAGGGTAGTGTAGTGATGACTGATGATGAGTTAGTTTCAGTTTGATAGTGTCAACTCATGCATGATATCTTACCTAGACTCTTGGAGAGACTTGACGTGGACAAAGCACTGTCAGAACCCTAGCAGCCACATGGAAATTAAGAGTTGAAGATTTAGCTAACTATGGATTTTTATTTCATTATATTATATAATAATCATGCCAAACTCATATTTCAATATGACTTTAAAGAATAAAATGTGGGGTCTTTAGGGCATAAAATGCCTTCAGTGCGTCGGGTGCAAAGTGACTGGTATATGCTTTTGGCACATTGAAGCGCTGCTTTTTTATTAAAATGAAAGCTAATACATCTTCTATGCATGCGTCAATACTAACACTAAATTTGACATAAAAAATAATAAAATGATATATTTGATACATCAATTTAGTATTGTACTTCAATCCAAACTTCTATTTAAAATGTAATTTTTATTGTTTTATTAATTAAAATTAAAAAAATCAATACTTACTATTAATGCATTCATACAATAGTTGTAGATGAAATAGATTTTGATTGAAATATCATTAATGTACATTAAATTTAAATTATTTTAAATATTTAAAAATATAAATAATGATATTTTTGTAATTAAAAATGAACATTTATTGTTATGCTAAATTTGGTATATGTTATACTATGTACCAAAGTGTATGCAAAATTTGGCATAAAATGTATGCTAAATTTGGCACAATATTTAACACTATATTGGAGTATGGTTTTTGTAGTATGTGCTAAATTATAGCATTGACATAATAATTTAACATAGCATTAGAGATGCTCTAATATAGTCCTTCTTCAAAAAAAAGAGAAATGAAATAAGAAAGCTAATACAGTCCTAAAATGACATATGTAATTTGAAATCATTTTTATGTTTTGATATAATTTTAAATGTCTCTCATATCTTCATTCCTGGTTGGTTGAAAAATCCTCTATAAATGTGGATGGGAATGGAGAAAGGTTACCAATTTTCCCAATTTTCTCCAATTATTTGTAAATTTTAAGTCAAACATGGTAAGATACGAGAAACAAGAGAAATGAATGGGGTCAAACGATGTCCAATATGGGATCAGAGGAAACGGGGGATTAGGATACCTCCCTTAAACTCTCCAAATAAGTTAAGGGTTTGATGGAACCTGTTGAGATCAAATATTATATTATTATTATTATTATTATTATTATTATTATATATATATATAAACGTTGACGAAATCAAACAGTTGATCCAAATGATGTGTATGCGATTGTCATACAAAAAAACTTTTAAAAAAAATATATCAACATCATCTACATGTAATAATCAAACAATGAAGACAAAAACACATCTAAACGTTGTCATGACTCATGATAGTTAGAAACTATCCATAACAACCTTGAATTGCCAGACATTTTGGTCATAATGGGAAATTAAGTAGCAAAATATAAGGGCCATTCATTGATCATTAGTATTTTCAAATCAATTCTCACGATAAATAATAATTAAAGAGAGAAGAGAACATCAAATTCATGTGACCACTAAAACACCAATTTTCCACTCCAACTGTTTCTCACCATCTCTATAGCAATCTCATGCCACATATCTTTAATGGGTCAAATCTTACAATGAAAAAGAAAATAATACAAATAAAAAAGAAGGAACACAACATGAAGAGTTCTCGTGATTGTTGAGAAGCCACGGCCAAATTCAAATTCATAATCATAGGCGCATTGTAGTGTTTGTGCTTTGTGGTCCTTTAACGATGTTGATGATCATGATGCATTGTCCATTAGGAAGCTGCCTCCAGTTTCTAAATCTGTCCAGGATTTGTGGTCCTTTTTTTATTATTGAAAAATAGCGAAAAAAAAAAATTCATGCATTAAAGAGTAAAGACTAAAGAGTAAATTTAGGTCCCTTGTAGTTATAAAAGAGGAATATTTAAGGGCATCGCTGCCCATTAATCAGTGTTCGTAGTTATCATCAAATAAAGTATTTGCACACATCAAAATGATATTGGAGTGTTAATTTCAAAGAATATAATATAGCTGGTTAGATTCTTCTCTTGAAATTGACTTTTCAGTCTAGACTCTGATCCCCATTGAGCTTCTTTTGTTTATAATAACAAAACATATATAGCACCAATTTAATTAAGAATTATTCTTTGCAACTTTTGACTTGAGAAAAAAAGATCTTTGATATGTATATGATTAGTTACAATCATTTGCCGAAACTGTAATTGTCAATCGCAAATTTATTTATTATTATTATTTTTTTTTTTTCAGAACTAATCTAAACAAAAAAGCATGTACTTTTATAATAGGGATATTATTATTTTTCTCCCTGAAGTTTGTCATATTCATAACTTTACCCCCTCTAATTTTAAAAATGGCCGATCTTTTCCCTGAAAATCAAATTATTCGACTATTTACCCCTACCGTTAGGATTTCCATTAAAATGGGTAACTTTGATAGGAAAAGGACATCTTTACCCTTAAAACAATAGAGGTTATTAAAAAAAAATACATTTTTACCCCTATATATTTTTCCCATCCAACATAGACACACAGTTTAATAATAATAAAAAAAAAAAGATAGATCCCAGAGATGGATGGTTGGGATCAAATTCTTTTTTTTTTTTTTCATTTTAATTGTGAATAATGAGTTTGAAAAAAAATATATTAATAAAAAAAAATCTTAAGTGGATCTCCACCGTCCATCTTTGAGGTGGATCTCCACCCGGTAGAGATTAAAAGATAATTTATAAAAGAAAGAAGAAGAAAAAAAAAGATAAAAAGATAAAAAGAAAACAAAAAAGACAAAAAAATTTTTTTTAATAAAATTGATGGTGGAGATCCAGTCCAGTTGGATCTCCACCATCTTATCTCCATTGATGGAGATTGGAGAACCAAACCTAGAACACCACCATTATCATCAATCCCAAAACACAATCATCCACCATCATCACCTAACATTGAACCTAGCGAGTCAGTCATCACCTAACCACCAAACCACAACCCACAACCCAATGAATTGACCATCACCTAACCACCACAACCCATAAATTAGTGAATCGACATGATAAGATCAATATTGAGATTGAGAGAGATGAGAGAGAGAGAGAGAGAGAGAGAGAGAGTTTGGGTTTGGGTTTCTAGGTATTGTGTTTGTGTCTTGGATCTGGGTGTGTGTGTGTGTGTTTGGTGGCGTTGTTCTGGGTGATGGTGATTAACTGGTGTTGGTGAATGGTGATGAATTGGTGTGTGTTTGGTGATGGGTTTGGTTTAGTTTTAGTTTTTTTGGTTTTCAATTGGTTGGTTTCTTTCTGGGTTTAAGATTGAGAAAAAATTACACAATTATTTTCGATTGTATTTTTTTATTAATTCATTAATTTTTGTTTTAATAAATCATTCATTGTTATTTTCTTTTTTACTTTTTTACCCTTCCATAATTAATTCTCTTTCAAGTCCTCCAAGGGTAGTTACAATATTGCCCTCAGTGTTTCACGATCAAACTACTAGTCTAATGGAAATACTAACAACAGGGTTAAATATTCGAATAATTTGGTTTTTAAAGGGAAGAAAGACCATTTTGAAACTAGAAGGGGTAAAGTTATGAATATGGAAAACCTCAGGATGGAAATAATAATATCCCTTTATGATAAAGAAGTGTTTTCAAAATTGTGATATATCATGACTTTTTAGAATATGATTTAGGTAGAATCTCACATAAAATATTTAACTTTTTTATATCACTAATGCTAGACAACCCAAAATTTTAGTCTAAATTTCAACTTAAATGATGTGGCAAGTGGTTTTTTTTATTAATCACATCATCACATGTTGTGTGTGGTGATGACAACTCACTTGTCACATCATTTGGATTGAAATTTAAGTTAATTATTTAGGTTGTATACCATTACTCTTTATATATATAATATATATATATATAGTATCGAAAATTGTACGGCTCCATTTAAAAGGGTTATTACTAATTTTATAAAATTGTAAGATTATTTTTTGATTTTGATCAAACTTCAACCTTCCCTAAACGATTTACGTTTTCAAATAGTTGGAAAAAAGAAAAAGCAATGAATTTCGTTATCTTTCTCCGTCCACACATGCAATACACGTGAGACAAATGGGTGGCTTTTGCTGCATGGAAGAGGTTTTTTGTAAGATGGTCACTTTGACATAACTCACAAGGCAGGTCATGTAGCACATGCCCAAAATTTTAAAGGTGGGTCAGAAGTCAGAAGTCAAACAGATATATATCTCTCCCGACCTCTCAAAACCTCATGATTTTTCCCATTTCTTTTCAACTTTCTTCTATCTGAATACCGGTTCTTCCAATGATTTTCCATTTATATCATATCATATGGTATAATATAACATATAATGTGATACGAGTGGTTGACACGTATACATTGTATGCACGAAATTATTTTCTCCGTCACCGCCCAACTCCTCCTCGACACCAAATTAAAGCTCAAAAGTAATTTTTTTTGAACTAATATTGAGCAGTTGATTATTGTAATGGAGATCAGGTTCGATTCTGGGTTGGATAATGTAGGTCAGGACTCATCATGACCACGTTGTACTAAAATTTTGACCATGACCCGAACATGGACGAAAACTTGTGTACATGCACTGAACGAGTTCAAAAATTAAATGTCTGAGACTTTTAATAATAATGTCCGAGACTTTTCTGTTATATGTCCAAGTTTTTATCCGAAATACTCTCCAAGACCTTTGAAAAAACTTGTTATCTCAGGCTTCTTTGGTTGCCTATATTTGTTTCCACTTTACCTTTTATTGTGTGAATTTTGTTATACATTCTCTAAGTTCACTCATCTTATCGGTTTGTGAATAACAAAATTCACACAATGAGAGACAAAGTGGAAACAGATATAGGCAACCAAAGAAGATTAAAGTCTCGGAAAATTATAATAGATTCAAAAGTCTCGGAACATATTAAACCAAAGTCTCGGAGCCGTTTGAAAAGTCTCGGAACATTTAAATGTAAAGTCTCGGACATATTAAACAAAAGTCTTGAAACATGGTTAATAGGTCTCGGACACTGCTTTTATACATGTTCTGAGACTTTAAGAAAACTTTATGAGACTTTGGAAATAGCTATGACTTTCCAAGACTTTTATAACTTGTTCCGAGACCTGCTTTAACTACGTTCCGAGACTTTTGAAATTTGAAATTTCACAGGCTATGCAACTAAACCTAAGTACCTTAAAAAACTTTACAAATGAAAGATTAAAAAAAAAAAAAACACACACACACAAGAATTGGGATTACCTTACCGTGAATGTGTGATTTGTAGATAAACGAAGAGGAGAAAAAGACCACGAGTTGGAGAAGGAGATGAACAGCAACCAAGAGTTGGAGAAGGAGATAAACAGCGACTACGAGTTGGAGAAGGAGATGAACTTAGATCTCAGTTTATAGAGAATTTATAGTTAGAGAGAGAAGTAGATTTCGGACAACATAAAACTAGGAGAAAGTTAAAGTCAGAGATATAATAAAAAAAATACTAAAAGTAAGGGTATTTTTGGAAGTTACTTACTTTGGTGACTTTAAAACATAAGTTATTAAAGTGATGATAGTCTTAAAACACCAGCTAAAAAAAAGTGACAAAACCCCTTATTTCCGGCCTCTTGCACTGAACCATCCAAACAAAATTGTTGCTTTAAAAAAAATAATAATAACAAAAAGTAAAAATTGGTGTAAATAAATAATTTTTATTAGTCTTACTTCATATATGATTTGCTTGTAAACACATTCAGGTGAATAGATTATATTGATTTTAATAAAATCGTTCTTTTGGAACATTTATCTGTCGTGGATTCTATATGCTCTTTGAGTATTCGAGAGTATCATTTTCTAACGAAGATTAGGGAATGATGGCTCCTGCATGACGGTCTATGTTTGGGTAACTATCGGTCACTACGTCAAGATTCATCTGAGTATGTCTTAGGGTTCGACGAAGTGATTCTTATTTTCGTCATACCCCTCTACTTCAATTGGTATCAGAGTGATCGAGTATACCTATGTGCTAGACTCAGCATCCACGGACCACAACCAACATTTAGGTGATTTTAAAATTCATAGAAAAAACTCTTTTCAAATTGGATAGAAATCTTCCTGACTTTGATAAATTTCATCAAGAACTTCCCTAAAATTCAATACAACATTCTTTAAAAGCGAGAATATTGTACGTGCATAACAATAAGAAAATTAATTATCATCAAGGATAAGTTATACTTATAAACCATAAAATAATATATTTTGTTTTTATATAAACTTATAGCTATATTGAAGGGTGTTGACAGTGACTTTCTGTTAAATGAAATATCAACCGGCCAATAATATTATTTACTGTTCAATAATAGTGAAAAACGAAATAGTGTGAAAATCAGTGGCGGATCCGGCCAAGAATTTTAATTAGGTGGGGCACTTGAACAAAATCACAATTACATAAATAAATAAATAAAATACTGAAAAACTAAGGTAATTGTAAAATGAGGTTTTTTTTTTTCCACATATATATGTATATATAAAGAAAAAATGATGTTATAACAAAGTTTAGGTAAAACAAAACAAATAGAACATACTTAAGATGAACTAAAAAATCTTATATTAAAATAAATAAATAAAAACAAGAAATGGGATATTATAAAAATAATAATAACAACAAAAAAAAAACATAAACAATTAAAATTTACAATATTTATTCCTTAAATAATAAATTACATTCTAATTTTATAATAAGAATTTTTTTTTTTTTTTGTATTTAAAATGAATTCACTTTAAATTTATACAAACATAATTGATTAATAAATATTACTAAACATATATATATATATATTTTTTTTAATTTTCTAATTATTGGTAAATTATTGATTTATTGATTCTAAAAACATTAAAATTATGAAATAAAGAAAAATAATAAGGATAAAATAAAATAAATCATAATAATAGATGGACAATTTTAATACAATAAATTAACATTTGAGATTTTGGAGTGTAGTGATTGGATGTGTTAGGTTTGTCAAATTAAAATTATTAGAAATAATAAAAGTTCAAAATAATAATATATAATTTAATATAAAATAAAATTGAATTAGGTAGACACAAATTAAAGGTAGTTAAGAAGTTGTTAATGCAGAGAAAGAGAGTGAATTATTTTGTTTTAGAAGGAGATGAAAATTTGAGAAAAGAATTGGAAAATATGGTAAATTAAAAAAAAATATATTAAAATTACAAGATAAAATTGAATTAAAGAAAAAAGATATTTAATTTGCTTGAAAAGTGTAAATGGTAGGAGTAGAACACCTTACCAGCAACATAAAAAATTGACACAATACCAATTGTGCTATCAGTTATCGTATGTAGTTTTGCCTGTGTGGGTTTGGCCTCCCGTTTTTGGTTTTCGGTGCTGTGTTGTTTTTGGTCTCTAGTCCTTTGCTTTGGGATGCCAGAGTGTTTGTTCTTCTTACCTTTTGGCTATCTTTAATATTATCTTTTAGCTATTCAAATATATATATATATATATATATATTAATGAAAACTAAATCAATTTTTTTTTTTTAAAATTGAGGTAGAGCACGGGCCCCACCTGGCCTCAAGGTGGGTCCACCCCTGACGAAAATAAAACACGATTTTACGTGAAAAACCTAAAAGGGAAAAACCACTGTTGCCAGTGACAACGACAAGTAAACTTAACTACAAATAAATGGGTTGCACATTCAATATCGTTGTTTCTCTCTAAAAGCCTGTGAAAAATGCCTTATTTATGTTGTATCTTCTGTTCACAATAAAAATGGGGTTTATTTATACTTTCATTAGTAACCCTTAACTTGTCATACAAATAATTGTTTTTTTTTTTTTTTTTTAACGGCATATTTTATTCATAAATGGCCAAACCGAAAAGACACAAACAAACCACGTGCCCACAACCTCCAAATAGGCAAAGACGAACAACATGACTACGAAAAACAAACCAAAAAATAACTCACTATCAACGAAAACAAAACAACCCAAGAACCCAAAGAGGCCAAGCCACCCAGAAAAACACCTCACTAACTAGCAAACTCAAAACTCGACAAACTACCACAAACACACCAACCAACTGAAGCAAACACATATGAAACCAACACGAGAAAAACACCGCCATTAGCACCAAAAAGTAAACATCAGCTAACCAATCAGAAAGACCGCAAAAGCACAACGACTTAAAACAAAAACCCCAACCACAAGCACCAACCAAACAACTTCACCCAAAAAGAGAAAACTATTGAACTTTCAACTCTATCAAGCCACCCAACTTCAATTTCCTCTTAACTTCAGCAAAAACAACAGTTTTCCCTACTTTCTTGCCATCAAAATTCAAACTCATAGCTACTACAAACCTTATAATCCTAGAAATCTACTCGTAAAGGTTCAAAGATAACTTAAAATTATTCTTAAAATTCCTACACTTCATTACATGACCCTTAATGGCAAGGCAAGAGGACCAATTTGGCGTTAAAACAGGGGATATGTGCTTCAAATTGACTGAAACCTTCCCTTCTTGACTCTTCTCTTTGCTCCCAAACCTAACATCAGGTGAAGAAGGACTTGCCAGCTTTAGCTTAGGAGACTCTAAAGACTTGCCATCCACTTTCTTGAAGCCCACTTTAAAATTCATAAACCCTCCAAAGCCCTTCCCTCTATGACCTGTCTGAAAGTTCTTGAAAGGAACCGACCCATCGCATTCAGGTCGTTCATTATAAGGCTCATTCTTCCTTGACCTAAGCTAAGTTGGCCAACAAGATTGTTCCCCCTTAAAAATTTTAAAGTTCAAAGACAACTCATTTTCCAAAGACTTGTAGAAAGAGGAAGAGCTATAAAGTGCAGCTTTGTCTGCAACCAAAGTCAAACTACTCCTATCATAAGGCTTTGTAGACCTCACCTCCTTGACGACCTTTTTCCCAACAATCTTTTACCTTTTGGGCTTAAAATGACCACTGATATCTAACAAAACCCCTCCAACCTCACTGAAATTGCCACCCTTGTGCTTTAAAACCTGATGGGAGAAAACCGAGTCTGACTTCACACCCCTAGAACCCTACATGTCCTTAACCAAACTTATGTCCATAATCTTATCAACTTGATTCACAGACAGAGGTTGAAACACCTCTTCTTGATTTTGAAATTCAGACCAGGATTTCACACTAGATTGAGTAGCCACCATCTACAAATCAATGCACCTTTCTAGCCAAGAAAAATCCATCGGTGAAGAGAACTTATAAGTCGTAACGGTAAAACATTCACTCCCCATTTTAACTTTGATCAAATCAAGACAAAGATGATTAAGAGGAATTAAAGCTAAAATCCAACCTCTATCTAATCTCTTCTTGAATAAGGTTCCTTTCTCTACCATCAACACTTCTCCAACTTGCCGATCAACCTTGTTAAAGAAAGCTTTGTTCCATAATCTTGTAGGCACACCAACACACTCAATCCAAACTAAACGAGCTTGAGGATTAAGAGTATGAGACCATTTCTTCATCAAATCAAATCTATCATCCTATAAAAATCTGCTATTGACAAAGTAATCCCTCTCAAATTTTGACCTAAATTTCCTAAGAATACTCTTATCACTTAAGTACATGGAAGAGAAAGAAAGTCCTCTTGTCCTCAACCGGTTGTTGACAGCAGAAACCGAAGTGAAATCCTTGAGAATGCCCATAACACAACTCAACAATCAGCCATATTCATTGTCTTGGTACTTCCACAACATCTTGACCACCTTCTCGCCCATCTTTTCATTGTCCCTTGAGCGCACTTTTGGTTTCTTGACAACACCTCCACGAATGATCTCTTCCTATTAAAATCGACCTTTTGAAAACTCTCCCTACCATCCCTTTCTTTCACCAACGACATCCGTTCCTCGCCAAGCTTACCATGTTGCCTTGGCAGAGGAGGTCTTTTATTATTCCATCTAAAAGCGGCCATCTGTGATCTAATAGGCCAGCCATGTACCACTATGCCATTCACCATTTTCACCACCTTCATTGCTTCCTCCATAGACTCAAAGCAAACAAACCCAAAAACGCATCTTCGTGAACTCTTTTTCGAAGCTAAGAACACATCTTTCACCTTCCCATAAAGCTTGAAAAAAACCCCCACAAACCCAACGAATCCACTCAAGGATTCAGATTATCAATAAAGATTGAAACCTAACCTTTCCTGAAATCATTTCTTATAGTCCCGCCGTTAATTGCTTCCTGACTCTCTTCACAGCCAAAGGAGTCAGGCCTTCTCTCTCTAGCAAACTCACTTTCTCTCATCACAAATGCCTTGTCATACAATTAGTTGACTTGTAGAATCCTATTATGATTCTCCTTCCAAGATTCCCTTTTACTATCTTGATCTCTTTCTTGTGCGACGTTTATCACGTAATAAATAGGATTGAATATGTGCTTGTTTAGGACTCTACTGCTTTGGGAAAAAGGTAAGTTTGTTTCCTTGTTGAAATGTGACTCTTGATTCCATATCATGGTGGGATTCCCTTTTTAGTCACCGGGCGTTAAATATGTCTATTGGATCCTGATTCGGGCGAGTGATCTTTGTTGGGGATCGGAGATATCTTGACCGACCAAAATCTTGTTTTGGCAAGGTTCTCTTTTGGCCGAATTACTCTCCTATTTGGACTTTCTCATCTGATATGAGACTTCTTTGGTAGAGTTCGTGGCATGTCCAACTTCTGATGACATGTCCCCAGTTATGGGCTTATGGCTAACCGGTTAACTTTTTCCAATGTGGCATAGTTATTCCTTTGCTTACATCAGCCTTCTCTAGGCGACATGTTATTCGGACAAAATTTACCTATAACCAAGGGTAATTAATTAATATGCTAACTTGAAATCATTGGCAAATTTATATACTAACATATGAATTCATTCTTCATATGCGAGTCATGACTATAGGGTGGAGTTAGTTAATCAGAGAGGATCATGAGTTGGAATTGAAAATGAAGATACCGAAGATATTCGAAAGACAAAGTAATTGGCCAGCACAAGATCCATTAAGTTGGGGACCAAATAAGTTGAACCAATCATAACTCAACTGTAAATCGCGTTAAATCAAAGAAGCAGGTGATTCATGATTCATGTCAAATAAATGTAAATAAATATGTATTTATAGTTATATTTAATGTGAGGGAGTTGCATGTATATATGTAATTAAAGAAATGGGTGTGGTGTGGTGTGGCTTGGCTTTTTCAGTCATCTCATGTGATGATCCCTTTTCATGGGCCACTCTCTTCTTCTTTTGTGGTTGGCACTTCCCACTTAATAATTTTTGGATATTGGAGAATACATATATCTTCCTATTTGTATTAGCTTAATTTTAAGAAACTTATTATTATACGATCTTTTATTTTTTATTTTGTTAATTATGTTAATATGTACCCTAATTAATTAAGCTACACATTAAGGGATTGATCATAAACTCTTACCGGCAAAGACTATTAAAAATACATAAGATTTAATGGTATCTAATTACTTGAGATATGCTTTGAGTGAAATGTTCTCTATCTTACTATTATTTATAAGTCTTTTAAAAAATATTACTAAATAGAATATGTATAAGATTTTTATTATATATATATATATATATATATATTTGAAAATATCTATTATTTTAGGAGGATTCGAGCCATTGACCTGGGAGTCATTTGTCTAAGCCCCAAGCTCATCTATCTACCGGCTGAATTACGCCTCTGTTGGCGATTATACATATATATTTGATATCTTAAGAAAGTGAAATGTCTCATTAATTAGTCTATCAGGGTTTTTGAATACTTCACTGTCACATATACCAGTGTTTTTAGTGGGAGAAATGACTTCTGTAAGCGTAGAGATGGAAAAGTAAGAACTATATGAGAGGCTCTTTGACATTAAGAATCCATGATTTAACTAATGAAAATGAGTTTGCAATTATATACATAGAATGATTAAGCATATACACACTATGATCTTCTTTTTCTTTGTCGTTGAATAAGTCTGCAAATAAAAAAAACTTAGAAAAGACAAAAGAAATGAGTGTTAGAAATCCGGATCCAATTTGTGGTTGTGAGGAGTAGTGAGGAAATTAAGTTATAGTGTGGTCTTTCTCAATGAAAGAACCAAAATCAGCCGCGTGGTCTAATTACTCAATCAAAGGAATTGTTCAAGACATAGAAATTGTAAAGAGGATGTTTGGCAAAATGGGACCATTCTTCTTGTAAATGTAATCATGATATCATATGCTAGCTTCATAATAACAATATACATCCACTTAATTTCTTCCCAACTTGTTCATGCTGCAGCCAGGCACCGAAGCTTCTGCCTAATAAGTCCATTTCTTGCATCATTACAATATCCTTCAAGGCTGCTATAATATTTCTTCAAGTACAATTAACATGATTACAATTAACCGATGACCACTTGTATTTTTTTTTTACACCAAATATGCATGCATTCATCTTATTAAAAACATATCGTCAATACATTATATTATAGGTAATTAGATGTATGCACCAAACCATATAAAGATATGTACAACCATCTCAACCAAGTTTTTCTCGTGGTAAGATCTGAACATTAGAATCTAGCTAGTTTGTTGTTGTTCCGATTGATAATATTGAATAGCATGTGTTAGAGATTTATAAGATGTTATTTTGATCGATACGGAGTAAAACCATAGTAATACTAATTGTCTTTGAACAGAAAAGGACATAAGCTGTTATTTATAATTGTTGATCGACACGGAGTAAAACCCTAGTAATACTAATCGGCTTTGAACAGAAAAGGACAACACATGATGGAGGGGTAGTGCACCATTCCACTTAAGTAGTGAGGGGTTCAAATCCCACCATACGTATTTTACAAGTATGTATGAGGAGTTTTCTTCAAGGTTGCAATAATATTTCCTCAAAACAATTAATCAATGATCATGTTAATATTTACTCCGTACCAATTTTTTTTTTTTTTTTTTTTTTTTACACCTAGTATGCATTCATCTACACAAAACATATCGTCAATACATTATATGCTTGGTAATTAGATGTATGCATCGAACCATATAAAGATATGTACAATCATCGATCTCAACCAAATTTTTCTCGCTGTAACTCTACAAATTAGAATAGTTTGTTGTTGTACCGATTGATATTATTGAATTGTGTTAGAGATTTATAAGACATTATATATAATTGTTGACAAAGGAGTAAAACCCTAGTAATACTCCTACTAAAAGGGAATAGAGGGAAATAGCACCAAATGGATTTGGTTTTGTGGGAATATCACCAAGTTAATAAGCCTTGTGAAAATAGCACCAAAGTATGTGTTCTGACCAAAATACCCTCACATGTCTTCTTCCTTTTTCAATTTCCCTCTCTTCTTCTTACTTTTTCACTTTCCCTATCTTTCTTCCTCTCTCCTCTTTTTTGTTCGAAGACCTCCATTGATCCATCAATGGATGTTGAATAGACCTCAAATGGAGTCGAAATGACCTCGACCTCCATTAGTGGTCGATGAAGGAGAAGATCAAAAATCGAAAAAAAAAAAATCTGGAAATTAAGTCTCGGCTAAGCTTCATTAAGTCTCGGCTAGTCAGCCAAGACTTATTCCATACTAGCCGAGACTTATTTCAAGATACCCGAGACTTATTTCTAAATATCCGAGACTTATTTCCAGAATTTTTTTTAACTGTTGAAGGTCGTTTCGGTCGTCGAAACGACCTCTAATGGAGTCGACCATTTGGACGACCTCCATTAGAGGTTTATTCGACCTCCATTGATGGATCAATGGAGGTTTTTGAAAAAGAAAAAAAAAAGGAGAGAGGAAAAAAGAGAGGGAAATTGAAAAAGGTAAGAAGAAGAGAGGGAAATTGAAAAATAAGAAAAGTAAGGGTATTTCGGTCAGCACACATACTATAGTGCTATTTTCACAAAATTTATTAACTTGGTGACTTTTTCACAAATGGCCTTGGAAAAAGTTCTAGAAATTTGAATGACCCTGACTAATTGGCTTTGAACAGAAAAGGATAACACATGAAGGGGAAAAAGGCAAAAACATGCATGTAGAGACAATTAAAGGGATTGAAGATGCATATTCAATTGGCGGTTTAGATTATTGTTCTTGTGTTTGTCTTGTTATATTATAAACACGTACAGTCCCACCCATATCTACATCTTTTATTTTATTGGCTTAATAGATTCATTGAAGGAGAAGTTAGAGTTCTCATGTGTCTTTAAATATGAGAATTGAAGTAGACTGTTTGGAACATTAATCAGTTGACCTCAAATTATATATTCTTTTTGTACCCAGTTCAAGGATAAGACGTACGTATCTTCTAAACAAAGCTAGGGCTAGTTTAATTTTATAATCTTATTTTAGTAAATGTAAAAATTCGTAACCGTGTAATTGTATATATGTTTCCACTCAAAATTATCCCTCCACATGATATATATACATAAGAGTGCTAGGCAGGTGGAAATTGAAGGAAAATAAGACGTTTCAAACTCAATAATAGTTCCTCTTCATATATAGTTGATAAGTTAACTCAATAATAGCTCCTCTTCAAAGTTGATTAGTTGAATCATGATTAAGTGTGAATCGATCTTATCTGCGATGTAAATTATAAGGATGATCGTGCGTACCACTTTTTATTGTCTAATTACAAAGAGTAAGTACAAGATTATATGGTCAAGACTTAATTTCAGACAAATACACAGAATAAGCCTCACACTTTTTTTCAAGCATTTGGTCCGGACTTAATTTTCCTTTGATTGAGATTTATTAAGTCAGCATATTTTTTTTTTCTAACTCTCTTAATAAATTAAGTAGGAACATTTTTGTCAGTTTCATAATTTTAGTGATATTAAAACTCAATTTATTAAATCAGCACAATAGAAAAATGTTAGTTTACCCTTTTAATTACAATAGTAATTAAGAAAATAAATGTCAACAGGAGCGTAGCTCAGCTGGTAGATAGACGAGCTTAGGGCTTGGGTAAATAACTCACATGTCAGTGGCTCGAATCCTACCAATGACGAAAACTTTCAAAAGAATACCTGGTCCAGAATTAATAGATATTGTAAACAAATAAATAAATAATTAAATAATTAAAAATAAATGCATGGATATATGATTGATTGGACTCTCACGCAACAATGAATGCACCTCATTACCACCGCCCAAAGTGATAACCTTGTAAACTAGTTAATGTTTATCACGACAACAATTCTTAATGTTGTCTCAGTTTTGATAAGACGAGATTGGAAAATACCATCACTTTCATCTGTGCACGTTTACTTCATGAAATGACCGAATCTCATTCACTACATATGTTCCTCACTATTCTCCTACTCCAAGTCCTTGTATATACTTCAATAGTTCAATGTGACAGATGAATCATTAGGGTTTATAGCAGGAAAAATGTACGGATAAGTCGCATTTGATCATGGCCAAGTGGTGAAAAAAAATCAATGGTGAGCTAGTGGGTTTTGCCGTGCATGCGTGTGTTTTTCTACTGGAAAGATTGTCTTATCACACAAGCAAATGCGCTGATGGTGGTGACACCATTTGCAGCTTCATGGAGTCGATTTGCAAGTGATTATATATATATAACTTTATTTTTCTATCGCGATTCGAAGGTTTTTGAAGTGTTGGATGTAGTGCTGGATTGGCATGAAAATGTTGCCAAAAGTTTTCAAAATATTGCATGATGATGATGAGAAAGATGATGAAGATGAACATGATGATAATACCACGTGAGTAATGTTCACACAAATCATCTTTACCTTTTTAAAGTTAATTTTCATCTTCTTAATTGTGTTTGTGGCCGACCCAATCGGATTGTCTTCATCTCTTGAGTGCTATTCACTGTTAACCCTTTTAACGATATTATTTGTCTATCGAAATCAAGCAATATTATATATAATCGGAAAGAAAACTCACTCACATGCTTGGTTGATGACAATTGCTTTATAATTTCAGTTTTATTTTATTATTCTTAATGATTAATAGAGATTCATTTGAGCTAAACTTTTGTTAGATTTTTTGATAAAATGTATAGGCATCTTATCATTTAAATAAAGTAGTGACATGACATTTGGCAAGCCTCATAGAACCTTTTCCATCGGATAATTATTGGGTGGTGACTGGTGCACTAATTATTTGGTGGCAATCTTACAAATTGTTTCATAAAAACCCTACTATTGTTGTTTAGTAACCTTGTACACTAGTTAATGTTTACCGTGAGTCCATGACAACAATTCTTAATTTCCATTCACTTTTATCAGAAAACGGATTAGGACCAGCATTTTTTTTTCACAACAAATTATGAACTAAACTTACATTTAAAAATTAGGACCAACATTCAGAATAGGTAAAACTATGTTTTAAGATCTCTATATTCTTGCCGATATCCATTAATTTTGTCAACTTGAACTCCTAAATTAAATGCGTTTTGAACAGCTAAGATTACATTTAAGATCTATCCTCGCCTATATCTTTTAGTGTTATTGTATCAAATGTAATCTCAACCATATTAAAAGTACATCAATTGAAAATTTTTATGTCATATTTTATTAAGAGCATTACTACATTGCTCAAAATATTTAAGCAAATTTATATCTAAATGATGTAGTATGTGAGTTGTCAACACCATGTAAATCATGAGATAATATGGAGAGTGATATTTTAATTACAACTCGAATATCATATCATTTAGATATAAGATTTAAACAATATAGCATCACTAACATTTGTGAGAAATAGAGAGATTAGTTAGATCGTCCATTAAAAGATATTTGTAATTTAATTTAATTTTTTTAAAAAAATTACAATAATTCTGAATTTGGAGAGATGGCATGTAGAAACTCGTAACTAGATTAAGGTACTGGGGCTCCAAATTTGCATGAGAAAACATTATTATTTTTATTTATTTATTATTTTTTTTTTTAGAGGCAAAATTATATTACCAAAAACAAAGTGCAGAGGCACTTAAACAAAGAAACAACCAACAAACAACGAAGGCCAGAAAACAAAAGGCACAACCACCAGAGACACCAAAACTAAGCCACAACAAGAAAAACCACAACAAAGGAGGCAAAAAACAAAAAACAGATAAAGAAGCACAGGAGCCAGGCAAATCAGTCAACACTCCAGTTGATGATATCTCCCTCACCACCAGACCCTTTTTTAGCCAGTGAGTCCGCAAAGGAATTCGTTACACGAGAGCTGAATTCTACACTAGCCTGACCCAAACGAAACAACATACTACGAATTTCATAAATCATATTAGCAAAATTTATATTGCCCAGGTCGCTGCTATTAATCCAAGAGACGGCAGCCATAGAGTCACTATTAATAACAATGTTTTTTTTCTACAAGCTCAGGCTTAGAAATACACAGTTCACAAGCTTTGGCAATGGCACACATTTCAAATGTTATGGCATCTTGCCAGCCAATGTGGATAGAGAAAGTACACAAAACCTTCCCAGTGTTGTCGCGAAGAACACCTCCTATGCCAGCTTGACCCGGGGAGCCCTTAGCAGACCCGTCAACATTAAATTTCAGCACTTCAGTTAGTGGAGGGATCCAATCAACCATCTTCGGAATCTTCACTTTGCTAGGATCCAAACAACACTCCCCAATATCTAACAAAATAATGGTTATAGGATCCCAAGAACCATTATCGTAGTTCTTGAACCACTAAGCTACTTTGAATTTCACCAAATTCAACGCTTTCAAAGATGAGGCTTCTTCATTATTAAAGACCTTTCCATTCCTAGCTTCCCAAATTGCCAAATAACAGTAAAGAACAAAGAAAACCAAGCTCTTTCCGATGTCTTTCTAGGATAAAAACCCGCCCAACCTTTCCACCAATCCAACAAAGACAGAGAAAAACAGCAATTAATTTCCCACCAATACATGTTGTTAATCCAAAGATTCCTAAACCATTCACAATGGAGAAAGAGATGATCGATAGATTCAATAAAATCACTACACAGAGGACATTCTAAGGCTAATCCCATCTGCATGCCAAACTTGACCATGACCTCTTTCACCAGCACACGACCTTGCAGCAAAAGCCAGAGAAAATTTTCAATTTTTGGAGGCCTAAATCCTCGCCAAACCCCATTTAAAACCGAGGAAGAAATAGGAGAATCACCCTCTAGCTTTTTCCAAAAAGAATTAACAGTGAACTCCCCATTTAAGCAATAATTCCACCCACTAGTATCCGGAATGAAATCATAAATCTTAATCCTCTCCAAACTGTTCTTGAAAGCATTCCAGTGATCCACTTCCCATCTAAAACAAGGTCTTCTTAATGGGATTTCCCATATCCGCTCGTTTTCCCACCCACTTGCCATAATCTCTAAGACAGTCGTCCTTGCTAGTAGCAAGAGCATGGATTCTAGGGAAAACCTCCTTCATAGGCAGACCTTCCACCTTTAAATCTGACCACAATCTAACTCTATCACCGCAACCTACAATCACCCGCAAACCATCCTGGAGAATCTTGGTTGTCAAAGAATCCTGCACAAATAAACTACCAACAGCCTTTATGAATACAGAACTATGAGAGCCATTACTCCAATTCCAAAACAAAGAGTTTGTTGGAACGCCGTATTTAGCACAAATCACCATTTTCCACAACGGAGAAACTTCCTTACCGAACCTCTAGACCCATTTAACCAAGAGACCCTTGTTTTTCTTAATAATCAATCATATTCCAAGGCCACCATTACATTTAGCTTTGCACATAGTCTCCTAATTTACCGCATGGATCTTCCTCTTTTCTCTACCATCCCCCAAAAAAAAGTTTCTTTGCAACCATTCAATCCTTTTTGCTACACCTACCGGTATTTTAAACACGGACATATAGTAAATAGGGATATTTGACATCACTGCCTAAATAAGGACTAACCTACCACCTTTGTTGAGAAAGGACCTTTTCTAAGGAGCTAACCGGTGAATTAAGGCTGGCCAAAAATTCTTTTAACAAGACTGCCCACCCAACGGAAGCCCCAAATACAAGATAGGAAGCACGACTCTAGAACACCTAAAATTGAGAGCCCAATTTTCCTCTCCTCCCCTTTCTTTTCCCACATTTACGACACTTGTTTTTTGGAAATTGATACGAAGACCCAAACCCACCTCGAAACACCTCAAAATTCTTCTTGCATTCATGAGATATTTCATTCTTGGTTGAAGTAATAAAATGGTGTCATCAGCGAACTGCAAATGCGAAACCTGAACCACTTCATCCCCAAACACAACCCCCTTCTAAGGTCCATTGAGACTGCTTTCTTAAATAAGGCATTAAGATCTTCCACTGCCACATTGAATAAAAAAGGGGAGAGTGGGTCACCCTAACGGAGGCCTCTTTCAATCATGAATTGTCTAGAAGGACTCCCATTCACCAAAACCGATAGCATCGGAGTGGTGATATAACCTAATCTAAAATCTCCATCTTCCTCCAAACCCCATATCACATAAAATATCGTCCAAAAATATGATCTAAGCTATCGTAAGCTTTTTCGAAATCCAATTTCACCAATAAACCCCCATCCTTACTCTTTCTCCAATGGTGAATGATCTCTTCGGCTATGAAAAAACTGCCAAGAATTTGACGGTTCTTTACGAAAGTCATCTGAGATTCACTAACAACTGAACCAATGACCCTCCTCATACAATTTGCCAAAACCTTAGCCACAAGTTTGTACATAGAACTGACTAAACTTATGGGTCTGTAATCTTTCATGGCCTTTGGTTTTGCGCTTTTGGGGATATGAGCAATAAACGTCTAATTTAACTCTTTTACAATGGACCCATTTTTATGGAATTCAATTATAAACCTCATAAAATCATCTTTAATAACTTCCCAATTCTTCTTAATGAAATTGAGATTGAAACCGTCTAGTCTTGGCTCTTTATTCCCATCACGAGAAGACAAGGCTGACTACACCTCCTCTAAGCTAAACTCCTCCTCCAAGAACTTCTTTTCAACAGTCGAAATCTTTTTCGGAGGAAGATCATCAATTCTTTGCATACACCAATTAACATTCTTGTACTGATTCTCAAAGAAGTCTAGAGCACCAACTCTTATGTCTTCTGCATTTTTTATAGACACCCCGTTAATCATAACCTTATCAATGAAGTTATTTCTTCTCCTCCCACTAGCTACAAGGTGGAAGAATTTGTTGTTCCTATCCCCTTCAAGAAACCACTTAACTCTAGATTTTTGCCTCCACTCTTGTTCCTCACGCTTACTTCCCTTCCACTGCTCCGTTATAGCTTCCAACCTTTCTTTTCTCAAGGCATCTATCCAGCCAATACTTGCTACTCTTTCATCAATTTTGGCCAAACGAATCTCCAAATCTTTTGTTGTTTTCATGTCTTTTTGCTTTGAAACCGCCTTACGCTTTATCAGATTCTTAGCTCCTCTCAATTTTGATTGAAGAATGAAACTACTGGAGCCATTCGTTTTATTACCAACCCAATCCTTTTTTAACTCAAACAAAAGATCATTATCATCCAACCACTCATTGTTGAACCGAAAAGGCCTCGACCCCCCAATGATTTTCTCATCTCCAAGAGTGACAGCACAATGATTCGAAATAGTTCTTGGAAAGCCAATTTGCACAATATTCAGAAACCAAGACAGAAAAATAGAAGACAATAAAAACATGTCTAGTCTCGCCCAAGCTCCATTTTCCTTGTTATTTGACCACATGAAATTGACACCCAGTATCAGCAAATCAACCACCTAAGCCTGAAGAATGAAATTGTTGAATGCCCTGACTGACCATTTGTTAAACCCGCCACCTCTTCTTTCTGACTCATTGCAAGTAGTATATATTAAAATCCCCGCCAATAATCCAAGGCAAAGAATAAGATTGTTGTAAGTTAATAATGATGCCCATTAAATCTCTTCTCTGATTTAGAATTGGAAGCATAGACATTACAAAAGATTACCTCCGCTTTTAGCTTATGCAAGACACCCACTAAAATTAAACACCATTTATTCGAAATGCAATCATTAATCGTCACCAAATCTCCGTTCCACAGCGTTATAATACCACTAGCTAAACCCAAAGCTTCCACACCAACACCTCTGGTTAAAAAAAAAAACCCCCCAAACCTCTAACAACCCTATTGTCGAAAACATCTAACTTAGACTTCTGAATGAACAGTAGAGTAAGTTTCAGGTTCAATACCACACTCTTCACCTTTCTTCTCTTCTCCACCTTAACCAAGCCTCTGACATTCCAGGACAAAACTAACATAAAAAAAAACACCGAAACCTAAAAACAGCAGTAGGAAAGAACTAGACTTACTTCTCCTTCCTTGACTCATCCTCCTCCCTTTCTCTTATCATCACATACTCCACAATTTCCTCCTCATTGCCATTGAAATTAAAACCCAAGGCAGCCATGTCTCCAACACCATTGTTACTTCCTCAGCCAAGTCCCATTATGGAACCTGGGCATTTCCTTTGTCAACATCGTTTCCTGCACTACAAGAAATTTGGGTATCAGCTAGCATATATTCAAAGACGAATTGAAATTTGGTCTCAGAATGAAGCTTTCAGTAACTAATTGATATTTGGTCTCTGAATATGACATTTTGCGACGAACTATTTTGGTCTCCAAATGATGCTCTCCATAGATTTTGGTTTTATTTGGATGGACATTCGGAGACGACATAATTTATCTCTGAAGATGACATTTTACGACAAACTGATTGTTGGTCTCGAAATAATGCTCTCCATAGATTTTTTTTTTTTCCTTATTTGGATGGACATTCGGAGACGACATTATTCATCTCTGAAGATGGCATTTTGCGATGAACTCATTTTGGTCTCCAAATGATGCTATCCATATATAATTTTGGTTTTAATTATTTTGATGGACATTCGGAGACGACATAATTCGTCTCTGAAGATGACATTTTGCGACGAACTCATTTTGGTCTCCAAATGATGCTCTCCATATATAGATTTTAGTTTTAATTATTTGGATGAACATTCGGAGACGACATAATTCATCTCTGAAGATGACATTTTGCGACGAACTCATTTTGGTCTCCAAATAATGCTCTTCTTATATAGATTTTGGTTTTAATTATTTGGATGGACATTCGGAGACGATATAATTTATCTCTGAAGATGACATTTTGCGACGAACTCATTTTGGTCTCCAAATGATGCTCTTCATCCCAAAATTGGATGAATCAAGATGGTGTTTCATTCATTTTATACATTCTTGATTAAAAAATTATATGATTTCATATTTAAAAAAATTTATAATATTCTTAAAATTATATACTTTTATACTAAATCCCTAATTTCATTCTCAACTCAACTTTTCACTCATTTCTCAACTTTTATATTAAATCCCTAATTTCTTTTAAATACAAAATCTCTAATTTCATTCCCAACTCATTTCTCAACTTCTCACTCTTTTTTTCCCACCCAAATCCCACATCCATCATCTTTGCCCTCACCAATCCAACGCAAATTTCGACATTAGCCGCTCAATTCCGACGCAATTTACTATATTTAAAATAAATGTTATTTACTATATTTTTTTGCTTTATTTATGATTTATTGATTTATTCAATGCTCCAACTCTAAATTACGTTTAGTTTAGTTTTATACATTTAATTTTTGTTTTGTACATTTACTTTTTAAAATTAAGCTTGATGAGTAATTCTTCTCATTCTTTTCATGGCTTCAGTGGAGTTGTCGAGTTTTAATTTTGTGTAATTTAGGTAAGAAAACATGTGATGAATAATGGTTTGAATGTTTTCCATAATATTTTTGTTTATATTGTTGTTTGTAATCAAGTGTTATATTGTTATTTAGTTGTAAAATGATTTGTCTATGAATACTAAATATTAATATATTTTTATCAGAATGATTAAAATAACAGATTAGTGAAAAAAATTGAAATTAGAATATGCTTATAGACATGTGACAAAGGTAAAATAAATTAGCTTTTATGTAACAAATGTATTTTCTGAATTTGCCTATTTATGTAAATATTATATGGTTTTTGTACTTGTATATACATTAATATTTTCTATTTAATTTTGTAGTCACAACATTATAATATTCTTATAACTCAAGGCAACATTATAATATTCTCATATTTTTATGAATGTTTTATAATTAGGGGTATTTTGGTCAAAACACAGTTAACTCCATTCTATTTTATTGTTAACCAAACAAAATAATTTTGATTCAAAGACTAATTTTAAAGGTCCAACCAAACAAAAAAAATTAGTTTTCCTTTCCTTTCCATTCTCATCCTTATTACTATTTTGATTACCATTCCACCATGTAACTAAACGAGACCATAGAGTATTGACCAATAACTCGACTATATATGTTTTAAAAAATATAATTTTATAAAAAGTTTCAATAAATATTTTTTAATATATATCTGTCGTAGAAATTAGAATTTTGATTAATTGAATAAATTTAAATTTATCTAACAAGGTTTTTTTTTTTTTTTCCAACAACTCATATAGGTTAAATATAATATTGATCAATTATTATTACATTCTATGTTTTAGTCAAGTGGTAAAGACTTATAACTTTTAACTTGAGGTTTCAAGTTCAATTCTCAATAATGACAATTATTTTCAAGAGTAGGTCTGAGCAGCGGTCAACGACGGTGGCGGAGGTGGTCAACGGCGGGCGGCGACATCTCCGGCGGTGGAGGTGGTCCACGATGACGGGAGGTATCTAGCAAGGGAGGCGGCGGAGGTGGTCCATGGTGACGGGCGGCGTCTCCGGCAATAGAGGTGGTCCACAGCACCGGCGGAGGTCCACGGCGACTGGGAGCGACTGTGTGGTGGTCCACTGCGGAGGTGGCGGCGGTGTCGGTCCACAACGGTGGTCCGGCAGGGTGGCAACAGCAGCTAGTCTCTGGTGGGGGTTGGTGTCCGGCGACTGCGGTGTATAAGTATAAAAAATGCTATTTAGTTTTTAATTAAATATTAAGGTTATTTTGATTTTAGTCTCTCACATTTGTTAATATGGGTTTAGTCCAAGTATTTGGTATGTAAATATCATCCCCAATTGTTGTATGACTAATATCTAAGACAAACTTTTTGGGAATTTGCTACCAAATAGTTGGTCGCTATCAACATTGAGAGACGAATTTTTAATTGGTTGTAGTAGCTATTCTGGGATGGGGATTTAGCTACCACCGCGCGACCGATTTAATTTGGTAGCGAAAGGCTTTCTGTGATGAAAATACTTGATTTAGAGACGAAATGGATTCATCTCATAATGTCATTTCTTTTTTTTTTGTAGTGCTGACATCTTCCTTGACCTAAAATCAATAACCAAAGCAAATGAGAAACAGTATTAAGGTACCACAAACATATATATATATATATATATATATATATATATATTAAATACGATCCTACAGCGAATATTGATATCTTCAACTTTTTGAACATGAAAATGGAAATTATGTGTTTGTGTTGTCAATGTCTTATACTACTATCATAATTAATTCATCATCAGTATCACCTGGAGACATATATATATATATATATATATATATCCTTTATGAGTGAATTTAAAACTACCACTTAGCATTTTATACTACTTGTGACTCAAGGTGTTTGCCCTCGACATTCAATGGCTAAGCACCTAACCTTGATGGGTGTCTTCAACTGTTTTCTCATTTAAAAACAAAAACCGCAACTTTTTTTTTTTTTTAATGAAATTTTAACAATCCTAGGTAGGCCTTTTTGAAAAACCACACAGTGAAACAAATTACAATATCTAACATTAGTACACTACACAATAGCTGACATGATAGCGCAATAGGCTGTTGGGCACATTGTAGCTTCAAATAGTAACAAGAGAAGCCATCAAAATTTCAACTGTGAGAAAAGAGAAAATGGAACAGCAGATGAACACACCTATGGAATTAGTTATGCACTACTAGAAAAAAATAAGATTTATGACACAAAATAATGATGGTTTCTAAAAAGCATCATAATGTTATGACGCTTTTTATAAACCATCGCAACGTCTTGATGGTTTTTTTAAAACCATCGTAAAGTTATGATGTTTTTTTAAAAAACCATCAACATATCATGATGGTTTTTAAAAACCGTCATTATGTTAACGGTTTTTAAAAACCATCAAGATGTTATGATATATGGTCACATGATAATACTATCAGCTCATCCACACATTAACATACTATAAATAAACTTTAAAACCAAACCCTAGCCATTTGTTTCACACAGCCACCACACTTCTCTTGTTCTAACTTCTTCTCTTTCATTTTAACACAGTCACCACACTTCTCTTCTAATTTCTTCTATTTCTCATATCCAAGGACACATAATCCTCCCCCTCAAATCCATAAAAAATTAGTTCCACCACCGCTGAGTTTGAAACTGCAATTGAGGTTTTGTTCTTCCTTTTTTTTTTTTTTTTTCTCTTTTTGTGCGTGTTTTTCGTGTATTTATATGTGCATTTTTCATGTATGTTGAAACGGTTTTATGTGTGTTTCATATATTAGTACCTTGTATTTGGTTCAATTTTTGTAGTTCTTTACTTGGCTTGACGTGGTTTTGTTCGTTATTTGTTTTGGATTAAAGGTATGACATATGTTTCCAATTAATTTTTGTTGTATATATTTTTTTAATTATTAATCAACTTATACTATAAGACAAAATTGTTTATACCAAACCACCTACTTTTTGCATACAACCTGTTTGAAGAAATGCTCGAAGGAGGAATTGTGTATTTTATTATTAAAACAAATCTAGCAATTATTTATATCACATTCTTATTAGTTATTGATATATATATATATATATATATATTGTGTTTGAATCATGCAGGTTGTCAAGAATTTGTTGGAGACATTTGATGAAATCAAGTATTATTAGATAATTTTTACCGGTGTAATTTGTCGGTTGTAACATTTTTTGATCTTCTAGCTGTGATTTTTTTTTTTTTCATATATATTCATTGTATATGAGAAAAAAAATATTTAATAAAATTTATATTGATTTTTTGTAATATTACGAAAAATCATTGTGTTTTATATTTTTTAATGGTTTATTGATATTAAGAAAATTAATTAATTATATATTTATATATAAATTAAAATTTAATTATATATTTATGTATAAATTAAAATTTAATTTTTTTTTCAAAATTTTTTAAGATTTATGATGGTTTTTAACCATCACGGTTTAATGACGGGTAATAACCGTCAAGATTTTATGACGGAAAAAACCATCATAATTTAAACCATCATAAAATCAGTCTTGACACTGGATTCCTTAACGCTTTTAAACCGTCATAAAGTAACGTTTATGATAGTTTTTAGCCGTCATAAAACACATTTTTTCTAGTAGTGATGCCTTGGCTTTTCCTCTGTTGTACTTTGAAGATCTACAAATCAAAAACAAAATAATTGTAAGCAATTATTGTCATTGAATGATATATACATAAGGAGGCACAATAAAAGGTGTACAACAAAAAGAAATTCAATGTATGTATGATGATCCACACTTAATAAAAAAAGGTATGTCTTGTTGCTCAAGTCTTTTGCAAAGTCACAAAGTAGCAAGTTCAACGTGCCAGCCAAAGTATAAGACAAATCATGCAATAAATTTAGCTGAAATATAATCCTACAAAATTACAGGAGTGTAAAAATTTATTCAGTTCGCACAATTATGTGTGCAAGAGTATGTGAGGTTCGCATATAAATATATATATATATATATATATATATATGTTTGTGTGTGGGGTGTTGGGTGTTGAGGATTCGAACCGATGAACGCAGAAACGACATGTTTAATATTCGCTCATAACTCATAGCAATTAATAATGCCAGTAGCAGAAAAAAAAAATAGATGAGAGGAAACAAAACAATCACAACAAAAGATATACGTGGAAAACCTAAATCGGGGTAAAAAACCACGGGCCATCAGGACGACAGAGAAAGTTCCACTATATGAAAAATTGTTACAACCATATACTTTAGGATTCCCTCTCTCACCTCAACCCCAAACCCTAAAGCCTCACTATGTCCCCAAGCTCACAACCAAGCTTTACATCATGACTCTAAGCTCACAACACTCACAAGATCCTCACCAAGAACCCCCCAATATCCCCTAGGTCTCCCCTGAATATCACCCACGGATCTCTAACTTGATCCACTGATATTCCCCGGATCCCTCCACGGATATTCCGTGGGGTCTCCCTCAGATCTCACCCACTCTCTCTGATGTTACATGGTGTTCTTTTTGCTCCACACAAAATAACCTAATTACAATGCCTATTTATAGTAGTTACAAGGAGTTTAAGATAAAAGGAAATCCTACTCTTAAACGTAAAAGACTTACTTGTTTCAAATCATTATTATTTCCTTTTATAACAAGTCTTTTTGTAAAAAGTATTCATTTTCCTTCAAGCACAATAACTTTCAGAAACAAACTACTTCCTTTTCCGCTGAAGATTTCCCGTTTTACTTATGTTTATGATGACTAAGATTTGGGTCATATGTTGGCCAGCCACACCCTACACCATTATAGTCACTGAAAAATACATCACTCAGAAAACCACGATCCATACACTGAAACGAACCTGAAACCGTTGTTAAACCCACAGCGATGTCCACATCGATTATCTCTTCTTCAATTCTTCATGGTCTTCAAACCTCCCTCAAACAATACCATTCCAACTTCATTTGGTTTAATTAGGGTCATTCAAGAATACGACCCAAAACCTAACATGAGGTTCACAAACAAAGAAAGCACATCAAGAAAGACAAGAATAATACCAAAGAACGTATTTATAAACAAATGTGTGTGCAAGAGTATGTGTGGTTTGCATGAGGCAACACACATAAAATTTTCTACTCTTCTATTTTGAATATGGATATACATCATATACTCTTTACGCAGACATAAAAAGAAACATCATGCATCGATACACGAAGAAAATCACAAAATTCATAAAAAGATGACTCAACAAGCTATCATAGCTAGTCTTTTAGCCCCATTAAGTGAATAAATTTTGCAACATCAAACATTTATTTAGTAAAAGACTGTTGGCCACGGTTGCTCTCCTAAATTGAGATTTCTTGAGCTTGGAAATATTTTGAAACATGGGGTTATAACAATTAATACATGGTTGAAATTAGGGGCCGTCTTGTAAACGTTTTTCATTTGTTGTTTTTCGAAAATAAAAATAAAAATGAAAACAGTGTTTTTGGTTTCAATTTCAAAATCCGAAAAATGCATCTAGTAGCATATGATAAAAGCTGGATTCTGAAAATAAAAACGTAAAAAACGCGTCTGGTAGGTTAACCAGAAAATATCAAAATTTGTAATTTTTCTATTATTTTTTCTATTGTAATTTTTTTTAATTTGAATAAAAAGTGAGTCAATAATTTATCAAATTTCTTATAATTGAGAAATAAATATTAATTTTTTACTAAAAAAAAATAAAATAGTCTTTCTATTGAAAAAATAGAAAAAGAAAAAAGGTGATTGTGTTGTTCTACTGCTGGTCTTTCAAATATCATCTGGTCTGTTTCCATATTGTTTGCTTCTTTATTTTTGTTTGTCTTGTTCTTCTACTGTTCCTTTCAGGTTTTGTGTTGTTTTGCGTGGGGGCTTGTCTTGTGGTTGTTCCCTATTGGTTTCCTTGTCTTTGCCTTTAGCCTGATTATGCCTGAATAATATTGCTTTCAAAACAAAACAAAACAAAACAAAACAAAAATTATATGATCCAATCTCCAACCAAACAAATCCAAGAACTTCAATTATTTTCTATAATCCAAAACCCTATTTAGAATTTCAGATTAAAACTCACAACATCAAAACTCATCACAAATCAAAACCTAAAAGCTGTATAGGAGCCGATCGGTGGCACTAAGGCCAAATGAGATGCAGATCGGCGGCATTTCGGCGTTATCTGCGCTCCTCCTTGTTTTCCATCATGGAGAAGATGACGAGAAGAAGAATAAGAAGAATAAGAAGAATAAGAGACGAAGAAGATGAGATGATAAGATGAAGAAGAAGAGAAATGAGATATAGAAGAACAAGTCGAAGACCGGAAAAGAAGAAAAAAAATGAATTAAGTATTTTTTTGGTTAAAAAATATATACGAAAAACAAAATGAAAAACATGTATTTTGTGTTTTTCAAATATATCACCGTTAACACTGGTTTTTTTTTCGTTTTTTTTTTAAATTAAAAAAAAATGAAAAATGGTTATCGAACGGGAATTCGAAATCATTTTTGGAAAATAAAAATGAAAACGGGCTAAAAAACGGTTCCAGGACAGGCCCTTATTTTTCTTTATTGTATTTCTTTTTTCAATTACCAATTACAAGTCTACATTTGCTTAACAAAAAAGCTCCAACCAAGAGAGGATGCTTGTCCACCCAAGAGATGGATAATTTAACTATCCTGACCCTAAATTTTGTTATAATTCACTAATCTTTTATTCAACAAATTAGTAAAGAAAAGCATTCGTCAACATAGAACCATCATCAACAACCTTCTATCAGCTTGGGTTGCTAGCCAGGTCCTTTCTCCAATAGCATTTCAGCAAAGAGTAAAAGATCAAGATAGAAAAACCACAAATACTACATGACAATTTTTTAACAGATGACAAATGCTCTCTGGAAAATTAAGTGCATGTTATTTAATTTTAAAACCAAATACTACTAGGTTATACAATATCGGCCGTCTCTATGGCCAACATCAAAATTCCATTTTTTTCAACTAAATGTGAATTCTTTCAGTCACAAATGTGAGTTCTTTTGGTCACAAAAGTTGACCAGATCAGGCCGTGGAAATAAAAATAAAATACCTTATGTAAAGAGATATTCTTTATTTAATATATGATAAATAACCGCAAAGCTTCTATCATAGTACAATTAACAATTCCATGTACATCACAAGGTTTGCCCTTCAAGCCATCTCTTGGGACACCTTTACCACACCTATGCCGAATTCCGATGAGAATTTAATCATCAAAGTGTAGGTGGCTGTTACGGCTTTTGTCCTATTCGGGAAAGGTCTATCCAATAAGGCGTTGTACGGTCAAATTTCCTTGTCGACCACTACAAAGTCCAACAACGCCATCTTCTGGCACGGAGGTGCCATGACTTTTACAGGCAACTTGGTTGTTTCGAGCAGGGTCGACTGAAGCTATAGGCAACTAAGGTAGTTGCCTAAGGCCCCACCTAAAATCAAGGCCCCATATTTTTATTATCAAAAATTATGTATAAATATATATATATATATATCTTAACAAGTAATATCCAATATTTTTCTTTCTATTTATTATTCAAAAAATATATCTTTTTTACTTCTAAATTACCATTGATTCCTATTTTCAAGTAAAGCACATTTAAGTGGAATTAAATACTCATTAATGTTTTTTTTTTTTTTTCATTCAAGTTTCAACGGTTAAGTTTTTATTATTATATATTATTAATAAAATCTATTGTTTTATATATTCTATATTCAATCAAATCCATATATTGCAATCTGCAAATTGAAATCAAACATGATGCAATCAAACTCTCTTACTATATCTTCTTTTTGTCAACATTCCGGCGTCCAGGTTTTATTGTTCTAAACTCTGTTACTTTAATTTTTTTTTTTTTTGTCATTTTATTTATTTATTTTTCACTCGTAACTTAATTATTTGTTTTTTTTTTTTAAGTGTTTATAATTGATAATCTGATATTAGACAATAGACATAAGACATGTCTAGTAGAAAATACGAATCCGAATATGAAAAACTCAAAAAATTAATTTTAAATAAACTGTTTTTTATGTATATTTAAAATATGTTGACATACACATCCAAAGCCTCGTTTTATAATTTCTCCTAAGGCCCCGGATACCCTTGAACCGCCGTGGTTTCGAGCAACCTTACTTCCGCACCACTAAATCCCCTAAGTAGAACGGGCAGCAGTTGTACATCTTTCTTGTTTAGCCCTAGCTGATCAAAGACCTAAGCACTCAAGATGTCTGTCGTGCTTCCGTTATCGATCAATACGCGGTGGACCTCTCAATGCCCGATTCGAGCTATTATGACAATTGCATCGTTTGGCCTTACATCGACTCCATGCGAGTCTACTTCGGTAAAAATGATTGGGTCCCATCCTTCATTGATCCTCTTAGGATCGAGTCCGATAAAGTTCACATCCAAGTCTTTTCAAGCGTACATGGTATCCCGAACCTCCGTCATCATTTCCCTGTTACTTCTAGTTGTACAAGGTCCTCCAAAAATGGTTCTCATCGTCCCCTCGCCGCTGTTTCGACTAGGGCTCTTTTTCTTTACCTGGTTCCCTTTTGGTCGATTATCCCGTCAGGGATCCTTTTGCTGATTGTCTGTCTTTTTAAGGACCAAATCCTTTAGATGGCCTTTCTTGATAAGTGTCTCAATGTGATCTCTCAGTTGGTAGCTTTTTGATTTGTCGTGGCCACTTTCCTTATGGAACCTACAGTATTTTGTTGTGTCTCCACGTGCGTAGTTTGACTGCCTAGAAGGGTATTTGACTAACTTCCTGTCTTTTACGATAGTCGGGATTTCTTCTTGTCTCTTGGTGATTGGTGTATAGTTAGTGTATTACCCTTGGAACTTTTTAACGTTTCGGCCCACTTTTCAACTCTTGCCTCGCCAACCATCCTGATTCATGTTAGTCTCTTGGTGGTCACCCTTCTAGTTCTTTGAGTTGCCCTCCTTTAGTTTAGAACTTTCTTCGGATCATCATCCATGTACGTAACTCCCTTCTTAGGCTAACAATTCTTCTTTAGCCATCGCACAACTACACACCACATCCATCAGGCTGATGTAAGTACTCAAGCATTTTCTTTTTAGATCAATGATAACCAACCATTCTGTAGATTGTTAATGATGCCTGCCACCACGAATTCGTCATTGGGGTTTTGAATTTTCGACACCTCCTATGAGAACCTTTTCAAGTAATCCTTTAGAGCTTCATTCTTTTCCTACTTGAGAGTAGCAAAGTGAGCCACTAACTTCCTCCTTTGGATGTTTCCCATGAACTGTTGTGAGAAGGCTTGAATTAGTTCTTGGAAACTCCTGATAGTCCTCCGTGGGAGTCTTCCGAACAACCTAGACCCCATGTCTCCGAGCGTCTACAGGAATGTCAAGCACAATAGAGGATCATTATAGGCGTACTGTGCCATTACACTTCGAAAGTGTCTTACGAGTTCCTTCAGGTCTGGAGGATTACTATCTATGAACGAGCTTTCATAGTCATTGTTTAACAAAACGCTCAGCCATTGGCGACATTTTAAGGCCTCAACCTTCTAAGTCAGCCTTCATATCAAAATATCTCGCTCTCCTTCTAGTTCGTTATTTGTGTCGAAACGCTGACGGACGGTAATTCCTTGTTGAATCATGCAAGTGTCTACCTCAATTTAGGTACTAAAGGTATCGAACTTTATTGGGGATTTTCTCGCTCGTTTTCTTTTGCAAGGCGACCTATCACTATCCTATGAGAAGCAAAAATGACTCCGCTTATACATGCCCCTTTAGGTTTCCTCTGCCCCGGAGTCTTCATGATTGTATTCTTACCTACCTCGTCTGCTAGGTCCTTCATCTCTATTATGTCTAATGTTCGTTAGGTCATGCTTGCCAACTGGGACATTATGGTCATTTTTAGATTCCTTTCTCGGCTTCAGAGGTGTATATGGTGTTGAGGCGATTATCTCTAAGCGTAACCTTTAGGCTGAGGGCACAATAGGGGTGTTTAAATCGTATGGCAAAGTTATCCCTGCAGTTTCCAAGAGTGTGATCCCATGCACTGTCATGTCTTCAATAACCCTTTGCAAAGCTGCCCTAATTTGTTAAAGGGATTCTGGGGTTACACCAGCCGGTTGGTTGGTGGGAATAACCACTGATTGACTCCCATTTACGGGGTTTTCCATTGATCGACTCCCTCCAGAGTTCGTATCTCACAGGGGAGGACTCCGATCCTAGTCTTGGTCTGATCCATCGTCGACCTTACTGTTTTCCATAGGATACCGTGGTAGTTGTGCAAAGATATTTCAACAGTTCTCCCCCCACCCTCTTTTAGCACCAGTTATTGATGGTGATTTTTCATTAAATGAAATATCAACTAGTCAACAATGTTTTTTACCGTTCGATAATGGTGAAAATGAAATAGTGTGAAAGTAACGATTTTACATGGAAAACACAAAAGGGGAAAACTACGGTTGCCAGTGATGGCGGCAAGTAAGCTTCACTAAGAATAAATGGGTTACACACTCAATCTCGATGTTTCTCTCTAAAAGCCTATGAAAAATGTCTTATTTCTGTTGTATCTTCTATTCACAATAAAAATGGGGTTTATTTATACCCTGATTAGTAACCCTAAACTTGTCGTACAAGTAGTTGCCTTGTAGAATCCCATTATGATTTTCTTTTACTATCTTGATCTCTTTCCTGTTTGACACTAATCATGTAATAAATGGGATTTATTATATGCTTGTTTAGGATTCTGCTGCTTTGGGAAAAAGATAAATTTGTTTTCTTGTTGAAATGTAACTCTTGATTCCGTATCGTGGTGGGATTCCCTTTTTAGTCGTTGGGCATTAATGATACATGTTGGATCCAGATTCGGGCGAGTGAGCTTTGCTGGGGAGATAACTTGGCCGACCAAAATCTTGTTTGGTAAGGTTCTCTTTTTGGCCGAGCCACTCTCCTATTTGGACTTTCTCATATAATATGATTTACTCGGCGCATCAGTGGGTGACTTCTTTTGTGGAGTTCGTGACATGTCCTAAGTTATGGCTGCCTGGCTAACTTTTGCCAATGTGGCATAGTTATTCCTTTGCTTACATCAACCTTCTTTGGGTGACACGTTATTCGGACAAGATTCATCTATAACAAAGGGTAATTAATTAATATTTCTAACTTTGAAATCATTGGCAAATTTATATACTAACATATGAATTCTTTCTTCATATATGAATCATGACTATAGGGTGGAGTTAGTTAATCAGAGAGGATCATGAGTTGGAATTGAAAATGAAGATACCGAAGATCTTCGAAAGACAAAGTTATTGGCCAGCAGTCAGCACAATATTCAATAAGTTGGGGACCAAATAAGTTAAACCAATCATAACTCAACTGTAAATCGCGTCGAATCAAAGAGCAGGTGATTCATGATTCATGTCAAATAAATATAAATAAATATGTTTTCATATTTAATGTGAGGGAGTTGCATGTATATATCATACATGTAATTAAAGAAATGGGTGTGGTGTGGTGTGGCTTTTTCAGTCGTCTCATGTGATGATCCCTTTTCATGGGCCACTCTCTGTCTCTCTTCTTCTTTAGTGGTTGGCACTTCCCACTTAATATTTTTTGGACATGGAGATTACATCTTCCTATTTGTATTAGCTTAATTTTAAGAAACTTATTATTATACTATCTTTTATTTTTTATTTTTTATTTTGTTAATTATGTTAACAAAATAAATTAAGCTACACATTAAGGGATTGATCATACATTCTTACCAACAAAGATTATTAAAAATGCGTAAGATTTGATGGCATTTGATTACTTGCGATATGCTTTGAGTGAAATGTTCTAGATCTTACTATTGTAATAAATATTTTCTTTTAAAAATTATTAAATAGAATATGTATAAGATTTTGATTGTACATATATATTTGATATCTTAAGAAAGTTAAATGTCTCATTAATTAGTCTTTCAGGGTTTTTGAATACTTCACTGTCACATATATTAGTGTTTTTAGTGGGAGAAATGGCTTCTGTGTAAGCATAGAGAAGGAAAAGTGAGAACTATATGAGAGGCTCTTTGACTTTAAGAATTGATTTACTGATAAAAATGAGTTATATATACATAGAATGATTAAGTATATACACACTATGATCTTCTATTTCTTTGTAGTTGAATAGTCTGCAAATAAAAAAAAACTTAGAAAAGACAAAAGAAATAAGTGTTAGAAATCCGGATCCAATTTGTGGTTGTGAGGAGTAGTGAGGAAATTAAGTTATTGAGTGGTGTTTCTCAATGAAAGAATCAAAATCAGCGGTGTGGTCTAATTACTCAATCGAAGGAATTGTTCAAGACATAGAAATTGTAAAGAGGATGTTTGGCAAAATGGGACCATTCTTCTTGTAAATGTAATCATGATATCATATATGCTAGCTTCATAATCATGATATGATATGATATGATACATCCACTTAATTTCTTCACTACTCCGTACCAACTTGTTAATGCTGCAGCCAGGCACCGAAGCCTCTGCCTAATAAGTCCATGTTTTGCATCATTACAATATCCTTCAAGGCTGCTATAATATTTCCTCAATTAAGTACAATTAACATGATTACAATTAACCGATGACCACTTGTATTTTTTTTTACACCCAGTATGCATTCATCTATTCAAAATATATCGTCAATACATTATATGATAGGTAATTAGATGTATGCACCAAACCATATAAAGATATGTATAACCATCTCAACCAAGTTTTTCTCGTGGTAAGATCTAAATGTTAGAATCTAGCTAGTTTGTTGTTGTACCGATTGATAATATTGAATTGCATGCGTTAGAGATTTATAAGATTCATTATATATAATTGTTGATCGACACGGAGTAAAACCCTAGTAATTATACTAATTGGCTTTGAACAGAAAAGGACAGCACATGGTGGGTGAGGGGTAGTGCACCATTTCACCTGAGTAGTGAGGGGTTTAAATCCCACCATACGCATTTTACAAACATGTGTGGGGAGTTTTCTTCAAGGCTGCTATAATATTTCCTCAAGTATAATTAACCGATGATCATGTTAATATTTACTCCATACCAACTTGGTTTTTTTTTACACCCAATATGCATTCATCTACTCAAAACATATCGTCAACACATCATATGATTGATAATTAGATGTATGAACCAAACCATATAAAGATATGTACTATTGTCTCAACCAAGTTTTTCTCATTGTAACTCTACAAATTAGAATATAGTTTGTTGTTGTACCGATTGATAATATTGAATTGCATTAGAGATTTATAAGATTTTTTTTCTTTTTGAAACAGCAATATATTCAACGAAAAAGCCCCAAGATCAGGGGAACAACCAGCAACAAGAAACCAGGGGAACACAAACTACACTAAAAACCCCAAACCAAAACAAGTAACAAAAAGAGAAATCAGCTCTGATTTCTCAATAGAAAAACAAAAGAGATCAACCTTGTTTCACTACTGCAGACCGAAATACCCAAACCATAGCCAAAGAACAAAAACACAAAACACACAACACTCACATCTAGGAAACCAGCACAAGACCCTCACAGCAACCATTACAAAACTAATCATCGACCTTTGAATTTTTGCTTTTAGGAGCAGACATAGCATTAAAACGAGCCACATCTTCCTTTTCCCTTCTAATAATTTCTTCCATCACCTCCTCATCTAGCTCTGAAAAATCGAGACCTAAAGACGATCGAATCGCCATGACTTTGGCAGCTTCTATCTCTGCGTCCTCTCTGAGTCTAGCTTTCCTAGTTCTCATACTGTGAGAACTCATATTGTGCGAACTGGAACCCTTAGTTTTCCGGTTGCCTCCTTGCTTGATTTCACCTACACTAGGAAGAAGATCCTTTTCACTGTCAGCCACCACCAAATTGACCAGAGTCATCTCTGGTATTTGAGTCACCTCATTCACTTCCTCATTCACTTCATTCTCATCCTCATCAACATCCTCTAGAATGAGCTTTAAAAGATTGTGTGACGAAAGTTTAGAAGAGCTCACTTCCACGAAACTCAAATCCATACAAAGCTCAAGCCCTATATCATTCTTCTAAAAGCCGTCTGGACTGTTAGAGAACCCACCAGACGGGTTAGCCTGTCTATTAGAGCATTCCCCTCTTGCTTTAAAAGAATCTTTAAAAACACTAATACCCAAGCTATCCTCTGAAGAGGAAGAACTTTCTTCAAAGCCTCTAACACAACACTGCCTCTTATCAATATTTAGCTTTCTATTTTGAACAAAACCCTAGTAATACTATTTGGCTTTGAACAGAAAAGGTGAACAGAAAAGGACAACACATGAAGGGGAAAAAAGCAAAAACATGCATGTAGAGATAATTAAAGGGATTGAAGATGCCATATTCAATTGGCGGTTTAGATTATTGTTCTTGTGTTTGTCTTGTTATATTATAAACACGTACAGTCCCACACTCCCACCCAGGAGCGGATCCACATATATATATATTAATAATACACCAAACATAACACTATATAACCCATTAGAACAGCTGTTTGGAATTCTTCTAAAAATAAATATGATGGTGGTTCAAGTCCCACCATTTCCATTTAGTTTAATTTTAACAATTTTTTATATCTTTTTTATTTTACAAATTTTTCCAATTTATTTATCAAATTTTCATCTTTTTCCAAAATAAAATAATTAACTTTCTCTTTTCCAACCTCTTAACTATCTTCAATTTATGGTTGCTTAATTTAATTTTATGTTATATTAAATTATTTATTATTATTTTAAAATTTTATTATTTCTAATAGTTTTAGTTTGACATATCTAACACATCCCATCAATAAACCTAAAAATCTCAAATTTTAATTTATTGTATTAATATAGTTCATTTATTATTATGAATCTTTTTTTTTTATCTTTAGTATTTCTCTTTATTTCATAGTTTTAATTTATTTACAATCAATAAATCAATAATTTACTAATAATTAGAAAAATTAAAAAATTAAAAAACATGTCTAATAATATTTATTAATCAATTATTTTGTATAAATTTAAAGTTAATTCATAATAAATGCAAAACAAAATTTCCTATTATAAAATTAAACTGTAATTTTTGTTGTTTTTTCTTGTTATTATTTATTTATTAATATTGTGTTTCTTGTTTTTATTTCTTTTTAAATATAAGATTATTTAGTTCTTCTTAAGTAAGTGTTCTTTTGTTTTATTTTATACCCTAAATTTTATTATACCATCAATTTTTCTTTATATAAAAAAACTCATTTTTGTTTAATAAAAAAAACCTCATTTTATTTGGATCTTAAATTTTCAATATTTTTTTATATAATTGTTATTTTATTCGAGTGTCCTACCAGGTTAAAATTTCTTGGTCCGCCACTGCTCCCACCCATATCTACATCTTTTATTTTATTGGCTTAATAGATTCATTGAAGGAGAAGTTAGTGTGTTCTCATGTGTCTTTTAATTTGAGAATTGAAGTAGACTGTTTGGAACATTAATTAATTGAACTCAAATTATATCTTCTTTTTGTACCCAGTTCAAGGATAAGACGTATCTTCCAAACAAAGCTAGGGCTAGTTATATATAGCTTAATTTTATAATCTTATTTTAGTAAATGTAAAAATTCGTAATCATGTAATTTTATATATGTTTACACTCAAAATTGTCCCTCCACATGACATATATATATATATATATATATATATATACATAAGAGTGCTAGGCAGGTGGAAATTGAAGGAAAATAAGACGTTTCAAACTGATCAATAATAGCTCCTCTTCATAGTTGATAAGTTAACTCAATAATAGCTCATCTTCAAAGTTGATAAGTTGAATCATGATTAGGTGTGAATTGAGTTAATCTGCGATGTAAATTATAAGGATGATTGTGTGTACCACTTTTGATTGTCTACGAAGAGTAAGAGGTCATTTATTTTTTCCATTTAAAACTTAATGGGTCTGAATATAATTGAACTCATTAAGTAGTTTTGTTTGTTTCTTTAGGTGGTCAAACAACTTAAAAACATCAAAAAAACAACTTTTAAAAAAAAAATAAGAAATTCTGACTTTTAACTTAATTTCAAATCACTGAATTACAATTAAATTATTTTCTTCCAAATCTATCCTCCAAATAAAGATATATTTATAAATTTATCCTAATTTGATATGGTGTAGAATTATTTTTTTTTTTAACGTATTTCTTATTTTAAACGGCTTTTAGAAAGAAGAAAAAAAAAAAAAAAAAAAAACCCTACTCACTTCTCATATTGAAATCTTCCTGTGATTGAACAATTTATGTATGATTTTTCAAGAAGATATATGATTAGTTAGAGAAAATTAAAAGAAATAAAATCGTAAAGATAGAAACAAGTATTAAAACAAAAGGTCTTGACATGAACTTAATTGGAACAAAGAAGAAAATTGCAACTGATTAAGAATAAGAAACAGAAACAAACGTTGTTTAAGAATAATTAGAAATCATCAATCAAATATTCATGTAGGTGGTGATGCTGAAAAGCTAATTATAATTACCTTCGTCTGGTTGCAGTGGGGGTACTTGAGCAAATGTCACCTGCCTGAAATACAAAAAAGAGAGCAGAATAATTAAGCTCATCTTCTGGTTGATGTGCATCATCAACATTGCTTCAGCTTTCAAATATCTGTACTGCAATTGGTTGCACTTGCATGGTTGGTTAATATTATTATTTATAGACAAATTTTATATGTTTGACCAGTTCCTGTATTCGGGTATATATGGTGGGACATATCTATGATATTTCAATAAGCTTGATCTTAAAACACATTTCTGACCCAAAAAAAAAGAAGGAAAAAAAAAAAATTACATTTTAAACTCAAGCACAAGATAAATCCCACTTTTTTTTTCAATTTTTTGGTCAAGTCATAATTTTTCTTTGGTCGAGACTTATTAACATTGCTTCAGCTCTAGGTTTAAAATTATACTATTGGTGCATGTTAAATTACTTCTTTTAATTATTATGGGTATAAATATAAAATTACTTCTTTTCAGATAATTTTATTTTTAAAAAACAAACATATTGACAGTACATTCAGATATGAGAAAAAAAAAAAAAATGTCATTCAGATTCAGATTTTAGTCACTTTTCAATCTTCAGGAAAATTCAGGACTATTCAATCTTCAGATAAAAAAACAAACGACCCCTAAGTACAAGATTGTATGGTCAAGACTTAATTTCAGATAAATACACAAAATAAGCCTCACTCTTTTTTTCAAGCATTTAGTCAAGACTTAATTTTCCTTTGGTTGCGATTTATTTTTCCTTTAATCGAGATTTATTAAGTTGGCATTTTTTTCCTTTATTAAGTAGGAGCATTTTTCTCAGTTTCATAATTTTAGTGATATTAAAACTCAATTTATTAAATCAAAGTCAGTCTCACCAAATCAACAAAAAAAGAAAAAAAAAAAAAGTTATTTTGCCCTTTTAAGTCTAATTAATTAAGTAAATAAATGTATGGATGATTGGACTCTCACACAACAATGAATGCACCTCATTACCACAGCCCAAAGCGGAGGAAATATAAGCTTTTTCACGAAGTTTCTTCCTAGAGACCTCTAATGGAGGTTGAAATCGAACAAAACTAACTTCATAATATTATCAATGCATCTTCATTGGATTAGTTTTGTGGCGCTACGCTGACGCACTCGGAGGTCGAACTCTGAGACTTTGTGATTGTGTGTTCGAGATTTTGTGTTTGTGTTCCGAGACTTTGTGTTTGTGTTTGTATTTGTGTTTGTGTTCCGAGACTTTGTGTTGTGTGTCCGAGACTTTGTGTTCCGAGACTTTGTGATTGCTTTTCAAGACTTCTGGGTTGTTATTATGTGCTCCTCTGTTTCTATTCCTGTTTATCTTCTCCAACCCCGAATCCCCAATTCGAAATCCTTCGTTTTCAGAGAAAGTTACATACTTCGTTTTTTCAGAGAAATCAAAAATCTTTATTGTGTTTGGTCGTGGTCGTCGACGGCGACGTACAAGTGTTCATGGTCCACCGTCGATTGGTCGATGTACGTGTGTTCGTCAGTTTCTCCTCTATTGATGAAGGTCCTCTATTGATAGAGGATTTTGAATCACCATAATAGGTGTCTTTTAAACATAAGTTATTAAAACAGCGACAATGTTGAAAAGCCACCTCAAAAAGTGCTATAAATTTTTTAGACTCACCCACAATGATAACCTTGTAAACTAGTTAATGTTTATCACGACAACAATTCTTAATACATCAGTTCGATAATGTCTCAGTATTGATAAGACGATATTGGAAGATATCTCCACATATATATGTGCACGTTTAGTTCATGAAATGATCGAATCTCATTCACTATATGTTCCTCACTATTCTCCCACTCCAAGTCCTTGTATATACTTCAAATGTTCAATGTGACAGATGAATCATTAGGGTGTATAGCACGAAAAATGTACGAACAAATCGCATTTGATCATGGCCAAGTGATGAAAAAAATAAATAAATAAATAAATCAATGGTTAGCTAGTGGGTTTTTCCATGCGCGTGTGTTTTTGTACTGGAAAGATGGTCTTATCAAGCAGCAAATGCGCTGATGGTGGTGGCACCATTTGCATCTTCATCGAGTCGATTTGCAAGAGATTAAATATATATATATTTTTTAGACCTATTAGATATTTCTCAGACTTATGTTATAGTTTCTAGATTTATTGAGTATTTTGATTAGCTAAGATTACATTGCCGATATCTTTTAGTGTTATTATATCAGATGTAATCTATTGAAACAATAACGATCGAAATTTTGTCATATTTTATTAAGAGTAGTCTAAACTGTCCAAAATATTTACATAAATTTATATCTAAATGATGTAAAATGTGTGTTGATTAAGAAAATTATGAGATGATATGGTGAGTGATATTTTAATTTGAACAACTCACGTATCATATCATTTAGATATGAATTAGAACAATATAGCATTACTAACATTTGTGAGAAATAGAGGGATTAGTTAGATTACTAAGAATTTATAACTTTTGTTATATATTTGTAATTTTTATTTCATTTTTTAAAATATTATAATAATTTGGGATTTGGAAAGATGGATAAACTCAAAACCTATAATCTTATGGCATAAGTGTGAGAGAAATACTACCAAGTCAACCTCATCTTATCCAATATTTGTAGTAAGAGACAATTAGGGTGCGTCCTGTAACGTTTTTCAAATGTGGTTTTATTTTTGTTTTTCGAAAATAAAAATGTGAATGAAAACAGTGTTTTTAGTTTTAGTTTCGAAATTCAAAAACGCGGCTGGTAGCATATTCTGGAACCTGTATTCCTAATATGAAAACGTAAAAAACGCGTCTGGTAACATATCCTGGAACTTGTATTCCGAATAATTTATGGGTATAAAAAAAAAAACAAAACAAACAAAAAAATTCTGGGCATTGTCTAAATCCCATCAAAATCTGGTGGTGTCAAAATCTTTCCAATGCGTAATCAAAATCAAATCTAAATAAAAATTCTGCATTGTCCAAAGATGTATCCATTGTCTAAATCCAATCAAAATCTAGTGGTATCAAAATCTTTCCAGTGGATAATCAAAATCAAATCTAAATAAAAATTCTGGGCTTAAACAAAAAGGGATCGAAAGAAGGGAAGAAGAAGAAGACGACGAGATCGGCAGAGAAGAAGGAGAAGAGATCGACGCGAAGGAGTAGATCGGAGGAAGAAGAAGAGAGATCGGCGGAGCAGCTCGAAAGAAGAAGAAGGGAGATCGACGGCGAAAGAGCAAATCGGAAGAAGAAGAAGGGAGATCGGCGGCAAAGAAGGAGGAAAAAGAAGAAGAAAGAAGCAAAGCAGATATGAAGTCCGTCGACTAAGAACAAAAGAAGAAGAAAAAAAAAATTAGTTTTTTATTTGGAGGGAAAAACAAAACCAAAAACAAAATGAAAAATATTAAAAAGTTGTTTTGGAAATTTTTCACTTTTAACATTGTTGCTTTTGTTTTTGTTTTTATTTTTGTTTTGAAAATAAAATGGAAAACAAAATAAAAAACGGAAACGAGCACGTATTCAAAATTGGATTTAGAAAATGAAAGCAAAAATAGACCTGTAAAACGATATAGGATAATGCCTCTAGTTTCTTTGTACTTTTATTTTTAAATCTTTAATTTTTATACACTCTTGAATTGAAATTTAAAGCCTATAAATCAACCTGGCAACTATTCAATCTTGTATAGGAGCTGGGCGCCTGGACCCTAATAGGGTTAATAACAATATATTAAATAGGCAATTAACTAATTAGTTGTACATTTGACTTCAAAATGATATGAGCATTATCAAGGAAGAAGACTTGGTCAAGAGTTTTTTAGTTGGCTGTATTTTAATTGTTAGTGATGTTAGTGTGCAAATAAAGGGGAATCCATGAGTGTTCGTGGCCTCATCAGGTGTGAGTGGTGTCACCCACAAACACGAGCTGATCTTGTCCCTATTTCCTTGCGTAGTTGATTTACTGCTTATTGTTGTAATTCCCTCATTCGAAACAATCAGCCTATAAAAAGCTGAACGTAATTAGATCGAGATATGTTGAATTATATGAAATAATCCTTTCCTTCAAGTCTTCTCATTTCTCTCTAAATTCTGCTCGTGTATTTGATACACATCACAAAGTTATGTTGAAACATACAAAGAATAAATCAGTTTAGAGTGCAGCCTACTTTGGACACAATCATAGCATGACTTGTATCTTAACCAACACAAACATGCGCATTTGTCTCACCCGACAAACAGGTTGTTACTTTTATACTTTCTAAAGCTCTTCAACTGTTTTCTCATTTAAAAACAAAAGCTGCTTCTTTTTTTTTTTAATGAAATTTTAACAATCCTAGGTAGGCCTCTTTGAAAAACCACACAGAGAAACAAATTACAATATGTAACATTACACAATAGCTTATATGATAGCGCGATAGGTTGTTGAGCACATTGTAGCTTCAAATAGTAACAAGAGAAGCCATCAAAATTTCAACTGTGAAAAAAAGAGAAAATGGAACAGCAGATGAACACACCTATGGAATTAATTATGCCTTGGCTTTTCCAGCCTGAAGTGACTGAATCCTCTGTTGTACTTTGAAGATCTACAAATCAAAAACAAAACAATTGTAAGCAATTATTGGCACTGAATGATATATACATAAGGAGGCACAATAAAAGGTATACAACAAAAAGAAATTCAATGAATGTATGATGATCCACACCGAATAAAAAAGGTATGTGTCTTGTTGCTCAAGTCTTTTGCAAAGTCACAAAGTAGCAAGTTCAATGTGCCAGCCAAAGTATAAGACAAATCATGCAATAAATTTAGCTGAAATATAATCCTACACAATTACAAGAGCGCAAAAATGTATTCAATTCGCACAATAATTACACTCTTGTTCTTTAGCAAAGTATACAAAGATAGATCTAACCAATGGGCAAGGAGTAATCATTTCTCAAGGAAATTAGATTAAAAGCTAGTAGTTCTCAGGGCACTAAGCGTCAAGGAACAAAATGATAAATAGGAAAGATTAAGAAAGAAAGCACATCAATACAGTAATGTTTCTAGACTTCTCCGGAGTATATGTATATACCAAAGAAAGACATGCATATGCATGTGAGTAAGAGTATGTGTGGTTTGCATATTTACACACACATGCATATGTGTGTGTGCGTGAGTATGTGGTTCACAAACAAAGAAAGCACATCAAGACAGACAAGAATAATACCAACGAACGTATTTATATACTCATGCGTGTGTGCAAGAGTATGTGTGGTTCGCATGAGGCAACACACATAAAATTTCCTAATCAACTTCTATTCTGACAATGGATATACATCATGTACTCCTTAGGCAAATATAAAAGAAACATCATACATCCATTCACGAAGAAAATCATAAAATTCATAATAACTAATAAGATGACTCAACAAGCTATCATAGTCTTTTAGCCTCATTAAACTTGGGATAGTCGGTGAATAAATTTTGCAGCATCAAACATTTATTTAGTAAAAGATTGTTACCCACGGTTGCTCTCCTAAATTGAGATTTCCTGAGTTTGGAAATATTTTGAAACATGGGGTTGTAACAATTAATACATGGTTGAAATTATTTTGCTTTATTGTATTTCTTTTTTCAATTACCAATTACAAGTCTACATTTGCTTAGGAGAAAAGCTCCAACCAAGAGAATATGCATGTCCACCCTAGAGATGTATAATTTAATTGTCCTGACCCTAAATTTTGTTATAATTCGCTAATCTTTTATTCCACAAATTGGGAAAGAAAAGCATTCGTCAACATAGAACCATCATCAACAACCTTCTATCAACTTGGGTTGCCAGCTCTCCAATAGCATTTCAGCAAAGAGTAAAAGATCAAGATAGAAAAACCACAATACTATATGGCAATTTTTTAGCAGATGACAAGTGCTCTCTGGAAACTTCTCTGCATGTTATTTAATGTTGCCTCCCCCTTTCTATCTTCTGAGGTATGCCTTTCCGTCAAACAAACAGACAAAAAGAAATTTGAGAACAATACTATTAGGTTATACAATATCGCCCATCTCTACCCAAGATCCCAGCATCAAAATTCCATTTTTGTCAACCAAATGTGAATTCTTTCAGTCACAAAAGCTGACCAGATCAGGCCGTGGAAATAAAAACAAAATACCTTATATAAAGGGATATTCTTTATTTCATATATGATAAATAACCACAAAAGCTTCTATCATAGTACAATTCACAATCCACCGGGCTGATCTAATAAAATCTACTGAATTGAAGGAGCTTTAATTCAGAAAATGACATAATAATCCTCATATCATGTAACATTCAATTTGCAAAAGAGCTCCAAATACTTAAAAATAGATAATAGAGCCACAGAGGTAATACAGAAAAGTTTATATTTAAAACATAAACAAGACAATTTGAGGACAGAAAAGAAGGAAGAAAACAAACCGCTTCTTTTTTGCTATTCTCCTTTTCTCCCAAATCTTGAACAGTAGCATCAAGTCGCTTCCTATTAAGCAGTAGATCACTCAAAGTCAAGGTGTGCAATAACTATAACAATTATACTAATAATAATAATAACAATGATGATAAGTATTAAAATGAAAAAGAATGATGATAAATAGGAGTATAGAACGTATCGCAGTAAGTATTCACAAAAATACGAAGCAAGAGCATCTACCAAAACCATACAAAAATTACATCATAGCAGAAAAGGCGCTTCCACTACAATAGACGTCACTAGATTTGTATCTCATGCCAAGACTAAGAGTAAAAAATGAATCTAAAGTTTCAAACAAATGTGATCTTAAAAGCTGAAAATAGATTTTTACCTTACTTAATCAAAAGTATGAAAATAACAACCTAACAAGCCATTTATAGAAAAATAATATCTAGGAAAAATTTGTGACACTACCAACACACAATTCAAGATGATAGCTAAAGAGGATGGAATCTATTTATTGCTAGATCATAAGTACAATTCTATTTACGGACAGACTAGGAAAAAAAAAAAAAACTACAACTTAAACAAAACAAAACAAAAAAACTCTAATACTTTAGCAGTTTATAAAAAGGAATCCAACCAAAAGAGCCTAGCAAATTACAACTTGATGTGTACTTCATACTTAAATCAATCTAAATTATCATGGTAACAGCAGAAGTAAAAATATTGCAAGAATTTTCGAATGAACGGTAAAAAGCACATACAATTCAGCAGAAATGTATTCAATTCTCTTGCGCACATTTGCATTAGCCTCAGCCAAATCTTGCTTCACTAGTACTGGACCAATCAATTTGTACACATTTGCTCCTTCATGTAACAAACCCAACTCCTGTACACACAAGGCAAAAAAAAATCCAATATAATAATCATCCGAAAATCTAATCCTAACAGCTTTTATGCCCTATTTACTTGCTAAGATTTTCAAACGAAGAAAGTACACTAAACTTCAAAATTTGACAATGAGACTTAGACATCATTTTGACCATTTCATTTACTTTCATATCTTACTTGATTTGGTGATGATTAAAATAATATACTCTATTGATTCTATAACTTGTAAATTCAAGAAAATCCCTCCAAAATTCAAACCATAAAGAAACTAAAATTGGTCGAATTTATCCTATAATTTTTTACATAAATAAACTCATAAAACTCAAGATTATTGTTACAGTTCATTGATAAACCAAACAAAGAATTGAAGTAAACAGAATGCAGACCTTGAGGACAAGCTCGTTCTCGCCGAGTTGAATAGTGTACTTCTTTCTCACTTGGTGATTCTTAGCTATATCTGATATAGATCATCAACAACAGCAACAACAGCAGCAGGCCAGCAGCAAATAGTTAGGGTTTTCATTCGATATAAATACATACAGAAATAAAAGCATACAAGTATATATAGATATATAAATAAGTTGCCTTTTTGGAGTTTGCTGAGATCATTAGCTTTGTTTTCAAGTTCGCGCTGGAGCTCTCGAAGAGCTGTTGACGATCCCATTGTCGTTGTCACGTTTTGATGTTCTGTTCTGCTTCCTTGTAATGCTCTTTTGTTTGCCTATTATTGATCAACTAAACAATCTACAATTAGAGCTCTGCACTTTTGGGCCTTTTGTAAAGCCCAATTTAAATATTTGAGTATCTTTTTTAACAAACTAATTGACAACACAAATAAATTAAATTGATAATATTTGTGTGTATATGAAGTTAGATTTATATAAACACTAGACTATTGCCTATGGATGACAAGCCAAACAAATTGCAGATAAAAGAAAAAAAATCACTCTTAATGGACCAAAGCAAGGTTAAAAAGATTCCATAGGTAACTTAATTTGTGATCACCGCAGGGTCATAACAAAAACTTTTAAACATGCCACTTCAAATTCTAATCTGAGACAAAAATCTAGCTTGTGTTGCAGAACACACACAAAAGACAATTTTCTGTCAACAGCTGCCATTTGTTCGGCAAAAAAAACAATCTCCATTTAAGTTGAAGGATTCAGAAATAATATGGGCATTAAAGCAAAATGATTATTAAAAACAAAAAACTCTTGACAAAAAATATAGAAAAACAAACATCAAAGTTAGAAGTTGGTGCCATCAGATAAGATAGATAACAGATAATATTTCATTAGTCCATGAAGAATGGAACTCAAAACCCTTGCGCAATATCTCAATCATCATTTGGCAGTTTAAACAGAAATCTACCACATGTAACATTCAAATATCAGCCACAAACAAACAAACGCATAAAAGAAAACAAAAGAAATATCAGCTACTTTATGCAGTTCTCTAATACAGGCGTTCATGGGTTAAGCAATGGAGATGGCAGTCTTATTTGACAAACAAAAGATAGAGATCTCTATTAACCAAACAAAATGAAAGCATTGGTTCTGTTTTAATTAATTTAAAAAATTTTACACTGTCTAGAAGAATCCAACAAGCGTCGAAAGAACAATTAATCCAAAATCAGAAGAAAAGCATGAAACGCAAAAGAAAACGAAATTCGACATGAAATACAAACCTAGGGTCGACTTGAGAGTGGAAGATCGACGGACGAAGACGACGAAGAAGCTAAACTCCACGGGCCACGAGTGCCGCAGTTGACTGGGTGGTCTGTTTGAGCGATGAAATTTGAAGACGATGGAATACAGAGTGAGGGAGAAAGGCTGGTCTGGATCATTTTAGGGTTCGTTTTTAGCTAAAAAAAAAAAAAAAACTATATCCTCAAAACGACGTCGTTTTCGATGATGAATTTAAAAATAATTTTAAAATTGCCCATGAACTTTAAACTATTATTGAATGGATTGAGAAAGATGTGTTTATTCAAAAACCTCCCCTAGACTGTTGACTCTTGTTTGGTCCTGTCAAAGACCGTTATACCCTTCAAGTTAAAATTTTTAATATATTATATATTCGAAATAATGTTACTTTGTCCAAATCTGGTGTTCAAATGATGTGACATCACTATAATCCATTCATTTAATTTGTATTAGATCTATATGATTTAAATGAATGGATTATAGCCAATATGAGCATAGCTCAGCCGGTAGATGGACGAGTTTAAGGCTTGAGCAAATGACTTCTAGGTCAGCGGCTCGAATCCTACCAATAGCGAAAGCTTTCAAAAAAAATACCTGGTCCTGAATTAATAGATATCGTCAACAAAAAAAAAAATGAATGGATTATACTGATGTCACATCATTTGAGCATCATATTTGGCCACCAAATTTGGTCATAGTAGCATTATTCTTTATAAAAGTAAATTATAAATTGAAGAGAAAAAAGTAAGAAATCCAAACCGAAACCATAAATAATAGTAAAAAAACTAAGAGTTAGAAATGATATTTAAAAAAAAAAAATCTGATCAGGTTATATTATCAAAATTCAAAACCCATATCCTCAGATCAAGGGTCGAGAGTTCGGTGAAATTGTCATCACGAGTTCGGGGTGTACGTATACTAGTGTCGAGTGACAGTTGATGCCCGCAAGATATAAGTCGTGGCCAGTAGATCCCTATATGTGAGATTTGTACTACCTCATATATGCATACATAAGAATAAAAGAAACTGAAAGCCAAGAATCCAGTTATTGTTGATTTGAAAATAAAAAATTTCATTGAAGTGAATACTTTGCTAGATTTTCGATATGAGGTTTTACACTATCTGGTATCTAACTCATGTTGAATGTTAAACTTGGCACATCATTTCATGTCCAATTAGCAAAAATAAAAAGCAAATAAATCAATCCAACCGGGAAGTACATCGTTTCTAAAACAACCCTCAGTCGACTTCACCACTCTATCCTCAGGCCTTCGCTTATCAATTAGTCTTTTGGGATCAACAATCTTTCCTCAGTACAACAAGTTTCACAATTAATGATTAGAAGAGTGAAGAATTCAATCACCTCTTGTTGCATTTTCTATTCTCTTTCCTTCTGTTTCCTCATGGATACTCATGTTACACTTAGTGGTAGTCTCTGCTTCTTTTGGGGCTGCCCAAGGAAAGCATAAATGAATATTCAATAAGAGTTTTAAATGCAACATGGTAAATAGCCTTATCAATGAGAGAAAAAAAAAATTTGAAAGTCATCCTTCCAGTCGGTTTCTTTTGCGGTTCTTACCTTTCCACCCAAAGAAACAACTCTTTTGTTTTCTAGCTCCTTTCTCTCTTTCCGTGTCATATGTGAGGAACCTGAAATGGTAGATCAGAGATGTAAACCAAAAAAACAAATTTTGTTACTTTGTTATCATGATTGTGACATATTTAAAAAAAGAAAAGGAAAGATTATTGGGGATGAAATTGATAATCCATCGAATTTGTAGAAAATTAAAATAGTTTACAAGCATATACAATAATAAATTTCAAGGAGCAACATAAAGCTAAGAGACCTCTTGATGGTGAGCTCAAGTTCCTTAGAAATATATAGGTTAAAGTTTATTAAAGTGCATAGTAATTCAGATCCGAATCCCCATTGAAATTGAGGTACAACTTTACCGAGTTTATGATAATATATTTGTCATCTAGCCTCAAACAATAAACTATTATCATGAACAAACTCCAACCATAACATCATCTATGCAACTTCGATACAAGAATATGCAACTCATATAAGGGGTGAGCACTAAGTTCGAAACCGAACCGAACCGAACCAAAAAAAGGGTGTTCAGTTCAGTTCATAGGAGGAAATCGGTTTAAACCGGTTCAAAATAGTGAAAACTGAAATATTTTCTGACTTCTTTCATTCAAAAACAACACACCAAACAATCAAAGCAAATGGCAAACACAACTCTTCATTTGCTACAAACAAAAAAGTGTTCTTCTTGTTTATTTTGTTCTTGGATTTCAAGTGTAATTAATTTTCTTCTATCAAGTGGTAAGTTCAAACCGAATTATCAGGTCATTAGTGTAGTCATGTTGTATACACGTATTAAAAAAAAAAAAAAAAAATTCAAACTCATTTCCTATAAAATATAAATACCTCTCTCATTTCATTTCTCCTCACTACAATTCTCTCTCAATTCTCCAATTCACCTTCAATTGCTCAATTCTCTAATAACTATTTTTTTAATTTATAAATTAAATTTTTTTAAAAAAAGGTTTGGAACTGTAGGAAATCGGAACTGGTTCCCCTATGGTTTAGTTCCAGTTCTGGTTCCCTATGGAACCGGAACCGAACCGCGGTCACCTCTAATAGGCCAATAGAAAAAAAAGTTGTAATCTCTTGAGAGTACCTTTTGACCCCAAATAGCCATCCATTGCTGAGGAGTGAGCCTCTTCAACTAATATTTCCCTTAAGGTTTCCTTAATTTCCAATGTAGACCAACCCATTCTTCGTTAGCAGTCCTTCATGGAGTGTAAACTCGTGATTTATAGGTGGTTTCACCATTAACTCTGACAATACTGTCATAGCTATGGAATCCTGCTTGTAACTCTCCAAAACCTCATATATCCAAACAGACCATGAGGTAATAAAAGCTAATAATGTCCAATCCTATGGTTGCATTTGTCTTGATAAACCATCTGCCACCACACTTTACTACAACTTTGAGAGCCACTTTGTTGCAAGAGAGTAGACATCTTTTGTTCCAAAACATATTTAAAGCTTTGATGGTCTATCTTAATAGTGAACTTATTCTCATACAAATAGATTCTCCACTTTTGGACCGCATATGCAATTGCAAGAAGTTCTTTTTCTGATATAGGCTATTGGCATGTCTCTTTGCATAAGAACAGCCCCAATTCCCACACTACAAGCGTCTGTCTCTATTATGAATAGTATAGTAAAGTCGGGTAGGGCTAGGACCAGGGTGGTTGTCACTGCTTTTTTAAGAGTCATAAAGGCCTTTCCGGCTAAGTTGTCTCACTTGAAGCTATTTTTCTTGAGCAACTCTGTTAGTGGTTTGCTTATTATCCTACACCCCTGCACAAATTATCTGTTGTTGTAACCCGTGAGGCCAAGAAACCCCCATAGAGCTTTTATTGTAGTAGGTCTCAGCCACTTTATCAACCCTGAATCTTCTTAACATCAGCTGCCACTCCTTTAGTTGCTATGATATGCCCCAAATACTCAAGTTCAGTCCTCTAGAATTCACACTTGCTTTTCTTTACAAACAATTGATGCTGCCTAAGAATGTCTACGATCAACTTTAGATGGTTTAGTGCTCTATCATGCTCTTTCTATAACCAAATTATCATCGAAAAATACCATAATTATTTTCCTGAGGTAGGACTGGAAAATGGTATTCATTAGGCTCTGGAATGTAGCCAGAGCATTAGTGATCCCAAACGGCATCACCCTAAACTCATAATGCCCTTGGTGTGTTTTAAAGACAGGTTTATGTACATCCTCATCTGCCACTCGAATATGATGACAACCAGCCCGTAAATCTAACTTAGTGAATACTCCTACACCATTTAACTCATCCAACAACTCATCAATAATAGGTATAGGAAACTTTTCCTTGATTGTTATCTTATTGAGTTCCCTATAATCCAAACAAAGCCTTCATGAACCATCTTTCTTCTTCACAAGCAGAATTAGAGAGGCAAAAGAGCTGATGCTAGGTTGTAGAATCCCACTTTCAAGCATCTCTTTAACAATTTTTTCTATTTCATTTTTCTGAATGTGTGGTTGTCTGTAGTTTCTAACATTGATTGGTTTACTATTTGGAACTAGGGGAATGTGGTGATCGTGAGCTCTATGTGGAGGTAAAGTAGATGATTCCGCAAAAATATCTTCAAAGGAGCTTAAAATGGGCTACAACTCAGCAGGTATGTCACTAACCTTTTCTTCCATTTCTATGGAATACAGGTGTACCACTGTTTCAGCTCTATCTTTAGCTTTCTTCAATTGAGTGGGCACCTTTTTTTCTTGTAAAAGAAGTGAGTCTGCTCTTCTCCTTAATACCTTGAAGTTTTTTCCACTTCCCATCTCATCTGCTTAGCATCAAGCATAATAGGTCCAATCTCCCTAATCCATTGCATACCCAAAATAGCATTGTTTTTCCATATTCTTGCTTACTTTGTCCATATTATTATAGTTTTGCCAATATTGAAGACAATGTTTGTTTAAGTTTGGGGGTACGAGCGAATGGTTTAAATTTTTTGTTTTGTCGTATTTTTGTAGTGTTTTTCTTGTGTTTTGTTTACTTTAGTTAGAAAATTCTGCATAAAGAGCTAAAAATTTTGAGCAATATCGTTTGCTTGTTGAGATGCTTTTGTGTGCGCCTTAATTTAGAGACATTTTTGTATGTTTTTCATCGCTGAGTTTAGGCTAACGTCGTGTCGCTTAGAGTTGCATTTCAAAAAAATCATTTTTTACACACGCGATGCCATGATTCTTAGTGTTGATGTGGATGCGGCACCAACCTTGAAATGTGTTGATTAAACTACCGAACGGTTTACACAGAAATTGTCTGAAGCTCGTTTCACAAGATTCCATATGTTCTCCGGGATGTCTCCTCCCAAAGAATTGTTCTCTAGGCGTAAACTTTGCAGCCTAAAGAGCTTACCAATTTCTCCTGGTATTGTATGGCTCATTTGATTGTTTTGGAGCCTTACCTCCCTGAGGAAACTCAGATTACCTATATGTGGTGATATAGATCCTCCCAATTGCAGGGAATATAGATCCAATCCGGTGACTCTTTAGTGTCAGTTGCCACAAGAAACGCCACACAACTCAGAAGTGTACATAATCATTCCATGAGATCATAGACCGGAACGGATTGCGGATAATTTTAGCCTTGATTTCCAGAAATCTAACCACATTTATTTTGAGAAAATTTTTCACTAGAATCCAAGAAATACTTCCATCGATACTTTTCTAATGTTATTTTATAGGGCCACAGAGAAATTATGTTGAAGCTTGCAGTGATAATATCAGAAAAATCGCCAGAACCATGGACTCGGCCTTCACTTAACAATTAACATTCTATGCCATGTACCAAAACAAGGTCACTATCACTACAATAAGATCTTCTATCACTAAATTATAAATTACTTTTAAAAAATTTGTTGTTTATCCTTCAAAACATTTCAAGTCGTTTGATTGCTAGAACCGTTTACTGAATCATGTTCGGCCTGCAAAACAATGGTTTGTTGAAATTCTATGTAACGCAAGACAAATATGGGAGAACAACATAATTTAGTGGAGCAATGGCATTACAAATGGGCAAAAATTAAGAATTCCAATGAAAGAGAAAGATACATTTAGCCTCATAGCTCATTGACATAAATAATTATAGTATTACAAAACTGAAAGACTGTTTATTTAACAAAACGATAGTCATCTTCCCTACATTTGCATAAAACATACTGTTAATGTTAACTCAGCTTCCAATAGTCTAGGATTCTGCTTAGATGAGAAAACCACTTCTTTTCACCAGAGAGGGAGATTAAACTCCTTCACTCTTCACAGAATAACTGCTTAGACTTCTTTACCACAACCAGACCAACCTAACAAAGGGATGGGAATGTTCTAATTAAAATTTTCATCAAATGTGAAGATGCATAATATTACGACAAATAAAAGAATAACATGATAGCACACCTAATCTTCATTAAACTTTATCCTCTTAGGAGTAGGCATGACGCCGCCCACCTGGAAAAGGAACATAAGACATGAATAAGTGTGCCCATACTCGCAACAATCAAGCGATAACTTTGACAATAATTATTTGCATATAACAAGAAATGACAATAACAACATAGATTCAGTAACACATTAACACAAGGCAAAGAATGTGAAGTACATGACACTAAGAGTGCATGTGTCGTGTGTGCATGTGTTGTATCAATACTCATGAAAAAGCAACAATGTCGGTGCCTTACAACATCTCCCTCACATAAACTCGTTGTTGGACATAAGATGTGATAATTTTGGCAGAGATATATGATGTGATAATTAATCTTACCATATATTAATTTTGAATTTTTGATGCCTTAAAATAATGTCATAATGAGGTACTTAACCACTTGTGAGCCTTATCACTTTCAGGTTCTAGATAAAACTATAATCAACATAACTTTGAAAACTGAAGTACCTGACTTATTTTAATTAGCTTCAAGTTAAGTTGTCAAAAAAATAAATTTAAAAAAGAAATCCTATTTAAAAAAGAAAAAAAAGAAAAAGAAAACCACCAAAAAAGTGACCGACACCTAACTCAATTTAGTTAGTTTTAGGTTAAGTTGTTAATAAACCATTCCTAATGATAATGATAATAAAAGGAATGTATAAACATATGCCCTAAGGGCACATTTTAAGGATAGAAAAGTGTATAATCATTTATCTTATCAAGACAAAACAGAGTGTGCATTGAAAGGATAAATAAGAGTTTTTTTATTAAACTTTCGAATCCTTAATGTGCGCCCTTAGGGCACACATTAAGAGGATCCAAAAAATAAAAATAAAAAAAGATTTTTAACAAACTTGTTTCCTAAGTCACTCTTTTACTTGGGACCTATGCTACGCAAATGCTCTCTTCATTGCTCATCATCCCTGTCTAATGCGCATACTCAGCCACATGATACCACATTATGTGTCAACTAAACCATGTGAAACTAGTAATGTAGAAGACTTCTAATCCTGGTACTATTTATCATTAAAAATATATATCTTAGTACTAACTTCATGCAAAGAGGCATCAAAACTCCTTATGATAACTTCTTTCATCGTGGAGTAACTACATTTTCTTTTTCCTACAATTACTACACTACTGTTTTCTCCACAAGTCCACCCAAAAAAAAAAGGTTCACTGCTTACAATTTCTGGGCATTCGTACTCAATACCAGCAGCCTCTATCCTCTTGCGCCGCTTCTGGTCACGCTTCAAAATTTTATCCACCAACTTCTTGTGCTCCATCAAAGTTCTTTCCTGTAAAATTATTTAAAAAAATGAAATTCTTCAAACCAAGGACTCCTTTAAATTGCATTTGCATGCATTAAAATAACAAATTGCAGAAAAATATTTTCTCTTGTCCACAATGGATTTACCTTATTTTGATGCTTACGCTCTACTTGAACAGAGTCCACTGGCTTGTATCGGGGGTTAAATCCTTTCCATCTAAAATAGCAAAGGATGTATTAGATGATCAGCAACCCATTTACAAAGTTGCAGCAACATCATGGTCAAGACATTAAATAGTCGGGCATCTTTCATGTACATTCCCATGATAAACACATTGAACACACACATCACCTCGATACTAGATTACAGTTAGTTTTAAATTACTTCTTATTCTCACCTTAACTACATGGACTTTTTCCTACTGACCTAGTGCCACATAGAACACAGTACCAGCCAGGGTACTAAGCAGAAATTTTCCATAATATTGATTAATAATTCGAACAATATAATTTGTACTAAAAAAATTAACTGCTTACAGTTTCGGATGAACATTCTCCGGAAGAATAAGATGCACTTGCAAAAGGTGTTCAAACAATAGATATCCCTGCATAGTATCAGCCACAACTTCTGCTACCTGCAATCAACAAAAGGTACATTAGAACAGAGGGATGAAACATTGTAAGTGTTTGTGCATTAAGTTTTGAGGATATGAATACAACCTCAGGATCCTGAAACTCGATGAAGCCAAAATGCTTTGATTTTCCTGTCTGTAAGATCAGATCGATAAAGTGAGTTAACATGCCAGCAATTATATGAAGCAAAAAAAAATCAGTACAAAGAAATTATTAAGCCACAATATGAGACTGTAAGAAGTCCTATAATCTCAAATGAATAATAAAATATGAAGGGAGAGATAGGATAAGTTATTAAAAATAATCAAGGGTTGCTGCAGGAGAGACATGTAAGTTGTATGAATGATGGATATATATCTAGATGTATACCTACATCCATGCAGGATAGTCACAATCTGAAACCCCTATTAGTCCATCACCTTCCTATCATCAACTCATTCTTCTTATTTCTCAAGAATTCCGAGACTTTCCTCGAGTCAAAACTTAAAAAATTTACTGGGCAAGAGGCAGCAACTCCCAGACTTCAAACTCACAGTTTTAATAAGCCTCATAAATTAGCAAATATCAGTGAAATGATTTAGAACCATGGTCAGAGAGCTTAAATCCACTTTCACCAACAGATAAAAAGTTCTGGATAAATATATGTTTTAGTACAGCTTTTACATCTATCACTTTGTCAGCTCAATTTCAACATGTTCAAAACAGGATAACAATACTGTTTTCATTTTATTGTCAGCTTAACATATTTAAATAGTAAATGGATACAGCTCTAATCAGCCAGTAACAACAAATTAATCCAAACCATTTTATCATATTGTACAACAGAACTAATCAGACAGTCACTACAAGACCCCCAATTTGTCAATCTTATAAACATGAGAAATAGTAAAATTACATTCTAAGCCTAACCCTAAACAAAGATTCCACAAACAAATTATAGAATTAAGCTCCTTCTATTTCCAATACAGAATACAATTGCAACGAACCAACAACTAAAAACACCATTACAAACATACACATGTGACGACTGACATGTACATGAAACATCTAAATAGTTGAAGTTATCATCAAAAATATATGTTAGGCTGACCTTTTTATTGCGAGCAATCCGTAGCCTCTTGATGACACCAAATTGGCTAAAGAAAGCTACATGAAACAACACAACCCAGTTAGCACTGAACAAGCTAGCAAACCCACATAAAACGAAATATTTTAGATAAAATCTAGAAAATAAATATACCTACCTTGCATTTCCTTCTCATAAAACCCATGTGGAATCCGACCAATATACAAAACCGTTGCTTTATTCACCGGTGGTTTTTCCTGGGGAAGATTATGCCCTGGCCCGCCTTCTAGCGGCTTCGAAAAAAAAATACACAAACATAAAATTTATAAAAACAGTAAACAGATATAAGCATGAAATAGTTAGGATAAAAAATAAGAAATATTGTACCAAGAAATCAACGGCATCAGTTTTGTTAGCAGAAACTAACGACTTAGAATTCGCTTTCTTCAAATTCTTCTTGAATGCTTTCTTTTGCTTGATCCCCATTTCACTATCAATAACAAAAAACAGAAGTGTCTTGAAATTGAACTTTTATTAAAAAGACTCTAATATTTTCTTCCAACATAAACCCTAAAAAAAGTAACTGAGAAGAGAACGGTTTATAAATATCATGAAAATCTATACTAGTAATCGTCTCAGTCACCCAGATGAAGAAAACAATCTAACCGTGTGAAGCTTCGCCAATGATGGGAACGCTATTTGTTAAGGGCAGCGACCGGCGTATAGCGGCGGAAGAAGAGGTGCTGTGTCGACGGCGACGAGATGGTACATGCGATGAGAGCAGAGAGCAGAGAGCAGAGAGATAACAGATGAGAAAGTGAATAGGTTTAAAAAAATAAAAAATAAAAAACAAATTTTCTTTTATAAGAGGGTCATTTGCGGGTTTGAAATAAACCCGGGTCTAAAGCCCTAGCTAACCCTCAAAAATGAGGGTTTTAAAACCCGCAAATTCCGAGGTTTTTTATGGTGAGGTCCGGGTAGGGCCAGACCCTATGGCTCTACCCATTTTGCCTTCCCTAGGACTCAAGAAAAGCAATGGCCGAGTGCTTGCAATTAACGAGGTACATTTCTTAATTTTTGCATTTTACTGTCTATTCTATGGATAGTTTATTTATTTATTTATTTTAATATAACGATATCTATTAATCTGGAATTAGGTATTTTTTTGAAAGTTTTAACTATTGGTCGGATTCAAATCACTGATCTGGGAGTTATATACTTAAAGCTCGTCCATCAATCAATGGTCATTGGGAACCGTTTGTTATTAAATTTATTTATTTTTATTTGTTATAAAAAAATTAAAATAAAGAGGCTACATTGCTAATAACGTTTAATTTTAATTTTGACATGACTGGGTTAGAATGATGTTGACTTTCATATCAATGGTCGACTAACTTAATTAACTGAAAATCGTTTTTTTTTTTTTTTTTTAACAATAAAAATCAGTTTTCATATTGAAAATAAAATAACAGTTTTCATAAATTAACATTTTTCAAATCATATGAGCAAAGTAACATGAAATTCTAATATAAATAAAAATAATATTTTTGCTCAATGGGGTGTCCATACTCCATAATAAGGTCGGCCAAAATTGCCACTTTTTGACCTCTTCGGTTGTTGTTAGAGCGATATTTGCACTCTTTTTTTTTTTTTTTTTTTTGGTAAGAGTGAGGACTAAAAGCCCAACAACAGAAACAAAGACAAAAAACTAAGAGCTAGGAATAAGCCTAGCAATGGAGATGCCCTTCAGATCATCCTCCAGTACATCAGAAATTTGGACAGGAGGGTCCTTGAAATAAGTGGTCCCCAAATCTAAGGAATGGCCAAGACAGGCCAGGCAGTCAGCTACCCTATTACTTTCTCTATAATTGTGAAGAATGTAACGACTCCACTCATTTTAAATGAGAGCTTTACAAGCTTGGATGATGTTGAAGAAGGAATGATTCATATGAATCTTAGAATCCAGCAAGAGCACAGGAGTTTCAGAATCAGTTTCCACGATAACCTTTCTATAACCTGTCTTCCACGCAAGTTTCAGAACCTAAAAAATACCTCATAGCTCAGCTTCAATAACACTTCCCATACCTTTATTAAGAGCAAAACCACACATCCAATTCTTTTTGTGATCTCTAAGGACACCTCCTGCAGCAATGGAACCCGAAGCAGGGCACATGCTGCCGTCAACATTAAGTTTGATCCAATCTTAGGCAGAGGGACTCCAAGCAAGGAGACAGGTCTTCATCACAGCCTTCTTATCTAAGTCATTATTGGCATTCCACCAATCCTCCATAAATTTCAGAATAACATGCCCAGTGCAATGGGGAAGTTTAAAATTGTCATTGAAGACACCACTACATCTCCACTTCCAAATGAGCCAAAGAGTCACAACAAAAAATAGATAGGTAGGAAACCTACCCATTAGCAGTTTACCACATCTCAAATTCTAATATAACCAATCTTCCCAATTGGCTGCAAACAGCCCAGAATTAGTGCTCCCCTTACAAATATCTGTTGGAAAATTTTGTGAGAAACTCATATTTAGAGGACTAAAATTGGGTATGATTAATTCCATGAAAATGGAAGATTAAAGTGGATTCGAATTCTCCTCAGTGAGAGCTTCGAAATGGTATACTCCAATTCATAAAATGGTTAATGGGTGAATGAGAAATTGAATCTCAAAGTGAACCCATTGTGTAGGGAATAAAGTGAATCCCACATTACTTAGGGAAATCATTTATATGTAGTATATAAATGAATGTGTGATATGAGCTATCAACATGTGTGGGGCATAGAGGTTCTCTCTTGCGCGCGCAGAAGGGGGTTGCAAATCATGGACCTCGAACCTCTGAATACACGACTCGTGTGTGGGCGCATCCTGCGTACACGAATACCACTCCGATTGGACCGTGAGAGTATAGTTAACTTTTTACCACTTCCCTAAGTCAACGTTTTTGCAATTGATAAGGAAATGATTAATTGTTTGGATTCTGAATTCTTAGTTGATCACTAAGAATACAGAATCGGTTTTTAATTAGAAATAAATCTCTTTAATTGGAAGATTATTCTCTAATTAATTTAATTTCCTTTATCATATCAAAGACGTGTTAATCAAGGATTTCCAACTAAACCCTAATTTCGTTTTCTATAAAACTCTAGTCTCTCTTCACAGAAAAATATTCCAGTATATACACACATATATAGAAGCCGAATATTTTCTTCTCTTCTCTGTTCTTGGTAAGTTCGAGCTCGGTTTGAGTTTGCTGAGAGTGGTTGTGCTTTGCGCTTCCATTGTTGTACCGTTGTATCCTGGGAGACGATCGCTATACACATACGGTGTAATATATGGCGAAATCGTCTTAAGGACACCGTGTGAAACACGGGCCTCGGTTTCTTTCATCTCAATTCTAACGTGTTGGTTTATCATTTGTTTTTGCTTGTCCATAGGTTATTATCAGATTGCTTATTATCAAAAATAACAATCTTAAGACGGTTTCTTTTCTATAACCTTTTTCTTTTAAACGTTTTCAAACTTTCTGGTTCTAACACACTGTGGAAACTGGTTTTAAAACATTGTGATACATCAAACCTTTCGTTTGGATTTCGTTTTCAAACTGTGGAAATTGGGTATATTATATAGACACTGATTTCGTTTGGATTACGTTTTCAAACTGTGGAAATTGGATCTGTTATATAGACACTGATTTCGTTTGGATTTCATTTTCAAACTGTGGAAATTGGGTATATTATAAAGACACTTATTTCATTACTTATAACTGGTTTAAATTTGGATAATCTTTAGAAATCAATTTTGATTTCACCTAGACAATCGGGTCTATACGACACTGATTGTGATTTCTTTTCTAAATCTTGAATCGTTTGATTCACTGTGCTTATCGTTTGTTTATCAGCGATATTTCGTCACTCTAAAACAATTATGTTCTTGTTTTTAGATATTATGGCGAATGCATCTAACGAGAACTCGAGCCTTCCGTTAGACCTGAACACAAACCCAACTGTGGGATCAAATGCTTCGGCTGTGAACCCTTCGCTTGTGGGTGAAGTACCGGGTGAGGTGCCTATTGTGCCCACAATGACTCCGCCCATCAACTCATTCGTGAGAGACATACCTGATCCGGTGATGGGCCAATACATAAGTCAATGGACTGTTCCGATGGCAAATCCCTATATGAATTCGGTACCATTACTGATGAATCATATGGAGAAGTCTGATAAGTTCAGTGGACTGAATTTTAAGCGGTGGCAGCAAAAGATGTTGTTTTACCTAACCACGCTGAACTTTGGCAAGTTCTTGACTGAAGATGCTCCTAAACCTAATAGTGGTGAAAAGCGAGATGTTCAGGTATGGAATGCTATTGATGCATGGAACCACTCTGATTTCCTATGCCGTAATTACATACTGAACGGGCTGTCAGATTCGTTATATAGCGTTTATGCTTCAAAGAAAACAGCCAAAGAACTGTGGGAGTTATTAGACCGGAAATACAAAACTGAGGACGCTGGATCCAATAAGTTTGTTATGGGCCAGTTTCTTGTTTACAAGATGGGGGACTCCAAGACAATTATGATTCAAGTCCAAGAACTTCAGGTGATTTTGCATGAGATACATGTTGAATGGATGATCCTGAGTGAAACCTTTCAGGTGGCTGCAATTATTGAGAAGCTTCCTCCTTCATGGAAGGATTTCAAAAACTATCTCAAACACAAGCGAAAGGAGATGAAGATCGAGGATCTGATTCTCAAGCTTCGTATTAAAGAATATCACAGGAAGTATGACAAGAAGGATGTTAGTGTGCCTGAAACAAAGATCAATGTAGTTGAACATGGTTAAAGTTCTAAACCTAAGAAGAACAAGCCTGGTAAAGGGTCCAAATTGGGTCCAAAGGGAGCAGTCTCTAAGAAGCCAAAATTCCAAGGGAAGTGCTTCAATTGTGACAAGCTGGGTCACAAATCTTCTGAGTGCAGGTTGCCAAAGAAGAAGAAGAAGAACCACGAGGCAAACGTGGTTGCTGGGATCTCAAAAGATGTATCCGAGATTAATCTCTCTGCAATTGTGACAGAAGCAAACCTAGTCGTGTCAAACCCAAGGGAGTGGTGGTTGGATACTGGGGCCACTCGCCATATATGCTCTGACAGGGAGATGTTCACTACGTTTGAAGAAGAGGCGAAAGGGGAGAAGCTGTATATGGGCAACTCAGGCACATCTGACGTCAAGGGACGTGGTCAAGTCGTACTCAAGATGACCTCTGGTATAACCCTGAGCTTGAACAACGTGCTGTATGTACCTGAAATTCGCAAGAACCTGGTGTCCGGTTCGTTGCTAAATCAACATGGGTTCAAGATGGTGTTTGAATCAAATAAAGTAGTTTTGACTAAGCAGGGTACTTATGTGGGTAGCGGATATGTAACCGAAGGGCTTTTTAAGCTCAATGTATCTATTGTTAAACGAACTATCAATAAAGATAATGCTTCATATTATTTGTTTAAGTCTTCCAATTTATGGTATGGTAGACTAGGACACGTTAATTATGATACTTTACGTAGACTAATTAACTTGAATCATATTCCCACATTTAATATTGATCCAAAACATAAGTGTGAAGTTTGCGTTGAAGCAAAACTAACAAGGTCATCATTTCAAACTATTGAAAGGAAATCTGAACCTCTTGATTTAATTCACACATAAATATGTGATTTAAAGTTTGTTCAAACAAGAGGTGGCAACAAATATTTCATCACATTTATAGATGATAACACCAAATACTGCTATGTATATTTGTTGAAAAACAAGGATGAATCTATGGAGAAGTTTAGTCTCTATAAAACTGAAGTTGAGAATCAACTCAACAAGAAAATCAAGGTACTGAGAAGTGACCGAGGTGGTGAATATATAGCACCGTTTGGTGAATTTTGTGCACAACACGAAATCATACACCAAACCACTGCACCATATTCCCCTCAACAAAACAGTATTGCAGAACGTAAAAATCGTACTTGAAAGAGATGATGAATGCAATGCTGATAAGTACTGGATTGCCTTAGAACATGTGGGGTGACGCTATATTATTTAGCAATTACCTTTTAAATAAGGTAGCCCGAAAGAAAAAAGACAAGACTTTATATGAACTATGGAAAAGAAGAAAGCTTTCCTATAAATTCTTACGAATGTGGGGGTGTCTTGCCCAAGTGGCAGTACCTATACCTAAGAAGGTGAAAATAGGTCCAAAAACTGTTAATTGCATTTTCATTGGATATGCACAAAACAGTAGTGCTCATCGATTCTTGGTCTATAAATCTGACATATCAGATATACACAAAAATACGACAATGGAATCTAGAAATGCAACGTTCTTTGAACATGTATTTCCATGTAAATCCAATGATGAAGCAAGTTTGTCAAAACGAACACATGCTGATAGTTGTGAGGACCAAGAACAAGAAAATGAAGTTGAGAATGAACCTAGACTTAGCATAAGAGCAAGGACAGAAACGTCATTTGGTCCAGATTTTATGACCTATTTGCTAGAAGGTGAACCTCGAACTTTCAAAGAAACGGTAATCTCTTCAGAGGGACTCTTGTGGAAAGAGGTTATTAAAGGCGAAATTGATTCTATCCTTCAAAATCACACTTGGGAATTAGTGGATCTTCCTCCGGAATGTAAACCGCTAGGATCCAAATGGATTTTCAAGAGAAAGATGAAAGCAGATGGATCAATTGATAAGTATAAGGCCAGACTTGTAATTAAAGGTTACAATCAACGAGAAGGCCTAGACTACTTTGATACATATTCTTATGTGACGAGAATAACCTCCATTAGGATGATACTTGCAATCGTAGCTTTGCGAAATCTTGAAATACATCAAATGGATGTGAAAACAACTTTCTTAAATGGAGATTTAGATGAAGAAATTTACATGGAACAACCTGAGGGTTTTTCTGCTCCTGGACAAGGAAAGAAAGTCTGTAAATTGGTGAAGTCTGTAAATTGGTGAAGTCTTTATATGGTTTAAAGCAAGCACCAAAACAATGGCATAAGAAATTTGACAATGCTATGATATCAAATGGATTTAAAATCAACGAATGTGACAAAGTGTTTATGTCAAGGACACAGAAAATGGCTATGTCATTGTGTGCCTGTACATTGATGACATGCTCATTGTAGGTAGTGATGATAAAATGATCAAATCTACTAAGGATATGTTGAAATCAAGATTTGATATGAAATATATGGGACCGGCTGATGTAATGTTAGGAATGAAAATCTCAAGGACATTTAACAGACTCATACTAGGTCAATCACACTATGTTGATATGATTCTTGATAAATTCAACAAAAATGATTATGGAATTTCCAGAACACCAGTAGATACAAATCTACACCTATCCAAGAATAAGGGTGAGAGCGTCTCTCAACTAGAATATTCTCGAGTGCTAGGAAGTCTGATGTACTTAACTAGTTGTACAAGACTAGACATAGCTAATGCAGTCAGCGAATTAAGCAGATACACGAGTAATCCAAGAACCGATCACTGGAAAGGAATAGTAAGAGTACTGAAGTACTTACGATTCACTCGTAATCATGGACTGCATTATACCAGATATCATGCTGTCCTAGAAGGATACACTAATGCTAACTGGATATCTGATATGAAAGATTCAAAATCCAATAGTGGGTATGTGTTCACACTAGGAGGTGCGGCGGTATCATGGAAATCCTCCAAACAAACTTGTATAACCAGATCCACCATGGAATCTGAGTTTATAGCATTGGATAAATGTGGTGAGAATGCTGAATGGCTATGCCAATTCTTAGAGGATATTCCAAGATGGCCAAAGCATGTGCCGACGATTTGCATCCATTGTGATAGTCAATCAGCAATAGGAAGAGCACAAAGCAACATGTATAATGAAAAGTCTAGACATATACGTCGAAGACACAATACCATTAGACAACTAATCTCAACTGGAGTTATCACTATTGATTATGTAAAGTCAAAAAATAACATTGCGGATCCACTAACCAAAGGGTTAAACAGAGAATTAGTTGAGACATCATCGAGGGGAATGGGACTAAAGCCCATAAGATAAATAGTCGATACAATGGACACCCAACCTAGTTGACTGGAGATCCCAAGATCTAGGTTCAATAGGAAAACCAAGTTGTAAGACTTAGTAGGATCATTGTGGGGGTTACCCTCAAGTCCATTCCTATGATGAAACAGTGATGCCCGTATGGAAAACGTTAAACTATGTTTTTAATGATTCTTATGCGTCAAAATTCCAAGCAATGGAAATCCGAGCAGAGTAATGCGGGTTACTCTTAATTAAAAAATCACCTATGTGAGAGAGAAGTGGGGTTGCTTCTAAAAGAGAATAGCGAAGGGCTATATTCTCCAACGACTCTCACAGAACAAGGCGCATGTTCATGGCCAAAACGAACATAACAATGAGAACCAAATCGGGTCTGGAAGATACTTGTATGAAGTGTGTGATCGTTTACACAAAACGGCAGAACAGTTCAAGGATATCACATCTACTGATCAGTCAGTAAAGTAAGCATACCTTTACAAGGGAATGTTCAAAGGGTAACACCTACCTATCCTATGCAGGTCTCGACCGTTTGAACTTACCAAACATCATCTTTGTGTCTCATAGGTCAATTTCATTCATGTGGGGGTTGTTGGAAAATTTTGTGAGAAACTCATATTTAGAGGACAAAAATTGGGTATGATTAATTCCATGAAAATGGAAGATTAAAGTGGATTCGAATTCTCCTCCGTGAGAGCTTCGAAATGGTATACTCAAATTCATAAAATGGTTAATGGGTGAATGAGAAATTAAGTCTCAAAGTGAACCCATTGTGTAGGGAATAAAGTGAATCCCACATTGCTTAGGGAAATCATTTATATGTAGTATATAAGTGAATGTGTGATATGAGCTATCAACATGTGTGGCATAGAGGCTCTCTCTCGCGCGCGCAGGGGGGAGGGGGGGTGCAAATCATGGACCTCGAACCTCTGAATGCACGACTTGTGTGTGGGCGCGTCCTACGTACACGAATGCCGCTCCGATTGGACCGTGAGAGTACAGTTGACTTTTTACCACTTCCCTAAGTCAACGTTTTTGCAACTGATAAGGAAATGATTAATTGTTTGGATTTTGGATTCTGAATTCTTACTTGATCACTAAGAATACAGAATCGGTTTTTAATTAGAAATAAATCTCTTTAATTGGAAGATTATTCTCTAATTAATTTAATTTCCTTTATCATATCAAAGACGTGTTAATCAAGGATTTCCAACTAAACCTTAATTTCGTTTTCTATAAAACACTAATCTCTCTTCACAGAAAAATATTCCAGTATACACACACATATACAGCAGCCGAATATTTTCTTCTCTTCTCTGTTCTTGGTAAGTTCGAGCTCGGTTTGAGTTCGCTGAGAGTGGTTGTGCTGTGCGCTTCCATTGTTGTACCGTTGTATCTTAGGAGACGATCACTATACACATACGGTGTAATATATAGCGAAATCGTCTTAAGGACACCGTGTGAAACACGGGCCTCGGTTCCTTTCATCTCAATTCTAACGTGTTGGTTTATCAGTTGTTTTTGCTTGTCCATAGGTTATTACCAGATTGCTTATTATCAAAAATAACAATATCTTCCCATATACCACAAAAAACAGGACAGTCTCTAAACACATGACCACAATCTTCACCTTTCTGATTACATCTAGCACAAATGGTATCCCCCGTGAGCCCCCTAGTCATTAGTAAGAAGTTTGCCATGTAACAAAATACATAGGAAATGCAACACCCTTAGAGGGATTTTAAGTTGCCAAATAAACTCCTATCTCCACATAGTCTCAATCTCCTCATTGAATAGCCCTTCATAAGCACTTTTAACAGTGAAATCCCCACCCTTGGATAAACCCCAAATGACTTTATCAGAACCACAATGAGAACTTCCAGCATAAATACTCAAGATACGATGGATAACATGTTGAGGTAGAACTGACAGTAGCTTATTCATATTCCAATCCTGAGGTAACAAATAGTCTTTCACTTTTTCATTCATCTACTCGTTAGAAAAGGGAATAGCTGCAAACCTTAGGAGTTTACCAATACCAAGAACCCAATCATGAGTCCAAAAATCTGTGCTGCAGCCATCACCAATCCTCCATTTAAACCATTCGAGAGAAGAGAAGCTCTAAAAGAAAACCCTCTCCAAGTGCTTGAGCAATTGTTGTATTTCAGATTATCAAAGATCCTATGACTACCCTTAAGGTATTTGTCTTAAAGCATTCTAACCCAAAGACCATGATCATCCTGAGTAAGTCTCCAACCAGCCTTGGCGAGCAGGGCCTGGTTCATGGACTGCATCTTTTTAATTCCAAGACCTCCTCTTTTCTTAGGTATACAAACAGTCTTCCAATTTACAAGGTGAATATTTTTCTTCTCAACATTATTACACCAAAGGAAGTTTCGGTTAAGTTTATCAAGATTAGAGCAAACCTCAACCGGCAACTTAATGGACTGCATAGCATAGATAGGTAGAGCTGAGGCAACCGCTTTAATAAGCGTACATCTTTCCGCAAATGAGAGAGTGGCTATTTTCCAAGAGACAAGCCTCTTATGAGATTTAAGATCTCATTATAGGTATTCTTTGTGATCCGGCTATGAAATAGAGGAATCCCTAGGTAGTTACCCAAGTTCGTAGTGATTAGAAAACCACAAATATTTGCCAGAACTCTCGCATTTTTGTTGCTAACATTATTAGAGCAGTAAATTCTGGACTTGAGAAAGCTAACCTCCTGGCCTGAAAGTTCACAATAGGTATCAAGACACTCTCTCATGGTTTCGGCTTGGAGAACAGAGGCTTGACCAAATAGAATAAAGTCATCGGCAAAGAATAGGTGAGAGATTTTGGTTGATGATATGGGAGAGTTTCTCCATACATAGGACAAAGATGTATGAGGATAAACGGTCTCCTTGCTTGATTCCACTTTTAGGAAGGAAACTCTTCGACACTTCCCTATTCACAATCACATTATACTGCACACTTGATATAAAACTTATGATTATGTTTTTCATTCTGCCATCAATACCAACCTCTTCCAACCTTGATTGATGAATCCCTATTGGAGCTTGCCATAAGCTTTAGCCAAGTCAATCTTCCACGCAATACAACCCAAATTCCCCTTAGAGTTCTTGAATTTGTGTAGAACTTCTTGGGCCACTACAATATCATCCTGGATTTGTCTTTCCAGGACGAAGGCAACTTGATTAGGACTCACAATATTAGGGAGGAACTATCTAATCCTCTGCACAATAATTTTACTCAAAACTTTGTAAGTCGTATTGCACAGACTGATAGGCCTAAATTGGGTCATGTTGATGGGATTAAGGACTTTCGAAATGAGTGAAATCAGAGTTTGGTTTATGATTTCTGGGACACACCCCTTAGACTAACAATCCGAGATCAGCTTGATAAGGTCACTTTTACAGTACTTCCAATAGTTTTGAAAGAAGATGGCAGAGAATCCATCAGGGCCAGTCGCCTTGAGACCACCAATACTAAAAGCACTTTGTTTAATTTCTTGTTCACTCACATCAATAGCTAGGCTAGAAAGATCACAGTCACTCAGCTTAGGGAACAAAACAGGTAGCTCCGATTAGTCACTAGTGCACTGCTTCTCTTTAAAAAAAATTTGGAAATAACCTACAGTTTCTCCTTTCATATCTTCAATCTCCCTAATCCAATTGCCATCTTCCCTCTTAAAGCCTTCAAGCTTATTCCTTCTTCTCATAATAACTGTAGAGAGGTGAAATTTTTTTGTATTTTTATCACTCTCTTTGAGCCAACAAATCCTTGATTTCTATTGCCAAATAGCTCCTCTTATTCTAGGATCTCACTATAATTCTTCACAAGAGATTCCTCAAGAAGGGAGAAATGGTGGGAGAACTTATTGCTCAAACATTTTTGGATTCCATGAATTCGGGCCATCAGTCTTCTTTTGTTATGGAAGAGGTTGTCAAATTCCTCTTTATCCCATCTCTTAAGAGTCCCAGTAAAATGATGTATATTCTCAACATGGGTGTCTCCTTGAGAATTCCAATACTTAGAGACAATCTCATCAAACTTCTTATGTTTCATCAACATGGCTTCAAAACGGAAAAGTTTACACTCAATGTTAGGATGGTGGGAACTAGAAAGTTGGATAAGAACAGGGCAGTGATCAGATAGCACTCTAGATAGGTGTCGAACAAAGCTTTCAGCATAATGGAGTCTCCAATCCATAAAACAGAGGCCTCTATCCAGTATTTCTCATATTTCCTCTCTAATACCCCTCTTAGTCATTCACGTAAATTTTAGGCCAATGAACCCCAAATCCACTAACTCATTGTTATCAATCCATTCCGTAAAACCACTATTAGCATAATTATGTCTACCACCTCACTTTTCAGAAATGTTGGTGATTTCATTAAAGTCTCCGGCAACAACCCAAGGTAATCCAAAGCATTCCCTGATAGAATCAAGGTAATTCCAAAGGCACCTCCTAGTGGTAACACACAGATTAACATACACCACTGTGAGAATCCAAAAGGTATTATGATCCTCCACCAAGGCAGTGATAGTATGTCTAGAATGAGCCACAATATGAAGCTTAATCTTACTATTATTCCAAAGGAGCCAAATCCACTAGAGAAACCCTTCGCATCCACAACATAATTATTGGAGAACCCTAATCTACTAATGATCCATAAAGCCACAGAACCACTAATTCTAGGTTCAAAAATGGCCAAAATCTTAAGTTGATATGATCTACGAAGATCATCAATTTTCTTAGAAAATCCTCTCTTACCAGCCCCTCTCACATTCCACACACAGATCATAGAAGGAAAACAAAAAAGACCCTCTACTCGGAGATTATCGCCATTGCCTCTTCCAATTCAGAGGCAACCACAACAAACCTGTTGTCACTAGGTATATTAGTTTTATTGTAGAGATTATCAACTGTACTTGCACCTTTATTCTGAAGGGATTTAGCTTCAAATTCAGTAACCTCATTATGTAAATGTTGCAGCATAGAGGTATTATCAACTTCATCTTGTTTACTGCCTAGAACAGAATTTAGGGAAGGTTTTTTACCTTTGCTACTAGTCATCCCTTGCTTAAAAGTATATTTGTTAGAGAAAACACTACAACACGGCTTGTCAATCTTCTTATTAATCTTTTTGTTGATTTGCAAGGGGGCTCTACTCATTTTCTCACCCAGGTTGGTTATCTCTTTCAAGACAACTTTATTTTTCTGGAGCTGCCTTTCAATCTCTTTGCTCTTAGCATGACCATCATCATCTATCATCATCATATCCAATTCTTCATTTAAAATATCAAATCTGGATCCACTCTTTTCAGATTGATTAGGCCTAACAGGACTTTTCTCCTTACTGTCATTATTCACTTGATTGTTCTTACCTAACCTACTATCTAGTTGCTCACCATCCTTTTTCCTAACAAAGCTATTTCGGCCAGGTCTACCAATGAACCCATTTATGTCATTAGTAGTAGCATTACCATTGCCCTTTTTTCCATATCCTCCTCTGAAATTTTTGTTACCCTGTTTCCCATATGACACTAATAACCAAGAACCATAAGGCGACTCATCCTTCTTCACAATGGTCTCTATAGAGACATCAACAACCATTTCTTCAATGACAGGTTCTTCCAATCCCTCTCTACACTGATCTTTACTATGCGCATATCTTTCACAATTAAAATAGATTAATCCTAGACTTTCATACTCCACCCTAATAGACCTATCATCAATGCTAAGGCTACCTAAAAGGGGCTTGGAGATATCTATTTCTACGCAAATACACGCGAACCTCCCACGAGCTTGATTTTCAGTGATTGGATCTACCTTGCACATTTTTCCCAACATACCTCCTATGTTCCAGAGGAGGTCTGAGTCCATCCATTCCATTGGTAATTTGGATAGTCTCACCCAAATCGGCATACTTAGAATAGAGTCTTCACCAAGCACAAAGTTAGGTTTCTATCTCTGCACAATCAGATATTGGTTAGAAATGACACACTACCAAAACAATAAGACACAAATAAAGTTAGGTTTTGGTAGTGGTATAATTGTCCATCACTTGAAACTTAGATATAATTTTCTTTAAATTAGTAAAATATATTTTTTATTATAACATTTAAAATAAGACACAAATAAAAATTAAATTTAAAAATTGTTTTTTTTTTTGTTGGTAATATATGTAATTTAAAAACCCACAATAATATTGTTCACTCTTAAAGTATATTGAAAAATATGTTTTTAAATCAATTTACCTAAATACATATTATATATTATCATTTAAAAAAAAATACCCATTTCAATTATAGCTACCAGACACATTTTTGGTATTTTCAGCTTCTAAAAATATGGAATATTCAGATATTATTATTGTGTATGAATAATTAAAGGATTTGGTTGCAATATAGTTTCAAGTTTCAACAAGGAAAAGGCTTTCATTTATTCTTTAAATTACAGCTCAAGCTGCTAACTCATTTTTGCACACCCATACTTCTCTTTTGTGACTAATGTAGAAAAACCTGTGTTGGAATACATCATAAGATCTTCATGCTTTTTAAAGCATGGAGATGAGTAAAGCAAGCAACTATTACATTTTATTTTTAATTTTCAAAAACTTTTACAAGAGGAAATAATTCAATGATATGCAGACATACAGTCATGAAATATCAGTTAGATTAGATTTTTATTTCTCTAATTTAACTAACATATGTACGGTTGAAATTTTACAGAACACGAAGAGAGTAACATTTTATCGGTGCATGTAAAGTGTTTGTTGAAATGACAAGAAGAATCACGGTTTTTTTAGTTTATGTATTTGCTATAAATCATTCCTGCCGAGAACTCAACATGTTTCATGACTTTTTAAAGGAGTGATTTTGTTTTTAAGCAAAAATGAATGTCCGTTAAGTACAAAAATGTATAATTGGATATTTTTCCAACATATATTCAACACTTTGCCAAACTTCAAAATAATCTGAAATCATATCAAGAACCAACCCCGCCCCCCCCCCCCCCCAAAAAAAAAAAAAAAAAAAAAAAAAGACTAAACATGAACAATTACAAAAGTAATGCTCGAATCTCATGACTATATCTCATAAATTTTAGTTTATGTATTTGTTATAAATCATTCCTGTCGAGAACTGAACATGCTTCATGACTTTTTAAAGGAGTGATTTTGTTTTTAAGCAAAAATGAATGTCCGTTAAGTACAAAAATGTATAATTGGATATTTTTCCAGCATATATTTAACACTTTGCCAAACTTCAAAATAATCTGAAATTATATCAAGAACACCCCCCACCCCTCGCAAAAAAAAAAAAAAAATGATGACTAAACATCAACAATTACAAAAGTAATGCTCGAATCTCATGCCTATATCTTAAATTAATTGAATCGCAAAAAAGAGCTCTTGATAAATTTGTCACCAGTAGCAAAAGAGGGGCTTTTGAATCACAAGACCTCATTTTAAATTTTCGTCTAAAGCCTCGGCTACCCTTGAGTCGCCCCTGGTTAGATGCACATGGATTTTGGGTTTGGAGAGTCAATTAATAAGGCTTGAAGCTTTCCTCTTTAGAACCACTCAATCTCACTCTATAGGGTTTCAATTTCGTGGTTTAAATGAAGAAGATGAGAAAAAAAAAAAAAAGTGTTTAAATAGGTGTCCTAAGTGAAACTACGTCGTTTTGATAAAAAAACAAAATTGATGCGGTCGCACGATGGGGTCGACATCAACATCCTTGACCGCATTAATTCACCGGACAAAAATGATGTCCCAACATGTGGTTGACATCAACATGCTCGACCTCATGAAATTGTACGGGTAAGGGTCGGGTCCAACAGATCTCGCCCATTTTACCATCCCTAAAGCCAAATTTGGATTTCTATAACTCTATATCAATCATTACTCAAAACATATGCAAAAAAATTATTATTTAATTTTTTTAAAAAATGGTATTTTTGTAGTTTCATCTAAGATAACCATTGAAGTTTGACCGTTGACTAACTGAAATTTGCTAGGATGTTAATCGTACAATTTTGAAAACTTAGGGATAGATTTGGTTACTCCGGAAAAAATCGTAAACTAATTAGAATAATGAAAAAAGTACAGGACTTATTGAGTAAGTGCCCTTTTATCATATAAAATAAAATGTCCAATGTTCAATTTTTTTTTTAAATGTGCAATTATTACAATTCCAAACTTACAATTTTCTTTGTCAGAACTTAGCTATTATACCTCCATGGATATTGTAAAATTTGGGAACAACACATGGTTAATTCAAAGTTAATTTTTAAAACAACTTTCATATTTGAAAACCATTCTAATTTTAAAGTTAATTGAGTTACTCCCAAAATTACATTGGTATCATACCAACACTTAACTGTGAGTACACGGTACCGGAGCGAATCCCTCTTTGTTAATATACATCTACAACTAAAAGTATAAAATCATAGCTCGTCTGTGTCCAAAAAAATAAATAAATAAACAAAAATTATAGCTCATCTTTTTAAAAGAATACGTGATTTTAACAGGTATTGGGAAAAAAACAAACAATCATATATAAAGTAATTTGATTTAAAGATTATAAAAAAGAAAAAAGAAAAAAGAAAAGAAAAAACTTGATTTAATTAAAGCAATAATACTAAATATCCCATCTAAAATCCCAACATTTCCATTCTAACACACGTGGCAATTGTTAATGTGTTATTTGGTGAGTGGATACACATTAATTGATACTTAGGTATATATTCACTCAGCAATTAATATCTATCCGCTCAACAAGTGACACCTCAACTGCCATATATATATTGAAATTTAGGGTAAAAATTATAAAATTATAGATGAGACGTATAGTGTTTCTGTAATTAAAGTAACAGCAAGTTTATTGAAACAGTAAAGCCTGTACAACTGGAATCTTGGATAAAAGGACACATCGCCTCTCCTCTTTCTCTGTCTGTCAAAGAACAGAGTACAAAGGAGCAATAGACAGAGAGAGAGAGAGAGAGGATTTTTGGCCAAAAAAATGGCTCACACCGCTTCAAGAAGCAAATGGGTCTCCTTGTTTGTGCTTCTCTTTGCTCATTTAGCTGCTACAGTCCTTGCAGAAGATGGTATGTGTTCTTACTCTACTTTCTCAAACCCAGTTGAACTTTTACTAAATCTTTGATTTTTATTCATTTAGAAAAGGAAAAAAAAAGTCTTTTCTTTTTTTGGGTTATTATTTTTAATGGTTTTGATTGTGAATATCTCAGCGATAATATTCATGCTTTTGTGGTTATTTGTGATTTCTGAGATCTGATGTATGCTGTGGTTCCACTTCTCTACTTGATAAATTCTTGAATGTGGGTCAATAATTAATATATCATAATTAATAAAAACTTGTTAATATTATATTTTAGTTAAAATTCATCTTTGAAGGATTAATTGTATTTATTAGTAGTTATTATTGATCATTACAAGTTGAATATTAGTTATTGGCCATTCTAGTTTTGGTATTTTTACAGAGAACATCAACAAAATGAGCTTCATTTGAGTTGTTTGTATATAATTATAGGATGTTCTTTGGGGACTTTTATCAAACAGTTGAGAGTTTAAGCTTCTATCAGGTCTCTGATTTCTCTTCTCCGGTGCCAACATAGAGAAAGTCCATGGGTTTGTGCTTTCACAAGTTATTATTATTAGAAGCAAAGTAGGTTATCCATGATGAGCGATGACTCGAACCTGAGATATTTACGGACGGACCAAATGATCTTTAAAGTGAATACGTTATACAAAGAGCCCACTATATGATATTCTTCTTCTTTACTTAAAATATAATTAACTAAACACAATTAGAAAAGTGAGAGATTTGTGTTTAATTATTATTATGGTTTTCGAGCCCACAAAATTACTAAATTGTTGGCTTGGCTCCACCACCACAATCGACTGTTTCTTGTGGATCCTTTTCTACTTTAAGTAAGCAACGCATGCCCTTTTTTTCATCCTCTTGTTTGAAATATTTCTCCTTTTTTAGTTGATTCACTTTATTAGTTTATTTGCTTACACACTTATATATTCTCTAGTTGCTTTATTTTCAAGCTTTGAAGTTCACTAATGTTGTAGCCCTCATTAAACTTTAATTCTTATTCTTTTATAACCTCTACCATCAATGATCTTGGTGGAACTTATATTTACAAATTAAGAATTAAGTTCACTTTTCCACGTTAAGATTCCTATGTTTATTATTATTATTTTTTTTTTTTAGATTTCTCCCTAAATATAACCCTAGAACAAACAAGCATAGCTGCGATCACTATATAAGTAGCTACATTATATAAGTAGGGAAAAATAATGATGCATCGAAAGATAAAGTTGGTAGATGATGATGAACTCATGGACAATAATTTAGGTAAAATGACTTTAGTGTAAGAAATTCCCGCCAAATAATAGGATACTTTTGCAACAAAAGGACAAGGCTAAGGGTACCTTTCTTTGATATTTTTATCACCGTTTTTGGGGATTTGGTCTACACAATGAATCCACTATATTTTTCAACTCTCACTGGTGTGAATTGTCCATAAAAACTAAAGAGTCACTTTTTTTTTTAATTTATAAATAACTTTGGTTCGAGTGTAGAAGAAGACCAGCGTTGAAAATATGGGCCGAACGGTGGGGTAGGGCCCACGCGGCTAATCCGGACTCTGTCTCAGTGTCTCTGGTCCAACTTTAGTGGGACCAAACCAATCTTTTGCTCTCTTCACATCAAATCACTATGATTTTTATTATTATTATTATTATTATTATTATTATTTGTTTATATGTATTTATTTATTGCTTAAAGTTACCATTTTTATGAAAATCTCTTGAATTTTATTTTTAAAAAATTATGACGCCTCTACGTAGATTAGGTTATCTACACTTCACGGGGTTATCACCTTTCTACTTACAAATTTGGGATTTATTTTATCCAACAACGGCGTAACTGTGCCCATTTAGGATAATCGGCACCGATGCACTTTAAATTTTTCTAAAATATATATTATACCTTTATATATATTTTTTTTCTTCACTAAACCTCCTGAACTTTCATAGATTAGTAAATGTTGACTATAGATATCCTTTCGCAGGGGGGTAAAAAACCCTAGTGTTTGTAAAAAAACCAAGAGTTCATAGGGTTTAGTAGAAAAAAAAAAAAAAGGTATAAAGGGTATAAAGTATTTTTTGGAAGAGTTTATGGACATCGATGCCGGTGAAATAATGGCCATTATCATTTTTATCATACAGCAGATAGATAGTGACACAACAATGAAATAATGTTAGCCCTAGAAAAAATAAAAACACTTTAAATACAGTCCCATCATTTGGACCCATGACGGAACGCAAGAAATGACATGACTATATAATATAACTCTCAATCTTTGTGTTGTGAGTATGTTTTATAGTATTAATAATTAAAAAAATTTCTTATTTAGTTGATGATATTTTATGACTCACTAAATGGGTCCATGATAAGCTCACACGTTTTGATCCATTCGAGGTGCTTGTGTGGTCTATATAACAATTTATTTGTGCATTTTTTTGTTGTTTGCCAAACAAGTTGATAAACATATTCTGTCTTGATAGACACTGTTTTTGTCTTCCTTTTTCTACTTTTATATATATATATATATATATATATCCTTTTTTAGGGTCAAATTTTTGTCACGGACCATTGCTATGCTATGGTTGCATGGTATTTTTTTATTTTTTATTTTTTATCGGGAGTATATCACTGGATCAACCTTATCTTATTTAGTTATACGGATATTGCTCACAACATTGTGTACCTCGTTCATTGAAAAGGAAAAAATGAAAGAAAAAATAAAGTGAAAGAATATTCTTCAATAATTTTCACTTCTTTGAACTTGTAGTTAATACATTAGACATTAGTATACCCATTAAATAAGATTAAATTTATTGAATGCTGCTATTCATTTTATATTGTTTAAAAAAAATTGAATTGAAATATAGAATGTTTTGAGAAGTTTTTTATATTTCTTTTTTTTTTTTATATTTTTTTTTAATAAAAAAAGAATAAAATTTGGTAAATGCTTTCTTATTTTTTTGCAAGAAATTGTTTTATTCAAAATTTAAACTTTATAGTTTATACTCATAATCTGATTGTTAATTACAGGTCCGGTACCTAACGGCAATTTCGAAACGGCTCCATCAAACGGCTTTCCAAGTGAAGCGATAACGGATGGGCCCATTGAGATCCCAAGCTGGAAACTAAACGGCACCGTTGAGCTAGTATCGTCAGGGGAAAAACAAGGTGGGATGATCCTGATCGTCCCTCAAGGATCACACGCCGTTAGATTGGGTAACGACGCAGAGATCAGCCAAGAAATGAAAGTAGAGAAGGGGTCCACATACTCGGTGACCTTTAGCGCGGCTCGCACGTGCGCGCAGCTCGAGTCACTGAATGTATCCGTGCCACCTGCATCACAGAACATAGACCTGCAAACATTGTATAACGTGCAAGGGTGGGACCCCTACGCGATGGCTTTCGAGGCCGAAGATGATAATGTTATGTTGGTTTTTAGGAATCCCGGTATGGAGGATGACCCCACATGTGGGCCCATCATTGATGATATTGCTATCAAGAAGCTCTTTACTCCTGATAAACCCAAAGGTAACCTCTTTTCATGCTCACACGTGGGTCCCAGTATATATTTATGTGTAGCTGTCTACCTGATTAGCATCCTAAGCCCAAATTAATACATCCTTGCCAATGGGTACATGCCATGTGGCAACAAAAAATAAAAATTTATTTGATTAGTTCTACTTGCCACATGGCATATACCACCCGATGGGATGCATTCAAAAATTTTCAAGTTTCTGATATCCTAATCCCAAGTTTTTGGAGAAAAATTTGCATAAACCCGATATGATGTAATGCATCCTAGCCAATGGGAGCATGCCATGTTGTAAGAAAATGTTCATTTGATTGGTTCTTCTTGCTACATGGCATGCACCGATGGGTAGATACATTGAACCGGGTGCATGCAAGATTTTCTCAAGCTTCTGATACACTAAAGTTAGTAAATATCGATTTGGATGAAAAATACTAACGGTACTTTTTTTTACCTATATGTAACACTTTAATTGAGTTTTCCAGTTCAGTCAAATGAAATTAGTAAATCAGCTGCAGATAATCCTTTTCAGAATTATAGTTTCTAGTCTTAGCCAAACAAACAGTGATTATACACTGATTTTGTTACTTAAGCTGATATCAACTGTTTGTGAAAAGACCTTTAGGCAAAAAAAGGCCACATTTACTTAGCCAAGATCAGCTGTTAAATTGTTTATTAACAGAACTACTGCTTGTTAATTGTTATCATATATATGCTGATTGGTATCCAATTTCCATCTGCAGACAATGCTGTAGTCAATGGCGATTTTGAAGAAGGGCCGTGGATGTTCAAAAATGTGACTTTAGGGGTATTGCTTCCCACCAACCTTGACGAAGAAACATCCTCATTGCCAGGTTGGATGGTCGAATCCAACAGGGCTGTCCGTTACATTGACTCCTTCCATTATGCAGTACCGCAAGGCAAACGAGCTGTTGAGTTAGTATCGGGTAAGGAAGGCATTATCTCTCAAAATGTTGAAACGACAGCGAACAAGCCCTATAGCTTGACATTTTCTTTGGGACATGCCGGGGACCAATGCAAGCAACCACTTGCAGTTATGGCCTTTGCTGGAGATCAAGCTCAAGTCGTCCATTACACTCCCAATGCTAACTCAACATTTCACTCTGCTAACCTGAATTTCACCGCCAAAGCTGAAAGGTCACGTATTGCATTCTACAGCATATATTACAATACAAGAACTGATGATATGAGCTCGCTGTGTGGTCCGGTGATAGACGATGTGAGGGTGTGGTTTTCAGGTTGTAAGAGAACTGGATTTGGTGCATTGGGGCTTGGATTTGGGATTGGTTTTTGGTTGGTCGTTTTGGTTTTGTTTTAAGGTTGCTTTGGTTAATTAGGCAATAGCACTTTATGTATTATCCAGTTAAAAGTATGGATAGGGAGTGTTGGTAAACCAAAATCTCATGTCTAATGTTTGTATGTAAGCTTTGCCTTTAGAGTTTTTCTTTCTATCAGAAATGAAATGAAATTAGCTTTTGCTATTACACTTTTCTTTATGGTAAAGACATTATAAACTTCATAAATTAACCACATTATTTATGGATTCAAGTATTTGAAAAAAGCTTGGGAGGGACGGCCAAAACATGAGTCCACTCGTCCACTTATAGTATGTCACGTTGTGTGAGATCAATGTATAATTGGATATGTAGATATGTTTTAAGTTGAGAAAGACATGTATGTTCAACTTAATCAGCATTAAGGGTCATCCGTATTTTTTGTCTGAAGACTGAACCGTCTTGAATTTTATTAAAAACTGAATAGTGACTGAAGCTTGAATCTGAATAATATTTGTTTTTTTATTTTATTTTTATCACATCTTAATAGAATGTTAACTTGTTTATTTTATAAATATTAAATGGTTTAAAAACAAGTAATTTGACATTTATACCTTTGCTATTATTAATTGTTATGTATTTTCATTTCATATAATACAAACAACTAAATAAAAATAATTTAACAAATCTTAAACCATTTTTGTGTAATAATTGAAATATATTATTCTTGATTAATATTTGATAAATAATTTTTTAAAAAATATAAAATAGGATAAATAATGATTTAGAAATTGTTTTGATTTAAAAATAAAATAAAATTGAAGCTTGGTATTGAAAGTTATAATGCGATTGATGGTTTTTTTTTGTTGATATGTTTATCATAAGCAATAAGTTAAAAGAAATAAATTTGTATAATATAAAATTATGATAAAATTAGAAACATATTATCTTTGGTAGGATAATATTGGAATAAAATATATTAAATGCAATCTAGTGATTTGGAATTAAGTTAAAGTCATGATTTATTACTTTTTATTTTAAGTTGTTTTTTGGTATTTTTAAGTTGTTTGACCACTTAAAAAACAAACAAAACAACTTAATAATTTCAATTCAGATCCATTAAGTTTTAAGTGCAAAAAACAAACGACCCCTAAGGCTATGTTTGGGGTTGCTTTTGTTTGAGAAATAATCACTTATTTCTCAAGTTTTGAGTAAATAAATGTTTGGTAAACTTCTCAAAAGCTGTTTATTTTATAATTTGCTTTTCCAATAATCAGATTTTGAGAAGTTGGTCGTGAGTTGCTTTTCAAAACTGATTAAACATTCATTATAACAAAGGAAAAATGACGTTTAAAGGTAAAGATACATACTTTTGAGTGAAGAATTAATATTCCCAATGAAATATTTGTTTTCTATTGTGTAAATATATGCCAAAATTATATTTGATTATTGATAAAATTGGTTTTAATATAGAAAGAGCATTATGGTTTGTAATAAAATAGTACATAATCAATGTTATTTTAGACAAGTAGAGATGGTAAGCCTCTTAAATCTACATAATGAGTTATATATATATATATACTTATATTAATAGGGTGATTGACGAATCTATTTTAAGGTCATTGTGAAACATGGGTCTCGACACTTATGTTAATTTTATTAGTTCTGATTTTCGATTTACGTTTTCTACGATTTATATTATATATTGTATGTATATCACTTTCTGTTCATTTTATAATCGGTAAACAATACATTCTTTCAAAAATTAATAATATTCTAAGAATATGTTTATTTAAAAGAAAAAATATAAATACAAACCTTTTGTTGCTATTCTTACAAAAATTTTGAAACACCAAAATCTTATTTCTTATTAGATATCAATTCTACTTAACTAAATCATCATGTTTCTATTCAAAGGCTTTTCTTTCATCGCATTCTCGCCATATAATACAAATGGGAAAATTGCACAAACTTAGCATGACTTTAACAATTAAAGCATAATGTTCAACTTTTGATATAAACGACACAAACACTCCCTGATGCTAACGGCAATCCGTCAATAGTTAACAGACAAAGGGTAAAACGGTCATTTTGATTGTTAGGTTATATAAATGAATAAAAAAAAGTGATGGGTTGCCAGCTATAAACAGCTATAGTCCCATCCATCACTTCACCTGACATATTATGGGGCTCTATGTTCATTAGTCTTTCGTGTTAAAAAAGAAACCTTCATTAGCCGTTCGCGCCAAAAAGGAAACCTTCATAAACTGAGTTATATATAACGCATCCTAATAAGACTTCACATAGAGCATTCAACCAAGTGAAAGCTGCTATAGTTGCTAAGAAGGTATGAAAAATCTTTTCAACTTAATACATATTTCTCTATTGAAAATAGTGTTGTTTGTTGTTTAATTTATGCACAAAAAAGAAATGGTTTTATTTTCCTTGATTTTTGGTTGAAAGTTACAATGTTGGTTTCAATTAGGGTTTTGAAAAAAAAAATAAAATTGGGGATTCCCTTTGTGGATATTAGAGTGTTGTTAATGATGTTGTTATAAACAACTTTGGTTTTTTGGTTAATTAAATAATGATTTCAAGGAAAATAATACACCTAGAGTATGTATTTACATGTATGTGTTGGATTATTTGCATGGTTGTGTTTCATTTAGGTTTGGATTTAATAACAGTGTGAAAACAATATGTGACTTTCATGAGGAGGTCTTATTGTCAAGTCTAGGTTTTTTCTTTTTTGAAAAATAAATTTTTTGAAATGAACTTATCAAAAAATCAAAAAATAAAAAATAAAAAATAAATGTCGAAATGAAAAAAACATTTACATAAACAAAGTTGCATTTTGTGAACTTTCTTTTCGTTTTGCAATTAAGATTTTCATAATATAATGATTGGTATTTTACTTTTGGCTTGAATGGATATTTTATTTGGGTTTGCTATCGGAACACACGTGAGCATGGTATTTGAGTCTGTTTATTTGAACTGATTTTTTATTTTGTTTATTAAGCATGTTATTGTCTGTTGAGAAATTGAATTTGTTTGAATCAATTAGTTTGGGTTTATTTCATTGATTTGGGTGCTTAAATTTTGTATTAATGATTGGGGTATTGGTATGTGTTGATTGATATGTTATTGTGTGTTGGGAAATTATTTTTGAATATGTATGATAATTATGAGGTTTATTTCATTGATTAGAAAATGACATGTAGTATTATGTGATATGATTGTGATCTAATAATTTTTTTGTGCACGTTGTAGGTATGAGTTCATTTATAATAAGTGCAAGGTTCTTAGGAACTCAGGTTGAGTTTAGGGTTGAAAACAATGAAATGTACACAACAGCACAACTTTGGGCTGATGTATATATGTGCTGTTGTTGCACATTTCCAGAACCATCAAAGGGGTTGAAGGCAGAAGTGAGACTGCCATGGTGTGCTGAATTCAAACTGCTGAAGGATTACAAAGATTTGCAAGTTATATTTAAGATGTTCAAAGAAAGGAAATTGTCAACAATAAGGGTAGACTTTGAGGTTCGGCCATTTGCAAGCTTGCCTCTAGAAGCAGAGGATGTACCATATGCTTACATGGATTCTAGCTCTAGTTCCACCAATGGAACACCATCCCGAACAGAAGTGAGTGCTGGTTTTCTTCAAATTTCAATGGATGATGATGAAGAATATGTGTCATACTCAGGCAGTGGGTGGACATCTGATGCAGATGATGAGGAAGAGAATGTTGATGATGAAGTTGCTAGTGAAGATAAGGATATTGTAGAAAGTGACAACAATTCAATTGATGAACAACTCTCTAATGCTCTTTTATTCCAATTTGATGAGGAGTTCATTGAAGCTGCAGACAATGATAAAAAGGAATGACAAAGCAGGTCTCAAAGAGAGAGGTCATTTATAGTTACAAACGATGGAAGGGTGGCCTTGGAAGTTGGTCAACTCTTTCATAATCTACATCAATTCAGACTTGTGCTGAGAAAGTTTGCTGTCCAGGAAGGTTTTGAGGTAAAAAGAGTCAATAATGACAATGAGAGGTGCACTGCCTTTTGTGCATATGAAGGGTGTACTTGGAGAATTCATGCTTGCCCTGTTGAAGATAAAAGGACTTTCATGATCAAGACCTTACAAAGTAGACATTCTTGTCAAAAGTTGCAAAGAAATCATAAAGCTATTGCAGTATGGCTGGAAAGAAGGTTTAAATGTTTGATTGAGTAGAATCCGGAGGTAAAAGTTAAATTCTTAGACAGGGAGATACAGAGGATTATGGCCTGACATTACCATCGTATACCTTATACAGAGCGAAGAATCAGGTGTTACACAAGACTGAGAAGAAGCATAACGAGTCATTTGACAAGCTGTATAACTACGGTTATATAGTAAGGCAAAGGAATCTTGGAAGTATGACTTTGCTGAAAACAGTTACACCTCATTTAGGTGCTCCATCGCGTTTCCCGAGATTTTTTCTTAGCCTACAAGCATAAAAGGATGGTTATATCTTTGGGTGCGGGCCTTTCATAGGCTTGGATAGGTGTCATTTGAAGGGGAAATATCCGGAGGTATTATTATCAGCTATTGCAATAGATGCAAATTCTAGTGTGTTTCCTATTGCAATTTGCATATGTGAGGAAGAGAGCAAGGATAGTTGGGACTGGATTTTACAGTAACTTTATTGTCATATTGGTTTGGATGACAATAGAAGGGTCACTTTTATGAGTGATCGTCATAAGGGGGTAATTGATGCTATTGAAAGGTTTTGGTCGAGGTCAAATACTAGGTGGCATTGTGTGAGGCATATAACATCAAACTTACAAGCAAAGTATAAAAGGGACATCTTTCAGTTGTATATGTGTGGAATGCTGCTAACAAAAGCAACAAGTAAGATTTCTTAGCAGAAATGGAGAACCTGAAAGAGATAAATATTGATACATATAATTATATGATGAACATACCTTTAAAGCATTAGGCACTTCATGCTGATCTGTAAAATCATGTTATAAAAACCTAACTCGCAGGTTCACAAATGATGAGATAAGTACATAGACAAGTAAGGATCGTTCCCACGAGGAAAAGTGAATTATTGATTAAACTAATCCTAATTAAAGCTAAGCAATTTAAAAGTAACCAAGAGATTTTGTTTGATGATTGATTGGATTTAAACTAGATGAACTAAGAAAGTAATTTAACAAAGAATTGGTGCATATGATCAAGAGATGGAAGACTAGGTAACCGATGATCCCCTTATACAATACTCAATGTTTATCAACTAATTCCATTAAATAGATTTAATCCAGATTCAGAGTTCATTCTTAGCTTAAATAAAGTATTATCTTTTCCTAGGATTTAACCACGTGTTCTCAATCACAACTCACTCTCGTCGAAGGTGTGAGCTATAATCAAAAACCCATTACGTGCAAGAATTATTGAACCAAAATTGTCTGGCATTAATTCCTCTGTCGAGAACAGTCATACTTATTCAATAGAAAAGTAATTAAGATTACTTATTTCGGTAGTGCAATCTCAATTTATAAATTATCAAAACCCTAGACAAGTATCAATTAATTTCGATAGATCAATATGAGTCAAGACTCTAGACATATAATGAATTGAACAAATCTAAATCTGAATTGATTAATAAAGATATGGAGTTTGAATCATAACATGAACATTACATAGGTTCACATCGATCTCCTGGTATGGAGTTAGTTACACATTATGGAAATAAAAAGGGAAGAGAAGTAATTGATAGAACCCATGGAAGCCTTCAATGAATTCTTCAAAACTTTGATGTTGAAATCTTCTTCTTCGTCTTCGAATCTTCTATATGTAAAGATGGATGAGAGAATTGTGTGATGATTTATGTTATGGAACGATCGGTGGTCCGGAGGGTATGCCAGCGCTAAAACCCTAATTTCATCATGTATTTATAGCCACGGGTCACTAACGTGATTAGAAATCCAATCTTAGCACGGACTTGCTTCGCCGTAGTTACTACCGTTGTGAAAGCCACATCGGTCTTCAATTAATTGCATAGCGTTGTGGCTTTGACAATGCAACGAGCATTCATGAAAGCAGTTACTTCTATCCTTCAAAGCACTGTGATTACCGTTGCAGTAATTCACAGAGGCCATGAGAGCGGTCACCTTTGATATATGAACGCTCTTGGAACCACTGCAGTAATTCACAGCGGCCATGAGAGCACATAACTAATTTTTGCTGAGAAGCCCCTCAAGCTTGCTAAAATTGCCCTTTTGCTCTGAAATTCTCCAAACATAACATTTTGATCCATAAACCTGAAAATGTTTAAACACACAAATTAAATCCTTAAAAGACTCAAGAAACAAGTAATTGATTAGAGGAATGGGGATAAAAAAAAACATATAAAATAAATAACCGATCAAATACCCTTAAACTTATATTTTGCTACCCCTCGAGCAAAACAAAGAAACAAAAACTAAAAACTAAATCTAGAAATAAAAATCCTAACTAAGCCACTTTCGTAGGGAACACGATAGCATTGAGTGTATGCTACAAGCCTTTAAACCTCTAAGTATCCCTAGTAGGAGAAGTTTTGTCTCCTTAGGGTTTACAGCTATGACTCCCACAAATATATCCTGCGAAAACCTGTCATCCAAAATACGACGATATGTGTCTATATTAAGACAATGCATGCAAAAGCCAATAAGAAAAGACTAATATTAAGTCACAAATATGAAAACATTGCTCATTTTTTATTGAAAAGCCCAAGCTTAAAACATTCTAGCTTTAAAGACACATTCGCCAAACGCCAAATATATAATTCGCTTCGACTCTAATTCTCACAAGATATCGCTCATTAATTCTCACAAAACCTAGGCAAATTCACTCATCAAGCATATGCGATTGGAAGTTATGCACAAGAAAATTTCAAATTATTATCTCATATAAATATATCAATGAAATAATGTTTGATTTGAAAGCAAAAGATCTCATGAAAAGAATAAAATATTATGAACAAGATAATCACATGTCATACTTCTACTATCATAGCAAGGATAACCAACAGATCAAATAGACTTTTTATTGAGGTTGTAATGGGGCAATTGGGTAAAGGTTAAGAAAGAACGGAAAATTAGAATTCAAAATCCTAGGACATACCATGAGAGTCTTCTAATACCTTTTCGGCTTCGCACAAGTCTCGTGGTCTCCTTTACAAGTGGGATGATACAACTTACTATTTAATTCCTTAGAATTCACCTTTCTCTCTTTGTGTTATACTCTTTTTGAGTAGATACAAACTTTGCAATCTTATTTGACTTTTATTGCACCTTATAACATTCTATTCTCTAATTCTCTCAACGACCATTCATTATGGTGGCCCCCTTTTTTTTTTTTTTTGAATTAAATCCAAGAATCAGAGATTACATATAGTATATTACCTTCAACTTCAAAACTTTTGGATTAAATGCAGCTCTTCCTTTCCTTGGCCTCAGCATCAAATTATGCACACGGTTACGTTCAAACTAGTACATCTTCTTCACATTCTCAAAGCATGATCCCAAGCTATAAGGTATGGCTATAACATTGGCTTATTTGGGTTACAGTTAATGTGGTGAAGAAAGAAAAAGGCTAACAGTGTTTGGCTTTAAATAGGGCTATAGAGCACACACATACATGTAGGAAATATTTTAGGTCTTTTAAGTAGCTCAAGCACACATAGTCTACCATCACTTCCACTGGTTCGTCTTACTTAAGTTCAAAATTTAACATGTGAAATCTTTATGATGAAAGTTCTATAATTCTCGATGTACAACATATAGAAATCGAATATAATGCTAAGAACCTACTGAGTGTTTAAAGAGTATAAACAACAGGACTCTCATATATGTTATTTATGCACGCTTTCTGGTTTAGTGAACTCATAAAGACAGTCTCCACTATTAATCATGGCAATCCAACTCAACATCCTATCTACTATCATATCACGAGCATGCCATAAGTTTTGAAAAATGCAATGTAGTACCCCAAGATGTTAATGTAAACCAATTGATTAATGCATATCATCTCTAAGGCACATAACAAAGTATCTCATCCTGGAAGACGCGAGAACGACAGATTCTAAAACAAAACAAAAAATTTGACTCAAAAACAAACTATCACACCCCTCCCCCCTCTCAAACCTAAATCCAACATTGTACTTAGTGTTTAAAGTTGAAGTAGACAACAAAAAAGATAAAAACAAGGCAATGCAATAAAGACACAAAATAAAACAGCAAAAACTAACCTTAATAAACTGAATCCACAGAGTAAATCCCGAATATTACAATTTTTAAAAACTAAACGAAAAAGAAAAAAATAAAAGAGAAATAACTAAAAGAAACATATCATGTTGTAGACTCGGGGCTGTCTACAATGTCTCTAACACCCATCATCACGCTGTTGGCTTGGGGCAGTCCCAAAAATGTCACCTTCAGGAGGCACTAGTACGTAGGCTCCATGATGCTGTTGGGTGACAATCTCTGGATCCACAACATTATAACCTAAAAAATCATGGGAAAGAGAGGGGTCAGACCACCGAGCAGAGTGAACTGTGGCATGATAGATCTCATCAATCAAAATATGCATGGAGTCTAAGCGTGTGATTATCTTAGTCCTCATGCATATTACCCTTGTATCTACGTAGCCCCTCATCGTGGATAGCATGTACTTTACCTACTCAGGTCTCTGCTGTGATGACCCAGCTCCTACATCTAAAGGAGCTCCAGTAACATAATCTCCACCGCCCTGAAACTGCTGTTCTAGGATCTGCTGGTTTGGATCCTCCATGTTTTCCTCCTCCTCCTCAATCTCTTGACCAGCTTGATGCCTTTTACGCGTATAGTACTCATCAATTGTGGGCTGGTTACGGCGACTCGCCGGTTAGTTCCACATTACCAGTTACAATGAAGTGTCTAGCTCATATTTGTAATCATCAGGACTATCAACTGCTAAGCCCGCAACAGCACACATCGCAGTAATCAAACAGGGAAAGATCACATTTGAATTGTCATTCTGCTTCCCACACCCGCGGATTTCCTTCCAAATGAATTTGGCGACATCAAGGTACCAACCCTTATTGATAGAGTATAATAACTGATACACCTCCTTAAATATTTCAGAGCCATGATTTGTTAGTTTCAAAGAGACTGCAATGAATATATACTAGAACACTACGTCCACATGCACATCTTTTCTCAGTATGTGGTTGTAGACCTGGCAAGGTTTCGGTTCCAACCATGGAACCAGACCGAAATCGGAAGTGAAAAAATTAGAACCGAAATTAGAACCGGTTTCGATTTTTTGATTTCGGTTCCAATTTTTTCGGAATCGAGCGGTTCGAACCGGAATGGAACCGGTGGTTCCGGTTCGGTTCGAACCACCAGATTCTAGTTTTTTTTTTTTTTTTAATTTTTTTTTACTTTACAAAATATTACATTTTATTTATAAAAAAATAAAATGTTAGAGTAGACATTGTAAAGTATTGAGTCATGGCCCTTAACCCTTATCCAAGAAATTATGTGTTCCATTCCCTTATCTTCCTTTTTATATAGGTTAAACATCTCATTCATTTCTCTATTTTTCCAGTGTGGGATTTGAGATGAAGGATAAGAAGTCATATTATGCATTTTTAACAAATATTTCAATTATTTCTTTTTGTGTTAGGTTCGAATTATACCACAATATGGAATATTGTAATAGTTCAAAAAAAAGTTAATGATTCCAATAGGTTTTTAATACATGAAATTAGTTAATGATGTATCAAAAAAAAAATCAGTTAATGACTTCTTACTCTTTATCCCACATTCCACATTGGAAAAATAGAGAAGTGAATGAGATGTCTAACCTATAAAAAAATGAGAAGAAGGGAATTTAAAACATAATTACTTGGACAAGGGTTATGGGCCATTGCTCAATATTCTACGATGTTCTTTCTAACATTTTATATTTTTTATAAATAAAATGTAATATTTTGTAAAAAAAATAAAAAATAATAAAAAATAATAATAATAATTTTTTGGCCGGTTCAGAACCGCCGGTTCGGTCGGAACCGGAACCAGTCTAGGTCGGTTCTCGGTTTGGGTGGAAACCGATTTCGGTTTCAGTTCCGGTTCCACCCAAACCAGGAACCGGAACAGTCGGTTCGGAACCGAAACTGGAACTAGAACCTTGCCACCTCTATGTGGTTGCCATTCCATCCCGTGGGATCCACCAAGCAAAGCTCACAACCTAGGTCGTATTTGTTAGGAAACGCTGAACTTTCCTACTGTACCAAAGGCACCTCATAGTATTCCTATATCCTCTCCTTTGAAATTACAACAGGCACCCTCTAGCCATAACCACCTCGTGTGCTGTGAATTGATCATGCACCATGTTTGCATAGAATTAGCGGGTCAGGGTTATGTTGGCTAACGGGGGTTGTTTCACATATCTAGTCCATCCTCTGCCTTCCACTATCACAGGGATGCCAATCTGGCCTAATGAAATTTCGCCTCTCTTTCAACCGCTTCTTGTAATCCGGATGTCCTATAAACGTTTGCACAACATGCCGTTTGTCCCTTATTCTACCTTGATCAGGGAGAATGACCTCCACAGATAGTTGTCCTAGTCATAACTAAAAAATAAACCAACAAACAAAAGCAAGTTAAAATCCAGTATGTGTAAAATAATTTTAAACAAAATTTTGACTGAAAGTGACAGGTTATGAACAAACAAGACGTATAAATAGGGCTAGACCGCTATCATATACCACTCTGAAAGCCAGAGCGATTACCACAGCGGTCAACCCTCATTGGCTGGACTCCTTGTTAGTGCAAATGCACCGTTTCATTTTAGGACCGTTGTGGCTTCCATAATGGTCTTGGGAGAGCTCTTTGGGAGCAGATCGACCAAGTCTAACCGCCTTTACAACCATTGTGAATTACTACAGCGGTCCCACTCATAGAGCCGACCGTTGTCACAAGCGTTTTGGCTTTGACAGCGATCATCAGAGCGCTCCTGGACTTGACACCATTTTTTTTTCACCCACAAACCTGAATTTAAGATAGGGGAACACTAAATTATAACTCAGACATAAATAAAGAGAATAGAAAATACTTGGGTGGGTTGCCTCTCACCAAGCGCATTATTTGATGTCTGGATAAGACGCACATGAGCCTTTCGGCTCATTAAGACTAATCCACTTTACAGCAGAATCGTTAAGAACTATTTTATGGTAGCGCTTCAATCAATACCAGTTCACCATGAACGCTTCTCCATTTCTCAGATTTACAATTTCTACTGCTCCATGTGGAAAAACTAACTTCACTTCATATGGTCCAGTCTATTTCGATCTCAACTTTCCAGGAAATAATTGCAACTGCGATTGGTAAAGCAGGACCAACATTCCCAGTTGAAACTCTTTACGACGAATTTTTCTGTCATGCAATTTCTTCGTCCTTTCCTTGTATATCTTTGCATATTTATATGCATTGTTCCGGAGTTCTTTAAACTCACTCTTCTACAAACTTCTTTCCTCCCACGCCTTATCTAAGTTGAAGTTCAGCTTCTTTAGAGCCCAATAGGCATTGTGTTCTAACTCCACTGGCAGATGACATGCTTTGCCAAAGACAATCCTATAAAGGCTCATACCTATCGAGGTCTTGTAGGCAGTTCTGTACGCCCATAATGCATCATTAAGTTTGGTTGACTAATCCTTTCGATTTGGTTGCACAGGTTTCTCTAGTATCTGCTTAATTTGCATGTTGCTCACATCACTTATCCTGATGTCTGATGATGGTACAGGGTAGACACTTTGTGTGTGACACTGTATTTCTTCATTAACGAGGTAAAGACCTTGTTACAAAAATGGCTTCCACCGTCACTTATGATTGCACGAGGTGTCCCGAACCTAGTGAATATGTTCTCTTTGATAAACTTCACCACCATTTGACTATCATTTGTCTTGGTTGCGATTGCTTCGATCCACTTTGAGACATAGTCCATGACAACCAAGATGTAGTTGAACCCGTGTGAGGATGGGAACGGTCCCATGAAATCTATTCCCCACGCATCAAATATCTCCACTACCAGTTGGCCTGAAAGAGGCATCTCATCTCTCTTACCGATGTTCCCCATCCTCTAGCATATTTCATAAGAAATACAGAAAGTATAAGTATCATTAAATAAAGAGGTCCAGAAGAAACCTGATTGAAGAGCTTTCAAAGCAGTTTTATTGGCCCTAAAGTGCCCTCTACAACTAAGGTTGTGGTAGAATTTTAGCTCATCTTGCTGCTCTTATTTAGGGACGCATCTTCGAATGATCTGATCAGCGCCATATTTGAACATGTATGGCTCATCCCAAAAGTATTGCCTGGTGATGGAGATGAATCTTCTTTTTGCTTGTAAGTTCAAATCATCTGGTATGATGTAATTTGCAAGGTAATTCACGATGTCCGCATACCATGGATCTTTGACTCCCACGGCCATCAGCTGTTCATCTAGAAAATTCTCATTGATTGACACAAGCTTAGTACTTCCATCCACGTTCTCATCCTCCACTAATCGAGAAAGGTGATCAACTACTACATTTTCACTGCCCTTCTTATCCTTGATTTCCAAATCAAACTCTTGCAACAAAAGGATCCATAGGAGTAATCTCGGTTTCGCTTCCTTCTTTGTTAGTAAATATTTCAAAGCAGCATGATTAGAATAAACAATGACCTTGGATCCAATTAAATATTGACGAAATTGTTCTAAGGCACTAACAACAGCAAGTAATTTTCTTTCAGTAGTGGAGTAATTCAATTGTGCATCATTCAAAGTATGACTAGTGTAGTAAATAACATGTGGTACTTTTTCTACTCGTTGTCCTAAAACAACACCTACAACATAGTCTGATGCATCACACATTTATTCAAACGGAAAAGACCAATCAGGAGGCATGATTACAGGAGTAAATGTCAATTTATCCTTCAAAGATTTAAAAGCATGCAAACATTCATTATTGAAAGCAAATGTAGACTCCTTGGTCAAAAGGTTACATAGGAGACAACTAATTTTTAAATAATCTTTTATAAAGCGCTTATAGAAACCTGTATGACCAAGAAAACTTCTCACACCCTTCACCGAAGTGGGAGGTGGAAGTTTAGCAATTACTTCAATTTTAGCCATATATACTTCTATGCCTTTATTAGAAATCACATGTCCTAGCACTATTCCAGATTTCACTATAAAATGGCTTTTCTTGCAACTGAGAGTTAAATTGTTCTATGTGCCTCTTTTCAAAACACTAGTTAAGTTATCAAGGTAGTGATTAAAAGAATTACCAAAAACAGAAAAATCATCCATAAATACCTCAATAAACCGTTCTAGCATGTCTGAAAAGAATGACATCATGCATCTTTGGAAAGTGGTAGGGGCGTAGCATAGCCCAAAAGGCATTCTTTGGTAAGTAAAGATTCCGAAGGGGCATGTGAACGTCGTCTTCTCTTGGTCCTCTGGAGCTTTGACAATTTGATTGTATCCTGAAAATCCATCCAGGAAGCAATAATAAGCATGTCCTGCCAAACGCTCGAGCATCTGATCAATAAGCGGCAAAGGAAAGTGATCATTTTTAGTTGCCGTGTTGAGTTTGCAGTAGTCTATGCACACTCTCCATCCCGCTGTCTTCCTTGTATGAATCAACTCATTGCTCTCATTAGCTACTACAGTGATCCCAAATTTCTTTGGTACAACATAGATCGGACTTACCTATTTACTGTCAAATATCGGATATGATACCTACCTTAAGTAACTTTAGGACCTCTTCCCTGATGACCTTCTTCAAGTTCGGGTTAAGTCTTCGTTGAGCCTCTCTAGACGGTTTCACACCATCTTTAAAAGAATGCGGTGCATACAAATGGCAGGGCTTATTCCTTTAATATCCACTATGGTCCATCCAATTGCGGCTTTATGTTCTTGGAGTACCTTTAATGGTCTCTCTTCTTTTTTGCCTCTAGGTCAGAAGCTATAATCATTAGGAGACTTTCATTCACACCTAAAAAGGCATACTTAAGGTTAGAATGAAGTTGTTTGAGTTCTAATGCAGGGGCAGAGCTCATAGATGGGATTAACGAGTTGTTAATCCCATCTTCTATTTCAGCATTGACTTCCTCAATATCATAATCTTCTTCTAAAACTCCAGCCTGCTAAATTTCTTCATCATCTTCAAATACATGACAAACCCAACCTAGTAGTTCTTTGGATATATCTTGCACTGCCGAATTCACCACTTCAATTGAACTACACTCAACTGAGTAACAATCATCGGCTGCTTTAGAGAACTTAAGAGACTCAAAGACTTTAAACTCTAATCTAACACAGTCATCGTTAGCTTTCCATTCTGGACATTTATAAAAGTCTTTACAGTTGTCATAAAAGGTCTCCCCCAAAGAATAGGTTTGCAGTTTCTATCTTTAGCTCATTCATCCATGTCTAGTACAACAAAATCAGTGGGAATGATGAGATTATCTACCTGGACCAACACATCTTTAACATAACCCCTCGGGTATCTAACAGATTCATCAGCCAACAAAAATGACATGGTTGTCTTCTTCAAGTCATTCAATCCTAGTTGCCATAGATAGTGGAAGACAGTAAATTAGTACTGGCTCCCGGATCTAACATGGCTCTCTCCAAAATTGTACCTCCAATAGTGATGTTAATGCAAAAACTACATGGGTATTATAACTTTGGTAGCAACGACTTCTGAAGGACTGCATTAGCACTTCCGGTAATGAATTCTTGATGATTCTCCATAAATCTTGTTTTGTTGGTAAAAAGGCTCTAAAAGAACTTTGCATATGCTGGCATCTTCTGAATCATCTCCAGTAAGGGCAAGTTGACATTGACTTTTGAAAGGATGTCATATATGTATTTGTATGATTTTTTTAACTTGCTCTTTTGCAATCTTCCTGTGAATGGAATTGGAGGAACATATGGATTAGGTGACTTGTGCAGGAGTTGTAAAGCTTTGGATTTTTCCACCATTATCTCTTCCTCTTGAGGTATGATGTTTTGTTTTGAAAGACCCGAAACAGTAGCAGATTTATCAGAAAGTTCAGTAGGTCTATCATCATTTAATATCTTACCATTCCAAAGAATTGTCATAGCCTTTGCTTGCTCGGTGTAACTTGGAAATTTTCCATGTTAGTTCATTTGATTAGCCTCGGCTAATTTCCGTTTTCTTTAAAGAAGCATGAATATTCAGAAATTGTACATCATTATTGTGTTAGGTTTGCATCATTTGTTTCTGGAGTTGCTGGTATTGCTGATCCATTCGTTGGAACATATCTTCCTTTGATGGCTTATTGGGTTGGGATTTAGTATTTTGTTGAGCACTGGTATTATTCTACCCTTGACTGTTGGAATTGCTTCCCCATTGATTTCTGGTGCCTTGATTATTGATTCCACATTGGTTTACAGAACTTTGATTGTTGTTGGACCAAGAAAAATTTGGATGATTCCTCTAACCCGAATTGTACGTATTGGAGTATGGATCATTCCGTGGTCTGAAATTATAGTTGTTCATGGCTTGAACTTCTTTTTCTTTTCTAGGTCCAGGACCTCCTATTTGGTGTTCACCCATAAACACTTTTTGTTTCAATTGTCCTTTATTAGTAGTAAGAATATCTATCTTCTTCAACATCTGTGTCATCTGAATGGAGCTATATGTGTTGACATCTACGGTATACATTCCCTTCTTTCTCCTAGAATTTTTGTGACAAGAATTCTGGACCAACATTTCAAAGATGGCGTATACCTCCTTAGGATCTTTGTCATACATGGATCCTCCACAGACATTGTTCACTAAAAGACCTAAGACTTCACTTGGACCATCATAAAACCACTGACATAGTTGATTGGTAAGAAATCCGTTCTGAGGGCAATCCCTGATAAACTTCTTGAAATGCTCCCACACCTCATAAAAAGTCTTCTGGTCCTGTTGAAATAAACTTGAAATTTTTGCTCATATTTCACTGGTTTTTTGAGGTGCATAATATTGATCAGTGAGCTTTTCCTTTACTTTATCTCATGTTTGCAAAGATGCTAGTTATAAAGTTAACAACCATGTTTTAACCTCATCTTTCAATGCATGTGGAATGCACCTCATGCGCAGCTGATCTTCTATGATCAGATGGTTCAGAAAGGATTGTATTGTTGCATAGAACTCTCTGATGAATAGAAGCACATCTTCATTAGGTCGACCATGGAAAATAGGCAGATGGTTGTAATTCATGTTTTTCAATTCATAATTCCTTGTTGTCTGCTCTAGCACAATACACAAGGGATGGTTGCTCACCAGTGGCCTACTGTAATCCTTCATAGTTCTGATGAACTCTAGTTCTGGTTCATAAGCTGGATTTGGAATAAGGTTAGGGATAAGGTTAGGACCCTGATTGAGTCTTTTTTGGATCTGATTTTCACCGTCTTCCATTGTTGGATTTCTGATGCGATCAATATTATCGTTCAAAGGTAACAATACTCCATGCTTAGATCTTCTACCTTGCATCTGCTGTCAACACCTGAAAAAAGAAAAGACAAAACACAAGTAAACTACGAAAAAGAAAGAAAGAAAGAAAGAAAGATAAAGAATAAGAAAAATCTAAAAAGCTAGAAATTAATGACTCGACTACCTAAATTAGATTAAACCTATTAACTAAAACTAAAATTAGAAATAACCAATAAATTCACTATTCCCCGACAACGACGCCAAAAACTTGATGTGTAAAATCATGTTATAAAAACCTAACTTGCAAGTGCACAAATCGTGAGATAAGTATAGCAACAAGTAGAGATCGTTCCTATGAAGACAAGTGAATTATCGATTAAACTAATCCTAATTAAAGCTAAGCAATTTAAAAGTAACCAAGAGATTTTGTTTGATGATTGATTGGATTAAAACTAGATGAAACTAAGAAAGCAATTTAACAAAGAATTGGTGCATGTGATCAAGAGAGGGAAGACTAGGTAACCGATGCTCCCCATATGTAATACTCAATGTTCATCAACTAATTCCATTAAATAGATTCAATCAAGATTCAGAGTTCATTCTTATCTTAAATATGGTATTACCTTAATTCCTAGGATTTAACCATGTGTTCTCAATCACAACTCACCCTTGTCGAATGTGTGAGATATAATCAAGAACCCATTACGTGCAAGAATTATTGAACCAAAATTGTCTCACATTAATTCCTATGTCGAGAACAGCCATACTCATTCAATTGAAAAGTAATTAAGATTACCTATTTCGGTAGCGCAATCTCAATTTATAAATTATCAAAACTCTAGACAAGTATCAATTAATTTTGGTAGATCAATACGAGTCAAGACTCTAGACATATAATGAATTGAACAAATATAAATTCGAATTGATTAATAAAGATATGGAGTTTGAATCATAACATGAGCATTACATAGGTTCACATCGATCCCCTAGTATGGAGTTAGTTACACATCATAGAAATAAAAAGAGAAGAGAAGTAATTAATAGAACCCATAGAAGCGTTCAATGAATTCTTCCAAACTTTTGATGTTGAAATCTTCTTTTTCGTCTTCGAATCTTCTATGTGTAAAGATGGATGAGAGAGTTGTGTGATGATTATGTTGTGGAACGTCTGTGGTCCGGAGGGTATGCCAGCACTAAAACCCTAATTTCATCATGTATTTATAGCCACAAGTCACTAATGTGATTAGAAATCCAACCTCAGCATGGACTTGCCTCACCGTTGTCACTACCGCTGTGAAAGCCATAACAATCTTCAATTGATTGTAGAGCGTTGAGACTTTGACAGCGAAACTCTAGAGTGGCCATGAGAACGGTTACTTCTGTCCTTTAAAACGTTGTGATTATCGCTATAGTAATTCACAACGGCCATGAGAGTGGTCACTTCTAATATAGGAACACTCTTGGAACCGCTGTAGTAATTCACAGCGGCCATAAGAGCTTAAAAGTGATTTTTGCTAAGAAGCCCCTCAAGCTTGCTAAAATATTCATTTTGCTATGAAATTTTCCAAACACAACATTTTGATCCATAAACCTAAAAATGCTCAAACACATAAATTAAATCCCTAAAAGACTCGAGAAACAAGCAATTGATTAGAGGAATAGGGATAAAAAAAAACATATACAATAAATGACTGATCACATGCCCCAAACCTATTTTTTGCTAGCCTTTGCTAGCCCTCGAGCAAAACAAAGAAACAAAAACTAAAAACTAAATCTAGAAATAAAAATTTTAATAGACAATTTTGGAGTATCACGATTTAATGGATTTGTATGATTTTAAAGACTATTAGGATTATATGGACTAGACTTTTAAGATTCTGAAATTTTTAAAAAGAGTCTTTAGGACTTAAGAAAAATTAAAAAAAAAAAAAATTTAAAAAAAAAACCTTTATTAATAAAAATAAAAAGAAAAAAGGAAAAAGAAAAATGAAAGCAAGAGGGGCGCGTAAGCCCTAAAACACGTTTATCTAAAAAGGCACGCAGGCCTAAAAAAAAACTTGAACTTAATTAACCAGATCAATGGAATCATTCTTTTCTGCTTCAACCTGTGCGGTCCAATTAGCGATAGTGACACTTCTTAATTATGTTTGGGCCGCTAATGTCGCAGAATCAGAGCGAATTTTAGTCTCAGCTACCGAAAGGCGTTTCGAATTTTCCTTACTCATTTGAGATTTGGAACTAGATAAAATCTTAAAAGTTGGCTTCACTTTTCTTTTTGATTTGGTCACCACGGGAATCCAAGTATTGTCATTCACATGATCTACTAGACCATGATTAAAATTTGAAGCATAAATATCTGGGTCTTCTGATATATTTTCAAAATTAGTATTTTCTCTTTTATCTATTGTTGTCTCTTCTAAAACTTGTTGAACAATCCTTGGAATGTTAAGAATCACCCTGTTATTAATGCAAATATTCTCTAGAGAACATTGAGGATTTTCATTATTATCTTCCATATTTAAATACTTGGTATTCAAATCGTTGGAGATATTAACATTAATTCCTGTATCTTGACTAGGAAATTGTTCAGATGTTTGAACTTGAATTGGAGATGAACTCTCAATTAGAACATGATCTTTCACAAGTGCATTAAATGTGTCGGCCGTAACTGGAAACTACCCTTTACGGATTGGGTCAACTTTTTGAAACCCAAATTTGTCAACTTTAAAATTGGTCATTGTTTCCCGATTCACTTTCAAAGCATCAATCACATTTAATTAGATACTACCATTTTTGTCTTCCACATTAATTACGAGATTTCCAAAATTTTGAATTTGTAAAATTTCCCCTTCCTCTATCGTTTCTTGATTTTATGGGACTGTTTTGCATTCCGCCACGACAACCTGCTCATTATGGTGGTCAATGGTGGTGTTTTTCGTGATAGGTCGATTGGTTTGCCTTGGATTTCTTGATCGTGATCGACCTCTGTTAGAATTAATCTCCTTGTTATTTTGGTAGCATCTAGCAGAGTCATGACTAAAAACGTTACAATTCGTACATCTCTCTGGAAGATTTTCATATATAACATCCACAAAGAAACCTTTATGGTCATCTCTCTCCATATTCAAAAAGGATGGCTGATTCGAAGTTAAATCAATGTCTATAAGAACTCGGGCATAAAACCCATATGCTTGATCCCTTGTAGCTTGATTTAATTGCAGAGGGATGCCAACTCCTCGTGCAATCTCCATGATTGTAGCTGGATGCCAATATTCCGAGCATATACTGTAAAACCTTACCCAAACTTGAGCATGCGATAATTTTTTATTATATGGATTAAAATCAGGTTGTCATTGAAAAATATGAAAAATACCTTTTGAAATTGAGCAAGAACCTCCACTCTAAACCCTCTTTAAATCTTTTTCACTATAAAAATGAATATCAATCTATCCTTTTGGAAACGAAGCAAGCTTCCAAGGATTTTTAAGTTGCCAAATCAATTGCAATATAGATTTTAACTCACCATGCTTTAATGGTACATTGCCTTTTCTTAAAAGCAAATGTCCGAAAAGATTTTTCTGAAAATATTTCAGTCTTTCTTGGACATATTTTTGGTTGACACCATGCTTTAATGTTACATTGCCTTTTCTTAAAAGCAAATGTCCGAAAAGATTTTTTTTGAAAATATTTCAGTCTTTCTTGGACATATTTTTGGTTGATGCGAACACACGTGATGTCCCCTTTCACAAATGGCACCAGGAGAAGATTTGGTTGAACCTGTGCTTTATCGGTCTTGAGAAGAGCTGTAAAAGTTTTCGGTTTTGATGATGGTTGTTGTAAAGTATTGGAAACATTTGAAAAAAGGGTAAGGAAATTCCATGAACATACTTTTGAAGGATCCATGGACAAAGCTACACAAGTAAGAGAAAACTTAAAAGGGAGAGAAAGTAATCCATCTTTTATGTTATTAAGAGTTAGGACTTTATTTATAGACTATTAAGATTATCTAAACTTTATTTAAATACTTTTTGGATTTTTTGTTAAATACGGGTCTTATAAATTTGCTAGCTAATACACATGCCAAAGTTGAAAAATCCAAACTAGCTAGCTGGCTTGAGCTTAAAAAACCCAAACAAAATGTATTTTTTTTAGAACAGTCATCGACACACAATGAAACTGCACATAAACAAATACCACAAAGTATGAATAATAGGCTTCAACACATTCGAAATTCTCAAAAACAAGCACAAGAACCATTTTATAAGTATCATATGGCCTAATATCTCTCAAGCCATCTAATTATTGAAAAAAATAATTGTTGGAACTAGTAATCCTTATATGACCTAATATCTCTCCCTCCACGTACGGCCAGTTATTCTAAATCTCCATACATTAGCTTCCTCTCTCTGTTGCTCTTGGGTTTGTGAAACTAGTTCTTTAAGTTCATCTTCAACAATAGGTGTTGATGACGATGCAGATTCTCTTTCAATAGGAAATTCATCTGATCAACGTTATTTGCGAATAAAGTTGTGAAGTGCTACACATGCCAATGTTATCTCTACTTGTGTCTTAAATGGAAATGGAGGTGCCGATTTTAAAATGGTGAACCAAGATTTAAAAATGTCAAATATTCTCTCGATCACATTTTTCAATGACACATGGCGGAGATTGAACGATTCCTTTTTCATTTTCAAGATCATTCCCATTACCTGCAAAATCTTAGGGATGATATCGCACACTTCGATATGGAGCTAAAAATTGACATAGATCAACAAATCCACAATCTTATAGAAAATATTTACCTAATTATAAATACACTACCGCCAATTATTACCCAAAAGTACCACATAATAAAGCATTGGCTATTTAAAATTAAATTATGTTGTAGATTAAAAAAAAAAATAGCATTTACCTTTGAGGACTTTATGTCCATTCCTCCTTGATGAAGAGTCATTTAACATTTTGGAATTCTAAGCTGAACACTCCCACCCGGCAAAGACGTATATGAACTCCAAATCAAAGTTACATAATGCTAATACATTTTGAAATATATTTCCTTAACGATCACGAAAGCTACTATTATCACAGCCCATCACCGTTGCCGGATTATGTGTACCATCAATAGCTCTGATGCAATCCTAAAATAACATAAAGCATGATGATGATAATGATTTAGATACATGAAATACAAGAATAATACAAATGATAATTTACATATAATGAAATAGTATAATACTTACCTTGAAATAAGGGAAAAACTTTGTATTTTCCCTTATTTAGAAGGCACCAGTGGTCCAGATTTAGCTATCATATTCTTTGACAATGTATTCAAAGCCTTCAACATTTTGTAAAACTTTTCATTAGTTGCAACCTGTGATTGGTGAAAATTATTACGAATAACACAAAAACGATAATTTTAACCGACAATATGTAGAAATTGTCTAAACATTTCTTCAACGCAAATAAATCTTTTATCTTCGGAGCGTGTTTTTTTTTCTAAGGTTGTTTCACAATTTGCAAAACACATCATGGTACATTCTATATATTCTTCGAAATATTTAAAGGTCATCATTTAATGCTCTGTGTATGATAGTCCTCCACGTGTGAATCGGTTTTTGCAGGTTGATAAACCTGGGCGTATGCAATGCCTGTTTTGTTTGTTTAAAACTTTCATTAAAAAAAATAAAAAATTACAATAATTCTAAGGAGGGATATAACTCGAATCTACTGTGCTAAAACTTTACAGTGTAGGACTGTAGGTATACCGATCTTATCTTATCTTATCTATAAAATTGAATTGTTAATAATTTAATTTGATATTCCATAATAAGAGAAGAGTGAAGAGGTGCGGTCCAGCGTTTCCTTATTTGAAACGGTGTCGTTCAAAACGAGGAGATTAAATGACAAAAATGGTCATCTTGGTATTTAAAATAGCCCAAGTAGAAACAACGAGAGAAGGAGAGAGGAGTGCGGAGAAGAAACGTTGGGCGGGAGGGGTTTTAATGTCTTAAAAATATTTTTCTACAGATTTCCTGCCTCCAGTCGTCGTCGTTTTCTTCTTCCTCCTCCTCCCTCTCTCGTTCCCGAAATGGGCGGCGCAGAGTCTCCCGCCGCCGCTGCCACCATTACCGACATCTCCACACCACCATCTCCACCCAACGATCCCGATTTATCTCCCGTCGGATCACCCGAGCACCACGTCGTCGTTGACGACGTCCATGGTCCGCCGTCTGATTACGATCATGATAATGATCTTGATCTTGATCAGGAAGGTCAGTGTAAAGATGACTACTTGCCTACTACCGTAGCTGTTCCCGCAGCTGTTCTCACAGATGATCTGAAACGCCAGATCATTAAACAGGCAATCTTCTCTCTCTCTCTCTCTCTCTCTCTCTCTCTCTCTCTCTCTCTCTCTCTCTCTCTCTCTCTCATGCAGTCGAAGTTTGATTTTTTTTGCGATTATTAATTTTATATCCTGAATTACTCTTTTGTGCTTGCTTTGAATTTAAACCTAGAAACGTTGAACTTCCGAGAAAGCGTTGGGTTGATATTTCGTGCTGCGTTTCCATGTACAGAAAAGATGGTTAAGTAAACAAATAGCTTAAGTAAATGGAAACTGATTAGCCACAAATTGTTTTATTTAAATATAACCATGAGGCTGAAATACCTAATTCTATACAATATAACATGAATTAGGGTTGAATTGCTAACATCTATGTAATTGGAGATGTCGTTGGTCTTAAGTTTTTCTAGTCAATACAGCCTCAAATTCTATCCAATGCTGATTCTTTAGCCGAATTTCATGCTGCCAGATGCAATATTAAATAAAAGTAACAATTAAAGTACTAAGTTACATCACTTCTACTTGTTGTTTGAGTTTGTAGCTCTCTTAGTTTGGATCTTAGACCTTAAATACTCACTGGTGCATTACTTGCTGAAAATCTTTCTGATGGTGTTGTAGGTGGAATATTATTTTAGTGATGAAAATTTACCAACAGACAAGCATATGATGAATTTGATTAAGAAGAACAAACAGGGGTTTGGTAAGTACTTTGCATTTTGGAGTTGTGTTCTCAGTTTTTTGAAATGTCTAGCACATAAAATCACATCTATATGAGAATTACTATAGTATAAACTTACATAATCTATGCATGATATGTTGGTCTATTATTTATTTCCAAATAAGAAATCATTGGAGTGCATGCATTGAAATTCATATTTCCTATACTTCTTTGGGTATTTTTCTCTTCAATCAGTCCCTTGTACAAATGATTAGCTGAAGCAAGGGTTGGAGAAGTTGTAGAATAGCTTAAAAAGGAAGGTTTATGATGGAACATCTGTGTTGTTACCACAAAAACCAACAAATATGCAATCTTTTTTTACTTTTGGCAAGACCGGATACATAGTAAAATAATTAATTGAATTGAAAAGAAAAGAAAATGACTAATGGATCAAATTAATGTTATTAAATCAACAATAATCTGAGAAACTTCTTTAGAATAGAGATGTTGAAGATGATGAAATAAAGCAGGTACTTATGACGGGTTGACTAGCCTGGATGTTTTCCTGGCATAGCCAATTTGCTGTGCCGAGCTTCTGGGGTCAATCTGAATGACTATGCAATTGACTTCTGTCTGATTCCTTCTCTATTTGGCATTTCTATGTGGTGTCATTAACTTTACACCTGATAATGTTATTTTTTCTTGATTATTTAGGTCAGCTGAAACAAATACCAGATATGCATTCTTCTAGCTTCCATGCAAGCTTTTCCAAAGATTATAACCTTTATAATTTATAACCCTTGGAAGCTAACGATTCAGCTAATTAGTTTGTTTTCTTTTACATAAATGTTTAATGATCCACTTCACATGCTACTCACTGACTGTAGAATCTTCTTTTGCAATATTTATCATATTCCCCTCATAAACTTGGCTATGGAGATGTGTAATATTTATAGGATCTGTATACTCGGAGTGAAGCTGTTATCAATTTAACTTCATTTGTTTATTTCCATAAAGTTATTACCATTTCCTACACGTCAGTTTTAACTGCATCTATAATATGAATTTACCTAGGATCATGGGCGGACTGTGGTTTGGGATAGACTGGGATATAGCCCAGCCTAGTTTTGTGGAAAAAAATTAATTATTACAAAATTACATGTATATAACTTTTGCAATTTAGGAAACATACTATTACCATGTATTCAATGTTGATTGTAATTCCTATATAACAACTAACAATTGAAACCCTTTTTGGTATTGAACGAAGGTCCCATTTGGTAATATAACCCTTTGTTTTGGCTCTCGTCTTTTTTGTTATACATGAATTGAAGCTTAAACCATGAATGAAAGGAGTTGGAAATTGTTATACTGCAGAAAGTATCCAACAAAATTTTAATTATATGTTTTATTTATTTATTGTATTTGTAGGTGAGAGGCATACCACTGACCGACCTCATTAAATTTTGCTTAAGAACATTTTAAAAGATAAACTCACATTTTCTCGTAATATTTAGGTACATTTATTAATAAAAGTATTTCATACTAACAAAAACATTATATTGAAAAAGGAAATTATCCCATCCTAAAACGATTTTCTAGCAACGCCATTGCCTATGGTCAATCATGCCAATTAGAGGCACTCATAGTCTGGATATGGTTTATTAATTAGAGTTGATTTGGTATTTATCAAAATTTGGATGTTTGTTGACATGATAAAATGTTATATTGGTCTTCTCTGTTCCGGAGTTCAAGAATCTTACATATATCTTTACTGTAGTTTTAAAAAACCATCCAGCTTCAATTTCCGTAGTTACGATGATACTAGGATACAGTGCTGTGGTCTTTAGATATCCCAATCCGCAAGCATGTGGCTCTAATATGTTAGACCATCTCCAATGCATGTGTCAATGTCAATGCCAAATTTGGCACAAAAAAGAGTAAAATACTTTATTTTGCACATCAATTTAGGATTGTGCTCCAACACACATTTCTATTTAAAATGCTATTTTTATTATTTTGTTAGTTAAAATTATAAAATTCAACGCTTACCATTAATGCATTCATAGAATAGTTGTAAATGAAATAGATTTTGATTGAAATATCATTAATGTACATTAAATTTAAATTATTTTAAACATTTAAAATATGTATATATAATGGTATTTTTTGTAATTAAAAAGGAGTATTTATTGCTGTGCCAAATTTGGCACAGCATTTGGCACTGCATTGGAGTATGGTTTTTGTGCTCTGTGCTAAATTGCTAAATTATAGCATTGGCAAAATAATTTAGCCAGCATTGGAGATGCTCTTAGAGCGTTTGTGTGTCTATGTTTTGCATGCATGTGCTCACTCATGTTAGTTGAAAATGCATTCACCTTAATGTGGCCGCATCTTTGGAGTTGTATCTGGCTGTTTGCCCGAGTGTTACCTCCCTCTTTTTGTTTGTTTGTGTATATTTGCACACATTCTTTTTTTAGCAATAATTATCCTTTAAAGCCTCCTAGGTTACCTTTCTCTTTTCGTTAAACACATATTTGTTACCTATCTTTTCTTTTTTTTTTTTTTTTTTTTTTTTAACTGAATCTACATAGTTATGGTTTATTGCTCTTGCAGTTCCAATCTCGGCTATTGCTTCTTTTAGGAAAATGAAGAAGCTTACCCGAGACTATGCATCCATAGCGGTTGCACTTAAGGATTCATCCTTGATTGTAAGCTTTCTTTCTTTGAAAAAGTCAATGGTGTTGGTGTTGTTGTTATTTACATGTGAAGTCATAAATATAAATCTCTTATTTGGCAACTGAAATAGGGCATATAATAGTGATTTTATCTCCTAAGCTTCATAATTATGAAATGATTTCCATCGAGGGATGAAAAGGTTACTTTGATTTCAGTTTTTTTAATTAAAAACAATTATACAGGTTGTGAGTTCAAACGGGAAGAAGTTGAGACGCCTTAATCCTCTTCCAGTCACCGAGGTCAGGGATCAAAAGGTATTGATTGGAAGTACCTGATTTTTTCATTCTCATATGTTATTTGATAAACTTTTAGCATCTAATTTGTGGATCCTAGTTATTCACTGTTTTGGTAGAGAATCTACCAGAGGATCACTCAGTGGAGAACATTCGGAAAATGTTTGTTGAAGCTGGAAAGTAAGCATTTGATCTTTCTTAGTATTCATTTTCCTCTTTGCTGCTGTATTTGAGAAGGTGTTTTCTCTGTTTCATTGATTCCTATTTTCCCCTGAATTTCTAGTATTAAAAATATATGCATTCACGATCCACATGCTGTGGAAGAGTCAAAGAAAGGCAACAAGGCTGAGATCTTGATTAGTAATAAGGTATGAACCGAATAAGCTGATGCTTAAGGCGGGAGTTTTGTTTTGCATGAGTACTGTATTTGCCTCTTTTTTATTGAAAACAATGAACAACTCAGTCTTTAATCTGTCAAGAATTAAATGGGTCATATAGTTGCTTAAATTTTGTTGATAATTAAAAAAAGAACATTATTTCCTGGAGAAATAAATTAAAGCCAGTATTAAAAAGCAGGTATTAGGAAATGGTTGATATATTCGTTATTAGATTAAAGACCTGAATAGTAGGTTGGGGGCAATAGGTTAATTTTTTAATCCATTTTGTAATTTTCTGGTTGCTGTATGTAGTTGCATGCTCTCGTGGAGTATGAGACTGTGGAGGCCGCTGAAAAAGCTGTGAGTGTCAAATAAACATCTGCAATTTTACCGCATTTGGCTTATGATGCTTAATTTTTTATTTATGGTCTTGGTACTTTTCTGGTGATTGGATCAGGTTGCCACTTTAAATAATGAACAAGACTGGAGAAATGGAATGCGGGTTAAGCTTCTACAACGAATGGTAGTTGTTCTTTCTTTTCCTTATTTACTCATAATGAAAACTGGCACTAATGGTGGTTTATCTGTAAATCCTGTAAAAGGGCAAATATGGCCATAAAATGCAAGCCTGGAGGGGATCTGAGTCGGAGAAGAATGGCATTGGTCATGCATCTGAGCAAACAGGAGATGAAGAGAATCATAACTCAAGTGAGCATCATGAAGATACTCACGATGAGGAGGTAAGTGCTTTACATGCTACTTACATCCGTTATTGGCATAGGAGGCTACTGCTAAATCCTTGAGAGCATATTGTCTATTGAATTATATGAATATTTAAAGATTGTAATGCAACTGTAATTAAAACTGCTGGAGAATATATTGGTTGTTTTTGTTCCGGTCTTTTTGGCAAACTGGGAAATTTTATAGTCAGTCTCTTTCTTATGTATCCATAAAATGAAAAAATAAAATAAAATAAAAGATTGTTATCATATGTAGAGCATTCGGCAGTTAATAGGCTATTCATTATTTTCAGGAAGGGGACCATTTATCCAAGGAGAAAAATGGGCAGAAAGGTAGAAATCGAGGACGAGTGAGGAGAAACGGCGGTAACAGCAGATACCGTGGTACCAACGGCTTGGGTATTTAGACTAACTACTGGATCTTTTTTTGTCTCCATATTTTATGAAGACTTTGAATTGATTGAATATATTCTATCTTCACCAGGCCATGGGACTAGTTTCTCTACTCATGTAGTTGAATCAAAACCACCTCCAGGTCCAAGAATGCCCGATGGAACCAGAGGATTCACAATGGGACGTGGTCGGCCTCCTGTCGCCAGTCAAAGCTAGCAAGTGATTTGATCTCAGCATCTATTGTAACCTTTGTTTTGTTTTTTCTAATATATATATATATATACAGTGTATAGATGTTGAAATTGGGCTTGGGTGTTGGTTTGAATGTACTTGCAATTGATTAAACTTGAAACACTAACACCAGTATTCTCAACTTCTGTGATGAAGCTCTCTGTTTGCATATGAAACGGGGTTACCATGAGTAATATTAACTTGTTTTGGTTTCACTTTTTATGATTACGAGGTTATCTGTATTTTTCATTTAAAACTTAATAGTTGTTATATAAACTTATTAAGTTGTTTTGTTTGTTTTTTTTAAGTGGCCAAACAATTTTAAAATATCAATAAAGAAAAAAAAAACTTTAAAAAAAAATATAAGAAATTTTGACTCTTAACTTAATTAAAAATCACTATATTACATTTAAAATATTCACTTCCAAGCTTATCTTCCTCCTAAAGAAGTTATATTTTATTCTTTCATTTTAATATAATTCTTATTTCAAACGGCTTTTAGAAAAAAAAAAATTTTGGTAAAAATAGTTTATCCTCCTATTTTTCTGATGCTTTCATATTTAAAAAAAAATTGGTAAAAATATTTTAAGTAGTTGAAAAGTTTTTAAATTTTATTTATAGGTTAATTTCAATTAGTGGTGGCCACGGTTCGGTTTCGGTTCGGTTTCGGTTTCGTGGCCACCCAAAACCGAAATCGTAACCGGAAAACCGGTTTGGTACACGGTTTCTAACCGACGGTTTTACGATTTCGGTTTCGGTTTCGGTTTCGGTTTAAAAACCGACGGTTTTGGGTTCGGTTTCGGTTTTTAAATAAAAAAATCCACGTGTCAGCTTCTGATTAGTCGATTTTTTTTATTATTTTATTTTTATAAAAAAACCGGTAGTTTAACCGCGGTTAAAACCGCCGGTTTTTGGGGGTTTTTGGAAGTACCCAAACCGAAACCGTAACCGGTTTCCGACCGGTTTTGAAACCGCCGGTTTTGAAACCGCCGGTTTCGGTTTCGGTTTCGGTTTCGGTTTCGGTTTCTGTTTTGGGGCGGTTTTTGGAAGTACGGTTTCGGTTAAACCGCGGGCAAAACCGTCGGTTTAACCGAAACCATGGCCACCTCTAATTTCAATGAACTTATCATCCACAAAAAAAAAAAAAAAAAAAAAAAATCATATCAAAATTCATTCAAATCGATGTAATTTTATGGTGGTTCTTATCGAAATTAAATTAAGGGATCCCTTATAAGACTTACTCGTATATATATATATATATATATGTGTGTGTGTGTGTGTGTGTGTGTGTAAAGGATCTCTTATAAGACTCACGCGTATTGAATTTGAACTTTTATTTTATTTTATTTTTTTATAATAAATTGAACTTGAACTTTGTTTGTAGAATATACAAAATTATATTCTTTGATAAGTTTTTTGTTTTGTTAAATTGAATTTTGTTTGCAGAAAAATATACAAAATCTTTTTTTTTTTTTTTGGCTTCTAGTACATATTAAATTTGAACTTTTTTTTTTTGATAATAACTTGAACTTGAACTTTGTTTGCAGAACATACAAAATTATATTCTTTGATAAATTTTTTGTTTTGTTAAATTGAATTTTGTTTGCGGAAAACATACAAAATCTTATAAATAATAGTGCATGTTAAATTACTTCTTTTAATTAGTATGGGCATAAATGTAAACTTGTTTATTTTTAGGAAATTTTATTTTTAAAAAACAAACATGTTGACGGTACATGCAGATAAGAGAAAAAAAAAATGTCATTCAGGTTCAGATTTCAGTCATATTCAGCCTTCAGAAAAACTCAAGATTGTTCATGAGTGAGAGACTCGCTCATATGTGTGTGTGCATATAATTCAAGAAATTTTTTTTTTTTTTGGCTTCATATTGAACTTGAGCTTTTTTTTTTTTTTTTTTTTTATGATAATAAATTGAACTTGAACTTTGTTTGCAGAACATACAAAATTATATTCTTTAATAATTTTTTTGTTTTGTTAAATTGAATTTTGTTTACAGAAGAACATACAAAATCTTATAAAGAATGATGCATGTTAAATTACTTCTTTTAATTAGTATGGGTATAAATATAAACTTACTTATTTTTTAGAAATTTTATTTTTAAAAACAAACATGTTGACAGTACATTCAGATGAGAGAGAAAAAAAATGTCTTTTAGGTTCAGATTTCAGTCATATTCAGTCTTCAGAAAAATTCAAGACTGTTCAGTTTTCACACAAAAAAACAGATGACCCCTATTTATATTAACGTAAAAACTAAAAAGACTTGGTTTTCAATCAAACGAAACTTGTTAATCAAACTTATGTCCAACCACACCCTTTTCAACCAAGGGTTTATTATTTTGGCGGTCAGAGATTTCAAAATGAAGCTCCACCTTCAAGGTTTAGTTTTAACAAATAAAAATTAAAGTGTGGGGAGAGAGCCTTCCTCTTTGTGTATTGTCTATTAAAATGCAAAGCATAAGGAGACCCTTCCTCTTTATGTGCGAGTTGTATTTCGGACTGTGCTTATAGATCCTAATTTTATCGGATCCCGGTAGACTCTTTAACCACAATGGTGTCAATCCACACTCCGGTAAGGCGCGTGAGTCTCTTATATACACAAGTTTTTGGCATTTTCGAAGTAGGGTGACTTTCTCTTCCCTCCACCTTTTGATTTTAATAAATCATTTTTCTTGAAGGTCTATAAATACAGTTTCTTCACTCGAACATCCTTCTCTCCATTTGTTTTTTCTTTCTTTTTCCGTACCTCCATTTTTAAGATCTTAATAAACTTGTTTTCAAGCATCAATTTTCGATTTTCTTTGTTACCTCAATCCTTGTTGCTATTCAACACTCAAAATAGTCATGCGATCTCATTCATCGTCTTTGAATCTCCACAGTTTCCAGTTTCGCCAGCGCTTCTCTTCTTATTCAACATGCCAAATTCATCCTCGTTTCGATTTCGCTTCTTTACGTCCCCGTCCTTTTATTTTTTATCGACTCAAGGTATGTTTTTCATTTTACATTTCTTATTACGAATCTATTGATTTTGATTTTATCTATTCAATTTGTCAATTGTGGTTTTTAATTGATTGCTTGACATTGTTATTGCTTTATCTATAGTGTTGAGAATGATTATCATCCAAAATCAAAATATCTAATTAGTATAATATCCGATTCAAGAGTCGAGACCTTATTTAGGTTCATATGGTTATTATTTTATGGTTGCGTTTTTGTTTCTTGATTTTTGTGTAGTTAGACGGATCATATGTTCGAAAACATGGGTGCCAATTGCGGCATAGTTGTGTTCAAGTTCGAGCCTTTGGTGAGGTACTTTGTGGTTCTAATATTTAATTTTATTTCTCCGTTTTTTTATTAAAAAAAAAATTCTTCATTTTTGGTGTAGAAAATTATTACATGTTGATACTGTTTCGGTTATGAATTTATGACACTCTCTTGAGAGTTTACTACACTCATTTTTGAAAGCTTGATTCCTGCTTAACGCGTTATAATTACTGATTTTTGTCGCTATGAAATTGAAACTGCATAATTGTAATTTAAGGCTTCATATAAATCACCTTTAACATGGTGTGATCTTCTTGGTTGCTGTTAGAGTTTTAGACTTTATTTACCTGAAAATTATAAAACCTTGTTTTCATATAAATGGGACTTCTACTAAGTACTTTTACAGAAATAGAACTAAGTTTATGGTTGCAACAAAAACCATTCAAAGAAATACAAGGACCGAGTTACTCTAGAAATTTAATATTTTTCTTATACTTTTGTTAACCTGGCAAGACTTCCCTGAGTTTAAATACTTTCCTTATGGACAATTGCAATTATCATTTTTTTTTTGTTTTGTTTTATAGGATTTTGGTATTTCACTTGACAACTGGAGTGACAACGAGGGTACATCTGGTTACATGGTTTCGTCAAGTGATGGAGAAGATAGTGATGGAGAAATTGTGTTAAACCCAATGACTGATATTGACTTGCCTACTGTTTCTGTTTCCAGTGATGAATCTTTGAGAGTAACTTCTCACAGACTCGCAATGATGGGGAGAGCACGCAAAAGACACAGGCAAGTAGGTCAGATGAATTGTTTTTGGATTCTGACCTTAAACAATGTTGATGTTAGCATTCTTTTGCAGGCCATTCATGCCAATAGATAATTCAATAGGCATAATGTTAGAGAACTTTGTATTTACCAATAATACTAACAAGCTAACACATAATTCCCTTCCATGGATTGTTATATTGAAACATTATCCAGGATACTCTAGTTATTTTGCAGTTCTTCTGGGTGATAAATAACTAAATATTTATGGTCATAAATTCAGGATATAAATGTTAAATTTAATATTTAGATAGTCAAAGTTTTAAAGGGTACTATATGAATCATTTTGAAACAGAGAAGCACCTGTTGTAGACAAGATATTAGCCTTTTTCAAATTTGGCACTTGCAGTTTAACTAGTTACAATTCACTCTAGCTAAAATTCAACAATTCTGAGTTATAATTTCCAAAGGGATACAAATCTCATATTGCCGTAGTCCGTAGAAATGGTGGTGTATAGTTGGTTGTACAATTATTTTTGTGGGAATTCGAAATAATGTACCAGTGGAGCATCTTGACAATCAATTCATGGGTTCTCATATCACAGATTGCTTGAGTTAAAATCCCATAATATTTTACCATGTCATTAATGTTTCACTCATAAATTTGAAGTGGGATTTTTCATGGTTGGCCAGCAATGCAACGAACAAGCCTTACAGGTTCTTGGAATAATATACTTTGATCTATAAGGCCAATTTATATGAGATTTGCTTTGATCGCTCTGAGTATATTACCTTGTGATTAGTAAGACAGTTTTTCGTTTCGTCTCATTTACTGATATGAATGCATGACTGTTAAGAAGATGCTATCTGTTGCTTTGTTTGGATATTTCTTATATCATATTGAGTAGCTGTTTTAGTGAATTTTTTCAAAATTAGTTTATCTTCTGCCCAATGCTATTTTTGAAATACCCACAAAATATTGGTTCAATTTTGTTGTGGTTCCACAGAAGTGTACATGTTAATGTTACAACCACTTTCTATAAGGAAAGGAATCTTCTTGTTTTTTCCTGTGTTCTTGGTTGACATCTTAGGAAGCGGTCAATTATCAAAAATATAGGGGATATTATTCAGTTAGTTTTTTTTTTTTACAAAAAAACATGGGTGATACCTTCTTTGGTTTGACTTTGTATTTTGCTTAAATTGCAGGATCAAACATGGAATGTTTATCAATCTTGGACTATTAACCTTCTTGACAGTGCTGCTTTTTTTTGTTGACTGGTGTGCATGGAAAATTGTCAGACTACCCTTGGCGCCATTTTATTTGACTCGCCCGTTTTTCATATCAGCAGTTTTAGTCTCTTGTGCAGGTTATGTATGTGTCCCATTGCTCAAAAGTCTGAAAATTCATCAAATCATCAGGACAGAGGGTCCTGCTAGGCACTCTAAAAAAAAGAGAACCCCAACAATGGGCGGACTGTTTATGGTTCCAGTTGGAGTAGCTGTTGCAAAAGCCATAGTAGGTTGTTCTTCAACTGAAGTTTCTGGAGCATCAGCAGCTACTCTGGCATTTGCTGCAATTGGGTTGCTTGATGACATTTTATGCTTCAAAAAAAATAATAGTAGTGGGTTATCTGCATGGTCAAGATTAATATTCGAGGTAAAACATTTTTCATTGCTTGCTTGCTTCAAAATTTGTGGGCCTACTTCTACTTATGTGAAGAGTTCACTGATATGGCTTGTGACTAACCCTGAGTCATTATTCTTTTCAGGTAGCAGTTGGGATGTGGTTTTCATATTGGTTGGTTACTACGAGTATATCGTCACCTTATGGCATGTATAGCTTCTTGTAACTAATCTGATCCACATTTATCTGATGGTAACTCACATATCTATTCTTGTGTTGACAAATTTGCAACATAATACCGAGTTTATTAAATACCTTGGATTTCAAGGTTCCACATATCTTAATGAAGGATTGTTCAATCGCTCAGTTGTGTCAAATATTTAATATCTAACTAGAAAGGAAAGTGGAAAGTAGATAGGGAAAAGGGGAATTTTCAATTTTATTGAAGAACAGAATGGATTTTGAAAAGGCAAAGTGAAGAATTCGATGGTGAAGAAAAATAAAAATAAGAACTCTTTGAGAGAAACCCCAAGTATCCGCAATGTCTATAATTTTCTTTGAGTATGATTGTATAACCTCAAAAATATGTACATATTTGCACTTAGTATAAGAGATGGACCAAGAAAAGGAAAGAAAGCAAATCATGGATCTACTTCTTTTTGGGAGGTAACAGTAGTCTACAAAAGACAAAAGGGATGTTTCTTAAAGTTGGAGAGCATTGATGTTTTTGCTATTTAAAATGACTACATATAAGGTTCATAATGACACTCAAGTTAAATTGTTGTAATTACAATATATGCTAATTATATTGATCTTGAATTTATTCTACAAAAGGTTTTGAAAGCATAACTTGGCAACCTTGACAAGACCTGTTGAATCAATTGTTCAGGGTTCTGTTTACTATGTATGACATGACAAGCACATCAGTTATTGTTGCCACAACTTCCTGTTTGTCCTTTATAAATAACTGTTTCGCATGAATGCATTGTTTACTCGCAGGAAAATGTTGGTTCCTCTTCCTGCACCGCTAGGCCTTCTGTGCTTGGGAAAATTATATCTCTTGTTGACTTCCTTTACTTTTGTTTCAATGGGAAATGGGATTAATTTGACGGATGGGCTTGATGGGCTTGCTGGAGGAACTGCTGCACTGGCTTTTATTGGAATGTCAATAGCAGTGCTCCCGATATGCTCTGGTCAGTATAAATGTCATTGAATAACTTCTTGACTTGAAAGGGGGCCTTTCCTCTTAGACTCTAAACATGTTATTTTATTAGGAATGATCAGGTTTTCTGATTTCAATTCAAATCTCATACAATGTAACAGAATCAGGCTATCCTTTAGTTTATGTATCTTGGGCATACATGTGGTGATGTAGTGTAAATTATAAATGAAAACCTTTGTTCTGTTACATGCTGCAAACATGTATGAATTTTACACTATCTTATCATCTATTCATGGTTGAATCTTATCTACATCAATATGAGTCTGCAAAGCAGGTAATGACTGGTGAAGCATGTTTAGGCAGTTTTCTTGATACTTTTTGTTGTACGACCACATATAAGAAAACATAACTTGCATGCTAAATACACTTCCAACTGCCTTCTCCATTATACTTATCCTATGAAATAGTGTTAAACTCTATCATTTTAATTCAGGATGGTTTTAAGATGTTTATTGTATTATAACATCAAATTATTGCTATACTTAGCTACTTGAAGTATGTGTCCCAATAATTCAGTTGTGCTATTACAAATAGAAAAAGGAAACAAAAGTAACATTCTTGAAGCCTCGTCTTTCCTAGATACTTCATTCACACTAACTGCAAATTTACATTCCAAACCAGACCTTTCTGTATTTGGAGCTTCAATGGCGGGAGCATGTGTTGGTTTTCTTTCACACAATCGATACAAGGCATCTGTGTTTATGGGTGATACTGGATCCTTGGCCCTCGGTGGAGCGTTAGCTGCAATGGCTGCTTGTACTGGAATGTTTTTCCCATTGTTTGTTTCGTCTGGGATTTTTGTTGTGCAAGCATCATCTGTTATTATGCAGGTACTTATGTTGATAATACTTTATCAGATTGTTCTTTTTGTCATCTAAGTTTGAGAACTAATTCAGTCAGGAAGCCACAGCAGTTCTTTAAATAAATATAACTCCCATGCTTTTTCCTTACTTGCTCACGTAACCCCATGCCCTTTTTGTTTTGATGAATAATACAGAATTACATTCTTTTGCTGTCATGTGCTATTGCCCACTCAGTCATATGCTATGGCTATAAATTCTTAGACATGTTGCAATGTCCACGTCTCATTTTTTATTTTTGTCACTAAATATCTTTTCCTTGGTCAGGTCTTTGTTTTTATTAATAATTGTTGATTGAGGAATATACTGAATTGTGATTAGGCTGAGGAAACTTGGATCAGTGATCTTTAAAGGTAGCCAGTGGATACAAAGTTCTTATGAACTAAAGGAAAATTAGTTGAAAAGGCTACCATGGTTTAATTCTTTTTTTTTTTTTTTTTTTTTTTTTTTTTTTTTTAACTTGTCTTTTCTGGAAGGCATGCTTTAGGTTAATACTTCATTTTTTTTAGATTAATACTTCATGAATAGTCATAAGTATACTAACCTTTTTGATTCATAGCCTGAGTTGGCTTGCTGTTATGTTTCATTGCTTTTTTCAACAAAGACTAAACTTTTTCTGGCTTATCACATTTTCACTAGTAGGGTACTAGTGTTCCATTATGGTTGAGTAAAAGGTGCAGAGCAATGTGTTACTTTGATTACTGATCTGTTGGACAGATTATTTTTTTTTTTTATTTATTTTTTTTTCATTTGCTGTTAAAAATTTGTCCTGTGTGTGGGTAAGTGTGATGACTCAAGTGTAAATGGGATTTCAGTCCATTTTGCTTACTATATTTTCATTTAACCTTTAGAGATGGATGCTTATAATTTTGTGTCCAGAATGCATGATTTTCCTGGGTCTGATACTGACTGTAATTTTGTTTTAGGTGCTGTACTTTAAGACAACTAAGCGCTTGCAGGGAACCGGACGCCGATTGTTTAAAATGGCTCCGTTCCACCATCACTTGGAGTTATGTGGGCTCAAAGAGCCGACAATTGTGGCAGGTGCTTATGTTATATCCTCAGTGTTGGCATTATTTGCTGGGTTTGTAGGTCTTGTTTCAGCATAACTCCTGGAAGCTTTTCTTTTCTGTTTCCGATAATTTTTGTAGATAGGATCACACCAAAATTATTAGTGTTTTTTAGTTCTTTTGATTGAATCACCGGCTATCTTGATTCAAAAGCTTTTTTCAGATAATATTTTGATCAAAATGTAACTTTGACAGTAGTTGTAAGCATAGAAATCGTAATACAAATCAATAGGTCATCATTCTATAATATCAGGCAGTTGTTTGACATTGCACTGATGTTGATTTATACTCTATTGTCATGGTTTTGTTGGATGATTGACTTGTATTCATTTATGAGATAACTTCTGCTCCTCACAAATGGTTTGCTATGGTACACTCTTAATCTTGATTTTCTATCATATGATTGAGATTTAACATAGGCAATGACCTCCCTTTTTATGAAATCATGTACAACCATCAAAGCGATAACAATAACTATTTGGTTATCGAACTTATGATTAGGTATGTGTCGTAAGATTCTCCATCTTGCTTTCCACACCAAATCGATGCTCGATACGCTTTGCAATGTTTAATGCACACATAATTAGTGTTTTTTGAGAGCCTTTTTAGTTGACCACCGTTACAAAAATTTGGAAGATAGTGTTTTTCATTAAACGAGCTAAATAACCTTTCATATTTGGATATTCGTGAGTACCAAATAATATTTATTTGCAATATTAACTTCTAACCATTGATTATCATGTGGTTTATGGAATTCTATTTCATTGTTTCTGAATGCCATTAAGAATGTGTGGTTTATTCTCACCTAGGCTATATAAATGTTAAAAAACATTTCAAAACAACATACTACCATTACATTTGGGGTTAAAAATCATTTCCTATAATTATATGGAATTGTTCATCCTTCAGAAGTTTTAAGGAATTTTTACAACAAAAAAAAAAAAAATACTAAAAAAGTTTTCAAAAGTGAAAATTATTAAAAAGACAAAATAGATAAATATAACCTATTTTTGAAATCAAAATTCACTTTTAACCTTAATTTTAAAATAATACCATATTCAACCAAAACTTCCAAAAATTATTCAAAATTAACTTGAAAATGACGAAAATGCTCTTAGAGTTTTTTTTTCTTCTCTTTCTTCCTTTCTTAGTTTCCTCACTTTCTCTCACCAAAATCTATTTTTCTTTCTTCCGGTCACCATACGATGAGTTTTTAATGCTTTAAATAGCTAACAATTGTTTTTATTGGTGTATATTTCATGGATTTCAATACTATTTTAGATTATATATTGGTTTTTCAAAATCAATTTTGAAGTTTTTCAAAATTTTGGGTTTCTGATGAACGTTACACGATAGTTAGCTATGTAATATTTTATAGTTCATTATAAACCATATTTTTTTCAATTTCTGGTTTTCTAATGAACATTACATGATAGCTTGTCATGTAATATGTTTCAGTTTATAACGTAACATGTATGACATGTAATTCATTAAGGGCAACATAGTCTTTTTACTAGCAATGTTGATTAAAAAAAAAAAATTTTACCACACCCAGTTAGAATTTAATTGAAGAAATAGGGGGAAATAACACCAAATTCCATTGGTTTGTGGTAATATCACCAAATTATTAAGTGTTGTGGAAATAGCACAAAAGTATGTGATCTACCAAAATTGTCCCTCACTTATTCTTTCTCTCTCTTTCTCCTTCTCTCACTTTCTCCTTCTCCCTCTTTCTTCCTCTCTCCTCGTTTTTTTTTTCAAAAACCTCCATTGATTCATCAATTGAGATCAAAATGACCTCCGTCGAAACGATCGACTCCATTAGAGGTAGCACCAAAGTATGTGATCTACCAAAGTCTCGAGTGACCTACCCAAGACTTATTTCAAGCTATTTCCAGATACCGGAGACTTATTTCTAAATACCCGAGACTTATTTTCATAATTTTTTTTATAACGGAGGTCGTTTCGAAGACCTCTAATGGAGTCAACTGTTTCGACAGAGATCGTTTTGATCTCCATTGATGGATCAATGGAGGTTTTTGAAAAGAAAAAAAAAAGGAGAAGAGAGGAAGAAAGAGAGAGAAGAAGAAAGGGGGAAGAAAGAATAAGTGAGGGGCAATTTTGACATATCACATACTTTTATGCTATTTCTATAAAACTTATTAAGTTTGTGACTTTTCCATAAATGACTTTGAAAAGAGTACCATAAAAAAAATCAACCCAATTTAATTTGCTGAATTTCATTTGGTTAAAAAAAAAATCTCTTCTAAAAATGATGGATAAATTATATGAAATTTGTTGTAAACCACGTACAAAGTTTTAATGGTTAATAACTATATTGAAAAAAAAAAAAAAATCAGTCCATAACAACAAATTACGAAAATATCTCCTATATCATTTTTCAAGTTTTCATAAAAAAGGAGTTAAACCTTGATAAAAACGTGGCATCAAGGAGAAAAATGTGACTTCCTGATATTTTTTTAAACTAAGCATCCAATTTTAAGTTTGACGAATAGTAATGTTAAATTGTCCAAATATTTATTCAAACTCATATCCAAAGATTTGACGACACGTCATATACTCACACACATTATTTGGGCAACCTAATATTACTTTTTACAAAATGGGAATATGTAAATCAGTCAGGGCACCTTTTGTAAAAATGGAGAAGCACAAAGGATCAATGTGCAAATTCAAGACTTTTCTATGCATTGTGTAGTGGTGTAGAGTAAAACCCTAATCATACTCGTCATATAAAACCTAGTAGCCACCACTGACTTGGGTCTCCTCTTTAGGGTTTTCGCATTTTATAGCAAAAAGCAACCAGGCACCCGACCATTCTCAGTTTATACTATCTCTATCGCAACCATGGTAAGCTTAAATCCATAACCGATTCTTTTATTTACGCTTTTGTTTTTCCAATCTCTTTATGCAAACTGTCAATCTGTATCTGATTGAAAGTTAGTTGCTTTTTTTTTTGTTGTTGTTGTAAATATTGTGAATTTGATATTTGATGTTTGAGTTTTTAGAGATTTTTAGGGTTTCGTTTTCGGTTGTTTTAGGTTACTGAACCCTGTGATCGTTTTGAATTGTATTTTATTATTGGGTTTTTGTTTAAGAGACTGAATTGTGTTGGAATTTATAATGCATCTTCTGTTTTGAATGCGAGTTATAGTTTAACTAGTTGGGTACTTGGGTTGTTTTGTTGTTAGCCTTACTGAGGTGTGATAAAATGTGAATCAGACTGCACAATAATGGTTTTATAAGGATTTTCCATTTACTGATCTTATGTAAATGTCACTAAATGGAGTCTACTTTGTTTACATACTTTGCTTTTGGCCAAAAAAAATTTAATTATTATGAAATGTAATCGTTCAACGGGAGAGTCTATCGATAGACTTCTAATTGTAACTATAGTTTATTTGCAAGATACTTGAAAATTGTTAATAAATTAGTCAAGCTGATGTTTTATTTTTTTTCTTATTATCTCTTAAGTTTTAGATAAATGTAATCATTCTGTTTAGTTGTAACATTCTCAGTTGGGTCCAAAAAACCTTTGTTTCATCTTATATCAGTACTTTAACAGTTATAAGAATTATTGTCAGATGTGCCTGATTCTTGTATAATGACATGTTTGATGTTGTCTTTTCTTCTGGTCTTTAGTCGAGGAAGAAGACTAGGGAGCCCAAGGAAGAGAATGTGACACTAGGACCTGCTGTGAGGGATGGCGAGCATGTTTTCGGAGTTGCCCATATCTTTGCATCATTTAATGACACATTCATTGTAAGTATATGAAATATATTGTCACTATTGTGATTAGATTTCTTTTATATAGTCTTAAACTCATTTGTTTGTTTGATTGAACTGCAGCATGTGACTGATCTGTCTGGCAGAGAAACCCTTGTCCGCATCACTGGTAAGTGAGTCTTTCATAGCTGATTTCAACTGTATAGGCATTACATTTTCTCAAGAGGATTTACAATGTTGTATTTTTATTGGTTAAAAAATCATGCTGCTCCTACAAATAAAGAGAAAAAAAAAATGACAAACAAAGCTCATGTATCTATTTGTTGGCAGTGGAGATGTGTAAATTTCTAATACCTATCTATGTTTGAACGTCGCAATCTTTTATGTATATGTGTGTGTGTGTGTATATAGTAATTATCAAGTCAAGGATCCCGTATACTATTGAAATTTCTGGGATCCCTTGTTAACCCATTGGATCAATCTGATGGCCAACACCAATGTAAAAAAAATTTAACACACTCACAAAGGTCTGAGTTATCAGACTTCTCTCGCATCAAACTGACTCTCTCTCTCTCTCGTTCTCTTTTTTTGTCTCTGTTCTCTTCATTACCACTTTGAGAGAGTGACATAGAAAGAGAAACTGAACAAGGGCGAGAGAGAGAGTTGTGATTAGAGATGAAGAGAGAAGTGTGATAACACAAACCTTGGCCAGTGTGTTATTAGTAGTTTAGTACATGCCAAATTTTTATTTATTTCTTCACAGATCCAACAGCCAATAAGGGATCCTGTGAATTTTACATATTTACATGATTCCTGTCTTGATAATTACTCTAAATAGTGTATATATATCTACACACACACATATTATGATGGATAATGACCTTTTTCTTCACTTAACGGCTGGAAATGGAGCAAGATGTGGGTTCATGTCATTTTCAGTCGATCTCTGTTGATTTATTTGTTCCTCCCTGGGTACATGCATTTGTTTTATTTAGATATTTTAGCTTTAGACATTATTGAATTTTGAGCATCTACTAGTTTTTAGCCTGCATTTAGTGGTAACCCATAGTCACTATTATTAATTTAGTTTAAAGAGATCCAATTTTGTGTTGTGCAGGTGGAATGAAGGTGAAAGCTGACAGAGACGAGTCTTCTCCATATGCTGCCATGCTTGCAGCTCAAGATGTTTCCAGCAGATGCAAGGTTCAAATCTCTATGAATTTATTTCACCTTTATGCATTGTGTTGATCCTGTTTTTGGAACTTGCTCCCTTGTGCCTTATCACTTTTAAAAATTTTCTTTATAATCGATTATTAATCATCATGGTTAGACTATCATCAAATGCCCAATTAACTGTTGACCTACCTTCTTCAACTCCAAAAAAAATAAAATAACTGTTGACCTTTTTTATAGTAGATGTGTCGGTTGGGATTCCTCAATGATTTTACTTGAAGTTTTTTCATCTCTTCTTTCTATTGCCGTGTATGCTGCTTACTTTCTTTTTTACAAATCAGGAGCTTGGAATTACTGCTCTTCATATTAAGCTCCGCGCCACTGGTGGGAACAAGACCAAAACACCTGGTCCTGGTGCCCAGTCTGCTCTTCGTGCTCTTGCTCGTTCTGGAATGAAAATTGGTCGCATAGGTGAGGCGCTTACTATGTATTGGCTTCTGATTAGTTTTATCAGCTGTTTCAGTGAAATGCGTACTAGTTGTGTGAGTTCTAGAGTTGCATATTTAGAAAGTATATTAAGATAATTAATCCTTGGGAATTGGGACTGTCTAATGCATTAACAGTAAACAAGAGAACTATATAAAGGCACCAAAAAAACAGCTCTGCACTATAGTAATGTCCAAGTTACTATTGATAGATACATCAGAGAAGCTTAACTCCTCAATGTTTAGATGCTTGACTGCTAGAGGAATACAGCCGAATAATTAATTGTTTTATTGAATCTGTGTTGCAGTTTCTTCATTACTGATGTTGATTTGTTGTTTTTCCATTTCGTAGATCAAGTAAAAATACCAGATGCCAAGATGTGGCACCCATTAATTGTCTATAGCTTTTATACCTGAAACTTAAATACTTTTTCTCTGGCATTATTTAATGGAATATATGTTAAGTTGTGAAGCCTGTGTATATATATTTTCTTATTCTCCCTGACTTTTCTAATTCATGTACCCTGAAAAATGTTGCCTTGTTTTTTTTTATCCTGTTTGGTGTGGCTTATCTAAGAGGTCTTCAAAGTCTTCCGTAAGACCAGCTTCTATATTGTCAATCTCAGTTATTTTTCTACGTATGGTTGGAGCCTTAAAAAGTGAAAATGCTTTGGCGTTCTCGCCTGTATTTCATTAAGTATTTGAACAAGCTGTTGTTGATATATTAGAGTTGAAATGTTATCAGTCCGTGTTCCTTCATAATTGACATTGAACATTAGCTTCGCTGGTAAATTGATTTTCTGAATTGTGTTTCCAATGAGTTTAGTTGGGTTTGTAACTTTGAGTTTTTTTCTTACTTGATTCAGAGGATGTGACACCAATTCCCACCGACAGCACTCGCAGAAAGGGTGGTAGAAGAGGAAGAAGACTGTAAGCTTGCATGTCTTTTGTCGGATTGGCTCTGTTTTTATGTTGGCATTCCCTCTGGGATTGTTGTTTCTGACAATTTAGCTCAAGTTAATTATCAGTTTTGGAAGGAACTTATTTCTAGTTTTTATATCTGTCTGTCATGAAAGATTTATTTTGAACTTATTATGTAAAAACAATAGGAGCATTAAAAGTGGATTGCTATCTATACCTGGTTTCTTGCACTAGATATAATTTATCATGAATTAAATTTCAAAATCATTAACGTTCTTGAATGGTGGGATCTCAAGTGTTTTGACATGTTAAAATTTTGGATGGTATTGCATTGCAGCAGATGCACTATCACAGCCCCACTCTCCTTGTGATTTTTGTATGCATTATAAACTGAAATGAATGGAGGATCCAAGCTTTGATATATTTTACAGTAATTACAGCAAGCTGGGTCATTAATTTATCTATTTTGGTAGTTTTGTGTATGAACTCTATTTTTTCTTAAATTGTTTTTACAGTCTCTGATAATCCTTTTTATATTTTTAAGAGTCTATATGATCTTGAAAATAATCACCGTTAGTTGTGTTGATTAATAATCTGTTAAGTTAAAGCTGTACTTCTACGTTTGGTATTATGTTTAATGTCTGAAATAGACATTATATTGGAGTACAATCTACTCTTTTTGGTTTATATAATTTTGAACCAAATTAGTATTTAATCAGAATGTTTTACAATAAATAAAACATTTTAAATTTTATAAAGCTAAAATAAAGGGGTCAGGATCTTTGGTCACCTCCAACAATATCCCAAGTTCTCGAGCAGCTAATCTAGTGATCTAGTGCTTCCAATTTGTTGATTTTGGTTAATATCATTTTGTAATTTTCTTCGGTCATCAACAGATCCAGATAGGTTTGTGAGCAATTGTGGGTTTTCCTTACGTGTTATTTTCATTTCTAAATTATTTTATATAGATTTATGATAATAATTAATGTATTATAAGAAAAAAAAAATAATGATGAGAATAAATAATGATTGTGTACACAAGTGGAAAGGGTGGAAAGTGTCACCTTTTCCAACTCATTTGGTGACTCTATGACCGGTTTAATAACTTAACTTTAAAAGACACCTATTATGGTGAACTACCAAACTTGCCCTTAGATAATTATTTATGTTATTCTGTTTGTACTTTTCTCTCTCCACACTTTCAACAAAAACGATAACTGGGTTACCCTCTCTCTCTCTCTCTCTCTCTCTCTCTCTCTCTCTCTCTCTCTCTCTCTCTTTACAAATAGAAGTTCAACATCTAAACAACAGGACGTGCTTCATTACAACAAGGTAATATTTCTTGCAAATACTTCTTTTCATTTTATCACATTTTCATTGTGAGAATTGTGGATCTTTGAGACTTTGTCACCTTTTTCCAAGCTTTTTAAAGTAGTATCCTAGCTTTTTAAAATGATCTCCGAGCATTTTCATGACTTCTCCGACCCTTTTAATATCATCACCGAGACTTTTCAAAAATCACTAATCGAGCCTTTTGAAGTCTTCTTCGAGCTTTTCCGTGTTTTCTCTGAGCTTTTTCATGTCTTATCCTAGCTTTTTCATATCATCTCCGATATTTTTTAAAAATCACTAATCGAGCATTTTCAAGTCTTCTCTAAGCCTTTTCATGTCTTCTCCGAGACTTTTCAAAAATCACTAATCGAGCCTTTTGAAGTCTTCTTCAAGCCTTTTCATATCTTATCCAAGCCTTTTCATATCATCTCCGAGATTTTTCAAAAATCACTAATCGAGCATTTTCAAGTCTTCTCTGAGCTTTTTCATGTCTTCTCCGAGCCTTTTCATATCATTTCCGAGACTTTTCAAAAATCACTAATCAAGCATTTTCAAGTCTTCTCAGAGTGTTTTCAAGTCTTCTCTGAGCCTTTTCATGTCTTCTCCGAGACTTTTCAAGTCATCTTCAAGCCTTTTCAAAAAATCACTAATCGAGCCTTTTCACGTCTTCTCCGAGACTTTTCAAGTCATCTTCAAGCCTTTTCAAAAAATCACTAATCGAGCATTTTCAGGTCTTCTCCGAGACTTTTTATTGAATTACTAATCGTGCCTTTTAAAGTCTTTTTCGAGACCAAAAATGTCTTCTTCGAGACTTTTCTAGTGTTCTCCGAGCCTTTTAAATATCTTCACCTGAGCCTTTGTAAATGTAATTTGTGAAAATATTTTGTACTCCTGAGTTTTTATTAATAGTTTTGATTAATTTGACAGCATCATGAATCAGGTTAGAATAGTAATATCTTACAACGGTAGATGGGAGCAACTACCCGAGGGAAGTCAGGGTTTGTTGGATCCGATAACCAGGGAATGTATGTGTCAAAGAATATGACTTACAAAGAATTGGTGGCGATCGTGCATACCATTGTGAAGTATGATGTAAACAAATTCAATGTTGATCTGGCATCAATATTAATCGTTCCTGGCAGTACATGTCGTACATTTATAAGAAATAACAATGATGTTCAGTTTATGTTAAGGGAAGATCGGGTGATCCTTCAAGTATGTGTAAGTCTAACTCAGAGGACTGCTGGAGATGTGATAGGGAATGATATTTCTCCTCCTAAAAGTAAGCAACAATTTGGATCCTTTAGCTGTAGCAACCAAGTGTATCCCTAAAGGAGTGTCGCCGTAAGTGGGAAAAACATGTGTGGTGTCCCACCGGTAGCGATTGACCAAGTAGTTGAACCTCAATTTGGCGATGTGTTTGGTTGTCGAATTGAGCAGTACAATGAGATGAACAATTACCCGAACCATGAGGTGGATAATAAGGCAAATAATGAACAGGTAGATGATCTAGAAAATGTGGATGAAGAGCCTAAGCAAATTCAAACACAAGAAAGACATTTACAAGGAGTTAGCTGCACTGTACCAAATATGCCTGGGACTTCCGAGGTCCGATATAATATAATTGTATCTGATTCAGATAATACAATAACGTGGGTTATTCCCGGAGCAAATTTATACTCGTTTGATATTGGTAGAAACAGCACCTTGGCAACTCAAGAACCTACAAGTATAATTTATAAAGGTCAATTTTTCCTGAGTAAAAAGGATTTGAAGAGGCTAGTTGGCATTTTTTCAATGCGGGAGAACTTTGAATGAAAGGTGAAAAGGTCTAATAAGACAACGTTACATCTAGTTTGCATCATTGACGACTGTACGTGGAAATTAAGAGCGGTAAGGAGAGATGAAGGGACTTACTTCCAAGTTAGAAGTTTTGTCAACCAACACAGTTGTCCTTTGGAGGAGGTTCACTGTCGCCACCGACAAACTAGTGCAGTCATAATCGGATAAGTCATTGCACCTAGACTTCAATAACATGATGGTCGTCTCATGCGTCCGAAGGACATAATCATCGATATGAAAACAATGTATGGCATTCAAGTCATGTACAGTAAGGCACATGATGCCTTGCAATATGCATTGTCATTGACCTATGGAACGTATGAAGAAAGTTCAAACTATTACCATCTTTTGCATACGTTCTGGAACAACAAAATCCTGGCACAATCACCGGCTTACAGTGCGCAGACGATGATAAATTCCTCTACTTTTTCATGTCGTTAGGGTCCTTAATTAGAGGTGTATGCGTCATGTAATTGCAATTAATGGTACCCATTTGAAAGGAAGATTCGGGGGTACAATTTTTGTTGCAACTGCATAAGATGGAAATGAACATGTGTATCCAATTGCTTTCGGGTACGGTGACTCAGAAAAAAACCTTTCATGGGAGTGGTTTTTGGAATGCTTAAGGGGTGCCCTTGGTCATATAGATGATCTGGTTTTCATTTCCGATCGTCATGCAAGCATTGAAGCGGGGATTTCTAAAGTGTTTCCTTATGCAACACATACTATATGTTGCTGGCATTTTGGTGAAAATATGAATAAGAGATTCCACAGAAAGGATGTTGCCGACATAATGGATTCAGCAGCTAGGACGTACAGTAAATTCAATTATAACGGGCACATAGAGGAATTACGTAGGCTGCACAAGAGTTCATTCGATTATGCCATTACTGGTGATCCACACAAGTGGTCTTGCGTACACTATCCTCAAAGAAGGTACAGGCTGATAACCTCAAATGTTGCAGAGTGCATAAACTCATGCCTAAAATTCGCACGACAATTGCCAATGATGACACAGGAGGAGTTCATTAGGAATACGCTACAAAAGTGGTTTCACGATCGTCATGCAGCTGCACGGTCCATGCGTCATCAATTGACTAACGCAGCACATCTTGTGATCCTAAAACGTGTCGAGAAGTGCAATCATATGACCGTAAATCTGGTTGACTGGAACATATTCTCCATCAAATTGAAGGGAAACCAGTGGACGATTAACTTACACTTGAAGACTTGCACATACAACAAATTCCAAATGGACCATTTCCCATGCTCTCATGCACTCGCAGCAGCAAGGTACATGAGATGTTACAATTAACGATTTATCTTCATTAGGAATACGCTACAAAAGTGGTTTCACGATCGTCATGCAGCTGCACGGTCCATGCGTCATCAATTGACTAACGCAGCACATCTTGTGATCCTAAAACGTGTCGAGAAGTGCAATGACCGTAAATCTGGTTGACTGGAACATATTCTCCATCAAATTGAAGGGAAACCAGTGGACGATTAACTTACACTTGAAGACTTGCACATACAACAAATTCCAAATGGACCATTTCCCATGCTCTCATGCACTCGCAGCAGCAAGGTACATGAGATGTTACAATTAACGATTTAGTGAATCTCATTGTTTTCATTGTTGTAGGGAGCGAAACTTGAATTTCACATCTCTGTGTGCGGACTACTACAAGAGAGAGACACTCATACTCAGTTCCTATTATGCATGTTGGCCATCCTTCTTCATGGGTAGTGCTATCCAACATCACATCTCGGGTGGTTTTAAATCCAAAGTCGATAAGACAATCAGGTTGCCCGATGGAGGGTCGACATGCCTCGTCTTCGGAGAGGACAACCATACAGTAATGTAGAAGATGTGGACAACCAGGACATAATAGCAGGCGGTGCTCCAACCCGCCGATGGTTAATGAAGGTCCCATCATAAGTGTTCCCGATGAATACCGTCGCAAGTGCGGCATCTGTCATTCAATTTGACACAACAAACAAACGTGCCCTAAGAAGAACTCTACCGTGGAATGAATGGAGCCGTTAATGAAGGCGATCAAACATAACAAAGCAGTATAAGAGGAAGATGAATTGCCACCAGAAGAGCTTGTGATTGCTAATGTGGGACGGCAAGATGCTAGGAAGCACCTTGAGGAACATGCTCCAACTTGATGTCTTCCAACATCGTTCAGACGTTGAGAACCATGCTCGATATAGTTGTGTTATGAGACCGTTGGTTATTATGGTTTTTTATGTTAAACTATTATGATATATTTATTGGTTGTTCATTTAATGTCATACTGGATACTTTATTATAGTGTCTACAATTCATTGTATTGTTTATGGATTTTAATATATCAAATGTGTGTTCAAGTGTTAATTGCAAACAACTAAAAAATTTTTAAAAATTAATTTCATTTCATTACTCAAATGTTATGTACATTAACTAAATCTTACACTAGAAGACCAATCCTTCGAGTTACAAAAAGCCTCCACAGCCATTTTCTCTTGAATGGTACCTATATCGTTTTCTGACTAGTCGAACATATCCCTGTTCGCCGCCAGATACTCTATCAATCTCAAAGTATGGGCACCACAGTTACCACTGCAATTCACCACATAAACAACCGTTAGAATTGAATGTTATTAAAACCAATGGGGATAGAATAAGATCTTAAAACAGTCATACGCTCTATCCTGTTGGGGCACACGGTCTCTAGACACAATGTTGAGTGAAAATGCCCTATTCTACAATGTGTACGTCATATCGCCCCTCCGTCTACGACTGTGAAAGTCCACTGCATATAGCATCGACGGTAAAAAATATCGTAAGCAAGCGAGCTGCGTTTTCCTATGGCGAAATGGTACCTCATTCTGAACGGGTCTATCAGGTAGATAGTCCCTGTTGTGAGGTCGACGCTAGCTATTGTCCAATGCGTACGTCCAAGGTTGCAAGGAATCAAAACCTGTATGTGTTTTAACAAAGTGTTATCAGTGTGAAATTTATTTTAAATTCTAATTCAAACTAAACACTTACCACGTCAACTTCGTTGCAAGGTTTGGTTCCTGCCGGGACCAATCCACGTACCACCATCAGGTCATCAGCGGACCACTGATGTTTTAACAAAGACCAACTGCGGCGGGGTTTGTTGGCCCCACTTCCCATCAATCTCTCCCAGTCATTCAATAACCATGACTGTACAAAGAAAATTTATAAAACGTTAGCTAAAAGATGTATGAAACACATAAATAGTGGTTCGAAAACCGTACAATTTAAACACTTACATAGAATTGTGAATCCAATATGTTGATCCTCGGATCGTAGACAGTGGAGTATGATCTCTGACGCTTCCGCAAGATATGCAAGTAAGCGTCCATGTGCTGACAATTTCAACATTTTGTATTGTTAGTATTCTATTATTTCAGAAACATCTTATACACAATGTTCAGGTAAGGACCATACCGTATCCTTCAACTCCATGATGTTGGTTTGAAACCGATGGAACCAAGGGACACCAACTGGCTCGAGTAGATCCACATCACGCCTGCATAATTGTTGAAAAAGTTAGATAAGAAAGTAGTTTTACTTAGGAGTTTCAAAATACAAAAAAAAAAAAAATAATAATTTGTAATATATGCGATTATACTTATAATTCCCTAGTCGAGTTCCTCTTGTAGGCTTGGTACGCCGCAAGGTGGTCAGGATCTATCAATGCGTGGGGCGCCCATACATGTGGTGGCTGTGGCATAATCCTTGGCCTCTTCTGCCGACAGGGGTCAGTGTATGGGGTCTGATGCTGCCAACCTGGCATACGAACCCGATCTTAACGTTGAAGGGGTAGGGGAATCCGGTCCAGCTCAGTGCGATCCATTGGATGGGTGCGCTGTAAGGAGGAACTCTGTCCCCATGTATTACCTACAGAGGTGCGATGTATGGAGGGACTCTGTCCCCATGTATCGCCTGCAGGGGTGCGCTGTAAGGAGGAACTATGTCGCCGTCGATCGCCTGCAGGTGTATGCTCTTTGGGTGCACTGAGACTGGGGATCTCTGTCCCTTTGGAATGAATGAAAGGGTTCTCTGCACTAGGATCAACCGGAGGGGTGTGCTGTAACGAGGTGCTCTGTACCAGGTCCTGAGAATGAACAGGCTGATCTGGTAAAACCTGCTGAGGTACATGCTCTATCTTTATAGGTTTTGTATCTGTACCACTAGTACCACGAGTAACCTCCTCTCGTGGTGTCACACCAGGCCCCTGCTGATTAGATACTAGCTGCGTAGTATGTTGCAGCTGACTTCCGGTCTGTTGGTGGGAGTCACCCTGATGACTACCTGTCCTCCCTTTGGGACTGAAATCTCGGTGTCCGTCTTCCTCATCGAAGGGTGGGTCATCGAACCGTGTACCTCGAGTATGAGCGTACGACGTCGAACCCTGAAGCCCCCGAATTAAATCCAGCAACTACTGATGATATTGATCTCGCTTCTCATTACTCTTTTGCACCTCCTCCTGTAACTCGCGTAACGTATCCATCAATTCAGTATACCGATGGTCCTAAAAGGATTTCGAAATTGTCAGTACTAAAATCGTTCACTCGATTAAAATTAAATAATACTGTAAAAAGAATTATACGTACCTCTGCTTGCCCTCTAACGCCTCCTCGTGAGTCATCTCCAATTCGAGGCTCTCTAGGCAACATGAATCGAACCCGCCTAGACCTCGCGGGATGAATATTACGACCATCCGAGTCAGAACCCTCCGTATTACTGAGTTCGAAAGACGGACATTCAGTGTCACTGGTTCTGGCAGTTGTATATCGTTCGGGGTCCGAGACGGGAACATGTATATCACCGACATCAGCATCATACAGACTGCCTCCTTGGGAGATACTCTCGAAGTACCGTTCAACCCTCCGTTCAGCCCTTTCAGTTGCCGTCGGCACCAATTTCACCCTCGCAAACATCTGAAATTGTAGTTAGACGAATTTAATTGTATACATACTAATAATTATGAACATAAATATATATATATATATATATATATTTACAAAAAATCCTATTCAACTTCTTCCCCCTCGGTCGCGTACTCAACTCCCATTTCATAATTCAGAGGGATAGCTCTATTTCCCTCTGCTTCCCACATCCGTTGTTGCCAAGCTCGGGGATAAACTCGAAAGCAAATATTTGCGAAACAGCTAAGAACAATAAAAATCTAATACAATACATCAATCATATGGAAAAAATTACAAATTCAAAATTCTCACCAACAGGACGTGCATTAGACCATATATGTTATATGTCTCCGTGGTGTGTACGTCAACGCTCTTTCGTCGCTGGCATTGTTCAAACCGCCTACATCGACCATCCAACGCATGCTTGAAATCATATATAGACCGCCTATACACATGTGCACCCCACGGGAACGCATCAAAAGCGTCCAAGTCCTCGACTAGGCGAAACTGCCATACTGGAACTTTCTCTCTCTCGTCCAAACCCATCAGTATCCAGTTAAGCATATACAATAAGCACAGCTTAACCGCATCGTACTGCTCAGAAAAAATACTAATTTGTAGAACAGCTTTCAGCTCTGCATACTCGACCTCATCTCGACCCTCAAAGTACCGCTAGTGTATGTCATTCTCTACCATATCATAGGTCGACATGTCAGGAAGTTCTCCGAACTTCAATCCGGTGATCAGACAAAACTCAACCTTCGAGAACCGAACCGAATGCCTTCCTAACAGAAATCTCATCTCATCTTATCTTCAACCCATCGTGATGCAACTCGCGAATAAGCAACCGATGTACAATGCCAACTGAAAACTTCATCCCACGATCCATCCGAAGGAGGTGTCCAAAACACGACTCAGTAGACCGACGTCGTTCTTCGACTGCAAGATGTTCAGGTACCTTGTTAAGTGCATTGTCAATATCTGTAAGGTCATCAAAATGGTCATGTCGAGTTATTTTCCCCGAGTACCTTTCTTCCTCTGGAGTTTTAAGCGAATCTTTTAGTTGATTCCTTATCTACATATTGACATAAATAAATATATATATCTAGTTAAATAAAATAAATAATATAAAAATAAAAAGTCTCGGACACAATATGAAAATGCTCAAACACTATATGAAAAGACTCAGAAACTATATGAAAAGGCTTGGAGACTATAATTCACAAACACAAGTAAAAAAAATTAAAAGGTTCGGATTACTGTTCAAAAGGCTCAGACAGTGTATATAAAGGTTTGGAGAGTATTGTAAAAGGCTCGGAGCTAAAAAAATTTCCAACAAAATCAAACGGCTCGGATTACTTTTTAAAAGTCTCGGACGGTTATTAAAAAGACTTGAAACCAGTGTTAAAAGGCTCGAAGATTCAAAATTTAAAATTTAATTTAAAGGCTCGAATTACTATTTAAAAGTCTCGGACAGTTATTGAAAAGGCTCGAAACAAGTTGTAAAAGGCTCGGAGATTCTAATTCTAGAAACCTATTCATATTCCTTAAAAGGCTCGAATTACTATTTAAAAGTCTCGGACAGTGTTTTAAAAGGCTCGGATCCTATTTTAAAAGTCTCGGACAGTGTTTTAAAAGGCTCGGATCCTATTTTAAAAGTCTCGGAGCCAGTGTGAAAGGCTTGGAGATTCAAATTGCAGAAACTTATTTAAATTGCTTGTAAAAGGCTCGGATTACATATAACAAAGCTCGGAAAAGGCTCGGAGATTCAAATTGCTTAAACCTATTCAAATTGCTCGGAAAAGTCTCAGATTACATGTGAAAAAGCTCGGAAAAGGCTCAGATAAGGTTTTAAAACGCTCGAAAACCCAAAAATTCATCGTGTTCAACAGAATTTTTTTATAAATTTAAACCCTAACCTAATCAAACAAACCTAATCAACAACAAATCAAATCAAACCTAATATACATGTCTAACCAACATCCAACATCAAACGCACATAAGAGTTTCAACAATAAAAACGCGTGAGAAAATAAAACTTACCACTGTCAATATCACATTCTCGTCGACTTCAAGATTGTATCGCCACCGCCGGTAGGTTTCCCGTGAGATTTAGTACTGGATTTCTTGCACCCAAGGTCTCTCTTTCCACTGTTCTCTCTCTCTTTCTCTCAACATTTTTCTCTTCAGACACAAAATGATAAAAATAAGGATATTTTTGTCTGATCATCTAAATAGGTGTCTTTTAAACTTACATTAGTAAACCGGTGACATTCTCACAAAAGCCCCTCCAAATAGTGACAAAAAAAATTTGAACCCTTGTGTACAATGGTTTTCATATTATATTTTAATCTGCTTGTTTTGGTTTGCAAGATGATGTTTACTTGTGAATTGTATAATTTATTGAGTTTTAATAATCTGATTTTATCACATCAATTGCTTTCGATCTACTGAAGTTTCGAATTTTCTTTTAGGAAAGAAGAGGGCACAAATATCTATATATTTAATTAACGAATGTAATATAGGTAGTTCAAAAATTCATATTACATTATTATAAAATCACTTTTGAAAAGTAACTTCCTACTTACTTCTCAAATCTGCTATAGGGAAGCTAAAATAATTGAATAATCACTTTTGAAGTACTTTACCAAACACTTTTTAAAGTCAAAAACATTGAAAAAGCTAAAATCTGCTTACCAAACGCAATCCCAAACTGGCCCATTGGCAGTGGTAGGAAAATGATGTCAAGTTGCTTATTTATATTGTATAAGAGCATCTTCAATTCAAAATACTAAACTGGTGTAACTTTACAGTGAATATTCCATTTGCAACTTTACAGCAAATATTTAAAAATATTCTCTTAAATATTCTCTTTTTTTTTATTTTTCAATAACTAATATTTCACCTCTTATTAACGTTGTTCGTTGCTTTAATTGTTTTGTTTTCAATTTATTGTTATTTTATTAACATTTAGTAATTTTTGTATTATATACTTAATTTTAGTTTATTATAAATATTGATATAGATAATAATTAAATTAAAACAAATATAAATTAAACAAAAGCATTAGATAATAAAAAGGGATACATCAGAATAAATTTAATTGAATAGGGATAAAACTGTGATTAACAAAACATTTAAATAAGAGATACAAACAGAATAAATTTTATTAAATAATGATCAATATGTGAATAAGTAAAAATTTAGGGAATAAAAAAAGAAAAAAAAAAGTGCAATACTGTGTTTGATCAAGTGCACCAGATGAAGGAAATGTAAAGTGGCGCAGCTTTTAGTGTACTGGTTTGAGAGTAAAATTGCAACAAATTGATGATTTGGTGCATGGGTTGGAGATACTCTAATAGAGAAATCACTAGTAAAAAAAAAAAGTTTAATTTTTTAGGGATTGAATTCAATTGATGTCTGAATTTGTTTGGATACAATTTAAAAATAAAAATAATAAAAAATAAAAAATAAAAACTTTTAGATATGTTTTTTCTTATAAATAACACTAAATTTCTACTCTCAAATTTCTTCCCTAACTAAAATTATGTTGATTTAATCATCTAAAGGAAGTAAGGGCCCGTCCTGAAAGCCGTATTTTGTTTTTGTTTTTCGAAAAGAAAAATGAAAATGAAAACAATGTATTTGGTTTCATTTTTTAATTTCGAATATGCGTCTGGTAGCATTTACCGAAATTCGTATTTTGAAAATAAAAACGGAAAAAACGCGTCTGGTAAGATAACCGAAAACTTTCGAAAATTGAAATATCAATTTTTACATTTCTTTAATATTATAACAATTATAACAAATTGATTAAATAATTAACTAAAAAAAATTGAAATGTAATTTTTAAATTAAATAAAAGTTGCCAGGTGAAGAAGAAGAAGAAGAAGACTCGATCGGTGACGAGAAGGAGACCAGATCGGTGGCGGCGAGTGGCGATCGACGGTGAGAGTCATCGCAGAGCCGGTCGGCGGGGACCGGAGGAGGAAGAGGAAAAGGAAGAAAAAGAAAAGGACGGCATCGATCGGCTGCAGTGAGTGGAGGAGGAGAAAGAAGAAGAAAAAGATGGCTGCGATGGTGCAGCGATCGGTGACAGGCGGAAGGCAGCGGCGAGCGACGACCGGTGGTGAGGAGGAGAAGATGTTGCTCGATGAAGAAGAGACCTGGTAGAAAAAAAAAATTTTCTTTTTATTTTTTTGTTAATTAATTTGGAAAACAAAAACAAATTCAAGAAAAATATTTTTTTTTTTTTCAAATTTTCCACTTTTAACACTAGTTTTTTTTTTTTTTTTTCATTTAGTTTTTGTATTTTGAAAATAAAATGAAAAACGGTTACAGAATGCAAATTTTAAATCATTTTTAAAAATTAAAAACGAAAACAGCATGTAGAACGGGGCCTAAGTCCCCTATTTTTACCCTAGTCAAGCTCCATTCTTAAATTAGTTTTAAAAACTTTCTATTTTTAAAAGACATCAGACATGTATGTATATAACTATGTAAGGTCCAACCACCCTTCAAAATCGAAGAGCAAAGAGGGCCACTGTGTCTAAAAAAAATTTAAAAAACTTCAATTAAAATTTTATATTAATATGGAAATCTTTTATTTATTTATTTTAATTTTAACGTTTCCTTGATATAATTAGACTAGACCTGGCTAGGTTTCGGTTCTAACCGTGGAACCAGACTGGAATCGAAAAAATCGAAATCGGAACCGGAAACGGAACCGGAACTGGTTTTCCGGTTCAGGTTCTAATGTTTAACGAACCAGCCAATTCGAACCGTACTGGAACCGATGATTCCGGTTCGATTCAAACCGGCCGGTTTTTTTTTTTTTTTTGGATCGTTGAGGCCCAACGGCATGCTGACGTCAGCATACCATTGGGCCTCAACAGCCACCCCTTTAATTTTTTTTTTCTATAAATACCACTCCTCCCCTTTCATTTTTTCTCACAATCTCACACTAATTTCTTATTTTCCTCTCATTCTCTATTTCTCTCAAATCTCAATTCTCTCTATTCTCAATTCTCTAAATCTCTAATTCTAAATTTCTAATTTTTATTTCAAGTTTCATTGTCTCAATACTCAACTCTCAAGTCTCCAACACTCTCCAACTCTCCAAGACTCCAAGACTCCAAGTTTCCAAGGTTTTTATTATTTATTTAATTTTGCAATTTTTTTTATTTGCAATTAATTTTACTTCCAATAAATTTTATTTGCAATTAATTTTATTTTCAAAATTCCAATTAATTTATTTGCAATTAATTTTATTTACAATATATTTTATTTGTAATTAATTTTATTTGCAATTAATTTTATTTACAATTTATCTTATTTCTAATTTATTTAATTTCCGAATAACCAATTACTATTTAGTATTTATTAAATACTAAGTTTCCAATTTCATTTATTTACAATTTATCTTACTTCTTGTTACTACTTAGTACTTAGTACTTACTAGTTACTACTAATCTACTATTATAATATTATATTACTATAGAATATAGATTTATACTTTATAGTATTATTCTTCTAAGTTCTAAGTTTTCAATTATCTATTTCAGATTTTCAGTATTTCTCTAGTCCCAAATTTATTCCGTCCAATCCAATGGCAAGTGGTGGAAATGGAAGGGGTCACGACCATGAAGATCCTAGGCGTTCGATTTCGATGAAAGGTAAGGGTCAAATGGTCGTTAATCTCGGTCATAACGACACTACCTATCTCGATTATCTGCAACGCTAGGCCTATGCTGAAGACCTAAGCCTAAAAATTCCTACTCTCCATTTAATAATTTCAGAACCCGATCATAATGCCACCCCCGCCCCCCCGGGCCCTAATTTGACAAGCCATTCAAAAAATATGCCTAATATTGATACACCTCCGGATTATGATTTTGATCCACGGGAAGTAGATGAGGACTAATCGGATCCCAAGTAGAGCAAATCTGATATATTCGTCAAACATATGAATAAAGTTAGGCAAAAAGATGGAAGCTATGTAGCGGCTTGCAATTATTGCAAAAAAGTATATAAATGGTCCAAATCCGGAGGATATGACATTTATCGGAAGCATATTCTAACCAAACATCCAGAAGCAGAGACCAGATCGAGGTCACAAACACAAATTCTCAGGTACGCTACTCTTAACCAACAATTATTTTGTTATACTGATGAACAAAATAGGGAAGAATTAGCTAGAATGGTAGCAGTAGAACACTTATCATTCGGTTTTGATGAAAGGGTTGGTTTTATTAATTATTGTCGACGAGCATTAAACCCTACTGCATGCCATGTTCCTAGATCCACTCTTGTATATACACGTGAAAAGATTTATCATTGTTTTAATCGATACATTATTGAGAAAATAAATATAATTTTATTATTATTATTATTATTATTATTATTATTATTATTATTATTATTATTATTATATATAAGTTATCAAGTGATTTAAGTCATATACCGTATATATAGCAATATTATCTTACGGTTTCGCTATATAAAAAAATTTATACTATTTTTCGGTAACGAGAATTAGTAAAACCACGTGATAAGACAGTCAAGTATATCTGACCTGATAATTTATATATATATATATATATAATAGTTATTATATCAGGTATACCCGACGATATTATCGTACGGTTTTACTCATTCTCGTCCGAAAAATAATATAAAAAACTTTTTACTATTTTTCGGTAACGAGAATTAGTGAAACCGCACGATAAGACAATCGGGTATACCTGACCTGAGAACAACTACAATCAATACATCAAATTATTGTAAAAATCAAGTCCAACGAAGACACTAAATCCCAACTCCCCAAAATGAAAATTTTCAATTGGGTAAAATTTGCCTCTTCATTACGAATGGATCAATACATATATCATATACATTATCTTGTTTTATATATATATATATACATATTATCCTACTTGGCTAATGATAAATTGAAAGAAAATTCTATGACGATTCTGAAACAATAATCAATGGTTAATTTGATCTTTCTTACTAGATTAGCGATTAAAGAAACCCAAAGAAATCCATCATTTTAATGTGTAGAGAAAGAAAAAGAGAAAATGAGTATTTAATATCTTAAGATATAATGTATATATAAACGCTACAAGTTTGTGAAACAAAAATGAGTAAGAACAATGAAAAAAAAAAAAAATGACAGAAGTAAATGTTTTATTTAAATAAAATATATCATTGTACGTAAATTTTCTTATGATGATGTTCTGATAGAATTATATAAAGATATTGAATGTGAGCCACTCGTTTTATATACTATGACTTGGTATGTATACACTTATCAAATCACTTTTATAAATGGGTGACTTACATTTAATATCCTGATAAAGTTATATAAATATGTCTTGATAGCAATAAGACCGTATTATTGTAAAACAATTATTAATGTGACAACTTTTAAAGATTTAAATTTATTTATATTATCAAAAATACTTTTAACATGATTATTGATTTATTAATTTTTCTTATTTCTCACAAGTATTTGCGATGTGTCCAGACTCCAGACTGCGGTGACAGTTGTCTCAACTTGTCATTGTCTTTGAGTTGGCAAGTTGACATTCACTTTTGATTGGCTGTCTGATGTCTTGTCCTGTTCCTCGTGGCAAGGTAATAATAACCCCACGTGGATATCAGACCCATCTCAAATCTGAAAAAAAAAAATAATAAAAACGCATACTATAAATAAAGATGTCAATGGTACGGGGTCGGGTACAGGTTTTTCAATACCATATTCAATACTAATTAGTATAAGAAATACCATCCTTAATGAATATCCAGCTTAAAATAAATGGTGCCGGTACATGGATTTCCTATTAGAGGATGGTTTTTTACCTTGTACCATCCTTATCCCATTAATGTATTTTTTTAATGACTTTTTGATAAATATTGTATAAATATTATTGAATAATATGGAAATAATATTGTGAGGATATATTATATATTTATATATGATGATTTAAAATGGAGTAGTGTTTCAATTAAGGGAAAAAAATGGGAAAAAATAAAAGGGAAAATTATGTTAGTCAGATGGGAAAAAAATGACGAAAAATTATGTTTTTTGAAGACAATAGTCACAGTATTAATTTCTTTTATTTTTTTATTTTAGAATTAATTCCAATACTATTTACGTGCTTCAATATATATATATATATATATATATATATATAACACCAGGTATGGGGATGACGTGGGACATGGACTTGAAATCCTATAACCTTACCGATATTAAATTAGGTATTAAAAAAAATATCGGTTTTATACCACAATTTAAATGGTACGGTTAAATTGTCCCTAACGAGACGGGTCCCTAGACCAATGACTAATTTTGACATCCCTAACTATAAAGGTGTTCGAAAAGGTTACATTTTTATAATACATATGGGTATTACATTCTTTATGAAAATACATCAAAATATACTTTAAAAAAAAAAAAAAAATGAAATGTTATTTTTGAACAAAAGAGTAATCTCAAATATAATAAAATTCGTGAAAGTACTATTTTATCTTCCATTTAAAATTATTATGTCGTTTGAAAATTTTACATTTTTACATTTGATTCTAAAACAACCCCCGATCGTAAATATAAAATGACATTTTTATCCTTCTTAATTATTCATGTTGTATAAATTTTATGTATTTTTTGAATTCTTGAAGGGTTTTTCTATCTTCTCACAGATAAAAAAAATTAATAAAATAATTTTAAATTTGTAAATTACCTTTTCACTCTTCTACTAAATAAAGGATTCATAAATAGTTAGAAAAAACTAAAAAGAACATGGGTATATAAATCTGTTGACAAAGAAAAAAAAAATCACAACAAAATACTAAGGGTTTCAAAATGTTGTTCACCTGTCTTTTTTAATAATATTATACTGTATAGATATTACATTACTCATTGAAAATATATCATATTTGAATAAAAAAGTAATGTCAAATATAACTTTACCCTGATTTAAAATTATTAAATCTAAAATACTCTTTGACTGGATAATTATTTGTGCATTTATATTTTAACTTGAAAGAAAGCTGATCTGTCCGCATAAATAATTTATTATTACAAATTTATCTTTATCATAAAAACCAAAAAAAAAAAAATATTTGGAAAAAAACAATTTTAAAAACCCATAAAAACACTTTAAAATATACACATATATATATATATATATATATATATATAATGATTATTTTTGTAAAAATTTAGGGAATAAACAAAGGAAAAAAAAAGTGCAAAATTGTGTTTGATCAAGTGCACCAGATGAAGGAAATGTAAAGTGGCGCAGCTTTTAGTGTACTGGTTTGAGAGTAAAATTGCAACAAATTGATGATTTGGTGCATGGGTTGGAGATACTCTAATAGAGCAATCACTAGTAAAAAAAAAAAAAATTTAATTTTTTAGGGACTGAATTCAATTGATGTCTGAATTTGTTTGGATACAATTTAAAAATAAAAATAAAAAAAAAAAAAAAAAAAAAAACTTTTAGATATGTTTTTTTCTTATAAATAACACTAAATTTCTACTCTCAAATTTCTTCCCTAACTAAAATTATGTTGATTTAATCATCTAAAGGAAGTAAGGGCCCGTCCTGAAAGCCGTATTTTGTTTTTGTTTTTCGAAAAGAAAAATGAAAATGAAAACAATGTATTTGGTTTCATTTTTGAATTTCGAATATGCGTCTGGTAGCATTTACCGAAATTCGTATTTTGAAAATAAAAACGGAAAAAACGCGTCTGGTAAGATAACCGAAAACTTTCGAAAATTGAAATATCAATTTTTACATTTCTTTAATATTATAACAATTATAACAAATTGATTAAATAATTAACTAAAAAAATTGAAATGTAATTTTTAAATTAAATAAAAGTTGCCAGGTGAAGAAGAAGAAGAAGAAGACTCGATCGGTGACGAGAAGGAAACCAGATCGGTGGCGGCGAGTGGCGATCGACGGTGAGAGTCATCGCAGAGCCGGTCGGCGGGGACCGGAGGAGGAAGAGGAAGAGGAAGAAAAAGAAAAGGACGGCATCGATCGGCTGCAGTGAGTGGAGGAGGAGAAAGAAGAAGAAGAAGATGGCTGCGATGGTGCAGCGATCGGTGACAGGCGGAAGGCAGCGGCGAGCGACGACCGGTGGTGAGGAGGAGAAGATGTTGCTCGATGAAGAAGAGACCTGGTAGAAAAAAAAAATTTTCTTTTTATTTTTTTGTTAATTAATTTGGAAAACAAAAACAAATTCAAGAAAAACATTTTTTTTTTTTTCAAATTTTCCACTTTTAACACTAGTTTTTTTTTTTTTTTTTCATTTAGTTTTTGTATTTTGAAAATAAAATGAAAAACGGTTACAGAATGCAAATTTTAAATCATTTTTAAAAATTAAAAACGAAAACAGCCTGTAGAACGGGGCCTAAGTCCCCCATTTTTACCCTCCAAGCTCCATTCTTAAATTAGTTTTAAAAACTTTCTATTTTTTAAAGACATCAGACATGTATGTATATAACTATGTAAGGTCCAACCACCCTTCAAAATCGAAGAGCAAAGAGGGCCACTGTGTCTAAAAAAAATTTAAAAAACTTCAATTAAAATTTTATATTAATATGGAAATCTTTTATTTATTTATTTTAATTTTAACGTTTCCTTGATATAATTAGACTAGACCTGGCTAGGTTCCGGTTCTGACCGTGGAACCAGACTGGAATAGAAAAAATCGAAATCGGAACCGGAAACGGAACCGGAACTGGTTTTCCGGTTCAGGTTCTAATGTTTAACGAACCAGCCAATTCGAACCGTACAGGAACCGACGATTCCGGTTCGATTTAAACCGGCCGGGTTTTTTTTTTTTTTTTTTTTTTGGATCGTTGAGGCCCAACGGCATGCTGACGTTAGCATGCCGTTGGGCCTCAACAGCCACCCTTTTAATTTTTTTTTTTCTATAAATACCACTCCTCCCCTTTCATTTTTTCTCACAATCTCACACTAATTTCTTATTTTCCTCTCATTCTCTATTTCTCTCAAATCTCAATTCTCTCTATTCTCAATTCTCTAAATCTCTAATTCTAAATTTCTAATTTTTATTTCAAGTTTCATTGTCTCAATACTCAACTCTCAAGTCTTCAACACTCTCCAACTCTCCAAGACTCCAAGTTTCCAAGGTTTTTATTATTTATTTAATTTTGCAATTTTTTTTATTTGCAATTAATTTTACTTCCAATAAATTTTATTTGCAATTAATTTTATTTTCAAAATTCCAATTAATTTATTTGCAATTAATTTTATTTACAATATATTTTATTTGTAATTAATTTTATTTGCAATTAATTTTATTTACAATTTATCTTATTTCTAATTTATTTAATTTCCGAATAACCAATTACTATTTAGTATTTATTAAATACTAAGTTTCCAATTTCATTTATTTACAATTTATCTTACTTCTTGTTACTACTTAGTACTTAGTACTTACTAGTTACTACTAATCTACTATTATAATATTATATTACTATAGAATATAGATTTATACTTTATAGTATTATTCTTCTAAGTTCTAAGTTTTCAATTATCTATTTCAGATTTTCAGTATTTCTCTAGTCCCAAATTTATTCCGTCCAATCCAATGGCAAGTGGTGGAAATGGAAGGGGTCACGACCATGACGATCCTAGGCGTTCGATTTCGATGAAAGGTAAGGGTCAAATGGTCGTTAATCTTAGTCATAACGACACCACCTATCTCGATTATCTGCAACGCCAGGCCTATGCTGAAGACCTAAGCCTAAAGATTCCTACTCTCCATTTAATAATTTCAGAACCCGATCATAATGCCACCCCCCCGGCCCTAATTTGACAAGCCATTCAAAAAATATGCCTAACATTGATACACCTCCGGATTATGATTTTGATCCACCGGAACCAGATGAGGACGAACCGGATCCGAAGCAGAGCAAATCTGATCTATTCGTCAAACATATGAATAAAGTTAGGCAAAAAGATGGAAGCTATGTAGCGGCTTGCAATTATTGCAAAAAAGTATATAAATGGTCCAAATCCGGAGGATATGACATTTATCGGAAGCATATTCTAACCAAACATCCAGAAGCAGAGACCAGATCGAGGTCACAAACACAAATTCTCAGGTACGCTACTCTTAACCAACAATTATTTTGTTATACTGATGAACAAAATAGGGAAGAATTAGCTAGAATGGTAGCAGTAGAACACTTATCATTCGGTTTTGGTGAAAGGGTTGGTTTTATTAATTATTGTCGACGAGCATTAAACCCTACTGCATGCCATGTTCCTAGATCCACTCTTGTATATACACGTGAAAAGATTTATGTAAAAGAAAAAAAAAAAACAAGTTAGAAAGATTTTTTGAAAAATATAACGGTCGTGTTTCCATATGTGCCGACATATGGACTGACCATTGGCGATCACATTCATACTTGGGTGTCACTTGCCATTTTATGGATGATGCATGGAATATCCAAAAAAGAATTCTTGCATTTAGAGTTTTTGATGATTCACACACTGTTCAAAATATTGTTAGAATACTTAGAATTATTTTTTCAGAGTATAAAATTGAGAACAAAATTTTTGCAATTGGTTTTGATAATGCTTCTAGCAATACTGCTGCTATTCCATCTTTAATTAATTTATGCAAACCATTTGTTGGTGGTGCATTTTTTCATCAAAGATGTGCATGCCATGATTTAAATTTATGTGTTCAAAAAGGATTAGAAACTCTTGATCATTTTATTCTACCTATTAAACAAGCCCTTCAGTTTTTATGGAAACATTCTTCTATAATGAATGCATGGGTAAAATATTGTAAACAAAATGGTAGACGTGCCGTTAGATTTGAGTGTGATATTCCAACACGTTGGAATTCTATTTATAAATTGCTTACTCAAAGTTACAAGTATAGAGATTTATTAGTTTCTTTTATTCAATTTCATGTTATTGACATTCAACTTTATAAATCTCATTGGGATGCTTGTTACAACGTTTTCGATTTGTTAAAAGTTTTTCATACTGCTACAACAAATTTATTTAGTGTTTATTATCCTACAACTCAATTATTTATTATTGAAAGTCTAAATATTACTGGTGCATTTGCTTCTTGTGAATCCGATATAGAAATAGAGGAAGCCGTTAATGCTATGAAGGAAAAATGGTTACGTTATTATCATGAGTTGCCAGATATTTATTTGATTGCCATGATTTTTGATCCACTCTGTAAATTACAAAAATTTTGTTATTATCTCAATAGTTATTATAGCATCCAAGGTTTAAACATAGAATATAATGTTAATGCATGTTATGATAAAATTAAGAAATTATTGTATTCTTTATATGATAAATATCTTTTAGTTTATGGATCCTCACTCAACTTAGATGTTACACGAACACAAACTGCACAGCCCACATCATCATCCTCCGGATTTTTGAATTTATGATATAGTCTATTATAAAAAAAAAAAAAACCAAAAAACCTATATCTTCTTCTTCATCAAGCATTGACAAGTATTCTGAGCTTGAATCTTATCTAAATGATTCTTATGAGTTTATAGAAGATACGTCAGACAAACAATTTGATATATTACAATATTGGAAAGAGTACGCAAAGTACTATCCAATCATGACTATCATAGCCAAAAATATTTTTTCAACACCAGTTTCTACAGTGGCGGTGGAACAAGAGTTCAGCACCGGGGGGAATATCTTGGATGAAAGGTGTTCATGTTTGACTCCGAAAGCACTCCAGATACAGGTTTGTATGGAAGATTAGACAAAGGCTCAATATAGACAACAAGAAATTGAACATGAGATAACATACGATTTCTTCAAAGATGACGAACATGAAAGTGGAGAGACAAGTACAACGGGCCCGGAATAGAAGATGTGGATCACCTATTCACGTCATCACAAGTCCATATCATCAACAAACCTGGAATAAAAGGTAAGAGAACTACGTGGCATTTGATTCCTCTAAACCCTTCAAGAGGATACGTAGACAACTTAATTGTAGTGAAAATTAAATGCAAGGCTAATAACTTTACATTTTTGTTTGTTTTATTTTAATTTAATTTTGTAATTTATCATTTACTTATTTTATGTTATTTTCGAACTTCGGGTGACCTAATTCCCAAATATCTAATGAAATGTAATATGTAATTTGTAATTTGTAATTTGACATTTATTTTATTTTATTTTAATTTCCTTTTGTAATTTGTATTTTGTCATTTGTTTATTTTGTAATTTGTCATTTATAAATTTTATTTTATTTTATTATTTTAAATTACATTATTACAAGTTTAGTAGTTTACAATTTAGAAGTCTTTTTTTAAAAAAAAATTAAAATTTTTTTTTTAAAAAAAAAAACCGGTTCAGAACCGTCGGTTCCTTAAAAACCGGAACCGGAACCGCCGGTTCTGAACCGGAACCGGAACTGAACCAGAACCTTGCCACTACTGAATTAGACAACACGATTATGAGTTAATGACTTCACCAAATATAAATAAATAAAGGAAAATGTTTGGGTACTGACCGGTCAGTATCCAAGTATACTGACCACCCAATGGGGTGTGTCACGTGCTTAAAACTCTTTCACTTTTTAATTGCTCTCCTTGTTTTGTATTACATGGCAATCACCTAGTGGATTGGTCAGTACCTTGGGTACTGACCAGTCAGCATCCAAATGTTGTCCATAAATAAAAAAAAATCCTGACACTGGCATGCCTCATGATTATTGGCACAAAGTCGATATGGATTCATAACAAAAGCCATAACCATTAAAAACCATGTATTGAATCAACCATTTTTATTATTCAAATATTCATTTAGATAACAAACAACTGGCGCCACCACATGATTCACATGCATCGGATTAATTGTATAATCACATTTTTATTATTAAAAATTTTGTGAAATTTATTCAGAAATCAGAAAAAAAATAAAAAAATAAAAAAATAAAAAAAAATAGGGTCCACTTATATATCACCTACTTCTCAAATCTACAATAGGGAAGCTAAAATAATTGAATAATCACTTTTGAAGTACTTTACCAAACACTTTTTAAAGTCAAAAACATTGAAAAAGCTAAAATGTGCTTACCAAACTCAATCCCAAACTGGCTCATTGGCAGTGGTAGGAAAATGATGTAAAGTTGCTTATTTATACCGTATAAGAGTATTTCCAACCCAAAATACTAAATTGATGTAACTTTACGGTGAATATTCCATTTGCAACTTTACAGCAAATATTTAAAAATATTCTCTTAAATATTCTTTTTTTTATTATTTTTCAATAACTAATATTTCACCTCTTATTAACGTTGTGCGTTGCTTTAATTGTTTTGTTTTCAATTTATTGTTTTTTTTATTAACATTTAGTAATTTTTGTATTATGTACTTAATTTTAGTTTATTAAAAATATTGATATGAATAATAATTAAATTAAAACAAATATAAATTAAACAAAAGCATTAGATAATAAAAAGGAATACATCAGAATAAATTAAATTGAATAGGGATAAAACTGTGATTAAACAAAACATTTAAATAAGAGATACAAATAGAATAAATTTTATTGAATAATAATCATTATGTTAATAAGTAAAAATTTAAGGAATAAAAAAAGATGAAAAAAAAAAAAAAGTGCAAAAAGGAACTACGTTTGATCAACTGCACCAAATGAAGGAGATGCAAAGTGGCGCAGCTTTTAGCGTACTGGTTAGAGAGTAAAATTGCAACAAATTGATGATTTGGTGCATGGGTTGGAAATACTCTAATAGAGCAATCACTAGTAAAAAAAAAAAAAAAAAAAAAAAATTTAAAAGGTTAATTTTTTAGGGACTGAATTCAATTGATGTCTGAATTTGTTTGGATACATTTAAAAATAAAAAAAAAATAAAAATAAAAAGAACTTTTAGACATGTTTTTTCTTATAAATAACACTAAATTTCTACTCTCAAATTTCTTCCCTAACTAAAATTATGGTTGGTTTAATCATCTAAAGGAAGTAAGTACCCCATTTTTACCCTAGTCAAGCTCCATTCTTAAATTAGTTTTAAAAACTTTCTATTTTTTGAAAGACATCAGACATGTATGTATATAACTATGTAAGGTCCAACCACCCTTCAAAATCGCAGAGCAAAGAGGGCCACTGTGTCTAAAAAAAATTTTAAAAACTTCAATTAAAATTTTATATTAATATGGAAATCTTTTATTTATTTATTTTAATTTTAACGTTTCCTTGATATAATTAGACAACACGATTATGAGTTAATGACTTCACCAAATAAAAATAAAAAAAATAAAAATAAATAAAAATTCCTGACACTGGCGTGCCTCATAATTATTGGCAAAAAGTCGATATGGATTCATGACCATTAAAAACCATGTGTTGAATCAACCGTTTTTATTATTCAAATATTCGTTTAGATAACAAACAACTGGCGCCACCACATGATTCACATGCACCGGATTTATTGTTGAATCACATTTTTATTATTAAAAATTTTGTGAAATTTATTCAGAAATCAGAAAATAAATAAATAAATAGGGTCCACTTATGTATCACTAAAAGTATTATATTGTCAATCAAAAGAATATGATAATGAAAATATAACAAAAAAAAAATGGAATGCATTTACCTTGCTTCGTTGCTCCCGATGATTATTGATATCTTTTGTCATTACTTATTATTGTTGTTTTTTTAAGATAAAATAATTGTCATAAATTCTTATGTTGGGCCCATTCTTTGGCCAATGGGGTAGTATACTAGTACGTATCGTTTTTATCTCCTTATGATATAATTGAAATTTTAAGATTATAATGAGATTTATAAGTTATTGATTAAGTTTAATAAAATTTTAACTAATGATATGAATCTAATGATTGATAGTTACGAAACTGATATAAATAAAATCAGTTCCTCTTGAAGAGAGAAAAACCGATATATATATATATATATGTTTGTGTGTGTGTTAAAGATAAATTTCTTTTAAAAAAATTTGGATGCAATAACTATTTTTATTTATATTTTTCCATTGATTTCCTATTTTTCAAATGTTTTATCTTAAAAAAATTAGAAAAAAAATAGTTCTAAAACTTTAAAATTTTGGAAATTTATTTCATTAAATTTCATCTTGGGACGGATGATTTAGACATGGTTTGCACTCGAGAATTATCATATATAGCCATATTTCAAAAAAAAAAAATGCATATAATACAAAACTTAACCTTGGAACTTAACTTTGCAATGCATAGACTCAGGTGTGGGAATTGCAGAAAATAACAAAACTTGGTTTTCAAAAGACACTTATAAGTTATAACAAAAGTGAGGCCCCCTTATTAGAGAAACAGAAACTCACATGTGAACCCAAAAGATGTATAATAGTGGATGTCACAATCCATTAGACAATTTTTTTTATATAATTATAATATATTCAATATATTCACTCATTCTAGTTTGTATATACCAAATATAGAAATTTAAACACCCACCACCACCAAATTAATGAGAATGGGAACATTCCATGTTGTGACAAAATCAAAGTGAAATGAGGAGATTTAATTTGTTTATTGTGGGAATGAGAGATATCAATGAGAATGGGAAGAGCCCATGTTCTGACAAAACCAAAGTTAAAATCCTTGACCTCCAATCCATTTTTGGTTTCTTTTTTCTTTTTCTTTTTCTTTTTCTTTTTCTTTTTAAATTTCAATATGTAACACATTCTTGGGTGCAAGATTACCGAAAAAGTAGTTAAAATTCATTAAATTTCATCATGACGTGTATGATTGGGATATAAGATAGTTTGCCCTTAAAAATTCTCATATACATTTTCAAATTGTTATAAGAAAAGAGTAATTCATATTTATCGTATTTTAATCTGACGATAGTTTAAATAAATGAGGAGTTAGTTAAGGAAAAAAAAAAAAGTGTTGAGGATATATAATGTCTTGCATATAAACTGCCTTCATAGTTACTAGCTAATTGTGCAACTATACCAAGGTAATCCAGACTCATTATATTTCAATCTAATTGTCTAGATAAATGAGCAGTTCTTAAATTAAAAAACAAAAAATGTTGAGAATATATGATGTCTCCCTTATACTTACCCACATAGTTACAAAACTTGTATATTAGCTAAGGATCTAGATTCGCTCCTTTAATTGTCCTCACCCTATTCCCGTCTACGTAATTTATTGTCACGTATCTAATATAACAAGTCAATGGTCTGGATTATTTCTATTGATTTTTATAGACCATTGATTTATGTGAAGACAATGTGATGACAAAAAGATGTGAGGAGATAATTCAAATCCATTAGGTAAACACATTACCGACTATGCTATTATACTCAATTGGGGTAGTCATAGGATATTGATATTTATTAAATTGAAACTACATAGTTCAAAATATTTAAAAATTGTCATAGATGGTTATGATGGGCTGATCCCTATGAGGGCAATGGGGTAGCCATGTTTTAGAAAGATATATATTTAAAGGTTGTCCAGTAGCTTTAAAAACATCTTTTTTCCTTTTTTTTTTTTTTTTCGAAAACAATTTTAAATTCAAATTTGTTGCTATTTTTATTTTGTTTTTGAAAAACAAAAATAAAATGGAAAACAAAACCAATGTTAAATTTAAAATAAATAAATAAATCATAGAATGAAAATATATACTATGTGTCTAAACTAACCTAGAGGGGGGTGAATAGATTTTAATTGATTAATTACCAAATTTTCTACTTAATCAATGTTATAAAATTTACCCAACACAAGGTAAAAACAATCAACGAAATTAAAGAGCAAAAAACAATAAAAATACATTGAATTGTTTTACATGAGAAAACCCCAAAAGGGTAAAAACTCACGGGCTATTCATCTAGCCACACACGGTCCTCAAATCCACTATATGTAATGATGCTTACAACCTAGATTGACCTCTAGTTATATCATTCTTGGTCACTAACCCATCACTACTACTCGCAAGCCTTTTATAATGATTCTAGACGAATTGTTTGTGCACTAATCCACTTTGTCACAAAGTTTAACACTCAACAAAGAGATAAACAACCTATGTAAATATATGACAATATTCTAAATGCAATTAATGCTAGGCTACACTACATGCTTATTTAGAGATTTAATAATGACAAGTAAAAACAATCATAGATATCAATATCTAAATGCAAGACAAGAAGATTTAGCTAAAGGGCAATATTGTCCTAAATACAAGCTATCAACAAACAACACATCTCAACCAACAAACAAAGACTCAAACATGTTAGAAGCAACATTAACCATAGAGTCATGCATTTAATCACAAAGTAAATACTAATCCTAGGCAAATATGTCATAAGAATGGAACAAGAAATTCTAAGGCATGTTCAAATTATCTAGTCAAAGAAAAACAAGAAGACCCATGTTTGGATGATGCTCGAATGACGCTAGATGCTCATGAGAATGTGTTTGGTTGAGTAAAGGTGAGTTTTTGGAATCTCTCTCTCTTGAAGAATAGTTTCTCTCACTTAGGTTAAATTTTTAGCTCTCAAAAAACGAAGTTGGAAAAAGAGAAAACATATATAGGAGGGCAAAATGAAACTACATCGTTTTGGCAAAGTGCCTAGAATTCGGGGCATATGCGCTGGAGGAGTAGCGCATAAACAGTGCTGATCTTTTGGTTGACTTGCGCTGGTGGTGCGTTGGACGAATAGTGCATAAAATATATTTATTACTTTAGTAAAAAACCAAAATATCCATAAGTTTTTTTTTTCTTTCTATTAATCAAAGATTGATCGAGAAAGCATGAAGATAAGAATTTTATTTTATTTTTTGAAAAATGGAAAGAGAGAGAGAGAGTAATTAAGAGAAAGTTTAATACGTAATATTTAATCTAATGATTTAAGAGAGAGAATTTTTTTTTTCATAATTTAATTAATTTGAAGTGTCTTTAGAATATATTTTTTTATCTTGTTTAGTAATTTTAATTTAGGTTAAAATTGTCATTAATAAAAAAAAATGGAGTGTAACTAGATAATTTGTGGAATGTGAGGAGAAGCTTTCTAATAAAAAAAAAAAAAAAATATATATATATATATATATAGGGTTAATTGCAATATCATACCCTCAATTTTTTTCAAAAAAGCTTAATATTCAACTAATGACTTTAATTGCTATAGCCCCCATTGCCGTTAGTCAAAATCCGTTAAAAATAACAATTAACTGGATTGATATGGGTAAAATCATCATTTAATACTTCAATTATTTGTTAGCAAATATAAAAATAAATTATTCATTTATTTGTTAATTGAAAACTATATGTAAAATATATAAAAATAAAAAATAAAATTTGGGGAGATCTGAACCAGATGGAGAAGATCTGGACCATATCTCCATTAAAGGAGAGATTTGCTCTCCTCGAAAAATGAAGAACCAGACCTCTTCTTCTAAAATGGAAACTGAATCTCCATTAAAGAAGAATAATGAAGATTCGGTTTTCTCCATTAAAGACCCAAACATGCTCCTCTGCGATGTGCGACCCGCTCCTTGTAGAAGAGCAGATCCTTTGCCGTTGGAGTGATTTGATAGTGAACTTTATTTTTTTATTTTGTTAAAAATAAATAAATAAATAAATTTTGTGGATTGATGATTAAAGTTTATAAAGATTATGGATTTGTTTTGATAAAGATGAAGTTTTGAAAATATATTTGGATGATGTTGGATTTTGGGTAGTGAAGTTTAGAAGATATTTTTGGATGATGGAGATGGTCTTTGAAATCTGAAAATTGGTTGTTTTGGATGTGAGAAATTTTTGGGTGATTTTTGAATAATGTAGATGAAGTTGGGTGACTTTTGGATGATGGAGATGGTTTTTGAAATCTGAAAAATTGTTGCTTGGGAAAAGAGAAAATGAGAGGAAATTTTAGCCGATGAAATTGGGTGATTTTTGAACGATGGAGATGAAGTTGAGTGATTTTTGAATGATGGAGATGGGTTTTGAAATCTGGAAAATTTGTTTGGGATGTGAGAAAATGAAAAGAAGGAAAGCATTTGGAAGGAAAAAAAAAAGGTTCCGTAGAAATAATATACAGATTGTTGTTCCTGAATCTTGTATTTGTTTTTATTTTTATTTTTTTTTTAAGATTATATTTTTCAATTTCTTTTATTTTCTTAAGAATATATTATAAGTTTATTTTTATTATTATTATTTATTATTTTAAGAGCATATGCCATTTAAGTTTTATTATAAGTTTATTATTATTTTAAGAGCATATACCATTTAAGGTTTTTATTATTATTATTATTATTCAAACAAATTATTGGGGCATTTTCGTCATTTTGATGAAGTTGGTTGGATGATTTTTGATGATTGCGAGATTTTTGTGGTTTTTTCATTGTTTTTGTTATGTAAGTAATTTTTTTGAATAAAGTTAGGTGAGAAGTTAGATGAAGATGAAGATGAAGATAATTTGAATTTGAATTTTTTTTTTTTTCTTTCTTTCCAAATTTTCCGGTGTTTTGTTTAAATATTTTATTTTTATATATTAATGGTTTTTTAAAATTTTAAAAAATAAAATAAGGGAATTTTAGACCTTTTACACCTTTGATCATTGACTTTTTAAAGTTAACGGATTTTAACTAACGATAGGAGATGTTTGTGCAATATTTATCAAACGTCGGGTAGGTTTTCGGTTGATATACCCAGAAGGGATTTTAGTAAAAATGTCCTATTTGAGGGCCTAAATTACAAATATACATAATGTAGTAATAGACTTCCAAACATACCCCAAAATTTCAAAAATACCCCCACTTAAATAATATCCATCACATTTATTATCATTATTACTTTTTACCGACAAATGATACAAAAATAAAATAAAATAAGTAAATTATACTTTGTTTGAATAAGTTAAATGAGATGGAACTCTTCTAATTTTTTTTTTTTTTTTTCCTTTTGGATGCTTTTGGAAAAAGAAAAAAGAAAAAAACATTTTTTCTTTCATCATAGATGAAAGAGACAAATTGGTTTCCAAGCTCCTTATCGAGTAAGTTTTCTTTCATCACAATCCATATAATTATAGAAATATTATGAGTAGTTTTTTTTTTTGGGGTTAATTTGTAAACGTTTTTCGGGTCAAGGATGACCCGATGTCAGGTCACAATTGACACGAAGAACAATTTTTGAGCTTTGGGTAGGGACAACCCAAAACCCTGAAATTGTTCTTCAGGGTCATGGGTGACCTAATATCGGGTCACCATTGACCCGAATAACAAGAATAATTTTATTTTAAAATTTTTTTTATATATATTTATATATTAATTTACGCTCCTTATGTTTGATGTAGTAAAGTTTTTTTTATTCTCAGGGATGGGTGTTAGGGATGGTTAAGGCAACTGATAACTGATTGAGGAATTATGGGCAATATATTATTAAGGGTAGTATAGTCTTTTTGGGGCAATTTTGTAAAAAAAAAATAATAATTTTGAGCATAGGTTTGCAATTTAATCCCTCAAATAGGCTAAAATTCCTATTGAAAACTGATATATCAGTTTAATTTTTCTAAATGTCGTGTGCAATTACCAGATAAATAAATATTTAGATTATCGTTTAGCTACTAGAAGTACGTAACGACTAACGAGTAACGACTCTGCAGTCTGCATAAACCGTTTAATGATTTTTTTAGCAAATTGGAGAAAAAAACGAAAACATGTTACAAGTACGTATTTTAAAAATTTCAAGTCTGAAAAGGAGGGAAACAAAACAATAAAGAGAAAACTGAAAAGTTAGCGTGAGGCGGTCCCATCAATAAACTCCATTAGAAAAACGACACATAAACAAAAGATGATAGGAAAGGACAGATGTCGTCTTTTTAATGCAGTTCCATGATAAAACCATCACAGCCAAGTAGTTTTCAATAAAAATTTCTGATAATCCGTTGAGCTTGTCTTTAACGCCATCTGCCACGTCATCACCACGCTATAACCCTCGCTGGATATCCGGATCTCATCTCCATTAACCCCATCTTCCAACACCAACGCCGTCCAAATTGACTCCTCTACATTTCTGGTTTTACTGGGTGTACTAGAGACATCAATCAATCAATATATATATACAACATTCTCTATTAAGATTTCAGTCTTGAGTCTTGACTCTTGAGGCTTTCTTTCACTTTCAACTAAAATGGGTTCTCTGTTATCATCTTCTTCTCTAACCCTAACCCAGTTCCTAGTCGCTTTTATAGCTTTTCTCTTGCTCATCGAACAGCTCATTTACTGGAAAAAGAAACGCCAAGCTCCAGGTCCACTCTTTGTGTTACCTTTTCTAGGCAACGCAATTTCACTAGTCCGACAACCGACCAAGTTCTGGGAAATCCAAGCAGATTTCTCTTCTCGTTTTGGTTTCTCCACAAACTATCTCATCGGTAGATTCATGGTCTTCATTCGAAGCTCAGAACTCTCACATCTAATCTTCCACAATGTCAGACCTGATGCTTTCATGCTTATCGGACACCCTTTTGGTAAAAAACTCTTTGGAGAACACAATCTGATCTACATGTTCGGACAAGACCACAAGGATCTTCGTGGTTTGATTGCTCCAAATTTCACACCGAAAGCACTCTCTACTTACATATCTCTCCAACAGACCATCATTTTGAAGCATTTGAAGAAGTGGGTAGATATCGCCGACTCCAAACCCATCTCTCTCCGTCTTCTTGTCCGAGAAATGAATCTTGAAACTTCTCAGACAGTCTTTGTCGGTCCTTATTTGGATGAAAAAGCCAGAATCGAGTTCAACAGAGATTACAATCTCTTCAATGTTGGTTTGATGACTCTCCCAATCGATCTTCCGGGATTCGCTTTTCGAACAGCTAGAGTCGCCGTTGAACGATTAGTCAACACACTTAGTCTCTGTACTAAACAGAGTAAAGCTACAATGGTGGACGATCAAGAACCTTCGTGTTTGATTGACTTTTGGATGCAAGAGATCGTTAAATACACTGCCGACGGCAAGGAGGCGGAGCTGCCTCAGACCTCCAACAGCCAAATCGGCGGCCACCTCTTCGATTTCCTTTTCGCGGCTCAAGACGCGTCGACTTCGTCACTGTTGTGGGCAATTACGCTTCTTGAATCACACCCAGATGTTCTAAGCAGAGTTCGAAGCGAAGTACTAAAGTTCTGGTCGCCGGAATCTGATGAGATGATAACAGCCGACCAGATTCGGGAAATGAAGTACACGCAAGCGGTGGCGCGTGAGGTTATACGGTACCGTGCACCGGCAACTTTAGTACCTCACATTGCGATGGAAGACTTCCCTTTGACTGATTGGTACACGATTCCCAAGGGCACTATCGTATTTCCATCGGTTTTCGAGTCTTCATTTCAAGGGTTCACTGATGGATACCGGTTCGACCCGGACCGGTTCAGTGAGGATAGACAGGAGGACCAGGTGTACAAGAAAAACTTCTTGGCGTTTGGAGCTGGGCCCCACCAGTGTGTGGGCCAGAGGTATGCTTTGAATCATTTAGTGCTTTTCATAGCAATGTTTTCAACGTTGATTGATTTCAAGAGGCTCAGAACCGACGGCTGTGATGATATCGTTTATTATCCAACGATTTGTCCTAAGGACGGGTGTTTGGTCTACCTCTCTAAGCGTTGCACACGGTATCCCAACTTTCCATCGGAATGACGGAAATGCCCTCGAATTTTTATATTTTTTTCCTTGCTTTGAACGGTCGTTTACTGTACTGTTGTTGTTAGCGCCGATTCCGAGGGTGGATCGGTCAAAGAATTGGGTTTTTACGTTCATTTTATTTTTATTTTATTTTTATTTTATTTTTACATTTTTTGTGCGGATTTCATACATTTGATGGACGGCTACGATAATTTATTATATATATAAAAAAAAAATTGGGTGTGTGTGGGCCTTAATGATTGGTGGATAATTGGGCATGAATAAATGAATTTATGTAAGATAGTCCCTTTCTTTGCCCACGTTATTGCTCTTTGTAATATTACATCTTACTTTTCTGTTTTTTCCTTTTAGACTCTTCTACACTCTAAAGTCAAGATAGATAAAAAATAAAAAATAAAAATAAAAGGTAAAAAAAAAAAGATAAAATGTTCACGTTCATTTGAACAAAAAAAAAAAAAAAGTTCATTTTCATTGTTTTAATCGATACATTATTTAGAAAATAAATATAATATTATTATTATTATTATTATTATTAATATATATATATATATAGATATATAAGTTATCAAGTGATTTAAGTCATATACCGTATATATAGCAATATGATCTTACGGTTTCGCAATATAAAAAAATTTATACTATTTCTCGGTAACGAGAATTAGTAAAACCACGTGATAAGACAGTCAAGTCCGACGATAATTAATTTATATATATATATAATAGTTATCAGATCAGGTATACCCGACGATATTATCGTACGGTTTTACTCATTCTCGTCCGAAAAATAATATAAAAAACTTTTTACTATTTTTCGGTAACGAGAATTAGTGAAACCGCACGATAAGACAATCGGGTATACCTGACCTGAGAGCAACTACAATCAATACATCAAATTATTGTAAAAATCAAGTCCAACGAAGACACTAAATCCCAACTCCCCAAAATGAAAATTTTCAATTGGGTAAAATTTGCCTCTTCATTATGAATGGATCAATACATATATCATATACATTATCTTGTTTTATATATATATATATATATATATACATATTATCCTACTTGGCTAATGATAAATTGAAAGAAAATTCTATGACGATTCTGAAACAATAATCAATGGTTAATTTGATCTTTCTTACTAGATTAGCGATTAAAGAAACCCAAAGAAATCCATCATTTTAATGTGTAGAGAAAGAAAAAGAGAAAATGAGTATTTAATATCTTAAGATATAATGTATATATAAACGCTACAAGTTTGTGAAACAAAAATGAGTAAGAACAATGAAAAAAAAAAAAATGACAGAAGTAAATTTTTTATTTAAATAAAATATATCATTGTACGTAAATTTTCTTATGATGATGTTCTGATAGAATTATATAAAGATATTGAATGTGAGCCACTCGTTTTATATACTTTGACTTAGTATGTATACACTTATCAAATCACTTTTATAAATGGGTGACTCACATTTAATATCCTGATAAAGTTATATAAATATGTCTTGATAGCAATAGGACCGTATTATCGTAAAACAGTTATTAATGTGACAACTTTTAAAGATTTAAATTTATTTATATTATCAAAAATACTTTTAACATGATTATTGATTTATTAATTTTTCTTATTTCTCACAAGTATATGCGATGTGTCCAGACTCCAGACTGCGGTGACAGTGGTCTCAACTTGTTATTGTCTTTGAGTTGGCAAGTTGACATTCACTTTTGATTGGCTGTCTGATGTCTTGTCCTGTTCCTCGTGGCAAGGTAATAATAACCCCACGTGGATATCAGACCCATCTCAAATCTGAAAAAAAATAATAAAAACGGATACTATAAATAAAGATGTCAATGGTACAGGGTCGGGTACGGGTTTTTCAATATCATATTCAATACCAATTAGTATAAGAAATACCATCCTTAATGAATATCCAGCTTAAAATAAATGGTGCCGGTACATGGATTCCCTATTAGAGGATGGTTTTTTACCTTTTACCATCCTTATCCCATTAATGTATTTTTTTAATGACTTTTTGATAAATATTGTATAAATATTATTGAATAATATGGAAATAATATTGCGAGGATATATTATATATTTATATATGATGATTTAAAATGGAGTAGTGTTTAAATTAAGGGAAAAAATGGGAAAAAATAAAAGGGAAAATTATGTTAGTCAGATGGGAAAAAAATGACGAAAAATTATGTTTTTGTGAAGACAATAGTCACGGTATTAATTTCTTTTATTTTTTTATTTTAGAATTAATTCCAATACTAATTACGTGCTTCAATATATATATATATATATATAACACCAGGTATGGGGACGACGTGGGACATGGACTTGAAATCCTATAACCTTACCGATATTAAATCAGGTATTAAAAAAAATATCGGTTTTATACCATAACTTAAATGGTACGGTTAAATTGTCCCTAACGAGACGGGTCCCCAGGCCAATGGCTAATTTTGACATCCCTAACTATAAAGGTGTTCGAAAAGGTTACATTTTTATAATACATATGGGTATTACATTCTTTATGAAAATACATCAAAATATACTTTAAAAAAAAAAAAAATGAAATGTTATTTTTGAACAAAAGAGTAATCTCAAATATAATAAAATTCGTGAAAGTACTATTTTATCTTCCATTTAAAATTATTATGTCGTTTGAAAATTTTACATTTTTACGTTTGATTCTAAAACAACCCCCGATCGTAAATATAAAATGACATTTTTATCCTTCTTAATTATTCATGTTGTATAAATTTTATGTATTTTTTGAATTCTTGAAGGGTTTTTCTATCTTCTCACAGATAAAAAAAATTAATAAAATAATTTTAAATTTGTAAATTACCTTTTCACTCTTCTACTAAATAAAGGATTCATAAATAGTTAGAAAATACTAAAAAGAACATGGGTATATAAATCTGTTGACAAAGAAAAAAAAAATCACAACAAAATACTAAGGGTTTCAAAATTTTGTTCACCTGTCTTTTTTAATAATATTATACTGTATAGATATTACATTACTCATTGAAAATATATCATATTTGAATAAAAAAGTAATGTCAAATATAACTTTACCCTGATTTAAAATTATTAAATCTAAAATACTCTTTGACTGGATAATTATTTGTGCATTTATATTTTAACTTGAAAGAAAGCTGATCTGTCCGCATAAATAATTTATTATTACAAATTTATCTTTATCATAAAAACCAAAAAAAAAAAAATATTTGGAAAAAAACAATTTTAAAAACCCATAAAAACACTTTAAAATATACACACATATATATATATAATGATTATTTTTGTTATAGTGTTATTTTTATATTTTTAAATATATTTTCAATTTAAAAATATTTTTTAATAATTTATTAAAAATGAAAAAAAAAAAAAAAATAGAAGAAAAAAGTGGAGGCTATTTCTATTGCCGGTATGGGTGGCTGCGAGTCAGATACGTTCGATTTTCGATCGAAACCGTCCATAGCACGCGTATACTTGGTTTTCATTTTTTGAATTGAATTGACTCATAAAAATAGGTTGACTCAATTTGACTCGAATATGTTTTTTTCGATTAAGTTTGGTTTAATACGATTTTTGGCATGATGGGTCTAATGAACATTTTACTTAAAACATTCATCCATTCATTAACATGAAATTACTAATAACGGGGTATGAAAATCACTTAGAAAATATCTACGGTCTATGTCCGTAGTTATAGTTTTTAAAATGTCAATAAGGTAAGAATTGATTTAAGAGGATCTTGCATGTAGAGAATGTTCACGAATCATGAGGCGTGGGGGGAGGCTCCCCCAACCCTTCCCTTGTGCCCCCAAAACATCATTTGGGGGAAACGGGGATAGTGATGTTTTCGGGAGGTTCTCATCTTTAATTTTACTCCATTTTTCTCAATCTCCTTTTTGACCCCATTTAACTGAAATTTCAAAAATATAATAATAATAATGTAATTAAATATTAATCCAATTGCTTATGATGAAACTATTAGGGTTTAGGGTTTAGGGTTTAGGGTTAGAAATTAGAAAGGAAAAAAAAAAGGTTAACTGAACAATTTTTTATTTTTTTATATTTTTTTTAATGTAATTTGTTTGGGGTATTGTTAATCTGAACCTGTGCTTTGTTTACAACTAAAAATTAACTAAAAAAGGAAAACATTTATTACAAACATATATTTATTGCATTGACTAAGACAATAAATATAATTAATGTTTTCCTTTTTAGATATTTTCTTTTCAGTTTGGTAATGTTTTTTTAAAAGTAGTTTTCTAAAACGGAAAACGATATAAAAGCGTTTGATTGTTGTTTTTAAAATGGGTGGAGTAGTTGTTTTGAGGGATTTGAAATGATGTTTTTGAAAATGATAAAAAAAGAATACAAACTTGTTTTTTAACTTTTTTAGTTGTATATTTGAAAAGGTTGTTTTTTTTTTTTTTTTTTTTTTTTCAAAAACAGTAAAATTAAGTAAAGTAATTAAAATATTAAAATTATAAATTAATTAAATATAATTTAATTAATAATTATAGAATATTTATAAAATAAAATAAAAATAAATTTTTTGAGAAATGGATCCCATACGGGCCATATCCATCCTATTTATATATGGCTCCTCACATGGTCCCCTGACCCCTGTTATTATATTGCTTCTCACATGGTGCCCATGTGATTGATAATAAAGAATTTTAACTTCAAATCTCATAGAATCAACACAAAATTTTCTACAGGCAACACAGTAGAGCGAGAGTGATTCAGATTCTTGTTATGAGTTAGGACAAGAATCAATTTATGTACTGGCTCAGATCTGTTACATTTTGTCAATTTTTTTATCTAAAATTTTAATTTTATTAATATCTTAGTATGTCTTAATAGTTAAGATATTCTAATACGTCTTAGTAATCGATAAGGATCGAATCGAATCCCATTTTATTCGTGAACTCAAAACTCAAAAGTATGAGGTGCTATTTTGAACCATTTTTAAAAATGGTTTTCTGTTTTTAAAAATAAAAAACATATCTAATGTTGTTTGTTTATTTGTTTTATAAAACTGTTTTTAAAAACAAAAACAACTTTTTGAAATGTATAATTAAAAAATTTAAAACAAGTTTTTATTGTTCTTTATCATTTTCAAAAAAATTTCAAAGCAAACTTTTTTCTCCAAACAACTATTTTACCCATTTTAAAAACAACAACCAAATATTTTTATATCGTTTTCCATTTTAGAAAACTACTTTTAAAAAACACTACCAAACATATGCTAGTGTTAACATATGCCCTTAGGACCAAGGAACTTAAAATCGATATATCCACCGATATATCCATATTTTTGAGGGACCGATATCGAAACAGGGGCAATATCCCATATCTAGCAAATATCCGTTCGATATCGAAATATCCTTAAAAATCTCCCGATATTCTCGAAATATTGTGAATTTCATCCCAAAATCTAGAGATATTTTGCAAATTATTATTTTAAAAAAAATTAATCAAACGCACTTAAATTATTGTTCAAATAATCTATATTGAAAATTATTTTAAAAGAAGTATTAACAAATTTATAAAATTTTCAAACACAATAGTTAATAGTAGAATTATTGCATGGCATTGTGACACAAAAGTCAAGACAAGTACCAAATACCAAATACCAACAAAATACAATTAAAACAGCAAAGAGGGAATATTAAATGGATTCTAAATATTATACAAAACCGGTGGGATAAAATGTTTAATCACCCATTACATGCTGCAGGTAAATTTTATTTTGAATTGTTTGTTATTCATAATTAATATTTAGTAGTATTTAATTATTTATACTAAAATTAATATATTTTTTTATTATTCTAGCTTACTATTTAAGCCCAAAGTACCAATATAGAGACAATATTGAGGATAGTTCAGATCTTTTGAAAGCTATACATATTGTCTATTCGCAATTAGACCCTGAAGCTGTATGAATTGCTAATTTTGGAAATGAGGTAAAAAGTTACAATTTACAATCAATTTTATAATTCTAATATTATAACTTATTTGCATGGGAGTATTGTATCATATACTCATATTTATATATATTATTTACATATTGATCTCATGAGTCATTAATGTAGCTCATATACTTTAAAGATGAAAAGAAAAGTTTCAGTGAACGAGCAGCCATAGCAGCTAAAAGCAAAATACAACCAAGTATATAAGTTTTATTACAAAAATCTATGTAATAATAATATCATTGAAATGGTATTCATACTTGTAATACTTAATAATTTTTATTGCAGCTAATTGGTGGGTAATGTATGGAGATTGTGCTCCATCATTGTGTGCAATAGCAGTTCGCATACTATCACAAACAGCATCATCTTCTGCATTCGAAAGAAATTGGTCCACATTTGCTTTAATCCACACAAAACAAAGAAATTTTCTTGCCTATTATAAGCTTGAACAACGTGTTTATTGTTATTATAATATGAAGTTGAAACTTAGGGATATGGCAGCTGAAAAGGATAAAGTAGATGAAACTGATTTTATGGATCTACTTCAGGTAGCTGCTGAAGTAGGGGACGATAATGAGAATCCTTTTTTTGACTGGATTAGACCTGCCTATTTGGATGATGATGAGGGAAATCTTGATCTACAAATTGCTTCTCATGCTCGAGACATGAGAATAAATGTTGAACAAGTGATTAAAGAAGAAGTTGGTACAGATTGTGGAGTTACTGTTAGCAGCTCTTCCGATGACTAACATACCTCTGATGGAAATAGTGGAGGAAAAGATGATGGAGATGATGGAGATGATGGAGGAGGTTGGGATTCTGGTGCAAGAGGTTGGGATTTTGGTGCAACAAGTTGAGATGTTCGTGTCGGAGGTTGGGATGCTGGTGCAATAGGTTGGAATGATAGTGCGACAGGTTGGGATGCTTCTGCAGGTAATTTTGATCAAAATCGTGGTAGACAACATGGAGGAACAAGTCAAATTGATGAAAATTCTTTGAATATATATCTCTCTTCTCAATGACTATAGACATAGAAAATAGTTATTTGAGTGATTCGCAGACAAGGTCAGGTTGTCATGTACCATTTGGTAGTTCTGGTGGCTGTAGTATATTTGATTATCCTTATCCACAAATGTCATATGCAATACATATGCATGCAGATCAACAATATTCACTAAGTTGGGTAAATCCAAACTACCCAATTCATGGATCAATTGGAAGAGATCAAGAAACATACGTGTGGCATATTAATAACTACCTTGAAAACTATGCTAGCATGTTTTCCTGAGAAAATTATTGTTCGAATCAAGATAGAAATGTATCTTATGTATTTGAACATGCAAGGAATTCATTTTGGTTTTAAATTTCAAACATGCAATGTATTATTATGTATGAATTATGATTTTATGATAGAATCTTGGAAGTATGGAACTATATATATTTTTTAATGATAAATTTGTTTATTAAATATTTAATATCTTTATATTGTATATAATATTGTAAAAGTGAAACAAAATATTATTATATTAAATACTCAATTTTAAAAATTATATACATACTCTATTTATGTTATAATTTATAATAAACTCATAACTATTCTAATTTATTGTTGATGTATAATTACTTATTTAAGCTTGTCCTAAGGTTTCATAAAAAAAATTCTAACTTTAGATGTAAATATCCATCATTTTTAAAATTTTTTACCGAATATCCACCGATATCGATAATATCCTTGATATATCCATAAATTTAGAAGCCCGATATCGATACCGATACCGATACCGATATTTTATTCCTTGCTTAGGACACATGTTAACAACTAAAAAAAATATCTATAAAGGAAAATATTAATTATATTTATTGTCTTAATCAAAGCAATAAATATATGTTTGTAATAAATATTTTCCCTTATTAGTAAATCTTTAGTTGTTAACCTGTGCCTTAATGGCACAGGTTAACACTACCCACAAACAAATTACATTTTTAAAAACCACCTTAGGTGTTATAGCTTTGCATGACTAGTTAAGCATGATTAGCTAAGATAGATTTCAATAGACATAGTGCATGAACCTTCAAGATTAGGGAGGGAGAGAGAGCAAAACAAAAGGAGAAAAAAGAAGATAGATACCCCTAGCAACACCAAGATTTCATGCTCTAATTGCTTGATGAGCTTTCACAGTTTATTTTGTATTTGTACTAATTATATTAACGATTAAGTTATAAGTAATTTAAGTATTTTCCTTTTTACTAATTAATTTAATTAGCAAGACCTCTTCTCATTGTATAAGAGGTCTTCAATTTAAATCCAGCATAGAGAGGGACTTTGATGAGTTAATTGTTATAGGATTTAGCTAATATATTGGAATAGTATAGTTACATGAACAGTATATAAGGGTGATATATTTGTTTTATTTTTTAAAATTTTAAAATTTTATGGATCCTTGGATTAAAATCCAATGACTAGTGACCAACTAGTAACAAATACATGACCCCTTATTTTCATTAAAAAAAATTAAGTAATTATATTATTATTTGGATTTTTTTTTAAATAGTTGATTGTAAATTGTAATATGTGATTATTATCTTAGTATATAATTACCTTAATGAGATTTACCCTTTAGCCAAAATCGAAAATTAGCAATATAGTTTCAAAATTTTATCAAAAACCATGACCCTTAGCTAAATATCTCATTATTTGTTAAAAACCTATTATTAAAGGTTTTTACCTAAAATTCAAACTGTGAGATTAATTTTCAGTTTTTATCAAAGTCAAATAAATTGTCATCCAAAAATCTTAGGGTTTGTTTGTTAACATTTTATAAATGTGTTTTCTGTTTTAGTCAGTCATATTAAAAAAATAGTAATACTACTTTGTCCATATTTGGTATCTAAATCTGGTGCCCAAATGATGTGACAACACTCTAATCCATTTATTTAAATTGTATTAAATTTACGTGATTTAAATGAATGGATTAGAGTGTTGCCACATCACTTGGGCATTAGATTTGGACACCAAATTTGAACACCAAATTTGAACAAAGTAGTATTTCTCTAAAAAAAAAAAACAAGAAGAACAATGAAAACGTGTTTGTTAGTCATGCTTTTAAAGAAAATTAGAAAAACAGAATATGTGTTTTCCACTTTTATTGAAGAAAATTTGAAAATTTTCATTGTTTTTTACTTTTTTATTTTTAAAAACACTAGTGCTAGTTGGTCCAAAAACCAACCTAAACCAACCTATAAGGGTATTATTATAATATAATTTTTTTAAAATAAAAATCGGGTGCACAATCAATTTGTTTGATGGCAATCTTTTGAAATTATTTTAAAATGTTATCATTAAGTTAATAATTTCACAATTATATATGATATGATTAGATTTGTTTTTATTAAAATTTCAATAAAATATTAGCTTAATATTTGTCAAATAAAATGGTATAATAATGTAATTATGCATATACGCCAATCAAAACTGAAAAGTACATGCGAGATCTGTTTTAAATTATCATTAAAAAGATTAAATAACACTAACTGCAGAGAGGCACAACTTAAACATAATTGGAGATCTCAATTGTGTAGTTAAACCTAAAGCAATATTTGTGAGTTTTTTTTATTTTTTTGGTTGACTTAAAATGGAAAATAATATATGTTTATGAAAGGGACATTACCTATGAATAATGCCATCTATTTGTCCATCCCATTCAATATATTATTATGTTAGTCCGTCTCGCAATTAAATTAAGAAAGACAAATGCAGTAGTGAAGGAAACTGAAAGTGACATACAATGTAAAGAATTTTGGTGATTAATTCACAAATTTTATTATTTTTGTCTCATTAACAATCACAAATGTGAATATCTATTAATCCGGGACTAGGTATTTTTTTGAAAGCTTTCGCTATTGGTAAGATTCAAGCCGTTGATTTAAGAGTCATTTGCCCAAACTCTAAGCTCGTCCATCTACCAACTGAGCTACGTCCCTGTTGGTTTTTAAAGGCTTTCGCCATTGGTAGGATTCACGCCGTTCATTAACGATCACAAATGTATAGCAACAACTACAATTTTCTACACTTGCCTTTTAATATAGTTAATTATCTGTTATATATTAAGTGAGAAAGGGTCTAACACTAATCTGGGTTGAATTCATGTTCTTGTTAACAAGTTATAAACTTGAGTTTTTTTTAAAATTTTTTTTTTACCACTTTTCATCGTTGCGACTTGAAAATAAAATAAAACCGAAAAAAAATGAAAGATAAAACATCTTAAAATAAATCTAATTAAGTCTGGAAGTTTTAGTTATAAGATCACTTTTTCTCTTTTGTTTCTTTTTCTCCTTTATTTTTGTTATTGATTTCTCTCTCTAAATTTTCTCCACAATTTTTTTTTTTTTAATATGTATTTTGTGTGTTAAAACAAACAAAAACACATAAAATCAGCTAAAAGTAGTGGTTAATATATGAATTTTACACAAGTGAATCACGGTCCGAAACTAATAACTAATAAGTACGAAATATGAATAAGATTCAAATTATCTGTCAACGAATATTGTCCCAATTTGTGTATAACCAATCAAATTGGATAATATGTACAAGTTTTTTTTTTATAAATAATTAAATGTAAATGATAGTAGTTGATATGGTCGTCCAATTGGATTGGTTAGACACAAATTTAAACACCATTTTTTGACAGGTGATTTGAATCCATATGTTATAATAGAGATGGAGAGACCAGAGGGCAGCCAATTTAGTTTGGTCCAACTCCAAGTGAATGTAAAAAGAATGTTAAATAAGGTCAAAAAGCCATCTCATATTAGTCATGAACTGAAAAATGGAGTTGATGCATGTTTGCCACTTTTCTAAACCCACTTTGTGTTTACACTGCCAACTTTAAGTATCCCCATTAATCAATTATATCTTTTTATTTTATTTTATAAATATTATGATCTCTTACCGCAAATCCTGATATGATTCAATGGGAATAGCATTCATTCAGATTAATTGACATCGTTTTACTTTTGGGTTGTATCTATGAAGTTACGGGAGTCGTATCCACTTTTTAGCAAAAACTTTGGATGAATCACCCTGATGCTGCCATGTCAGTAACTTTGCTGATGTGGCAGTATCAGAGTGGACACCTCAGACCTGCTCTCTCTTCCTAAATCTTAAAGTATATGAAAAAAAAAAAAAAAAAAAAAAATTTCTTTGTGAGATGACGGGTATTTCTGAGAAAAGAAAATAAAGAATGTTTTGAATTTAGTTTGTCTTTTGGCAAAAGTACGCGGAAATATTGACAAAGATTTTGCCGCAATTTATTTAATTGTAGAAGTACATTTATGTTGGGGACAGCGAAATGAAGGAAGGAAGGAAATGTCATTTTCATGTCTGTTTTGTTTTGTCTGATTTCTTTAATGAAGTATCAGCATTTTGCGTTCAGTCAATACAAAGAAAAAATGTCGGTTTGATATTTCGATCCACAACACAATAAAAAACTATACAATATTATAATTCGGGTTTACCTACTCTACAGGATTTTATAGTTACTGGATTAATTTCTTTTCTTTAAATTTCAATTAAGGATTTAAAGTGTACAAATTAAAAAAAAAAAAAAAAAATCTACTTTCTTTTATATAACCTTCCATTAACAATAAAATTCAGGGTATTATAACTAAAGTATGATGTTGCGAATTATGGTAACTAGTATCAAACTTTAAACATTTTCAAAAAAATAAAATAAATAAGTCATCAAACTTTATATATATATATTTTCTAAAAGATTGATTCTCGGTATTTACATTCAACAATGGATTAATTGCTTTTTTTTTGGGTCGTGCTCACATCATATGATGCAATTCACATTATTTAAGATGTGTGGGCCGCATGTGACTATTAAAATAAGATAAATTATAGTGTGTCATATAAGCGTTTTTCATTTAGTGTTTTAAAAAATAAAAAAATAAAAAAATAATAATAATAATAAAAAAAACATAATAAATGAAAATGAAAATAGTGTTTTTGGTTTCAGCTTCAAAATCTGAAAACGCGTCTGATAGCATATACTGTACTAAAATATGTATATTGAAAATGAAAACGAGAAAAACACGTTTGGTAGGTTAAATGGAAAATATCAAAAATAGTAATTTATATATTATTTTTTATATTGTAATTTTTTAATTTGAATAAAAAATTGGTCAATAAATCATCACAAATAATCATCAACTAACTTATAATTTAAAAGTAAATATTGAATTTATATATATATATATAGGGTTAATAGCACCAATATCCCCTGAACTTATAGCGTGGTAGCAAAATATCCCATACATTTTTTTTCTCAGCATTAAACCCCTTGAACTTTCATTTATTGGTAGAAGCTGACGGAACTACGGAAGTGAGACAAACGTTTAGGAAACATTACACTTACCTACCTTGATTATATACATATTTGCATAAAAACTGGAAAATTATAATAATAACATCCATACACCCTTTGTTGACTAATGTCCAAAAAAAAAAAAAATTAATAAATTTTAAAAATTATTATATAAAAAACTAATTATTAAAAAGTATTTGACTGTTAAAGTCGATTAACTAAAATTGAGTTAAAAGATGTAAATAAGTGGTTTTAAAAAGTTAGGGACTATCACTTTAATAAAAAGTCATAAAATGATTGGAATTAAACGTAAATTTAGGAACTTATTTGGTAATTACCTTTTAATAGACTACAATTAATCATTTATCTTACCTATCAATATCAAACCAACATAAAGTATAACTATTTCATTATCAATTGGTATTTATTCTATTTTATGTCAAATTCATTAATATTTTGAAAATGAAATATTGATATACAATTGACATATTGTAGCAAAAAAAGAAAAAAGAAAAACCTAATTGGCACCCAAAATAGTTTCTAAGAGCATCTCCAACCATATTGTAAATCGCCATTTTCTAATATATTGTGTGACACTATTCACTTGGCGTAACTTTAGCACAAATTTTGCTTTCTTTTTTATAATTGTAAATTGGGTTTTTATTGGTTGGAGACTTGGAGATAACTATTTGTTGATAAATAATAATTAAAAAAGTGAATAGTGTAAGATTTGATACAATGTGTTGGAGATAGAATAGTGAAATAATATGAAAGTTGTATTATTTTAATGTAAAAGTTGCAACAAAAACACTATTTAGGTTGGAGATGGTCTAATGTACTTCTCCTTAAACAAGAGTTGATTAACACAGAAGGAAAAGGTGAATAAAAAGCTGATGAAATTGACATTTTGTTTTAAGTCAAATTGATATTAAATTTAAGGAATTGGGTTAACTTTCAGTAATTATCAGAATTCAGAATTAGGTACCCTGCAGACTGCAGTCATTAATACTGTAGTTTACATTAGAAAAAAAGGGAAATTTCAAGTGGGTCCTCAATGTTTCGCGATTTATCATGTTTTTACTAATTGTTCTATTTTAAACTTCACGTGGTCCCTATATTTTTGAAAAAAAACTCAATTTGATCTCTCAGACAATTTTTTTATATAGAAAAGGTAAAAAGATTATTTTTCAAAAAATTATGTTAATTAATTGAGTTAAAATGATCACTTTCCCCTTCATTTTTTTTTTTTGAACAGGTAAAAAGACGATTTTTCAAAAAATGATGTTAATTAATTGAGTTAAAATGATCACTTTGCCCTTCAATCTTTTAATTCTTTATAGGGAATATTGCACTAATATCCCTTAACTTTAGGTGAAATTGGACCTATAGATAAAAGATCGATTTATTACACAAACCTCCCCTGAATTTCGTTGACCAAATGTTTGACTAACTACAAGTTAACGAATGGAAGAGCAAAATGGACTTTCAAGAGTGATTTAAATAAATTAAAGGAAAATAGCTCTTGTCCAATCATAATCAACGCATCAGCTCTCTATAATTTAAATTAACAATTAAAAAACTAAAAAAAAAATTAATTTAAAAGAAATTCATATGTGCTTCTGGAAAAATAATGAACCCAACCCAACCCAAAACCACTATAATAATTATCATCATCATCGCCTAACCAAACCTATAACCGTGACCACCACCAGACCCATAATCGTGACCACCACTAGACCTAGAGTCGAACCACCACCAGACCTAGAGTCGGACTACCATCACCGCCACCACCATCACTGCCGCCACCACCACCACCACCACCACCAAACCGGATCAAATTCATTTTCTTCTCGAATCCTCACCGATAACACCCTGAAATCCCACTATCAACAAAACGACGCTCCTTCGATCTTCTCTAACCACCACCACTCAGCGAAAAAGAAAGAAGAGACTGCCGATCTTTTCTCAGTGGAGGAGATCGGTGTTAATCGACTCAGATCGAAACCAATTCGAAACCTAATCTTTGGGGTTTTGTGTGATTTGCCATATGTGTGTGAGAGATGGTGATTTTTTGTTTGGTTGTATATGAATTTGGTGTGATGGCCATTTGGTGGTGGTGGTGGTGGTGGTGGTTTGGAGGTGGCTAAGTTTTAGGTTCCAGACATCCAGGTTTGGTGTTAGTGATTTGAAAACCCAGAACCCTATTCTCCTAAAGTGACCTGTATCGGTCAAGACCAAGAAACAGGGGAAGAAAATGAGAGCCAGATCGAAAAGTAGTAGAAGAGAAGTCAGTTTCAGAAAAACAGAGCAAACATCCGATGCGAATCTGAATACAAATGGGAAACATTTTCATCAGTTTCAGCAGCAGGAGTGCTTGCCTCATCATAGGATATGAAGATGTGAGATGTGAGATGTGGCTAGGTTTTATTATTTAATTTTAATTTTTTTAGTTTTAATTATTAATTATTTTAATATAAGATGATGATTGATGAGAGGTGGCTAGGGTTTGGGTGTGGGAGATATGATGGTGGAGACTGGAGAGTGGAGAAGATGGGAAATATGGGTGTTTAATTTAGGTTAGGGAAAATACGATTTGGTTGTTTTAATTTAGGTTATTTTTTCATTTTTGTTTAATAGTTTATTTAGTTTTATTTTTAAATTTAATTAATTTATAAATAAAATGAAAAAATATTTTAATTTCTTTTTTATTTCATTTATTATTGGGCAGGGGTAGATATGACTATTCAAATGGAAGGCCAGGGGTAAATGTGACTTTTTAAGAGTCAATACTGTCAACTGTTAATCTTAACTGTGTTCAACGTTTGGTCAACGAAATCTAGGGGACGTTTGTGTAATAAATCGATCTTTTGTCTATAGGTCCAATTTCACTTAAAGTTAGGGGTATTAGTGCAATTTTCCCTTCCTTTTAAGACAAATTCAATTTCAAATTGAAAGTGTCTAGACCCCGTGAATGTCAAAACTTGAATTCTCATAATTAAGCTAAAAAAAAAAGTATGTAGATTGGAGAAATAATGTAAATTGAATGTAAATATAAGCAACTAAAATGGTCAAATGAATAAATGGCTTACATACTTGCATATAAAAATCCGTTTTTGTAATTTTGACAGATTCGGTTTCAAACCAAATTTGTCACAACTCATGTTTAATGAGTATAAATTGGGCTAAAACACACGTTTTAAATAAATATAAGAAACAAAACTGATAAAAAGAAAAAAAAAATGGCTTAAATTTTTACATATAAGAACCTATTTTGGGGTTTTCGAAAAATTCAGTTTCAAATTGAAAGCATATACATAGTCGAAATTTCGAAACTTAGGTTATCATAATTAAGCTACAAAAAATGTATAAAAATTGGAGCAATAACGTAAACTGAATGTAAATATAAGCAACCAAAATGAGCAAATGAAAAAATTGCTCAAATACTTGGATAGATGTACCTTTTTTTTTGTGTGAAGGTTTTGACAGATTCAGTTTTAAATCGAATCCGTTGAAAGAGGCAAAATATTCAAAACATGAGTTATTGTAAATATACTACAAATAAGTATAAATTAGGCTAAGAACATGTGTTTAATGTAAATATATGCAACAAAATGATCAAATGAAAAATGTAAAACATCTTGTATATAAAAACCCATTTTTGTGGTTCAATTGATTCGGTTTTAAACCAAATCCGTCATAACTCATGTTTAATGAGTATCAATTGGACTAAGTAAACAAGTTTCATGTAAATATAATCAACAAAACAAATAAAAATGAAAAATTGGTTATAATTTGTACATATAAGAACCCATTTTGGGGGTTACAAATTCCGTTTTGAATTGAAGATGTTTAGACTGTCGAAATTGTCGAAGTTTACATTCTTATAATTAAGCTACAAAAAAAATATATATATATATATATATATTGGAGCAATAACGTAAATTGAATGTAAATATAAGCAACTAAAATGATAAAATCAAAAATGGATCAAATACTTGGATATGTGAACCTTTTTTTGAAGGTTTTGACATATTCGGGTTTAAACCGAATCCGTTGAAAGTAGTAAATTGTCAAAACCTGAGTTCTCGTTAAAATACTGTAAAAAAAAAAGAGTATAAAATAGGTTAAGAATGTGGTAGCCAAAAATAGTACAACAAATATTAAGGTCCAATTTTAGAAATCCAAATGAGGAGTCAGGAGATCAATTGATATCAAAACCCAAACATAGTCAGGCCTAATATGGGTTCAAAAGGCTCCAAAGCTTGACCAAGTCATTGTGTGCAGTTCACATAACTGATGAGTTCGTGTAGTTCAGATACCTGGGATTCTCAAAGATAAAATGAAGATATTTCGCTCCATGATATCAAGCCGAAATTGGATGAAAAATCAGTAGACACTTTAGTTGGATTATTCCTCCACTACTCAAAATATCAACCTCTATTTTCAAAAAGGAGGAGATGGCTCTCCCCTAACTCAAGTAGAAAAAGAGCAATTATTGCAATTCACTCTCAATTTGCCCGAGTGAACATATAGCATTATCATCATCACACCGTTCGACATCATTTCTTGTTTATCAGAGTCAACATATCAACATTCCAAAAGGCCATGTCTAAGCCTTACATCTACCATGCACTTGCTAATCTAATATCTGCATCTATATATCTCCATTTATTTTGGAGCTAATTGGATATTCAACCTCTACTAACAAGTAGAACGACTTCTACAGTTCTACCACAATAGAGTTTCTCTTGCCAACATACCTCCACTCCAACTATCGTCGTTCGACTAATTGCACAATCTACTGTTTGACCATCAATTTATTTCTTAATTTATTTACTTTAATTTCTTATCTAATTTGATACTGACTTAAGTGTCGGAAAGTCCCCCAAAAGGACCTCCCCTTTAAGTCATGTTCAACAATTCTAATTCACTTCTATGAGCACTCGATAGGATCAACGAGCGTACTACAATTTAAGTTATTTAAATTTTTATTTTTATAGTCTGTTGAATTAATTCGTTCTACGATATTAATTCACTATAATTTATCAATTGCAATTCTAATTTTACGCTCAACCCAAACGAACATAAGACTATTCGAACGACACCACCCAGGATTCGATCAGCCTTGTTTACGGTTTGATCTTTATTATTTAGTAATCCAATATAGTTGTTGAAATTGATTATATTCAAGTGTGATTATATACAAACGATTTCTCCTACAAATATCGGACTTGAGCGTCGGAGAGTCCCTCAGCGGGACCACCCCCAACTCCATGTTCTCTTTTTTGTTTTGCAGGATTGTCAGTGCCATCTGTTCTACCAAATTCAACAGTAGATTTTTGTGGTTTACAAAGAACACATGTTTAATGTAAATATATGCAACAAAAATGATCAACTAAAAAAAGGAAAACATACTTACATATAAAAATTTGGTTTTGTTGTTTTGACAGATTCAGTTCAAACCGAATCCATTATTACTCATGTTTAATAAGTATAAATTGCTCTTAACAAAAAAGAGAGAGTACCAAATGGACTAAGAACACAAGTTTTATGTATATATAAATAACAAAACGGATAGAGAGAAAAAAAAAAAAAAAACCTATAATTTTTACACATAAGAATCCGTTTTGGGTTTCAACAAATTTGGTTTCGAATTGAGAACGTCTAGATCGCCGAAACTGTCGAAACTCGGGTTTTCACAATTTATATACAAAAATATGTATACAAATTGGAATAATAAAGTAAATCGGATGTGAATATAAACATTTAAAAAGATCAAAAATGAAAAAAATGGCTCAAATACTTGTATATATGAACCTTTAAAAAAAAAAAAAAAACTATAGTATAACAATAAGTGGTGATATTTGTACCCCTAAAAAACTGTATGTACACCCTATTATAAAATTTTGTAAACACACCTATCGTATTACCGAATATATCCTTTCTTTAAAATTTTAAAAAGTATTATAAATAAAACAATTATAAAATAAATAATTAATATATAAATTGATATTTCCTAGATCCTTTATGTGGATCAATTTCAAACCCTCGTTGGATCAAGGTTTCAGGCCCTCTCTCTCTCCTCATCTGGTTCATCATCATCATCATCTTTTGTATGTTGTTTCTTTTGAAAGATTTATGGTCATTAATGGTGCTTTTATTATACACCAATCACCAAACATGCTTTACTCGGGTAATTCCGAGATGAACTCTCGATATGTTTAGGGGAGAAAAAATGGTGTCCAGTTTTTTGGCAGTTGACACCGTTTCTATCCTAAAAAAAAATATGAAAATTTTAAACATCGGTACATTTTGAATTTGGGAAGAGTTGCACTCCTCCCAATGCCTCCTTCATTTTTTTTAGAAGATTACTACATTTATGATTTGAGTTTTTGTATTTAATTTGATTTGTTTTAGTTAAAAATTGGAAAAAGTAAAATAGTTGATTTTTTTAATACTTCCAGTAATTTATTATTATTATATTTTTGAATTAAAATATTAATAATTTATTTTAAGGGTAATGTTGTAATTTTAAAAATATATAAATTTTTGGATGTAGATACGGATGTAGAAGGATACAACCTATAACAATTATGTAATATATTGGTGGATGTCTCCGCTCTACATTCCAATGCACGAGTCCATAGAAGCCCAGCCCAAATCATCTTAAAGATCCGATTAATTCGGGTCGGGTCGGGTCGGGTCATCAATTTTGGAACAAATTGCATCCCTAACCTTTTTCTTGCCGCGGAGGAGTAAAATATATAATTCTGGTGCCGCGAAACGCATAATTTGTTTCGATTTTACAAAAAAAAAAAAATAAAAAAAATAATAATAATAATAAAAAAAATGGAGGAAGAGAAGAGCAGGGGTGTTGCCGGTAACCCGCAGAACGAGAATCATTATGGAACGTTTCAGGGCGTCGCGAATTACTACCCTCCTTTGTCGCAGGCACCGCCTCAGCCGGTCGTCGGTTTCCCTCAGCCGGTTCCTCCTCCTGCTTCCACCTGGAATCCCCTCTCTTATGGCCGCGGCTATCACACCATCTCAGGTTTACAACTTTTTAAATTTTTTTTATTATTATTATTTTTTTACAGATTTTTTATTTACTATATCCAAATCTTTATTAGTTTTTTGAATTGGAATTTGAATCTTTATTGGGTGATATTTAATTAGTTTTTTTTTTTTTGCCTGTTTTTTTGATTTTTTTTTTTTTTTTTTTTTTGTAAATTAAAACCATTTAAAGCTTGGTAGCTGATAAAATCAGTTGTTATTGCATAAAAGAGTTTGGGTTCAATTCTGCTAACACGGGAGGGGTTTTGATTATATCTATATATTGTCATAAAAAATAAAATGGAAAGAAAAACTGATTTAGGCTTTTAATTTGTTATCTTTTTCCTTTTGATTGCATTTAGTTTCAATCATAGGATTTCAAACAGTGCAGGGTTTTTTTTTTATAAAAAAATTATATTACTATTCTTTGTGTTTTATTTGAAAAATTGAATATTTTTGTAGTTTTATGTTAAATGGGTATCTATTACTTGTTAACTATGTTGTTTGAATTGTTCTTGTGGTGTTTAAGGTTATGCAATCGTCGAGGGAAGACCTGTGAGAGAGCGAGAACATTGTCTTCCTTGTTGTGGTCTTGGCATGGGCTGGTTCTTGTAAGTTTGACTGTGATTGCTTGTGCATTTTATTGTTCATGTGTTGGAGGCAATAATGCCGGTCTAGTTTTCCTATGTTGTCTTTAACATGTATTTGAATATGGTCATATAGTTTGTTATAAAAGGACTTAAAGAAACTTATAATACTACATATTGTTCTATGGTGACAAATACAACAGCAGTCGAGAACTAATACATGTTAATGTACACAATGTCGTTACCAATTTAGCAGAAGTTTGTGATAGTTTTCACTTGTCATGTCTCTCTCTTTTTGGGCATAATCGGAAGTGTAGGGATGTGGTATGTGATGTTGATTACTACCATTGTAGCTATTGTTTACCACTCTAGTCTGCTAGGCTTGGGAATGTGCAAGTTTTTTGCATACAGCTTAATCATGGGCATGCCTCTTTGATAACAACTTAGTGTTATTGGGATTTAGTACCTGTTTGAATTATGTGGATCACTGGAGCAGTGCCTTTTGAATTTGATAAATGCATGAAGATCTCTGTTACACAAGCTCTAGAAGTCATTCCAAGCAGTGCTCGATATTATATTTTGAATTTGATAGCATTTTGTATTTCGACATTTGGAAGTCTTTTCAGTGACCAAGCAATCCTTAGTCACAGGCAACTATGCTGGTTCTGCTAGGCAGTGCTATTAAGATGCTTATGAATGTCAGAATGTGCATTGTACATGGCATGTGTCATTACGTGCACTGGGCTAGCTGGTTATTTCTGTAGCGGGAAATTTTAGGAAATAGGATATTGTTATGAATGCAATGTTTTCCTATCTAAAAGAAAGAAAGAAAGAAAAAAGGGAAATTTTTTTGCATTAACCTGTTGGCCCTCTCTGACAATAATTCTTCCAAAATTAGTCACAATAATTTTTTTTTTTTTTATAAAACCTACAAGTATAATTTTATGAATTAACCGGTTGTAACTAACAATAATGTTTTGAATTTATGTTCCAGATTTATAATTGGTTTCTTCCTTGGTGGTTTTCCCTGGTATGTTGGAGCCTTGGTTGTACTGTTTACACAAGTGGATTACCGAGAAAAACCTGGATATGTTGCTTGCGCCATTGCTGTAAGTTATGTTTATCTGTCATTTCGTTTGCCTGTTGCTAAAAAATGTGCTATTGTTGCATTGTTTGCTTGTTTAACTATAAATGATTTTAACTATTTTATAATGATGAAGGAGTCGAGTTAAAGCTTTAGTAGTCGTGTTATTTCTCTTCAGACAATGTGTAGGACACGAGTATTCTAGGTTGTTGTCTTGGATCATTTAACGGTATAAGGCTGTCCTTATAATAAATGTTAGTTTCTGGCACAATGTAGTTCTATACGTTTGAGACAATATAAGCATCTGCATTTGTGGCTGACAGGTCCACTGCCCTTGGATTTTACTTTTTAAATTAGTACGCTCTTAATTACCTATCTGTTCAATTAGTAATTTGGTTATGCTTTTGCTTTCTTCATTGTTTTATTCATTTGATATTCCTAAATTTAACTGCTCATTAGTACAGTAGTACTTGCTCTCACTTTCTTTCTGTCTATCTTCGTTGCATGTGTAATTGATAAGAAGTAAGAACTGGTGAATTCTCTTTCCCTGTGTTCACACGAATTTCACTTCTTCTTATTCCTTTTTATTTTATTTTTATTTTTTAAGAATAATTATAATTTTTACTAATACAGATTTTCTATTATCTTTCTAACAATGTACAGTCGATCCTTACCATGATTGCTGTAACTCTTGGCATAACAAAGGCATATCAGACCTGGTGAAGTTTGTATCGGGTTGCAAAATCGATCATATATTCTTCGGCAATGCCCCGAATATTAATCGTTTAATTATGCATTCTTCCGCAATGCCCAAATGATGAAATTATTGGGTGTGTTTTTTTTTTTTGGCAAATAGTTTCCTGGACTGCATGCAGTCAATCACTGTATAATAATACTACACAAGGAAAATCATACAAAGAACGTAAAAAAAAAGAATGTATTTTTATTATTTCGGTGACATTGTTTCATACCATGTTTTCTCTTTTATATTGAAATTAACGGCATTAAGGCCCGTGTGGGCTTTCCTCGCCAAGGATTGCATTTTGATTCCAGTAATGTAGGAGGGGTTTTTTGGGTGGCCTTTTCAAACCATAAAAGACCTAAAATTCTTCCTTGGAGAGAGGCCATATTTTGGTGCTATCACAATCAAAGCGAAAAAAAGAAGAAGATGTTTCAATATGCTTAGGAATGTATGCTCAACTAAATAAATGTGTAATTGTTATTAAGTTATAATTACAAAACCCTAATATTTCTTATATTAAGTGGAATTTACCTAGAAATTATTTTTATTTTTATTTTCTTAAAATTAATGAATGTATTTAGGAAAGGAGTACTCATGATTTCAAAAGAGTGCAACACATCACTATGACAACAAAAAAACCGAAAAGATCAAAAAGTGGCAATTTTGGACACCCCATTGAGCAAAATTATTATTTTTTTATTTATATTATAAATTCATGTTACTTTGCTCATATGATTTGAAAAATGTTAATTTATTAAACCTGATTTTCATTGTAAAAGAAAACAAAAACGATTTTCTGTTAATTAAGTTAGTCGACCATTATTATGAAAGTCAACATCATTAACCATAAACTTATTTTAAAATTTTAATAACAAATAATAAAAAAAAATTAAATTGCTGTAAAAATGTTTTTATAATTTTATGAACTTATATAAAAAAAATTACTAAAATATAATTTTTATTTTTAGTGGGCCAGACTGGAGCCCAATCTAGACGGTGCAGGAGCCCAATCAGCCCACACAATGGTTTGCTTTTAGGGTTTTCCTCGCTATAAAAGCGAAAGAAAACCCTAGTCTTGCTCTCTTCTTCTATATCAGAGTGTGTGTGAGATAGGAGCTGCTGATATCGTGAAATCTTCTCTTGCTCGAAAATGGTCACTTTCAAGGTAATTCATTGCCTCTCTGTTCATAGATCTACTACTCACAACATGTTATTAGATTTTGATTTCTGGGATTTATATTTGTTCTCGTTTAGTTTCTTTTAATTCTGTTTTATTTGGTTGCTAACATAAGTTCGATTAATGTTATGTTGTTGAAATTTCTCTAACGGCGATCATAGTTTTCATGCCGTTTATGTTTTTATTTTTTGTTCTACATTAGTTTTATTCGGTTTCTATAGAAGCTAATCTTGTGAAAGATTTTTACAAAAGTATGTTCATGCATCTATTATTCTATTTCCGTATGATCTTTTAATTTTGTATTTAAAAAGATTTAAGACTTGGGTTAGGAAAACATTCTCGATTGGAATATCTTGATAGTGGAAATGATTTTATTAAACAATTTGTGCATGAATTCTCTCATAATTTTTAACAAATTTTTACAGGCTAATGAGATTTATATTATTTTTTATAACTTCTGAACTGGATCTTGCTTTATGTTTTGTTATGATGACTTTGAGTTTACTGATATTTTTATGCTTACGTTATGTGTTTGTATGCTGGAAATATCTTGAAATAAGATTACTGTTGTCACCTAAGCTTGTGCTGGACACTTGAAAGTATTAAACACATTTTTTCAGATTATAAGCTATTAGGATTGTCCAACAGTCTCAAATTGCTGCTTCTACTTGAGCAGCGGTTTCTTTTTTTGTTTTTGTTTTGTGATGTCAAAATTCAAATTAAACATTATTATTAGCACTGTAGTGCTTAATTTAACTTATGGGGGCTTGATGGAAGTTTGGGAAGAATTTTCTTAATTTTTTCGATTAAAATAAAGAAAGAAAGATTTTTGAAGGTAATGGGGTTTTATCGGATTTTCATTTTGTATGAATCGGAACTTATGTGCAGCTTCACTCATGTGTCATGTTGTTGTTGTTGTTGGTACTTTGTAAATTTTATTCTTTAGATTTATCAGAAACCATGTGGGTTGGTAGGCATATGAGTTTTATTTTTGGTTAATGGTGTTTTATTTTTGGTTGTGCAGTTTCACCAATACCAAGTTGTTGGCAGAGCTCTCCCAACAAAATCTGATGAGCATCCCAAGATTTACCGGATGAAGTTGTGGGCCACGAACGAGGTTCGTGCCAAGTCCAAGTTCTGGTAAGTGTGTTGGTTCTTTGTATTTTTATGCAGTGATTTTTTTTTTTATTAAATTTTGAATTAAAATTTTCCTCTAGTTGGTAATATTTATGGATGCCCTATGATATTTGATTGAGTCAGGTATTTTCTGAGGAAGCTGAAGAGGGTCAAGAAAAGTAATGGCCAAGTGCTTGCTATTAATGAGGTATATTTCTTATTTTCTGCATTTTACTGTATATTCTGGCATATTTACCTTTGTTGGGAACTCATGAGAACTAATTTGATCTATACTTCTTGCTCTTTGTTTTTTATTATTATTGTTTTTTTAGTTTGTCATAGTACATCAACTTTGATGGCTTATGCAATTCTTATTGACAAGTAAGACTTTAACTTTCTTTCTTTACTATGTTGACAAGTAAGACTTTAGCTATCTTTCTTTACATACTGCGTCCTTTGCATTTCAAATGATTTTATAAGATTAAAATCGATTGAGCACAATCAGTTTTTGTTCCAAGTGACCAGTAAATACTTATGTTTGACAGCTGAATCGGTTTGATTTAGCATGTGTATTTTTGTTTGTCATGTATACAAGTTTTTTCTACTGGAGTCATTTCTCATATAGTGAAAGACACTGTATAATCACTTAATTTTTCAGTTACTGGTAATATATTTGGACAACCTTTATCTTATTAAAATTTGATTTTTCTATGCTGTAGATATCATGTAGTAGGGTTTTTCTTTGCTATATTCTAATAGATATTGTTGCCATCTTTATTCTATATTTTTATGGTTTGATTTTATTTGTTACTGTTTTATATCTAATATCATCTTGTAAATTAATTGTTTCAACTATTAAATAGATTTTTAGCAGCACAACTGTTTTTTGTATCCTTTTGGTAGTGATTGCAGATACTGCTAATCAACTATATATATCTTGCATAATCTTTTGCGTGATTGAACCGAGGGACTTATTTTGAGATGATGATTTATGTCTTTCATAAGACTGTAACTGTGCTTTTCTCTTCAAAGTCGTTTGGAAGGCAAAAGTATCATATCCTTCTGTATATTTCTTAGGTTTCATTTTAATTTCTTGCTAAGAAATATTAGTTGTTAATCAAATGTTATTATTATTATTTTCACAGATTTTTGAGAAGAACCCAACCAAGATCAATAACTATGGGATCTGGTTGCGATATCAAAGCCGAACTGGTTATCACAACATGTACAAGGAATTCCGTGACACCACTCTGAATGGTGCTGTGGAACAGATGTACACTGAGATGGCATCTCGTCACAGGGTCAGGTTTCCTTGCATTCAGATCATCAAGACTGCCACCGTCCAAAATGATGATTGCAAGAGGGAGAGCACCAAGCAGTTCCACACTTCCGAGATCAAGTTCCCGTTGGTGCACAAGAAGATCAGACCACCATCTAGGAAGCTGAAGACTACATACAAGGCAACAAGGCCCAACTTGTTTATGTAAACTCATTTATCATTTGATATTCGAGGCAAACGAGTTGGTCTGTTTTTCCGGACGATATTTTTGGTAGTAATCTCTATCAGGTTGTTTTTGTTGTTAATTGGGAATCTTAGGTTACAAGACTGAGAGAAGCTGATTTTGGGATCTTTAAGTTTCTAAGTTTGAATTGCCTTCATTGTTGCTGTGGATGTTATATTATGTTTTTTATCGTTTGGTATTTTATTTAGTTGAGATATCTTTCAAATATTTAAATTTAGTTGTTGATTTCTTTTAATTTAGGTAAAATTAACATTTATAGGCACATCAAGTTCTTGCTCCTGATTGAGATTGTTGAAGAACAATTTTTAAACCTAGCAAGTCCACGAATCGATGAGATCGGATCATCGATTTGGTTCGGCTACTATGATATGATGGTTGTCTTGGCATGTATTTTTCTTTGTTAAATAATATATATCATGGGCTCAATGTAGTTGAAATCTCTATCGGTCGAGGCAACACAGCTTCTGCGCACCAATCTTGCTTGAAGCCCATTGAGGTAGACTCTCTCGGGTTCTATTTTACTTAATGAAAAAATACCTATATCTACATTCTATCTTTGTTTGTTTTCAAATTTCATGACCCTTTTAAATAAAGTCATATTTAGCAAAGACTATATTACTAAATTGAGTCAAACTGATATATGACTACCTACCAAATATGTGATTATTTGCTTTTGATTTCTTCATAATCTGCTTATGGAATATAATGCAAGTGCAATGATTTCTATGACTTTGCTATATTTGTATCTTAGTAATGATCCTTGCATTTGAGGATGTCTTAATCAAATAATCTCTTTTTTCAACATTGATCCAAATTTAAAAACCAACATCTTTTTATCCTTTTAAGACTTTTGCACCATTTATCCTTTAGTATTCTTTTTATATACGATCGGTCGGCGATTCAAACCTGAAACATTATATTGGGCGGTGGTTAAAACCTGAAAGAATCCTCCTTTTTTTTCTTCTTGAGAGGGAGAGAGAATTTGAACTTGAGACCTTAAAATTTGTTGAGAGGTATGTTTACGGTTAGACTATACCTACAGATACTAGTTAAAATAGTCCTTCATTACTGACATTTGAAATATTTTCAAATTTGAAGTTACTTGAGAGTTGACTTAATGCATAAAAACTGATTAGATTAGATACATAGTATTGATATGAAATTAATTCAAAAATGTGAAAACTAGAAGCTGTGGAAAAGCAAATTGTATGATTGATAGCTCCACTTTAATTACCATCTGTTTAATTGGGAGTTTGTGATGTTAAATACTTAAATTGAGATTGACCATTTGACAGAGTTCATACATCACTATCATGAATTTAAAGAAATCAAGTGCTGTGTTCAATTGCTTATTGGACCGATCAATTTGATCATTATCAATTTTTGTTCATCAAACAAGTTGAGTATTTATAATCGTCTAAGAGCCCACATGTCGTATACTCACAGATTGTGTCACTTTTACCTCTATGATTCATATGTACAATCTTTACACATGGCTCAACAAACTTGGTCATCAAAGTTGTGTTAATGCATCATTAAAATTGGGTTTTTTTTATTAACATCTTTAATTTGTAAGTGTAATCTTAAATGCTATATATACACAATATAAATCTTGATGTATGATAATTAATATGTATGCTAGAAACACAACATTGATGAGAAAACAACTTGCAAAGATGAGATGGGCCCAAAAGCCACACTTTAAAGCGAACATACCTAATTGTCTTCATTTCAATGAGATTACTAACTTTTTTTCTCCACCCTCATCATAGTGTCTTGCATTATTAGGTCTTTGAAGTATGGAAAAACAATCCAAAAATCCAAGCTATAGCTAGTTTGTAGAATATCTTCATTTAATTTGATCTATTAAATTAACAAAAGCTAGCACATGACTCTGCCTCAAGTCACTTTCTCTTTTCTTTGGCCTCATTATCAATTGGTGATGCTTTTGCAACTATATATTTCCAATTAATTAGTATTTAAATGAATTTTTTTAAAAAAATTATTATTCATTATTTGACGGACAATAAATAAAAATTATATTTTATTTTAGATAAATAACATATCTACTCATAGCTCAATTAGTTGTGCACTTCCTCTTTACATTCGTGATAAGAGTTCAAGTCTCACATTTGTCTTTACATCCGTGATAAGAAGTTGAAGTGTCATATTTGTTTATAAAATCACAAAGTGTGGGGAGAAGGACTTCAATTTCTACTTTTGTCTTCACATATGTGATAGTATTGGGTGAAGCCATGAATTTTGGTTTGGAGGGGCCATTATAGTAAAAATAAATAAATAAATAAAGGGCTAAAGTGAAATTTTTTAAAAATTTAATAGTAATTTTACAAATTTCAAAAAAGATTTTAAAAAGTTTTTGAGGGAAAGGGAGACAAGGCTCCCACGTGGGCTTTCCCTCCATCCACAACCGAAGATAAATATTCAAATATCATTTTTATCTATAAAATCACATAATATGGGGATTTATCGCAGTCCCCATCCTTGTATTTGGTGGTGAAATTCACCACCGTCTTAATCTCCATCTCCATCTCTATTTCCATCCCTATTTTTGGAGGCCATTTTACCCGTAAATGGGGATGGGTCCCGGTGAGGATGGCTCACGGGATTTTTGGCCAACGATCTCTACACTATTGATCAACTACTAACTATGAGCCTGCTAATAAGCTCCCCATCTATTGAAACTTTGACTTTATTCTTCTTTACGAAATTATAAATTAAAAAGCATATAGCATTTTAGCAAATGTCAACCCCACATCTTGAAATTTTGGATTGATCAATATTCATAACCACCCACCTCAATCTTTACTTCTTTTTCTAGATACACTTTCTCTTCAACAAAACGACAACCACCGATACCATGAAATATTGTCGATGCTACAAATCTATTAAGAAGCATAACAAAAGATATCGTAGCTAGCTTTTTGTATTTACTATAATCATAGCACATTGGCTTCTTTATGCAAAAAGCAGATGCGTTTCATGATCGAATAGTTAAGCATAGACAACACTTTGCTCAAATGTTCTTGTTACCATCCTAAATTAAACATATTATATAGTTCTTTCTTTATATTATTGTGTGTGTGTGAGAGAGAGAGAGAGATAGAGAGCTAGAGAGAAAGAGAGAGAAAATTGAGCTATATTCTTACAAACTGAAGCAGGGTGGCTGGTTTTCTATTTTCTTGGGAGATTGAAGAATGAAAATGTTTGGTTTTTTAGCAAAATTAAGTATCTCTGCATGTTATATTATTCTTCTTCCATTGGTTGAATGCTCATCCCATGAAGAGTTTACACTATCCAGCAACCACAAGAGCATCAAACACAGCTTAAACAAGGTAATTAATCAACCAAATTTCCTTCCATGTTTTAAAGCTTTCCAGTGAATTAAGTTTCCTTTTCATGATAAGCTAGTGTTTCAAAATCTTTTTCATCATCTTCATTTTGATATTTATGATGAATTATCTATATATATATATATATATATATATTTGACTGACAGGTGCAGATTAGTCCAGAGATGAGATCTCACATTAAAATTCATGGAATTCTGTTATGGGCTTCAATGGGGTTCTTGATGCCTGTTGGGATACTAACCATAAGAATGTCCATTAGAGAAACTGGAACAAAGGCTAAAGTTTTCTTCTATCTCCATCTATTTTTTCAGGTAAATATGTATGCATGCTCTATATATCCATCTTAATTTCTTCTTCTGCAAAACTATATATATTTAATCTAGTCTTAGCAACCAAAACAAATTCAAAAGATAATTTTTCTTGACCATATAACATTCCCTTTTGAGTCACAAGATGTTATCATCAAAATTTTATTCTTTTTTATTCATTTATTTATTTAGTTTATCATCATTATACCCACTTTAACTTTTAAATGATGGTGCCCATAACCTTTTATTTTACTTTTTCTTTCAAGTAGTCTACAATTATTTGATAGTTGATTTCAACCAATTAAATTTATTAACTATGTTGATCATCATAAATACTTGACTAGCAAGATATAATAGATTTGCTATATATGATTAGAATTATTCTATTACATATACATATATAATCAATATTTGAACATCTCTTCACCAGTTTGTTTGATGCTAATTGTAAACGTGAACCTGATGTTTGCTAATTTTAGTGCTAATAATTTACAAAGTTTTGCAGACATATTACGCTTTCTGTTTAAGTTAAAATACTAACCTAATCATGAAATTAGAAGAATTAATTAATAAGGAAACGTAGCAAAGGAAACTCAAAGACCATTCATTGTTATTATAAATTTAGATAAAATAGTATGGAAATTGAAATCTTCCAAATCATCATGCATGTTTATACTCCCCTTAAATTTTTTTTTTTTTTTTTTTTTGGATCAACAGATTCTCTCAGTGCTTCTATCTTCAATTGGAGCAGTCTTGTCCATCAAAAACTTCGAGAATTCGTTCAATAACAACCATCAACGGCTAGGTCTTGTACTTTATGCTGTTATGTGGGTGCAAGCTGTGGTTGGATTTCTCAGACCTCCTAGGTAATCACTGCTTAACAATTTAAGGAATTGTATTTTATCTGCTTTCAGCTATTATAAATTCTATTCATCTAACGTTGAGATATGAAAATAAAGTGTGGACGGTCCACATTTCAAAAGAATGGTACGGTGAATGACATATTTAATCACAATTTCAACTGTTAGCGACAGTCAAACTTAAAAGCTTAAGTTTATAGGAAAGAAGCCTAGCTAACAATAGTATTTAAAAAGTCTAACACAACTCTCATATGCCAAACCTAGTATTTAAGCACTCTGACACATGGCTTATTGACACATGCACAAAACCCCGATAGAAATGCTGATTACATAATAAATACAGAATAGGCTAAAGCTTACAGGAAATTAAGGTGCCTAACAATAGTATTTAAGCACTCTAATATAATTCAAAATAGGGTAGATTTGAGCTCCCAAATATATGAAATGTTGTCTGATATTTCTGCAGAGGAAAGAAAAGAAGAAGTACATGGTACTTTGTGCACTGGTTACTTGGAACTTCAGTGACTCTTGTGGGGATCATCAACATATACACAGGCTTGAGAGCCTACCATCACAAAACATCAAGAAGCACTACAATTTGGACCATAATTTTCACAGCTGAGATCTCTTTCATAGCTTTCTTATATCTCTTTCAAGACAAGTGGGAGTACATGCAAAAGCAAGGAGTAATTCTTGGCAACAATAATGATGTTGAACCACCAGTCACTACTACTACCTCTGTTGTTCAAGTAATGATCGCTGAAAGGGACAATGAAAAGATTTTGGTGCCCGAACCATGTGGAAAACGAAATGCACTCAAGAATTTGTTTGACTAATTAATCAACCTCTCATTCCAATAGTTTTCTAGATCTTATATTATATGTATTTTGGCTAATTGCATGTGCTGTTCATGGTTTTATACTCCACTTTTTGATGTCTTTGCATGATTAATTTTTATTCATGCAAGTGGAAGTGACCCATCAAATTACATTAATTGATGGAAGTTCAATTTAACATTGCATCAAAAAGTGGAGTATAAGCAGATGATAGCATTTTTTTTTCTTTCTTGTACATTCATTTTCTTGTGATAATTAATAACTTGGATTTTTAGGTTAGATATTGTAGCAATGGCCAAGTTATGAGAAATGGGATAATTATAGGTGATTGTGTATTGGTTTTGTGTGAGGATATTATCAAGTTTGTACTTGTTTGTATTTTTGTTTTTTGAAACTGTAATTATAATATTTATTTGACAATGAATTAACCGATGGTATGCAATGCTTAAATTTGATATTGTTTTTTTTTTTTTGGTAAATTAATTTAGAAATATCCTATGTTTGTTGTCTTGTGACTTCTCTAAGATTGATGTTTCCTACACAACCGATGGGAATATGTGTATTTATTCCGGTATTCAATTCAATCATCAATTTTCTTCAATTCAAAGTTTGGACAATACTATATCGTCACATACTTTAATCGTAACTTTAGTCGTGTGTTAAATTAGATGATACGGTATTGTATTCTTGAATTAAAATACATGAATAATTGAATATTGAAGTTTAGATTTAATTACAATTTAATTAAGTATTAAAAACAAATGTGAAAAATAAGTTTGAGAGTGAATTTTGAATTAATAGTTTAATACACAGATTCACATTGGTTATATAATCATATTAGATTTATTTGTAAAAATAGATGGAAAGGTGTTAATTTTTCCTCTTTAATGGTTAATTTGGTCTTTCTAGTCTTGTTCTGATCTTTTTGATACAATATGTAATAAAGCTCTATTTCAGAAATACGTGCTCTCAAAATTGAGAGAGATGCTTGGGTACCTCAGAGCATCCCCAATAGGTCGGAATTGAGGATCTTCTTGACTATATTTAGGGATGATGGATCGAAAAGTGCTCCAATAGGCTCCCTATCCCGCTCTCTATTTTTAATTCCGGCCAAATGCTTCCTAAATTTAAGGAGCCAAGACATCCTCCCAATTTTTTTTACCTATCTCCTCAAATGAAATGAATGGTCAAGATGAGTCCACATCACTCATATCCAATGGTCCAAATTCATTCTCCTTATTTTTTATTTAACCCAAATTCTTTTTATTTAAACCCAAATAATTCATTTATTTTCCTACATTTTATTGTTTCCAACGCTTGACTTGTTCTCTCTTCTTGCTTGATTTTTTTTTTCTTTCTAGAAATACAAAATTTTTGAACGCATATGGTAAAAAATTAGCTGAACTGATATTTGGATTTCAAAGATTTTTTTTTTTTTTTATTATTTCGAAGAAAAATCAACGAGAAGTTGATAGTGATTAATTCTGTAAATAATAATATTTTAATTTTTTTAAAAATAATAATTTTTTAATTTAAAAATAAATAAATAATAATAAAGAGCCATTTTTAGGGAGGCTTGTTGGAGTCTTCACTCCATATATGGCTCCCTATTCGTAAAAAATGCAACTGGCTCTTTAAATCTAAGGAAAGAATAAGGAGCCTTGTTGGGAGTACTCTTAGGCTTAAGGTGATGTGGATTGTGGTACTTATGACCATTAATTTTTCAACACATCATCATCTTTATAAAAACCTTATAATTTTATTGCTAACACATAAGAAAACTTGTTAACACATAAGGAAACTAAGATATCTAAGTTAAACCTAAATATAATTTTAATCCTTGAACACTCATCAGACGTCTTCTTCATTCACTACTTCTCAACAAGACCACAACCTTTTTATTTTTATTTTTTTGATAATCAAACTTTATTTAACACCCAACAGGTGGAGCAGCACAACGAAACAGAGGAGAAACAAAACAAACACAGAAGAGGTCAACAACAAACCCGAGGCCAAAAGACAAACGCAACAAAAGGGAGCCAAAACACCAGGAAAAAAAAAGAGAAAAAGCAAAACAAAACGATATAACAAGACATAACCACCAGTACAAAAGCCACACAAAAACAACATCCAAAAGACATTCCAACTCAAAAAATCTGATCCTTCGTTTCCAAAACCTTTCTTTGCAAGCATATCGACAAAAGAATTAGAAGTTCGTGGACTATACACAACATTCACCTGACCCATTTTACTCAAGTGGCTACGGATATCATAGATCATCTGATGGTGCTTAAAACTGCCCATAGCATTGCTGTTAATCCAAGACATAAGCATCTTGGAGTCACTGACAAACACTATATCTTTACCTTCCAACTCTTGTATAGAAGCACAAAGCTTACAAGCTCTTGCAAGGGCATTAATCTTAGTCGTATGTTATGGCGTCTTGGATCCCAATATTTACTGAGAAGATAAACAAAACTTGACCGGTATGATTACGAAGCACACCCCCAATGCCTGCTTGACCCGACGAATCCCTTACAGAGCCGTCCACTTTAAATTTCAGAGTTTCCATTGGCGAGGGCAGCCACTCCTCTAAACTAGGGACCTTGACTTTGCTAGCGTCCTTGCAGTGCTCTGGAATGTTAAGCATAATAAGAGCAACAGGCTCCAGCGAACCATACCCGAAATTTTTAAACCACCAAGCCACTCTAAATTTCACAATGTCTTCGGCTATAGACTTTAAAGCTTCAGCATCTTTGAAAACCTTCCCATTCCTCGCTTCCCAAATCGACCAAACAACAGAAAAAAAAAAAAAATAGGGAACTCCAAGCTCTTTTCGTCTGCTTATTGGGGCATAGGCCCAACCAACCATTCCACCAATCATTTAGAGATTTAGTAGCACGACAGTTGACATCCCACCAGTTCATACAGCTGCTCAAAATACTCCACACCCAAATTGCAATTAATAAAAAGGTGATCCAGTGTTTCATTATTCTGACATCACATGGGACAATCCAAATTCATACCATTTAGTAGACCTATCTTGTTCAAGGTTTCCTTAACCAAAACTCTACCTTTCATCAAGGGCGGCTCAAAGGTAGCCGGGGCCTTAGACGGAAATATAAAACGAGGCCTTATGATTCCACAACCGCTTTTTCTTTTATTTATTTATTTATTTTTCCTATTGGTTACAAATTTATCAAGACCACCTTTTTATGATTCAAATGATTTTTCTATTTTTTTTAAAAATTTTTTTGTATCCAGATTTATATATTCTACTAGACATGTCTAATATCCGATATCAAAACATAAAATAATTAAATAATTTTGTTACAATTGAAAACAAAATAAATAAATAAATAAATAAAATTGAAGTAATAGAGTCTTGAACAATTGAACCTGAAATGTTTATGAAATAGTATGTAGAGAAACAATGAGAGAGTTTGATTGCAGTTGGAGAGTTTGATTTTGAAGTATGATAGTTTGATTGAATATAGAAGAAGATATAAAATAATAGATTTTAGTGTAAATCTATAATTAAAAAAAGTTTAACCGTTTAAAGAAAAAGAATAACATGTAATTTTTTTGACTAATTGGCGATTGAGCCCCCTGAATTGTAAACAAATTTACAATGTGTCCCATGAATGTTTTTTTTAGGTGTTAAACCCCTTGAATTCTCATTTTCTTTGCACCAGCTTGTTTTATTGCCCCATGAGGAGGAGACATCTACGTAAGGGTGGTGCAAAGAAAATAAGAGTTTATGAGGTTTAACGCTTAAAAAAAACATTCAAGGGGCATGTTGCAAATTCGAGTACAATTCAGGAGGGTCTAGTGCCAATAAGTCAATTTTTTTTTAGGAAAACATTAATGAGTATTTAAGTCCACTTAAATGTGGTTTACTTGAAAATAGAAATTGTTGACTTAAAAATAGGAATGAGCAATAATTTATAAGTTTAAAGAGATATTTTATAAATAATAAATAATAAAAAAATATTGGATATTAATTATTAAAATACATATATTGATAATAAAAATATGAGGCCTTGCATCAAGTGCCACACGAAAATCTCTATCTTCGGAGGGCAAATTCCTTGCCAAATACCATTATGGTTCAACCCTATGCCTGACTCCCTATCTTCAATTTCTATCCTGAAGGATTTTACCGAGAACAGCCCCTTTGGGCAAAAAGACCACCCGATTGTATATTGGATCGAATCTCTGATTTTAATACTGTCCAAGCACCTCTTAAAGCTGTCCCACTGACCAATCTCCCAGTCGAAACAAGGCTCCTCAGACAAATATTCCAACTTCACTTGTTACCAGTGCAGTTACCAAACTCTATCACACATCCAGCTTTGTTGTAAGCCAAAGAGTGAATTCTAGGAAAAGCTTCCTTCAAAGGTGTACCTTCCACTGTAACATCGGACCAGAATCTTGCTCTATCCCCCTACCCACAATCACCCTCAAACCCTCCGTAAGAATCTTCTCCGTCTTCAAACCTTGAGAGAACAAACCACCCAGAAAGCCGAACTTGTAGAACCACAATTCCACTTCCATGTCAAAGAGTCCATTGGGATCTCATACTTAACACATAACACCCTCTTCCACAAAGGCAAATCTTCCCTCCAGAATCTCCACGCCCACTTAGCTAGAAGACCTTTGTTTTTGACTAAAATGGAGCCTATGCCAAGGCCACCCTTCGCCTTATTTTTGCATAACAAATCTCATTTAACCAAGTGAATCTTTTTCTTTTAGACCCCGTCTCCCCAGAAAAACTTCTCCGAAGGCTTTCGATCCTATGTGCGATGCTAACTGTCATTCTAAAAACTGAAATAAACTATATTGGAATGCAACTATTTTTTTTTTCTCACACTTGTTTAAGTTATCTACTACTTCTTAAATTCAGGCTTCTCTACATCAACCTCTCAATTTTCACTTTCGTTTTAATGGCAGAATTTTCATCTCTGCATCTTCTATTTCGATTCTCTATTCATCTCACGATCTCTTGATTTTTTTTTTCTTGATTTTTGTTTATTTGTGTATATAATGGAGACTCAATTTTCATATAGTTTGTTGTATATGAGTCGCTACTTCGGTTTAACTCAAATATCTGAGTTGACAAGTTTTTTATGACTGAACAAGCTTTTTATGAGTTGACAATAAAAATTATGAGGCTTTTATAAATATGATGATGTGTTGAAAAATTAGTGGTCAGATGTGCCACATCACCTCTTAAGCTTGAGGTACCGAAACATCTCACCAAAATTTGGTCTCCATTCAAGTGAAAAAGAATAAAAAATCATGTCAAAATTATCCCAATCTACATTATATTGAAATATCAAAACCTCCCAATGCCAATTACAATTCTGATCTATAGAGTCTCTAATAATTTTGACACAATTCAGTGTAGATGAAAGCACTTTTTCCTGTATTGCTACTAGGAATTTAGTGGTTGGAAGAATTCTTTATGAATTATTGAAGGATACTTGAAGAATGGTTTTACATCAAAATATGATTTATTAGCAAATGATATGCATCTTATCATTAATAATTAATTCCTTTGGAGTTCGAACTTATTTTGCATTTTTATTTATTTATTATATATATATATATACCATTACGATTTGAAACTGATATATTGTTAAGTTGAATGAACACAATTTGCACTTTGACACCAAACCACACATTTTTTTTTAATGCAATTTGCACTTTGGCACCAAATCATTTTTTTTTTTTTAATATTATAAATATTATAATAATTCAAGATTTTATTGGGGATGAGGGACAGATTGGAACCCACAACCCCCGTTGTGTGAGTGTAAGGGGTTTTATTATTGGACCAACCTTATCTTATTGGTCCGAAATATTTTTATTTTCTTACTAATGTATTTTAAATAATGGTGGCAATATGGACCGGCCCGGTCTGACCCGACCCGATAAGGGTGTGTTGGGCCCTTAACAGGGTGGGCCCAAAAAAGTCTGAAGTTAGAAACAGGCTGGGCCGTGCCTGGCCCGATAAATTTTTTTGAGGCCTGGCCTGGGCCCGAGGCACGGCCTGCTGGCAGGCAGAGACAGGCTGGCCTGCGGGCCTTAAACAGGCCTTCGGTTGATTTTTTATTTTTATTTTTAAATTTCAATTAATTAATATATAATTTACATAAAAATATAAAATAAATAAATTATTAATCAGCCGTTGGGCTTTCAAAAAAAAATATTAAAGTGGCCATTGGCCATAGACCACAGACCGGCCTATGTGGCCTACGGACCTCACTCTTGCATCCGAACCTGGGCTTGCTTGGTAGCAGGCCTTGACCTGGCCTGATTCTTTGACAGGCAATGCTAGGCCCGGCCTGATCATTGGCCGAGCAGTCAGACTTTGCCTGTCGGGCCCGGCCATTTTGCCCGCACAAATTTTAAGATGAATGTTTTATCTTTTCCTCTGTCATCTCACATGCAGATGAATTTCCCAATACAAACAAAAGATTCCCCACTATTTTTAATTACCTAATTAGGTTCCAACGAAAAGACAATAAAACCCACTCAGAATATAGTAGAAAGATATTATTGTCCATGAGCTATTAGGGGCACGTTTGTAAATTGCTATACATCGTCATCGAAGACAGGCACAGACTTGAGTACTTGACACTACACAATCTACACTACTCTCTCTCTTCATAGTAATCCTCTGCAAGCTTTCAAGTCAATGGCTTCACACGATCACCACCATCATGACCATGATCATCATCACCATGATCATGAACATACCCATGAGTAATTTCTATTAAACTTGACATCTGAATCAATTTCATTTCGTTTATATTTTCTCTTGTACTACAAAATGTTGCTAATTGGGTTGCATTTGACAGTCATGGCGATTCAGGAACAAAAACATGGGTGGGCCCAGATGGGAAGGTGTACCATAGCCACGATGGACTGGCACCACACTCTCACGAACCCATTTACTCTCCTGGTTACTTTAGCAGAAGAGCTCCACCGCTTCTCTCCAGAAACTTTAATGAGAGAGCTTTCACTATTGGTATTGGTGGTCCTGTTGGTACTGGGTATGTTTTAATTTCTTTCAATTTTCAATTTTAGCTCAAGATTTTGTTAATTATATTGGAAATGGTATCACTTACTCTTTCATATTATTACATTGAATTTGAACTTAAAATTAAGCCCATTTTAATTCTATCTTTATTATTCTTATTAACAAGAATTGCATTGTAATCATATAATATTTCTAGTAGATTTCATTGACATGTTTGTTCAAGTCATTCTGGTGACCTTACAACTATTGAGGCCCCAATTTAGTAATTTTTCGATTGGTATTATGAAACTGAAGGATGTGTAATTTTTTCATGTTAGCGAAAGCAATGTGCCAGTTCATTTCTTCATATTGTTGGACTTGGTAGCCTCGAATTAACTATATGAAAAAGTGTTGATTGAGTTGTTGTTTCATGAAATACAGGAAAACAGCTTTGATGCTGGCTTTGTGTAAATTCTTGCGAGACAAGTACAGTCTTGCTGCTGTAAGTATTATCTTTGATGGTGTTATTCTAAAGAATCTTAATTTCTAAATGTTTTAATTGGCACATATTGATGGATGATATTGTTATATTTTATAATTCCAAAATATTTGTTACTTACCCTATGAATCTGCTTACGTATGTCATTCCAATCTTAAAAAGAAGTGATAAAATGACAACAGTATGGTAATAGTAAATGGCCTGTTCTTTTCATTTTTCTCTGGTTTGTCCAAAAATGAATTATGAGAAAGTATTGATTGTAAGAAATGCATTCGAGTAACAGGAACCCGTATTTTCTACCAAGTTTTAATATTTAGTGTGTGTTCTGTAGCCTGTATACTGGACTTGGAATATTTTGGGGATTTTGATGCAATCTTAGGGGAGCCTGTATCTTGTGCCTTGGCATTCTTTTCATATTTTTGAAGGCAAAAATCTTTCTATTTTAGCTTCTTTTCACTAGAACTTGTGTGACAGATGAAGGATCCCCTCTTTTGAATTTTATTTTTGATGATTATTAATCCTTCATCTGCCACACAAGTTCTAGAGAAAAGCAGCTATTGAGGATAATAAAGAAGTCAACAAGTCAATGTGTCAACCTATACAGTGACATTGCAGCAAGGTGTAATGTTTAGGTGGTCTAGATATTTTCTATCAGTTTGTCATTTTGTAATTAGAAAATATTCTTTAATCAGTTAGGTGCATTTTACTCTATATTACGGAAAGGGGTACAGTATACCACCCTTTTTTATAAGCTCATTTACTCTGATTCTCATTACAACAGCAAACAATTTCATTTTTGACTGATACTCTCTCATGGAGAGATTGTTCTTTTTCAGTTTTTGAATTTCTTGCTTATACCGTGAAACTCTTGCTCTTGTTTTAGACACAAACAACCTTATCAGAGTTGACCAAATGTCACTCGATGTATCACAACCCACTAAATCAGTAAGATAATTATCAAAATACTTGATAAAAGCCATTAAACTATTAATTGATCTTGACGTTGCCAATAATCAAAGGCTAGGTTAGATACCTGCTCTCCTTCAGTGATTTGGATCTTAGCTGGAGGACATACCACTGTTAAGTTTCCATCAACGAATCCCTGCAGTTTGAGACCTTTGAGTGCTCTGCATAAATTTGTTGGCTGTTGCTTCCACAAGAGGAAGTTGTTATCACCCAATTTCACTCCAGTTGGTTGTTTGGATGGGTTAATTGTGACCCACTGCTGATTTGCACTCCTGGTTGACCCATGCCTGAAGGGTTCTGTATTGAGTCTCCGTCTGGTGTCGTCACTTCATCTTGAAGTCGAATGGAAGAGCTAATAATCAGAGAGAAAAATGAGAGAAGAATCTATTCTTCTATTCTATATTTTTGTGTGATACACCGATGAACTCACAATGATGAGCTTATATACAAGGTGGTATATTGTACCCCTTTCCGTACAAGAGTAAAATGCGCCTAATTGATTAAAGAATATTTTCTAATTACAAAATGACAAATTGATAGAAAATATTTAGACCACCTAAACACTACACCTTGCTGCAATGTCATTGTACAGGTTGACACATTGACTTGTTGACTTGTTTATTATCCCCAATAGAAGCTAACATAGAACTTGCAAGACAAGTACACAAGTACAGTTTTCATCTATTAATAATCATTTATCATTATATTCTCTGGCTATTTTTGGTTATTTGATTTGAATGATTGATCTAGAAGCATATCATTATGTCAGGTTACTAATGATATATTCACAAAAGAGGATGGTGAGTTCCTGATGAAGCACGGTGCTCTGCCTGAGGAAAGAATACGTGCTGTGGAAACGGGAGGCTGTCCACATGCTGCAATCCGTGAAGACATCAGCATCAATCTTGGCCCTCTTGAGGAACTTTCTAACTTGTTCAAGGCAGACATACTTCTTTGTGAATCTGGGGGAGGTAATTTTGTCACGCAGACCTGCTTATCTGTAATACTTATATTGCTCGTAATAATTTAAATCATAGAAATTGCTTATTCTGGAATTGTGTTGTGGTAGTGACACCTTTAATGGAACTGATTTACAATCATAGAATATTAACATTTATGAAATTTTACGTCAACAGATAATTTAGCTGCCAACTTCAGCAGGGAGCTGGCTGACTATATCATTTATATAATTGATGTATCTGGTGGTGACAAAATTCCCCGGAAAGGTGGCCCGGGCATCACTCAAGCTGATCTTCTAGTATGTAATTTCATATTTCAATCATTCTGTTCCTACTTTCGTGGCATCTTTAAGTTGTTAATGTGGACAACTTGTTGCATTTGGTTGTAGGTGATAAACAAGACTGACCTGGCACAAGCTGTGGGTGCCGACTTATCAGTAATGGAACGTGATGCACTCCGGATGCGTGATGGAGGGCCTTTTGTCTTTGCACAGGTTGGTTGTGTCATCTAGTTTTAGTATCATTTGTCTATCCATGCATGCCTCCAAAGCCCCTGCCTGATCCTATATTATAACGTTTTTGTTCGTTAAATGATCGTCTTCTATCATACAGGATTTTAAACTAATAAAATTTTCTTCATTTCGGTCTTAATTCTAGCTAAATGCATGCAAGAATATATGACAAAAAAGGGTGATCAGCATTCTATTTCATAGTCCTTGCTATTGTAAATCTCAAAAATTCTGTATATGAAGATTTATGTGACTTTTATATGCAGGTTAAACATGGGGTTGGTGTAGAGGAAATTGTGAACAACGTTTTGCAGGCTTGGGAAGTAGCAACAGGAAAGAAGCGGCACTAATGTTTGTTTCATATAGCTTCTTTAGATTATATCATGCATCTTCGCCACAGAGTTGGGGGCCTATGGAACAGTTTATTCAATGGAGTTATAGAAGTGTTAAAAGTGTCGGACTTGTCCGTACAAGTCCACCTGATCCGACTGGAGTGTTGAACACAAGTATTATAATTTAGAAAATTACCGGAAATTGTCATTTTTTTTAAGTCACCCGAATCTAAAAGAACCTATTTAGGTCAAAATAAATTTTGGATCATATCTCGTTCTAGATCTCACTTGCATTATCACCATTCACCAACCCAAAGTGTCAGACATAACACATTGATATTGTTTTAAGCATGACTAAATTACTTTATTACTCATTGTATCTAAGGGTGCGTTTGACACCGAGATAGTACAGGATAAGGTGGGACGAGACAGTTGTTCTATATTCTGTTTGAAATGTTTGTAACAGAATTGTTATGAGTTTGGTATGGTTGAGACAGGACAGGACAAAAGGTTTAAATAATTAGAATGTCCCTCATATGTATATATAATATATTAAAAATTATTACATATATTATTTGTTATTATATATATATATATATACACTAACAAATTAAGCTAATTGATGTTGACTTCCCACCAAATATGTGATTATTGCTTTTGGTCTCTTCAAAAGAAAAAAATGCTAATGGAATTAATATAATGCAAGTTTGTGGATAATTGCAATATTTGTTATGATCCATTCTTTTGAATCTTAATCAAAGAATCTCTTTTTCAAAGATTCATCAAAATTTAAAAACTGATGACCTCTTTATCTGATTGAGAGACTCTTGCACCATTCATCTTTCTTATTCTTTAATTTTTTTTTTTATTAATAACTTTTTTTTGATCTTATAATCTTTTTATTTTATGGGATAAACTTCAGTATTCTTACTTTCGACCCTTCTTCGTTAAAAGAGTGCTTAATTTGTTGTTTTTTTTACAAATTGTAGGCGCATATCATTTTATTTCACATTTAAACATAACTATCCCGACAATTATACAGTTTCCTGTATAGCTAAAACCTAATATCATTAATTATGAGATTTTGACGTTAAATTATAAAGTAACCTTTTCCGCGCATATATATAATGCAGTAAAACGATAAGTAATTAATTAGAAAATACAGGTTGGTTCGGTGGTAAATCCCTCACACTTAGTATTCTACGAGGTTGTGGGTTTCAGTCTTCCCCCAAAAAAACCCGAATTTATATAATATTAAACAAAAAAAAAAACTAGAAAATACCTGTGATTGAGCTCTCCTTAATAGATAAGAAATCAAGTGCTGTGTTCAATTGCTTAATGGGGACCGATTTGTGTCTGGCATCATGTCGTCTAAGAGCCCACCTTATTATATTCTATGTACCGTTTTATGTTGTAACTTGTAACCACAGAAATTGTTCGTTGAGTGTTTTCAATTATAGGGAATGGAAAAGAAAATCAATACCGTTATCGGACTTTTTAATTAAAAAGATAAAAAAAAAACACCCAAACCATGTTTTAATAATGTTTTCTTGTAAGTATGTCCAATCTCATCATATGTCTTGCAATCTTTGCATTATTCAGTCTTTGAAGTTTGAAGTATAGAAAGCTAAAGATAGTAGAAATATCTTCATTTGAATATTGATCCGTGCCAGTAACAAAGCATACACATGTGACATGACTACACCTTGTCCCAACATCACTTTAATTAATTTCTCCATTCTTCGCCTCATTATCTTTTTTAAAAAAGATTTTTTTTTATAGTTTTTTATGAGAGATGAGACAGAAATAATGGAAGTATGGAGGTCCCATAAATTATTAATTTTATTTTATATTATGGACCCCATAATCGATTCTTTTTTTTTTTTTTTTGACAGCTCACCTGAGCAGAAAAGAAGAAACAAAAAAAACCCAGAAATAGCTGGGAAACAACGAGCAAACCCAGAAACAACAGGGAAACAACAAAGCAAAGGAAAACAAGCACTAGCTCTGCCGATCATTGAAGATGTCTCTAGGGACTCTGCAAGGGAGGTCCTCCCTCCAGGCAAGATCATATCTTCGCAAAAGCGGCTGTTTCGCAAGAACAGTGGCGTCCTTATTCGACCCTTTCTTGCATTCTTGGCCTCATTATCAAATTTAAGTTGACATGCAGTTACATAATCACCCCGATAATTTATTTTTTAAATAATATCACTTATCAATCATTAAGTAGAAAGACGACAGACATTTGCATAGTGACCTAGATATTCTTAAGAAAATGTCAAGCATGGTAAACATTATATATTATTATAATAGTTTTCCTCTCTTGTCGTTTGTTTTAAAAAAGAATTGTTACATAGCTTATTATTAATGGCACGGACGCACAGTGCACTGAAGTTTTTCCAAGCCATAGTCCGTAGATATCTATCAATCTTTTGTCTCCCTCGTAAAAATCATCCGTTTTTCTAGTCTTTATTTTTAACTAAACCCGTACAAAGTAACTTCGAAAAATCCTCATTGTAATAAAGAAATGGTGCCGACTAGTCATAAGTATATAAGAAAAAAACGAAAAAAAAGAAGAAGAAGTGGAGGTAAAGAGAGGGGATGACTCTTTTGTCGGGAAATAGCTAGAAGGGCACAAGAGAGTTACATAACCAAATGGAAAGCATTAGGTTAGGACTTGGGAGTCCATACAAACTACTAAACAAGGTGGGGTTAATGTTTTCAAATTTTTTTTGTTTAAAATATTACTATAATTTAGGATTTGAGGAAGAACGACAGGTTACAATCCACAATTTAGGTGTGAGGGGTAAACCACTTAGTCAATCTTATTTTGTCTTCAATTTTTTTTTTTTTTTTTTTTAATATATAAATGATATATCTACACAATATATATAAATCTTGTTGTGGCGGCCACGGTTGTAAATTAATTATATGTATGCTAGAAACAAAAAAGGAAAATAAGAGAAATCATTTGATGGTAAAGAGCGTTCATTTAGCCTAATAACTAATCACTGGCGGCATATAAAAAAAACAAAAGAGATGAAAACAAAAACCGATGAATTATATACAAGTTGCAAGGATGAGAAGCGCCCAAAAACGACAATTTAAAATAACATACCTAATTGTAACACTTTACATGTGTTGGTTTCCATGATATTACCGACTTATAATATTTTGTGAGTTGATTTGAGACTAGTTTAGGGGGTATCAAGGCCAATTAGCCAATACATAAATAAGCTTTCATACTTATTCAAAAAGAAGAAATGAAAAGAAACTTTAATAATAATTTTAAAAAAGAAAGAAACTTTAATACTAAAGAGGAAAGAAACTTTAATGCACAACCATCCCTAGAGATTTAACAAAATTGCATAGATATGACATTTTTGGATATATATGCACCAACTTCCCATAACCTTCAAAAAAAGTTGTATAAACATCCCTTACCGTTAGTTTGGATCTATTAACTCATAAGTCTTAATAGTTGTGGGCATTTTGGACTTTTTGACCAAATAAAAAATTGAATTTTCCATCTCTCAATCTCTCCATCTCGTCGAAGATGGAGCAGCTCTATCTCGTCAGAGATAGAGTGATGGCGAGATGGAATGTTGTTGCTCTATCTCTGACTAGAGAGATGGAGCGCCATCATTCCATCTCTCATCGATGAAGCTTCATCTCTTATGAGATGGGTCAAAGATGGAGCTCCATTATATCTCTATTTACGGTTTTTTTTAATAAATTTTTTGTGGGGATAGTTAATTGGTTGAATTTTGTTGTGTTTGTGTATTGTTTGATGAAATTTTGTTGGGTTGTTGTGGATGAAATATTTTTTTGGACATATGTTATGGATGGAAAGTTGATTGAAGTTTGGTGAAAATTTGGATGAAGAAGATGGAGATGATGAGATGAATGGAATTTCCAATTTTCACTAGATGAATATCAAAATCAAGATGAAGATGATTTTTTTTTTTTTAATCTTTTCTAGCTTTCTAGAATCTTCTTGGATCGTCCAAATTTCACTGGATTTAAAAGAATTTTTTCTAAATTTATTTATCATATATATATTGTTTTTAATTTTTAAAAATAAAATTAAGAGTATTTTAGACTTTTAGCACCTTTGACCATTGACTGTTAGGAGTTAACGGATTCTAACTAACGGTAGGGGATGCTTATGCAATATTGTTTCAATGGTCAGGGGAAGTTTTGCATGTAAATGTTCAAAATTACTATATCCGTATAATTTTTTTCAAACCTTAGGGGCGTTTGTGCAATTACCCCCCTTTTTTTTTACACTTATTGGTCAAGGGTCAGGGGGCGGGGTCCGGGGATACTTGTAGAGATCAACTACTAACTATAGGCACGATCTAGTAATTAAGTAACTCCTAGTACATATATGGGAACTGTCTGCACACACTTTTTGATTTTACAAGTAAAAGTGAAACTTGAACCCTTATCTCGGATTTGAAAAGAAAGTCCACCTGATCCGACTTGCCATATTGAGGGCTTGAGCCTAGTAGAGAAGGCAGGCTTGGACATACATTGATTCTTGGATATTCTTTAGCAACAAACTCATTTCCTTTACTTCCTCCACGGTATTTCTAAAAGAATCAAGTTTGTTTTAAAGAATTGAGGCCAGACTGGCACACCAATATCTTACAAAACATTGAAAACATGTCCTATCTAGCTATCTAGAGAAGAAATGGACAACATTTAAGAAAAGCAACAGTCCTCTCAATAGATTTGAAACAATTCATTAAGAAAGATAGTTAAAACCAGAGATCATATGGTTTTCTACACTTATGAGTAAAAGAGTAGGGCAAGCATATAAAATCCTAGCAATCTCACGGCCTGAGAAGCCTTTTGAGTAAAAAAATTAAATTTGTGTTTCAGAGAAACCATGACTCTTGATTCTTGAACAAGTCAATAACCGAGTCTTCATTTTCTGGGGAATCAAAGTGGGCTTGGACATGCATTATACATAGGGGTGTGCGTTTTCGGTTTGGTTTGGGCTGAAGCTCAATATCATATCAAACCAAAACAAATCAATATGGATCGGTTTAACTATATTTCAACCCAAACCAAACCAAACCAATGTGATTTTTCAAACCGATTCAAACCAAACCAACAAATATCGGATTGATTTGGATTGGTTTATCGGTTTAGATTTGAACTCAAAAATCTTGGTTTTTTTTTTTTTTTGTTGGTATTATATTATAAAAAATATTTAAATAAAAAATCATAACATAAAATATTAATTATATATATACATGTATATATAATCTTATTAAAGACATGTTTGACAGCATCTATGCCTTTAAAACCCTAATAAATCAATCAATTAGAAGAATTGTATCAAAACAAATAAATAAATTATAAAAGCTTAAAGTAATCGGTAAAAGTTATAAAACCTGGATTGAATAGAAAACGTAGGTGGATTTTATATTTTAGTATTTTAGTTTTACTTTCTAAAATATGTGGTTTTGTTTGGGTTGGTGAATTGTTTCACTCAACCCAAATTGAACCACCTTTAATCGGTTTATCCAAAAGACAACCCGTACCACCCATTTTTTATATTTGTAATCGAACCAACCCAAACTTTATGGGTTGGGTTGGTCGGTTTGGTTCAGTTTGACAGTTTTTTGCACACCTCTAATTATACATCATATGAATTGAATTTTTGTCCTAAAAGTATACCTATATTATTTACTCCAATTAAGTCCTTAAAAGTCATATCTTAGTTAGAAAAGATTTTCCAAACAACTTCAAAAGCATTTTTGGGTACGCAAATTTCTTCTTAAATACATTGTCTAAATAAAAAATATATTTGAAGTATTACATAAATTCAGGGTTCTTCTTTGGGAGACAGAAGACTTGAACCCATAACCTCGTGATGCAGGAGTGAGGGGTATACCACCGGACCAATCTCAAAACGATAAATATATATACATCAGCTAAATAGTAACCGAGAAGCCCATGCTTTTGTTAGCGAACAAACGTCACTATACGCGCAGAAGCGTTGCCGAATAGAACACAAACAAACACAATAACAAAGAAAAGATAAGATGAAGAGAAGTAATTAAATCCAATCACGCACAACACAATAATTTGTGTGGAAACCCAAACCAGGGAAAAAACCACGGCCGTCAGGACGACAAGAGAAAGTTCCAATATGTAGTAAATTGTTACAACCACACACTCAGGATTCTCTCTCTAAATAATACCCCAGACCTGATTACACTCAATGCTCATTTTGAGATCTCTCAAGTATTTGCTATTTGCTCCACACATAATTACCTAGCTATTTTGGTCTATTTATATGAATTACAGAGAGTTTAAACTAACAAGGAAATCTATCTCCTAGTCGTACACGATTTACTTGTTTCACATAAATACTATTTCCTCTTTATGATAAGTCTTCTTGTAAGGAGAAATCCTTTTGCTATAATCATAAGAACTTCTAGAAACAACATATTTCCTTTTCCATGAATATTTCCTGATTCAATGCATACTTGTGATTGACTACGATTTAAGTTGCGGTTGGCCACTCGCTTCTTAAACCGTGTTGAACTTGACCACTTAGAAAACCGTGATCCACGCGCTACATCATCGACGACTGTTGTCATTGCCGCTGTGAAAGCCACAACGCTTTCCACAGTGTGACTTACTGGAATTGGCTATGAAAACCCACAATGATGACCACCGTTGTCATTACCGCTGTCAAAGCCACATCGGTTTTGACAGCGGTTGTCACTATTTTTCGTTTCTTCTATTCTTCAAGTCTTCATGCCTCCCTCAAACATAACCTCATACTCTTAAACACTCTCACGTCTCCAAGAAGTCTTCGCAATAGTTGTATCTCGTTTCGTAACCATTGGAAATTCAAGCCATATCCAACAATCCTTTTTTATGGCGAAAATTCCTAAAACTTGTCCATAGCTACAAACCTCATCACCGAAAATCAACATACACACCACTAAATATAACCACTTAGGAACACCCATCTTAAGATTTCATCGGCACATATCTAAATTTACCTTGCTAAAATTGTGGTGCAACTCATCACGTTAGGTTCATAGGGAGTTCGCTTAACCATCGGCATCCTTGTCCACCACACACCTCACATCACCTCCTAACTAATGCTCGTGCGCAATTATGGACCCGCTATCAGCAATACATCCTCAATTATGGCAACTAGCGGTCATGCCATGAGGATGTTTTGTGCCCTTTTATAGGGCATTGCTGTAGTCGTCATACTCAATAGAGGTGATTGCCGGATTACCCTCTTTGGAGCCCTTAACTACACTTGTCTTCTTATTTAACAATCCTTCCTCACATGTCCAGACTGTCCACATCCCTAACAAGTGACTTTCCATTTGGAGTTCTGATCCCCTTTTTCATGTCAACCAAAAGAACAAAGTTATCAGAGGATTTACCTTCACTTTTTAGCCTTCGTTCCTCAGAGAGTAGTTTGTTTGCTACATCTCCAAAACATATGGTTGAACTCCCATGCATCAAGATTGGCTTCATGTGCGCATAGGACGATGGAAGGGACCAGATGAGTCTAAAACCTTTGTCTTCTTCATCAATCTTTACCCCAATCGACTCTAATTCAAAAACTATCCCATTGAGCACTCTAAGGTGATTAGAAACCTTCGTATCTTCAGTCATCTGTAGTGAAACTGCTCATTCAGGTAGAATCAGTTGCAAACGCTCTTTGATTGATACAATTCTTCAGGCCTCTCATAAAGTTCTTTTGTTAAATATGTTTCATGAATATTTGCAAGAATGTTTTTGGCTAGGCACAATCGTATCGCACTCGCAACCCTTTCATCCAAATCCTCCCAATCATCATCGCTCATCTTAGGTTTTCCAAAACTAGTACTAGTCGTTTCTTTACTAGAATCTCCAGAGCTTTCAGGGTTAGCAAGGGTTGATTTGCCCTTCAATGCCTTGTGTAAACCGTATTGGATTAATAGATCTTTGACTTGAACTTGCCACAAGCCAACGTTAATCTTTCCGTCGAACCTCTCAACCTCAAATCTTATCATCTTTGACATAATAGTTTTTTAAGACCACTATCAAGCAACTGTGGCTTTGATACCAATTGTTAACGAACAAACGTCACTATTCACATAGAAACGTTGCTGGATAGAATACAAACAAACACAATAACAAAAAAAGATAAGATGAAGAGAAGTAATTAAATCTAATCACACACAACACAATAATTTACGTGGAAACCCAAATCAAGGAAAAAACTACGGCCGTCAGGACGACAAGAGAAAGTTTCAATATGTAGTAAATTGTTACAACCACACACTCATGATTCTTTCTCTAAATAATAACCCCAACCCGATTACATCCAATGCTTACTTTGAGATCTCTCAAGTATCTGTCATTTGCTCCACACATAATAACCTAGCTATTATGGTCTATTTATATGAATTACAGTGAGTTTAAACTAACAAGGAAATCTATCTCCTAGTCGTACAAGATTTACTTGCTTCATATAAATACTATTTCCTCTTTAAGATAAGTCTTCTTGTAAGCATAAATCTTTTTCCTATAATCATAAGAACTTTTAGAAACAACATATTTCATTTTCCATGAATATTTCCTGATTCAACGCATACTTGTGATTGACTACGATTCAAGTTGCAGTTGGTCATCCGCTTCCTAAACTGTGTTGAACTTGACCACTCAGAAAACTATGATCCACTCGTTACATCATCAGCGACCGCTGTCACCGCTGCTGTGAAAGCCATAACGCTTTCCACAACGTGATTCACTGGAATTGGACCGCTGTGAAAACCAATAGCGATAACCACCGCTGTCATTACCATTGTCAAAGCCACATCGGTTTTGACAGCGGTTGTCATTGTTCTTCGTTTCTTCTATTCTTCAAGTCTTTACGCCTCCCTCAAACATAACCTTATACTCCCCACCGCTCTCATGTCTCCAGGAAGTCTCCGCATTGGTTGTATTTCTTTTGGTAACCATTGGAAATTCAAGCCATATCCAACAACTTTTACTTCTTTTCTTCCAATATCAAATGCCAAATAGCAAAAGCTATCCCAAATAAGTTTACCATCTTTTCTTATAAAAATGTTTTATGTAGTCATATACCAATTGCATTCTTATAGAGTTTTTATTTTTTATTTATTTTTTATCATATTTTTCTTTAAATGAATAACCATTTATATCACAATTATACAAATCATGGGGCAATTAATGATAGGATTTTATTTATTTATTATTATTTACTCTTTTAGAAATTTTTTTCTATTACATATGTATTCTTTCTTACTTCAGATTTTATGTTATTTTTGGTTGGCATTCAAGGCCTCCTCTGTTGCATCCGCTCTGAATTTCTCTTTCTCTTATTTATGTGATGCTAGATTTATAATCAATGATATTACGGCTTTATTTAGGGAAGTAGGTGTTTTTAAGTGTCAAGTTATTCCCTAGAATGGCAATATTTTGGCTCGTAACCTCGCTTCTCTAGCCTCCTCTTCTGTTAAGGAGAAGTTCTGTCTAGATATCAGCCCTTCTTGTATCTTCCCTTTGGGTGATTGACTTTGGTTTTTCTTCACAAATTTTTTTATTTTATATATATCAGAAAAAACTACATTATATGTTCATTTGCGAAATAATATTTCACCTATTTATTAAGAAATTAATATATTATATGTAAAAAAAAAAATTTAATAAAATTGATAGGAAATCATGTAATTACGTACATAGATTAGATGAGGTTGACTCTTGGGTATGCTCACATTTGCATGTGGGTTCGAGTGATGTTGTCCTCTCCAAACCCTTACTTTTTTATAATGTTAAAAAAAATAAAAATCAAAACTACATAAAACGGAACGAATTGCATAATTAAGTCTTTTGTTTTCCGTTTCAATTAAAATTTAGAAAATTGCCCTGTTGAACACTAGTATTATAATTTAGAAAATTTGTAGTATTTTTATGAGTCATCGTTCACCCGAATCTAAGAAGAACCTATTTAGTTAAAGGGTCAAAATTTATATACAAATTTGATATCATATCTCGTTCTGGATCTCAGTTGCATGTGTTAAGGATATTCAATCTAATTCCAACTCAGACTTGAAATCCATCTCCACTTCAGACTTGGAGTCTCACACCAATCTCTCTCCGCCTCATACTTGAACTCTTTGTAATTATCCTATTCTGCTTTATTTCAATCTTATCTCTTGCTGTAATTTATCCTTTAGCTAATAGGTTTAGTTAAGTAGTCTAGTAGAAGTCGTTCTCACATACAGTGATGCACGACCTGTGCATGTATATATATTCTTGTAATTCAAGTTCATTAATTTAAGAAGCATTATTATTTACAGTATGATCACCATTCACCAACACAAAGTGACACACATTGATATTGTTTTAAGCATGAATAAATCACTTTATTACTCAATTGAATCTAACTGATGTTGACTTCCCACCAAATATGTGATTATTGCTTTTGGTCTCTTCAAAAGAAAAAATGCTTATGGAATTAATATAATGCAAGTATGTGAATAATTGCAATATTAGTAATGATCCATTCATTTGAATCTTTAATCAAAGAATCTCTTTTTCAATGTTCATCTATATAAGATAAAATAAATTGGTCCAATATAAATTATGGCAGATTCGGTGAGAGAGTGACGATATTTACATCCCTCTAAAATTGTATATACATCCCAAAATTTATATATTTTCAAAATTACAGCATTACCCTTAAAATAAATTATTAATATTTTAATTTAAAAATATAATAATAATAATAATAAAATAAAAATTACCGGAAGTGTTAGAAAAAAATCAAACTATTTTACTTTTTCCAATTTTTAACTAAAAAAATCAAACTATTTTACCTTTTCCAATTTTTAACTAAAAAAATCAAATTAAATACAAAAACTCAAATCATAAATGTCAGTAATCTTCTAAAAAAAAGTGAAGAAGGCATTGGGAGGAGTGCGACTCTTCCCAAATTCAAAAAGTACCTTTGATTAAAATTTTTAGATTTTTTTTAGCATAGAAAAACAGTGCCAACAACTGGACAACGTTTTTTCTCTCCCAAGCTCATCGAGAGTTCATCTCGGAATTACTAGAATAAACCGTGTTTTTGTTACCAGTGTATAATAAAAGCACCATTAATTACCATAAATCTTTCAAAGAAACAACATAAAAAAGATGATAATGATGATGAACCAGATGGGTGATAGCAGAAACAGCTACAGAGATTCACTTGATATCAAATAGTCATATTTCCATGTTTATATAGGTATATTTACCTTCCTATTATGTATATTGTACTGTGTATAAATATAAGAACAAATCAATGAATACGTGTGATGATTTATTCCCACAAATATTAGACTCTGTTATGGTATCAGAGCTTTGCTGTGAAAAAGCGTAAAGATCCTGAAACCCTAGCCGCTGTCCTACTTCTTCTTCTTCTCACCATACCAAACCTAAACCGTCTGACCTAAAATTTCTCCAGTCTCTTCTCATCGTCAAACATGACTTCTCCTACTGCATCTACAGCCTTTTCCACCTTTTCTCCTCAAGTCATCCTCACGGGAACAAACAACACCAACCAAACACAATCCTTGATAGCAATTGACTCTACCCAAATTCCAATCAAACTCTTCAAATGAGGAAATTATGCTGCCTGGAGATCTCAATTTGAGAATCTCCTCTTTGGCTATGGCCTTATAGGATACTTGGACGGTACCAAACCATGTCCTGTAAAAGTCATCACAAACCCTACAAGGACCATTGAGAATCCAGCCACTCCAGAAATAGTCATGAATCCGGATCATCACATCTGGCTTCGTCAAGATCGCCTTCTTCTCCATGCAATCCAGGTCATGTGCACGGGTGCAGCAAAATCTATCGTGACTCGATCCACCACTTTAGCTCAAGCATGGGAAAAATTTGAATACTCCTATGCTAACCGGTCAAACACCCGAAAACTCGGCCTTCTTGATTCCCTACAAATGTCAGTTTAGTTGACAAATCAATCGTAGACTACATGCAAGGTATTAAAAACATTCTTGACAACATTAAATTAATTGATCACTCCGTTAATGATGGTGCCATTGTGATACACACCTTAAATGGATTAAGCTCAGCTTACTTACCACTTGCTTCCGCCATCCGAGCTCGAGACAGCCCAATCTCATTCGAAGAACTATATGAAAAACTTCTTGACCACAAAGTCGTTCTCAAATGTGAAGAATCGAAAAAAGGTGGACCATAGATAACCGCTCAGTTCAACCAACAGACATATAACCGACGAGGTCGCGGCCAACAGGGACAAGCCTCACCACACATGGGACACCACCAATCCTTCAGCAACAACCAGTACAATGGACAACAGCAGCACTTTACGGGTAACCAGAATAGTATCTGTGGCAGTCCATATCGCCCAAACCGGCTTGCCAAACTTCTCCTCCCAATGGCGCCCACCTACCTCCAACGGCTAGCTCAGGCCAGTGTGCCAACTGTGTGACAAAGTGGGTCATACAACCCACGTATGTCGATCCCGTCTGCCTACAGGTTCTCAGGCTTGGTCACAAGCAAGCCATTTGAGCTCGAAACATCAAAGCCTTCGCAACAATTGGGTACTTGACATTAGTGCCTCTCACCATATGACATCAGATCTTTAGAACCTATCTCTCCACTCAGAATACGGTGGCACAGAAGATATAATGGTCGGGGATGGTAAAACAATTCCTATCTCTCATACTAGCTCCACTATGTTAACTACACATGTTAATTCTTTCCATCTTAATCATGTTTTACGCTCTCCCCATATCTCACAAAATCTGGTCTCTGTGTCTAAATTTTGCTTTCATAATAATACAACCATTGAGTTTTTTCCTAACCGTTTTCTTGTGAAGGATCTGACCATGGAGGCATCCTTGGTCCGCGACCAGAATAAGAGGAATCTCTATATGTGGCCAACGTCAACTCTGCCGAGTCAACCTGCGTCAAACATTCGTCAGTATTTTGCATCATCCAATACCACCGTCTCTCCTTTGTCATGGCACCGTCATCTAGGTCATCCTTCCCTACAGGTTCCCTAGAAGCTCATCTCAACTCATAGTCTTCCAGTTCTCAAGTCCACGTCTACCCTTTCTCATTGTCCTGTGTGTTTATGTAATAAAAGTCACAAATTACCATTTGGTATTTCGACATTAACAAGTAATAAGCCTTTAGAAATTTTATTCACTGATGTCTGGGGCCTTGCTCACGTACCATCCTTTGATAATTGCAGATATCATGTAATCTTTGTGTATTATTTTTCCAAGTATACATGATTTTATCCACTTAAACATAAATCTGAAGTCCCGCAGGTCTTTAGGCGATTCAAAACACTTGTCAAAAATTTCTTCAACACCCAAATAAAAACAGTTTACTTGGATGGTAGTAAGGAAGCTCAGTCCCTCTGTCTTGAACTACAAAACTTTGGTATTCAGCATCTGAAATCCCTACCTCACACACCTGAACATGTCGGTACTACTGAGTGCAAGCATCGACATGTGGTCAAAACGGCTTTAACCATTCTTCACCATGCTTATCTATCAATAAGATTCTGGTCACTAGCCTTCCAAACAACGGTCTATCTCATTAATCGCATGCCCACCAAAGTCTTGAGTCACCAAAATCCGTACCACAAAATCTTCAACAAGGATCTGAATTATCAGAAACTCAGTGATTACCTTTGTTTAGATCGTTCCACCAATCAAGTCTATGTCTCCCGTCATGTCGTCTTTGTCGAAACCACCTTTCCATTCAACAGTCTTGTAAATTTCGTATCCACCAACCTTCCAATGGATGTCAGTCAATGGCTTAACACCAACCATTCGGCTGCCACTCCTCCATTAGGTAATGGCTCCTCCACATCTCTAGATAATTTTTCTCATCATGAAACCTCACCACCTGACTTCATACCCATCCCCCAACCTTCCACACATTCTCGTCAGCCACCTCCCAGTTAGGAAACACAACTGTTCCCAGTTGGTTCACCATTCATAGCCGACACCCACCATATACCGCAACCTGAGTCCCAGTCCAGTCATCCGCTACTTGTTGACCACACTGAGTCTGAGCCACCTCCACTGTCAACCGACTAGTCCTCCCCTCCAAGAATGATTCAAACTCGCTCCAAAAGCAATATATTCAAACCCAAAGCTGTCTTTGACCTCCATACCACAACTCACTCCCCTCCTCAAACTAACCCGATCAGTCTAACACAAGCCCGTAAGTTCCAAGAATGGCGAGAGGCCATGAGTGCCGAGTATGATGCCCTTGTCAAGAATGACACATGGGTACTGGTTCTTTCTCACTCTCCGCATAATGCGGTTGGGTGTAAGTGGATTTTTCGCATTAAATGCCACCCCGATGGCAAAGTGGCTCGGTATAAAGCCCATCTTGTAGCTAAAGAATTTCATCAACGACCTAGGGTTGACTTCATCGAGACTTACATTCCTGTTGTAAAGCTAGTCACTGTCCGTTTGATACTATCCATTGCTGTAACTAACGGTTGGCCTTTGCACCAACTTGATGTTTACAATGCCTTTTTGCAGGGATCCCTCATTGATGATGTTTACATGGATCAACCATCTGAATTCATTCATCCCACCATGCCGCATCATGTGTGTAAACTTCGGAAGGTAATTTATGGCCTTCGTGGTACAACGAGCTTCACACCTTCCTTATAGCCAATGGATTCCACAACTCCAAATGTGATGCTTCGCTGTTTGCTCAACAATACTTAGGAAAAACCTTGTATCTCTTAGTATATGTTGACGATATCATCATCACATGCTCCTCAAATTCACAAGTTCATGAGTTCATCACTGTTCTTGCTCACCGATTTTCATTAAAGGATCTTGGACAGTTGTCCTTTTTCTTAGGCGTTGAGGCTCATCACTCCATACGCGAATTATTTCTCACTCAACAGAAATACACTCGGGATCTCCTTGTCAAGAATGATATGCTTGAAGCAAATCCCTTATCCATACCACTCTTAGTCATAGACAATGAACTTAAAATCGACATATCCATATTTTGAAGGAACCGATATCGAAACAGGGGTAATATCCAATATCTAGCAAATATCCGATTGATTTCGAAATATCCATATAAATCTCCCGATATTCCCAAAATATCTCGATATTTCCGAAATATTATGAATTTCATCCCGAAATCCAAGGATATTTTGTAAAAAAAAAAAAAAATTTTTTAAATTAATCTTAAACTTAAATTATTGTTCAAATAATCTATATTGAAAATTATTTTATTATTTATACTAAAATTAATATTTTTTTTATTCTTCTAGCTTACTATTTGAACATAAAGTACCAATATAGAGACAATATTGTGGATAATTCAGATCTTTTGAAAACCGTACATATTGTCTATATGCAATTAGACCCTGAAACTGTAGGGATTACTAATTTTGGAAATGAGGTAAAAAGTTGCAACTTACAATCAATTTTATAATTTCAATATTATAACTTCTTTGCATGGGAGTATCGTGTCATATACTCATATTTATATATATTATTTACATATTGATCTCATGAGTCATGAATGTAGCTCACATACTTTAAGGATAGAAAGAAAAGTTTTGGTGAACGAGCAGCTATGGCAGCTAAAAGCAAAATGCAAATATAAGTTTTATTACAAAAATCTATGTAATAATAATAAATAATAATATCATTGAAATGATATTCATACTTATAATACTTAATAATTTTTATTGCAGCTGATTGGTGGGTAATGTATGAAAATTGTGCTCCATTATTACGTGCAATAGAAGTTCGCATACTATCACAAACAGCATCATATTTTGCATGCGAAAGAAATTAGTCCACATTTACTTTAATCCACACAAAACAAAGAAACCATCTTGCCTATTCTAAGCTTGAACAACTTGTTTATTGTTATTATAATATGAAGTTGAAACTTAAGGATATGGCAGCTGAAAAAGATAAAATAGATGAAACTGATTTTATGGATCAACTTTGAGTAGCTGCTGAAGCAGGGGACGATAATGAGAATTCTTTTTTTGATTGGGTTAGACATGCCTATTTAGATGATGATGATGAGGGAAATCCTGATCCACAAATTGCTTCTCATGCTCGAGACATGGAAATAAATGTTGAACAAGTGATTAAAGAAGAAGTTGGTGTAGATCGTGGAGTTATTCCAATGACCAACATACCTCTGATGGAAATAGTGGAGGAAAAGATATGGAGATGATGAAAGAGGTTAGGATTCTGGTGCAAGAGGTTGGGATGTTGGTGCAACAGGTTGGGTTGTTCGTGCCGGAGGATGAGATGCTGGTGCAATATGTTGGAATGCTAGTGCGGCAGGTTGGGATGCTCATGCAAGCAATTTTGATCAAAATCGTGGTAGACAACATGGAGGAACAGTCAAATTGATGAAGATTATTTGAATATGACTCTCTTCTCAATGAGTATGGACATAGAAAATAGTTCTTTGGGTGATTCGTAGACAAGGTCAGGTTCTCATGTACCATATTATGGTAGTTATGGTGGCTGCAGTATATTTGATTATCCTTCTCCACAAATACCATATGAAATACCATATGCAATACCTATGCATGCAGATCAACAATATCCATCAAGTTGGGTAAATCCAAACTACCCAATTCATGGATCAGTTGGAAAAGATCAAGCAATATACGTGTAACATACTAATAACTACCTTGAAAACTATGCTAGCATGTTTTCCTGGGAAAATTGTTGTTCGAATCAAGATAGAAATATATCTTATGTATTTGAACTAGTAAAGAATTCATTTTGGTTTTAAATTTCAGACATGTAATGTATTATTATGTATGAATTATGACTTATGATATAATCTTGGAAGTATGAAACTATATATATTTTTTAATGATAATTTTGTTTATTAAATATTTAATCTCTTTATATTGTATATAATATTCTAAAAGTGAAACAAAATATTATTCTATTAAATACTCAATTTTAAAAATTATATACAGACTCTATCTATGTTATAATTTATATTAAACTCATAACTATGCTAATTTATCATTGAAATATAATTCATGTGATGTATAATTACTTGTTTAAGCTTGTCCTAAAGTTTTACAAAAAAATTCTAACTTTAGATTTAAATATCCATTATTTTTTTGATTTTTTACCGAATATCCACCGATATCGATAATATCCCCGATATATCTATAAATTTAGAAGTTTGATATTGATACCGATACCAATATTTTATTCCTTGGTCACAGACACATTGAAACTGGTCGACATCAGTGCATCCACTGATGCAACTCAATATCCGCAGATTTTGGGTTCCCTTCAGTACCTATCTCTAACTAGCCCTGATGTCTCCTTTGCGGTCAATAAGCTCTCACAATTTATGCACCGTCTGAGAACACTTCATTGGAATGCTATCAAACGCGTCCTTCGGTATCTCAAAGGGACGGACGCTCAGCCACGGTCTACTCATTCGCCATAACTCTCCTCTTCATCTTCATGCCTTCGCCGATGTTGATTGGGTAGGTGATCTAGATGATCGCCTGTCGGCAACTGCTTATGTAATCTTCCTTAGTTCTACGCCTGTCAACTAGAGCTCGAAAAAGCAACACTGTTGCGAGATCAACCACTGAAGCAGAATATCTGGCAATCGCATCGACTGCCGCTGAATTGAACTGGATCGGCCATCTCTTATCTGAGCTTCAGGTAACGGTTCCTAGTGCACCAGTCATATACTATGACAATGTAGAGGTTACATATGTCTGTACAAATCTAATCTTCCAAATCCGTATGAAACACATAGCAATTGATTTCTTCTTTGTGCGGGATCAAGTAGCTCGTCATCAGCTGACCAATTGGCAGACTCCCTCACAAAGCCTCTTTCACGTCGACAGTTCCTTGACCATCGCACCAAGATAGGCATCCTAGAAGGTAGCTCTATCTTGCGGGGGCATGAGAGCAGCAACAACTGTAGAGATTCACTTGATATCAAACAGTCATATTTCCATGTTTATCTAGGTTTATTTACCTTCCTATTATGTATATTGTACTGTGAATAAATATAAGAACAAATCAATGAATACGTGTGATGATTTATTCCCACAAATATTAGACTCTATTAATGGGGAGAGTGGGAGGCCTAAAAATCCAACGAGGGTCTGAAATTGATATTTGATCCACATAAAGAATCTAGGAAATATCAATATATATTAATTATTTGTTTTATAATTGTTTTATTTGTAATACTTTTTAAAAATTTAAAGAAAGGGCATATTTGGTAATATGAGGGGTGTGCTTACAAAATTACATCTTTAAAAATTTTATAACGAGGTGTACTTACAAAAGGGGTGCACATACGGTTTTTTAGGGGTGCAAATATTGCCACTCCCTGTGAAAATCTAAGATCCAACCCGACTCAATAGATTTTAGAATTTAGATTCAATCTAATTCAATCATGTCCTTAGATCCAATTTGATCCAATCATGTCCCCAACTCCAATAATGATTTTTTGAAACACCCTTCTAGAGGAGATTTTTCGGTAATATTCCTATAAAAAGTTATAAATAATAATAAAAAAAAAAGGTTTTGAGGAGTTTCAGTAATTTTCTATTTTTAAAAAGTTCCACGGTTTCTTGTTTTTGTTATAGGTTTCACATTTTATCAAAGGTTTCACGTTTTTCTCCAAGGTTTCAGCTTTTTAAAAAAAAAAAAAAACAAAAAAGATGTTACAAGCGATATTTGTAATTTGTGGTTATAGACCGAAATAAAATTTTATAATGTGATTATTAACCTTTAAACTTTCATATGTGGATAAAAACAAATTTCACATAATAGATGTGATCGTTTTTGATAATTTTTACGATGAATTCTGAATGTATTATTTCAAATAAAAATATCAATAAATATAATTAATAAAAATAAAATGTTGAAGAGTAAACCTTGTCAATAAATAAACGCCACACAATTTACTGCCATCTAGCAACCCCAACCCACCTTCATGACCATTGACCACACATTACATCATACAAGTTTTCCCTTTTTCTTTTCTACAATAGTTTCATTAAAAGTGATTTCCTTTTTCTGCATCGCCTCCTCTTTAGATAATGCAATCAATTTTATACTCCTAAATGCTACTTTTGGTTTTAAAAGCCAAAAACTAACTTCTGATTAAAATCATGCCAAACGTGACTTAATTAAGACGATAAGGTAGTAAAATATATAGACAAAAGAGAAACAATTACATTTTTTTTTCAATTGAAGTTGACAAGCAATTACATAAGCACCCCGATAATTTTTTTTTTTTTTAAAATAATTTCATTTATCAACCATTGTAGAAAAAGGACAGACATTTGCATAGTGACCTAGATATTTTTAAGAAAATGTAGCGTGACAAACATGGTAAACATTGAAGGCAGTTTTATCTTGATATGTGAAATCATAAAGAATTTAAATCATTGTAGCAAGAGGATCCGCATGCATGTACGCGCAAAGGTACAGTAGAGATATAGACATTTTGACAGTCACCCTCACCCAGATATTCAAGTATTGCCATTCATTTCTGACTCTAACAAACATGGCAATTATTGAGGGCATTTTTATGACCTGATATTCAATGAGAAAAACTTGTATAGGCGGTGATACAACCGTCAAATGTAAAGTTTCAAAAACTATTTTTATGTGTCCGAAGTAAGAATTTGAATCTTCTCCTCACCTCATATAAATCAATGGTCTGGATTAATTCTATCTTTTAGTTGTGTAAAACTTAAAACTTAATAGAAATAATCCAGATCATTGATTTGCTATATTAGACGTCAATAGATTATAAAGGTGAAGACCGAAGACAATGTGAGGAGAGAAAATGTGAGGAGAGAATCTTGATCCCCGATATAAATTATGTTATTTGGCACAATTATAATGACATGGTGGTGATACCGTCCCACACAGCTTTTTATGATATAAGGACAAAAAAGCTAATTTTACGTAGTGTTTAATAGCCAATTCCTACTTTACTAATACATAAATAAACTTTCATACTTATTCAAAAAGAAGAAATGAAAAGAAACTTTAATAATAGTTTTAAAAAAGAAAAGAAACTTTAATACTAAGAGGAAAGAAACTTTAATGCACAACCATCCCTTGAGATTTAACAAAATTGCATAGATATGCAGTTTTGGATATATACGCACAAACTTCCAATAACCTTTGAAAAATATTATATAAACATCTACTACCGTTAACTCCTAAGTCCTAACAACTGTGGGCATTTAGGACATTTTGACCAAATAAAAAATTGATTTTTTATTATTAAAAAAAAACACGAATTAAAGATGGAGATTTCTCTATCTCTCAATCTCTCCATCTCGTCGGAGATGGAAAGACTCTATCTCGTCAGAGATGGAGCGGCAGCGAGATGGAGCACTATCACTCCATCTCTGACCAAAGAGATGGAGCGTTGTCACTCCATCTCTCATCGATGAAGCTCTATCTCTTGTGAGATGGGTTAGAGATAGAGCTCCATCATATCTCTATTTATGGTTTTTATTTTATTTTATATATATATATTTTTTGTGGGATATTTAATTGTTTGAATTTTGTTGGGTTGTTGTGGATGAAATATTTTTTTTGACAGATGTTGTGGATGGAATGTTGATTGAAGTTTGGTGAAAATTTGGATGAAGAAAATGGAGATGATGAGATAAATGGAATTTCCAAAATTCACTAGATGAATATCAAAATCAAGAGGAAAATGAATTTTTTTTTAATTTTTATCTTTTCTAGATTTCCCCTTTTTTTTTGGACCTTCCAAATTTCACTGGATTTAAAAGATTTTTTTCAAAATTTATTTATCATTATATTGTTTTTAATTTTTAAAAATAAAATTAAGGGTATTTTAAACTTTTAGCACATTTGACCATTGACTGTTAGGAGTTAACGATTCCAACTAACAGTAGGGGGTGCTTATGCAACATTTTTCAATGGTTAGGGGAAGTTTGTACGTAAATGTTCAAAACTGCCACATCCTTATAATTTTATCAAATCTCAGGGGTGTTTGTGCAATTACCCGTTCTTTTTTACACATGTTGGTCAAGGGTCGAGGGGTCCGAGGATACCTGGAGAAAGGGGTGAACCCAAGAAATATTTTCCACCCAAGCTAAATTATATATATATAGTTTTGTTTCTCAGTACGCACTAACATTATAAGTCAGCTTTTTGCCTATCAATAGTTGGAATTATCTATTTTTGTTTAGTCGATATATTATAATGCTTAATTAGTGACTTACAAATTCTCATACTAAATTTAATAAATTCGGTGTGCACTGTGGAAAAAACTTTTGTGATTTTCTTCCTCAATGCATATTAATATAATAAAGTTAGTGTAGTATATACGAGACATTGATTAAGAATAAAAAACTTTTTATATAATTTTTTATGAAAGTAATTTTTTTTTTTATAATAATAACTTAATAAGATGACACCAATTCAATAATGGACCACTCAAAAATATGAAATACATTGTAAAATTTATACATAAACAATTATTTAAACATGTAATTAAAGAAATTTTTTTATTTAAAGTTGAAAAATGACTTAATTCTATAATGTTAGAAGCTATAATATTATTTGTATTTTTAAAACTTACTTTGAACAATAAATTTAGACATAAATATCATATGTTTATAATATTATAAAAACTTAGGGCAACTTTATGCAATTATCCCTTTATGCATAATTTATTTTTTCTTTCTAGAGGCCTGCCCGGGCTACACCCTGGGGTAGCCCTCTTGTACATCCGCCTCTGCCTGGAGAGATCAACAACTATAGGCACGATCCGGTAAGTAACTCCTAGTACATATATGGGAAGTTTCAATTTTACAGGAAAAAGTGAAACTTGAACCCCAGTCCCGGATGTGAAAAGGAAGTGTACAATCACTAAACTTAGAGCGGACGTGCTCAATCACACGATAATGAATGAAGTCCTCGGCTGTGTGCTTATATATAGCCTGAATTCGAAGTCCAATTCACTAGCAAATGTATTCGTAACACAAAAACCATAAATTTTCCTTTGCTTAGAAAACAAAATCCTTTTGTTGAAATTAGTGAGCTATCTGAATGGCTCTTCAGTCTCTTAATTCATTGCATGCATTTCTGCCGAGTCATGCTATAGTTGGATCATCCTTTAGCGATGGCTTTGTTCGTTTTCCAGTCCAAAGGCGCATGGTTGCCACCAAAATGTCTCATCAGGATCATCAACCCATTACTAGGCGAACTGCCAATTTCAAACCAACAATTTGGAGCTATGATTACATTCAATCACTAAGCAGTGAATTTGCGGTATAGTATACTATTTTCATTCTATAAGCAGCTAGCATTTTGTCTGTAATTATATTTTGTTGACAGAAAGATTAATTAATTTTGCAATTATTGTAGGGGAAAAAATACGCCAATAGAGTCCAAGAGCTGAAGGAAGATGTGAGAGCGATGCTTGTCAAAGGGTCGGATCCATTACATCAAATGGAGCTCATTGATACTTTGCAAAGACTCGGTTTATCTTATCATTTTGACCATGAAATCAAACGAATTTTGGGTAGAATACATGACAAGAGATGCAGCAATATTAATACGCGAAAACAAGAAAGTTTATATGCTGTAGCTCTTGAATTTAGACTCTTTAGAAAACATGGCTTTCATATATCTCAAGGTAATAATATTGTATTTTTATTAATTACATCGCAATAAACCAAAAATATGAGAATGAACAAAAAAATGATTTAATTTCTAGCTACTTATTGGTGCTTTTTTTTTTTTTTTTCTTTTTGTAGAAATTTTCAGTAGTTTCAAGGACGAGAAGGGAAACTTTGGAGATGATTTCAAGGGAATTCTAGCTTTGTATGAAGCCGCATACTATTGTGTAGATGGAGAGAGTATCTTGTTTGATGCTATAAATTTCACAACCGAATACCTCAAAGAATACGTGAAGCACAGCAAAGATGTTCAATATCTTGTAACACTAGCGAACCATGCGTTGGAGCTTCCACAACATTGGAGGATGCTGAGGCTGGAGGCAAGGTGGTTCATCGATGTATACGAGAAACAACAGGACATCATGAACCCTCTCTTGCTTGAGCTTGCTAAATTGGACTTCAATGTAGTTCAAGCAACACACCAGGAAGATATGAAGCATACGTCAACGTACGTACATCATAACATGGTTGATGATAGGGACTGGATTACTTTTTTTTTTTTTCTTCTTAATTTAGTGACAACTAAGTATAAAAGAAAATTCACATAAGATTTGTTTTTTCTTTTTTCTTTTTTCTCTCAAACAATTAAGTTTGTGTTTCACTTACACTTAAAGCAAAACCATGAAAAAAAACGCTATGAAAAGATCCTAACTCTGATGATAGAGTGCCACTTTCTTCCATGATTGATGAAACTAAATTTGATTTATGTACAGATGGTGGAGGAATACGGGTTTCGAAGACAAGTTGGAATTTGCAAGGGACAGGTTGATGGAGAATTTCTTTTGGACAGTGGGGGTGATATTCGAGCCTCAGTTTGGTTACTGCAGGAGGATGTCAACAAAGGTTAATGCATTAATAACAACAATTGATGATGTTTATGATATCTACGGTACTTTGGACGAACTTGAGCTCTTCACAGATGCAGTTGACAGGTTGGTGGCAGATAGCTTTAATACACTTTTGCATTTTAAGTCTGGTGGTATATCCTCACACTTACATCACGAGATTATAGGTTTGAGTCCCCCCTCTTCCCAAAAAACCCAAATTTATATAATACTTAAAACAAAAATTTAAGTATACACATATAATTTGCAATGAAAATTGCATTAGGACAATTACTGAATAAGCATGGGATGTCATTAATAATTATGTTAATATTAAAAACCTCCCTTCACCTTTGAACTATTATTTGATATATAATTACAAATGCTTTTATTTTAGAAACCTCCCATATAGACTAATACCGTTAGTATTTTTTTTTTTTTTTGTTGATTGAGTTTGACCGTTAAAAAGTTTAAAATGTTCCTATTTAAACTTTAATTGTATGAATTGATCATTATACCCTCATACTTTTACTAAATGAATTAATAAAATAATACAAAAAACAGGAATGTTAACTTACAAAGGAAAAGTTATTTTGTGGACAATTTTATCCCTAAAAATAACAAAATTACAAATGAACCAAAAGAATTGAAAATGAACCATAATATGTATTTATTTATGTATTTATTTGTCTTTTTTTTTAATAAATCTAAATGAACCATAATATGTATTTGTTTATGTATTTATTTGTCTTTTTAAATAAATCTAAGCAAATACTCATTTTCAATGTTTTTGATTCATTTGTAATTTTGTTATTTTTAGGGATAAAATTGTTCACAAAATAGCTTCTCTTTTGCAAGTTAACATTCCTGCATTTTGAATCATTTTATTAATTTATTTGGTAAAAGTATGAGAGTATAGTGGTCAATTCATACAATTGAAGCTTAAATAAAGAAATTTTAGATTTTTTAACAGTCAACACAAATGGAATGCTAATGGTATTAGTCCATAGGGAAGGTTTATAAAATAGAAGTATTTGTAACTATACATCCATTAATAATTCAAATGTGAGGGGATGTTTTTAATATTAACTCTTAATAATTTCATTTAGTTTCCGACTTTTACCCTTTTTTTTATTTTTTTTATTTTTCAAATTGGTTTCTAAAATTTTCAAAATAGATGGTCCTACTTACATTTTATAAGTCCAAAATTTGTCTTTTTAGATTGTTTTTGAAAGTACTTTAATACCCATATTTAAAAAGAAATTTATATTTTATGTTAAATGATTGTTTTACCCATTACAATTTACAATCCTATCTAAATTCTAAAGTCAAATCCACTTTCATTACCAGTATGATTACAACGACAAAAACTAATTAAATAAAGTAATTAAAAATATTAATTAAACAAATTTAAATAGTTAAATTAAAATTAATAGGTAAATCAAACAATATTTTGTAAAATAAAAAATATTAAGTTAAAAAAAAATTATAGTATTCATGTTTTTTATTTTTTTATAAATATTACACTATTATATTAATTGTCTTTTAAAAATAAAATAAAAGGGGTATGCCGTACCACAGTGGTGCCCTGTGGTCGAGGTCCTCCATGACCTAGACTGTGGAGGTCGCCCCTCCATGATCTGGGTTATAAATCGTGGCAGACTCCTCCACAATATGGGCTTCAAATCATGAACCCAGATCATGGAAGAACTCTCCACGCCCTAGGTCATATATGAAAAAGGCCTCTGCCTCCACGATCAGGTCCAATATGGGTAAATTAAGGGATTTTGATGCTATACCCTAGGTAATTATGATTAGAGAGGAGATATCTAATTTATGGATGTATCTAAAAACTATGTAGTATCTCTATCGTAGAATATACCGCAAATTCAAGATATGTAATATTATTGTATATATCTGTATTAGCTATTTAATTTCTACTAATTTACAATATAAACTCAGATGGGACATAACTGCAATAGAGCAACTTCCATATTATATGAAGATATGTTTTCTAGCTCTCTACAATACCATAAACGAAATGGCTTTTGTTTATCTCAAAGATCAAGGACTTGACATCATTAAATATCTACGGAGAGAGGTTTTACTCTTCTTCTATTTCCTCCCCAATATTACTTTCATTTTTAGTTGTAATTTATCTGAATTCAATCTACTGCTATGCAAATTAATGTTACAGTGGGCAAATTTATGTAAAGCCTATTTATTGGAAGCGGAGTGGTACTACAGCGGATACACTCCAACCTTTGAAGAATACATTGAGAATGCTTGGGTTTCAATATCAGCACCTGTCATTCTAGTGCATGCTTATTTTTTAGTTACAAATAATTCAATTACAAAAGAGGACTTAGCATACTTAGAAGAATACCCCAACATAATTCGTTGTTCATCAATGGTTTTACGACTTGCAGACGATCTCGGGACATCATCGGTACATTTTCCACAACCCTAAATGACAAGTAGTTTCATTGAATCCTCCTATTGTTTGGAAATATAACTCTGTTTTATTTTTTTGTTTTATTCAGGATGAGATGAAGAGAGGGGATGTTCCTAAATCAATCCAGTGTTATATGCACGAAACTGGAGCTTCGGAGGAAGAGGCCCGTGAACACATTCGAGGATTGATAAGTGCAACATGGTTGCAGATGAACAAAGAAAGAATAGGAAACCATCACATCTCCAACACTTTTGCTGGAGTTGCAATGAATCTTGCAAGGATGGCTCAGTGCATGTACCAATTTGGAGATGGACATGGTGTCCCAGACAAAGAGACTAAACATCGTGTATTGTCATTAATTATTAATCCCATTCCTTAATTTTTTCAGGATATAAAAAATGTAGTGATTTGAAAAATACAAAGTGTGTGTGTGAGAGAGAGATTATTAATTGCAGCTTATGAAATAACCTTTCATAAGTTTTTCGAAGTTAGCTTTGTTTTAATGGGATGTTATTACAAGATGAAACCATGTCAATAACCGTTTGTTATATGATTGTATTGCTTGTTAAAATATATGGACATTATGGAAGATTGGATTGGAGTAAATTAATATTATGCCGTGTTTAGAGAAACATGAGACTAGAATGATTTAATAATATTTTTTGTTTAGTGAAACATAAGATTGGATTAAATATAATAATATTTTGAAATTGAATAATAAATTATTGAAATATGTATTGAAAAAAAAAGTGTTTTAATATATATATATATATATATATTATTAAAGTAACAATATCCAAAAATATTTTTAAAATATAGATTTATATTATTTTGGAATAAATTTAAATAATTTTAAATTTTTATAATTTGTTTATTTAATAAAATAATTTTGTTAATATATATAGGTGGGATTACGGTGGGCCCACAGATTTAGATTATTCAATCCCGTTGAGAAAAATTAGGATTGAAACAATCTAAATCCTTAATAATCGAATCAAAATTGAATAACAAATTAGCATTTGTCTTATGTTTGGTACAACATGTGATTAGATTAAAATAATTATATATCATCATATTATTACTTTTTTTTATTATTAAGAGTAACACTATACAATCCAAAAAATTAATCTAAAATTCAACACAAATGATGTGGCAAATAAATAGTCATCATCACATAAATCCTAGGGTGATGTGGTGATTGATATGGTGGTTTCAATTCAATCGCTACATCATTTGTGTTGATTTTTGGACTAATTTTTTGGGTTATCTAACATTATTGTTTTATTAAAAGTAAAGTTATATTATATAATATAAGAAAATAAAATATTTAAAATTATTTCAGTATATTATAGATACATTAAAATTGTTTTTAAATAAAAAAAAAATTTTAAAATAAATCAAGCAAAAATAAATTATTCTAACGATTAATTAAATGATGACTAATGTATGAAGTTATTATAAAAATTAAAATAAAAAAGATAATTAAAATAAATAAACACCCCCTTTTTTGCCTTCTGGTGGTTGGGATTTACAGAAAATTCATAATAACTTCACGCTCCTTGACGTTGAAGCCATCCTGAAAATCCCAATTGGTACTAGAAATACAAAAGATGACTTTATCTGGCACATCGAAGGGAATGGAGTTTATTCTGTTAAGAGTGGATATTGGTTAGGTAGAGAACTGGAGTTAATTGCCAGGCCTTCTAATACTTCAGGTGAGTGTTTTTGGTGGAAATATCTTTAGGAATTGGAGATGCCCTTGAAGATTAAGATTTTTATGTGGAGGGTCTGTTATGATTGGATCCCGACTGTGGCAAATCTTGGTAAAAGGGGAATTGCAGTTGACAATATTTGCCCTGTTTGTAAGCATGGAGAGGAGTCAACTATCCACGCCTTATGGTTGTGTGACAAGACAAAGGTAGTTCGTAGGGAATGGATGGCTAAGATAGCAATGACACATTTTGGGCATGGTAGCTTCTTTGATCTTATATCCAATATGGCTAAAAAGTCCAATATGGAGGATATGAAACTTTTCTGTATTATTTGTTGGAGACTTTGGTGTTTGCGTAACGATTTTGTCTACAATGGGAGTAATTAGTCGTATGTGGAGGTGTTTCCTTGGAGTTATAAATATGCAATAGACTGCAAGATTCCTATGCGGGAGGCAATTCCAAGGAATGCGGGCAACAACCGAACTGATTTACAATGGAAGCCTCCGGACGATGGCTGCTACAAGGTAAATTGTAGTGCTGTTGATGGTAAGGGTGATTATAAGACTGGCATTGGTGTGGTAATTAGGAACTGGAGGGTGAGGTTATGGCTTCCTGTGCTCAATATATTGATGGATCTTTTGATGGTTTTGTGGCTGGTATCATGGTTGTCCACAAAGGTATTATGTTTAGTTTGGACTGTGGGTTGAGACCTTGTATTTTCCAGTTTGACAAGACAAATGTGATGAATCGAATAGTTAGTGGAGGGCATAGGCTGTCTAACTATGGTCACATTTTGGATGAAATTGAGGTGTTGAAGAGGGATAATCCTAGTATGAAGTTTAGGTCTACCAGTAAAGTTGCGAACCGTGTTGCGCAATGGCTGGCTAAATATGGGCTTGAAAGCACGAATAATATGTTTTGGATGGAAGATGTTCCTAGTGGTATTAGAGATCTTGTGGAAGCTGAAAAAACTGTGTAATTTTCTAGGTTTGCTATGCCTAGCTAGTTGTTTTGTTTTTTTGCCTTTTGTTTTCCATGTCCAGGTATGGTCTTGTTATTGTCCTTGTCCTGTGTAGCTGCTATGTGCAGCGGTAAAAAAAAAACTTCTTTAGTCCCAGGACAAGTAAACCCATGGGTATAGGTGGGTTTATTTAGTCCCATAAGATTAATGGACACTATCGGGATATAAAATCCTAATCCCATGTGCTTGTCAAGCATGGGTCTAGGATTAAAATAATCCAATCATAACCTAGTTCCATCCAACAAACAGGGCCTAAAAGTATTATAGTGAGCCTGTAATGCAAAGAAAAATTTTTATCTCGCAAAGTACATATGTGTAAAGCTCGAAACCTACAAAATATGTTTTTTTTTTCTTCGTTTTTTTTTTTTTTTGAAATATTACAATAATTCGGGATTTTTTTGGAAGAGGGAGAGACTCGAACCTACAACTTCGTGATATAGGTGTGAGAGACATACCACTAGATCAATCTCATCTTGCTAAAACCCATAAAATTATTAGCTCATACTTCATAGGATCTTAAGTTAAAACGTAATTTAAATTATGGATTCAAAATTGGAGCATTAAATCTTTAATTTAACATTTTATTTAATTTTATGTAAATAAATAAATAACATCTTATTTTATTTTAAATCTATCACTCAAACAACCCGATCCAAGTAATATCTTGTGAAGCAATGAAATTGATTTGAAACCTCTTATAGAAACTATGGATGAGTTTTTTAAATAAAGGGAATGCTATCTACCTTTTCCACTCATTACTTGACACGTATACACTTTTTTTATTTAATAAAAAGCTCTCACTTTTTGCTGCAAAACTTGTTTACATATTTACCTCTGATGACTGCTTCTAGCATTTCATTAATAGGGGTGAAAACGTAAACAAGCTTTGCAATAAAAAATGAGAGCTTTTTATTAAATGAAAAAGTGTATACGTGTCAAACAATAAGTGGGAAAGGTAAATGAGAAAGACAAATGGAAAAGATAGAAATCATTCCTATTTAAACAAATGATGTATGCCTTTTTAATAAGGGGATAATTACAAATTTTCAGAAATAATAATAATAATTTACAAACCACTTTCTATGAAGTTGTTCTCGGTAGAATTTGTGTGGGGATTGGGTCAATTTTTCCAAAAGAATTTAACGTAAATCTTTCCATTGGGTCCACCTTCTCATTAATCGAATTTAATAGATTTTGACTATGCAGTGTGCACCGATTCATGCATGCTCTCATTCTTCCAACACCAACAACCTAGTTTTTTTTTTTTTTTTTTTTTGCATGAGTGTGTTCTTTTTGGCATGCGAGGGGTGCTGTTTAGTTCTCGAGCTTGCCTTTTGGAATGCGAGAGTGCTTTTAGTTCTTAAACGTGTTTTTTAGTTATTGAACGTGTTTTTTTGTTTTCAGGTGTACTTTTTGGCTTTCGAGCATGTTTTTTTGGGATGCTGGAGTGCTTTTTAGTTTCTGGGTGTGCTTTTTGACTTTTAGACATGTTTTTTGGAACGTGGGAGTACTTTTAGTTATCGAGCGTGCTTGTTGTTTCTTGGCCTTTCTTTCGACATTCAGACGTTCTTTTTTGCACAAGTTTGCTCTTTTTGGTATGCGGGCGTGCTTGTTGGAACGCATGAATGCTTTTTAGTTTTCGAACATGCTTTTTGGAAAGCAAGAGTGCGTTAGTTCTCAAGCGTGCTTTTTAGTTCCCAGGTGTGCTTTTTGGCATACTTTTTAGGATGCTGGAATACTTTTTAGTTATCGAACGTGCTTTTTAGTTCCTAGCCGTGCTTTTTGACTTTCAGACATTCTTTTCGCACGAGTGTGTTCTTTTTGGTATGCAGGCATGCTTATCGGAACGCATGAGTGCTTTTTAGTTTCTAAGTGTGCTTTTTGGCTTTCGGACATGCTTTTTAGGATGCATGAATGCTTTTTAGATATCGAGTGTGTTTTTTAGTTCTCGAGTGTGCTTTTTGGCTTTCAGGCATGCTTTTTGGAATATATGAATATTTTTAGCTTTCGAGCATGCTTTTAACTCTCGAGCTTGCTTTTTGGTTCTTGGCCTTGCTTTTTGACTTTTGGAGGTTCTTTTTTTGCATGAGTGGTTTCTTTTTGGCATGTAGAGGAGCTTTTTAGAACGCGAGAGTGCTTTTTAGTTCTCCATCGTGCATTTTAATACCCCGGGTGTATTTTTTTTATTTTCAGACATGCTTTTTAGAATGCGGGAGTGCTTTTTAATATCCTTGTTGAATAACAACGCATTTTCCCTTCACCTTCTAAAAGTCCACTTTTAATATTTTTCCTTTTGAGGTTTTCACATTGACTAAATACATTTTTAAGCATTTCATTGTGCAACGATTGATCTCCATCCGAATTTCCTTTTTGTGATTAGACCTGATAATGAGTTGTGTTATTGCGAATTTATATCGTTTCATGTTTGGATCATGTTTACAAATTCATGTCATTTCATTTTTCAAAGGTAGCTTTGTTTTAAAGGGATGTTATTACAAGATGAAACCATATCAATAACTGTTTGTTATATGATTGTATTGCTTGTTAAGATATATATATATATATATATATATGTGGACTTTGTGGAATTTAGAAGTATTATAGTGAGCCCATAATATCGCTCAAACCCACAAAATTATTATTTTTGACAATTTTATAGTATATGTAGGAGGGATATACACTAGGTCAATATCATCTTAGCTCATACTTTATAGGATCTTAATTTAAATCGTAATTTAAATTATAGATTCAAAATTGTAGCATTAAATCTTTAATTTAACATCTTATTTAATTTTTTATAAATAAATAACATCTTATTTAATTTTAAATCTATCACTCAAACAACCCGATCCAATAATGAAATTGATTTGAAATCTCTTATAGAAACTACGGATGGTCTAGCCAACTGGGCCTTAAACGGTACAGATATGACCCGAGTTTACCGGTTTATTAGATGGATAGTTTTCTAGGTGAAGAACCTATCGGGTTAACCCGACCTCAGAGGTTGTAATAGTAAATTGTCAAATTAAACGACATGTCGTTTGTCGAGTACTGTCGGCAAATCATAAATTGTTTGCCGAAGAAGAAAAGAAGAGCAATGGCGGAGGAGCAAGAAAGAAAGAAGAGAGTGGTAGTGGAATCGCTGGGATGGCTAACGGAATCGTCGATCATGCCGAAGAAACAACGGTCGATAGAGGGAGTGGGTCCCTCGTCGATCTTGGAACTCAAAGCGCAGGTTTACAAATCACAGGAAGAGACCAAGAAATCAAAGGAATTGGGCGGCGCTGATGTTGAGTTCCACAGAGCCAAGAAGAAGATGGCCCCACGCGATTCCTTCTCCGCCAAGAACTCCGGCGTCGATGCCCGTGCTTACAAGTGTGTTCCTCTCTGTCTCTCTCTTTTTTCATTTAATATTTTTTTTGAAGTAATCAAACATTAGGGTTATTTTCAATTTTAGGTTTGTTTAGGGTTACTTTGTGATCGACGAGTATGGTGCAGTATTAGTTTGGTTTAAAATTTGGATTTATTTTGTGCATATGAAAACTTATCTTGAAATTCTCTCAAGTCTTAAAAATTTTAGCTTTTGTAGTTGTGGATGGTGTTATGGCTGTTCCTAAAAAATGTGTTACAACGGTAAGCAATGCGATAGCTGATAGGTCTAATAATCTAAGATTGGCAGAGTGTTATTTTAGTTACAAGTTACAACTTAGAAATTGTAGTTATGTTTTCTCTTTCTGATGTAGGAGAAAATTCCTAGGAAATATAGGTGTGACTCATTGGTTTCTCATGCCCATTTCAGTGGACGGGTGTACCACGCCATCCATATACTTGTCTAATAACAATTTTCCGTGTATGCATTTTTCTTGAAAATTAACAATTGTGATGGTAATTTTGAATTTAATTCATACATCAACGCATGTGGCAGGATGCTGTTGGACATGCATACGGATAACATGGTATACCCGTTTCATTGAAGGTTTTCTCTACTTATTGAAATCAAATATGGCTGTTCAGTGATGTCTTTTTATTGCAGTAATATTTATGGTATACACTTTGCAAAAGTTGTTTTATGACTTCATCTTGCAGAATAGGACTTTTGTTTTCCTCATTTAAGTTTGATGTTGAAGGATTCTATTGTCAATTTGTCACTGTCTCTTCTTAATTTCCAATCACATTTTTCTTTGTTATTATAATATTGAAGATATTATGTCAGTTCTGTGTATAGTTCCAAATAAGTAATAACTCAATTGCTAATATGAATAAATGTGTTCTTGTCTGTATCCAGGGATAAGCTTGAGCTGAAAGCGGTTCAAGATGGATCAGTCAGCCGTGCAGCTCTAGAGAGGAAGGCAGAATTATATGATAAATTGGTGAGGGGAGAACTGTCAGATGAGGAAGAAAATGAGAAGTATTGTGTTGACTTTTTCCAGAAGAGTCTGGACAAGGAAGAGGCACAGCAGCCACAAGGCTGTGATGATTCTGCTGATGTACCGCCAGGAGATGAAGATAGTAAGAATGATGCTTCTACATTCTTTAATGTGAAATTTGTTGCGCCTGGGCAAACAGCTGGAGCATTTGACAATGATGAACACAAACGTTTTGTGAGGTAAAGTTTTTATTCATCAAGTTATTATTATTTTGTTAGGATTTCAGTATTGCATGTGGGTTCTGCTATTGTTTTTATTTAGAAATAGATCCAATGACACCGGAGTGTTGACTCAAATTACAGTGGTCAACCATTGGGCCGGCTTGGAATAGTTTATGATCTTTTCAGTATGATTGCTGCTGCAATGGTTTACATATGCACTCGGTTCTTAAGTTTATCATTATAAATTATATGGTAATATATCATTTTAAATAATTAGATAAATTAAGTTGTCTGATTAACGCCTAAGAAGGTTTTCGATATCTTACCAATCAAATAAATAAGAGAATATGCCACTATAAGAGAGTTAGCTTGTACAAAGAGTAGTAGAATGAAGCAAAGATAGTGAGAGAGAGAACTGAGCCATCCTTAAGGAATTGATAGAGAAGCAATTTAGAGAGAGAGAGAGAGAGTAGGTAAAATAAGTAGGAATTGCAGAGATATTCCTCTTGAAGTTAGAATTTGTGATGGATAAAGAGAGAAAAGTAGGAAAAATATATGTAAAAAGAGAAAATGGAAATGTTTGGGAAGAGAAATTTACCTTTGAGTTATCTGTACATAGAATTGCACTTTGGTGAAGACAAACAAAAAATTCTTCAAGAGCTAGTGTCATGGTAGAGAAGTTGGGGGCCATTGAAATATGAATGTTTGCAAATGTAGTTTGAGCAAAACAAATTCTGTACAGTAGCTGGAAATTTGATCTGTTGCTCAAAATTTGGCTTATCTTGTCATTGCTTCCTATGATCCTTCTAGTTTGCTTGTACACTTCATACACTGTGATCTATCTATATGTCGTAAAACTGAGGCATATACCATGGCTTCTTTTTTTTTGTCAGGGAAGTTCATGAAGAAGTAAATCAAGCTAGAGAACAGGCATCTGAGCTCAAATTGCGCAGGCAAGAGCAAGCAGAAACTCGTCGTGAGAAGCTTAGGCAGGCTTATCTTCGCAAATTGCTGGAGAAACAAAAAGCTGCATCCAATGCTGAACAGACATAACTGGAAAGTGAAGACACTATTTTTTTTTCTACCAGATCAAGCATGTCATACATAACTTACATTTCTCATCTTCGGTGCAAAATTGCATTGTGTATTGTATTGGCTTTGTATGCTTCTAGTTCTTACTTTTGTACACTACAGAATTGTCATTTATGATTAAAATTAGATGATTAGTTTTGCATGTTTCAGTTAGATAATCATCTGCTCTTGAATTATATTTTTGCTGTGAACATATTGATATGTGAATCCTTGTGAAAGAGCTTGAAGCCTAATCAGAAATCATAATTATTAATCGTTTATTATTACAAATTAGTGTTAATTTAATCAGTAAGAAGGAATGATCTGAAAAGGAAGGAAAGTGTATAGGTAAACCGCCCAGGAATCCAGGATGTCTAGCAAAAATTGATTGGCCATGTCACAACTCACAAGCCAAAACCATTCCATGTCCGGCCAAGTTTTTAGAAAAATAATTCTCATATAATGTCCGTGTATCAGCTCTCTGATACCCTAACATGCCCCTCATTACTTGAAAAGCAAGCTTTGAATTAATGTATGAGGAAAGGGTAAAGGTGGCCATATAAATTTAATAAATATAACAAAATCAAGTTACAACAGTTGGAGCTTGACGCTTGACAGACTGACAGAGATGGTGGTCTTTATGAAAGCTATCGACCGCCGGAATTCCGCATGTTTTTTCGTATAGGAATTAACAATTTTTTTTTTTTAGGAAGGATTCGATTGCACACCTTTATCTAATAATTACATAATGTTATAGAACGTATTATACAACATTAATCTATCCCGTATGAAAAAACGTGCAAAATTCTATAAAGGATTCATGATCTTTATATGTGAAAACTATGTAGGATTGGTTGTATATAGAATAGACATTGCATGAATCGGAGTGCACTCCAAGCAGCTGTCTTCTCCAGGCCTCTTTCCCTCATAATTTTCCTAACTGTTTCTGCTTCAACCCATTTTCCAACAGAAGCATACATGTTGGACGTGATTATATAGCAGCCTTCATTTTCTGGGTCTGATTCCATTGCAAGTTTTGCCATTCTTATACCCATCTCAATCTCATTGTGATGTTTACAAGCACTTAACAAGGCTCCCCACACACGCCCATCTGGTAGAATCGGCATCGACTTAACCACCTCTTCTGCTTCCTCAAGATTTCCTGACCTCCCTAAAAGATCCACCATACAAGCATAGTGCTTCAAATTTGGTTTCACTGAATACTGCTCCATTCTGTTGAACAGATATTTCCCTTCTTCAATGAGTCCTGCATGAGCACAGGCTACTAGAAGTCCAAGAAATGTCACTGCATTGGGTTTAACGTTTGAGTTTTCCATTTCTTGGAATATATCTATTGCTGATTCTGCATCTCCATGCATTCCGTATCCTGATATCATCACATTCCAAGAGACCACATCCCTTTCTTTCATTGACATGTACAATTCTCTTGATGTCTCAAGTTGGCCGCATTTTGCATACATATCAACCAATGCGGTGGCTAGGGATACATTCAGCTCAAACCCCACTTCCTTGATGTATTCGTGAACTTTTTCGCCTTTCTCCACAGATGCAAGCTTAGAACAAGCAGAAACTACTGATACCAAAGTTGATGTATCGGGCTTCAACTTTTCTGAAATCATTTTATCAAATAAGGCAACGGCCTCAGCAGCGTGCCCACAATGAGTGTATGATGAGATCAATGTGTTCCATGTGACAATATCCTTTTGTGTCCTACAAAATATTCTCCTTCTCCTTGCTATGGTCAGATTGCCACTCTTCCCATACATATCTATGAGTGAGTTGATAACCGAAATATTTTCTTCCGTATAAGTTTTAGTTATGTAGCAATGAAGTGACCTACCTAAATCAGTTGCTCCTAACTGGGAACACGAAGAAATCACAGAGATGAGGCTGTCTGAGTCAAATTTAATGGCTAGATGTTGCATCTCTCTAAAAAGTTGTATACACTTTGCTTCCATGCCCACTTTACCATAGCCAATAACCATAGTGTTCCAAGACTCCTTGTTCCACTCATATTCTGTTTCGAAAAACTTCTCAGCAAGCGTTACAATTCCAAACTTGCAGTACATGGATAGCAGGGCATTATGAACCATCTGATCTAACACGTAACACCTCCTTAAAATCAATCCGTGAAAGGCCTTTCCTTCGCCAACACACATAGAATTCCCAAAACCCAAAAGCAAGCAACTGATAACAATGCCATCAGGGTACATTCCACCAACCTGCATTTCCCAAAACAGGCTCAAGCATCCTCTAATGAACCCAAACCTTGCATACACACCAATAATGGAAGTCCATGAGAAAAGATCTATATCAACCACTTGAGAAAATGAAAAATAAGCTTCTTTGGGATCTCCACATTTAGCATACATAGCCAAAACCGAAGACTGAACAAGTTGGCAACAACCAAGACCAGTTTTCAATACGAAACCATACAAACACCTGCCTTGAATCAAAGCACCCAAATTCCCACAAGCTTGGAACCCACCTTCGACTGTCCGAAAATTCGGTCTTTCACCGTCTCCACCAACTCTAATCATCTCACAAAGACACTCCAACCCCTTGTCACTCTGCCCATTCTGCACGTACCCAATTACAAGCGCAGTCCAAGCAACCACATCTCTCACAATAATTTCATCAAACACAACACGCGCATCCTCCAAAAGACCACACTATGCATACATGTACACAAAACTAGACCCGACCGCAGACTTTCTCCCAAAAAGTCCAGATTTTGTAGCGAACCCATGTAAATAACTCCCATAAAGTTGCCAACTGAGCTCCGCGGAGGCAGAAACAACCATCGGAATCGTGAAATGGTCAGGTGGGGTGGCTGAGAATCGCATTCCGTGAAAAAAATGCAAAGCCTGTGAGTAGTCAGTATTGGAGAAGTGGGACTTGATGATTGAGTTCCAGAGGAAGGCGTCTTTGATGGGAATAGAGTGGAACACTTGAGTGGAGAAATGTGTATTGCCAAAAAAAGAATAGAGAGAGATGAGTTTGGAGGCAATGAAAATGTTGTGAGAGTTTCCAGTTGTGATGATGAGAGCATGGTGTTGAACAAGAGACTTGAGGGTTTGAGGCAGATGATCATACTTAAAAAGGTAATTAATGGAAGTTGAATATGAATGAGAGGGAAGATTTTTCAAGAGCTGTTAATAGGGGCGATCCCATGAAAATTTAGCCACCCGGGCTGATTTACATATAAACTATTTTATTTCCGGTTACACACAAACATTAAAAGTCAATAGCTGTAACTATTTACTTTTATTTAGTCAAAATATTATAATACTTTATTAATGGCTCACGAATTCTCACACTATATTTTTAAATTGGTGTATTGTGATAAAAACTTTTATGATTTTCTTCCTCAATACACATATATAATAAAGTCGATGAGAGATATACGAGTCGTTGATTAAAAATAATTTTTTATATATATAATTCTCGATGAATATTTATTTATTTTTTTGTATAATAAGATGACGCCAATTTGATAATGGATTACTTAAGAATATGAAATATATCGTAAAATTTATGTATAAACAATTATTTAAACTTATAGTTAAAAAATTTATTTAAACTTTTGGATGATTTAATTATATAGTGTTAGAAGCCATAATATTATATATATTTTTATAACTTACTTTGAAGAATAAAATATTTATATTACACTGAATTTAAAGAAAATATCATATTTTTATAATATTATTAAACTTTAAGAGATATTAGTGTAATTAACTGTTTATGTATTGAATTTTTTTTTTTTTTGGAGCTGTCCGGGACTACAGCCCGGGGCAGCCCTCTATTGTGTCCGCCCTTGGCTGTAAAGGGGTGGATTTCACTTTCAGTTTAAGCATCGGTGTTTATGCTGATCATACACATCGAAAATCTTTTGAGTTGAAGAAGATGTGTTGGGTTGGGCTTCTACTGAATTGGGCTTCTACTGGTGGAGTGGTGGGTGGTTATGACAAAATTTGACAATAGTTTTAAAGATCTAAGTATCATCAGATCGTGACGGAAAATGAGGTTAATCCAGTGGTTAATATTATATTAACGAGATTATGGATTGGAGTAAACCGACCTAATCATGAGAAAGTTTACCAAAATCCTTTCTTGAAACTCATAATTAAAGTCCCACTGGATATGCTTGTATCTTTGCAAAGCAAGTCAACATTTGGATATATTATTATTAGGATAATGGAAAACCATAGTGAAGCAACATTAGTAGTTTAATGTATATTAATGAGAATTGATAAATGGGACAACGCGTTTAATGATTTAGTATAGTTCTAGACTCAATCTAGCAAAAAACAAGACTGAAGTCGATAAGGGTATTACTGGTAATTTAATTGCTAAGGTGCTTTCTGAAGTATTAACTATTGGTTAGTGCTCATCTCCAGCTCTGTTTCCAGCCTTTTATTTCATATATCATTCCCGTATGCCCTCTTATTTAATCTCCCCAGGATTACGTTAAGAGAGCAGAACGGAGAAGGAAAATTGGAAAAGCAAGAAGAAATGGGGAACCCGACCCGTGCGATCTTATGCCGCCCCCACCACCTCTCTACACCAGCTTCCCGATCAAAGGAGACTGTAAAGTTGTTTTGAAGATGTCAATGTGATGTGTTTACTCTCTATATGAATTTTACCAAATAAATAGACAATAATTAATATGTGGAATAATAGTATTTGGTATGCAAATGCAAGTTGAATGTTTGATATCAAATGAAAAATCAACAACTCATGAATTATCATTCATGCATGGTATGACTATGAATATGAGTTGTGAACACAATTGTCGATGTTGCAGGGCTCACAAATCACAATCAAGTGTATCATGGAGGTCCATGCTTTTATTAACCATGGGATACCCTCGTCGGTTGACCGAGACAAATTTGAAATTTGAGTCCAACCTCACATGCATATGCAATCCCATGCTTGTTTCACAGCCACCGGTGATTTTAATCACTGTGCAGCACCCAACAACCCCATTTTCAACGACCTATCAAGGGATAATAACAATCATTCAGTCTGTCTATGTCTATGTCTATGTCTAATATCTGTGTAGAAAATTAATTTTTAACGAATAATCTTGAAGATCGGATAAATTTGTACATAAACCCATTTGACCATAAAGTTGAGTTGAGAATTTGTAAATGTATTCTATACAAGTATATGAAGTAATTGTGAGGATTAAGATGTTTGAATATCTTTATCTAACTGTTAGTGACATGTAGGGCCAAACATTTGAAAACTTGGGGAGGGTATTATTATTTCGATTATAATACAAGATTTGGAGAATATTATACAAAATGTATTGCAAGTTTTGTCAAATTTTTTTATTGTTTTGTTTAGTTTTAAATCTGAATTCATGAATGGCTGAAGTTGAAGATAGCTTTCCAAATCTTATCCACCACATGTTATATTAGGCAAACACCTCACTCGTTACTAATTTGAATCTCATCCTTACCTCATATTATTCTCACCTAAATCAATAGTCTTGATTAATTTTATTTTTTTTAATATATTAAAGACATAAAAATTAATATAAATAATTTAGACCATAGATTGTATATATTAGACATATGACAATAGATTATGAATGTGATGTCAATTAAGATAAGGAGATGATCTAGATCCCACTCATCAGTCATTACTATAACCAATGCTTTCAATAAGAAATTAGCCAATCATTATTAATCAAGATTATCTGTTTTATTAATTCCTCTAGAAGCAAAAAATAAATAAAAAATAGTTACATCTTTCTAATGTTTCTGGTAGTAACTAGTTTGAAAGCCAAATATGTCTGAGAAAGATTTGTAATAGAACAACTCCTTTCCTTTCTTTGTAATAAATCACAATAATGACAGATTTTTAGTTGGTTTAAATTTTTATAAATTTTGATTATTTTATTAGAGCATCTTCAATGGTATCCTCAAAAGTAGGAAAGTAATCAAAATTTAATTATTAATCCAAAAAACACTATCGAATAGAGTCACTAAAATTTAGAAATAATAATTATCAATAACCAAATTGCCTCTTCAATAATCAAATTTGAAGATTAACTTTTAATCATCAAATACAAACTTAACCCAAAATAATTGCATGTTGTAATTTTATTCTTTCTCTCTCATTCGAGGTTTTTTTTTTTTTTTAATTTTTTTTTCACTTTATTTCTTTGATCACCTGTATATTTCATCATTGTTTCGACCCTAAAAATTTCAATAAGGTAAAATTCGTCTTGTCTTTTATAGGGTTTTTTTTTTTTTTTTTTTTTTAGCAAAAAATAAATAATGTACGATCATTAAATTTAGCAATCTCTCAAAACAATTTTCAAATATTTAGGTGACAATTTTTGAGAATCCAAATTTACTCATACCATTAGAGATGTTCTTAACCATTTAGGGTGATGCATTTATTAATAGGGAATAAAAATGGTATGGATTATCGAATCAACTTTTATTGAAAGGATAATTTAATTTCCTAAGTGGGAGGAGAGTTAAGTATCTTGATTCCTTCTTTGTAAGTGAAGTTCTTAAATAAATTATTAAGTGGGTTTTGAGTAATTCATAAATCAGAACTCAACAATATGATATAGGGAAAGTTGCACAAAGTACCCTGAACCTTACTAAAATTACAATTAGATCATACATTTTTTAAAATGACAAATTAGTACCTTTGAGTACCTTTGCCCACAAGTTGACCGTTAGAGTTAACTGGATTTGTTTTTATCTAAGAAGGGTATTAAGGTTTTTTCACCCTTAAATAAATCATAAAATTTTAACAAGAAAATAAAATAAAAAAATAGAAAATTAATGAAGAAAATGAAAAATAAATAAATAATATATTGTTTTTTGGAAGATTTGGGAACCCAGCTTTCCCAATTCTTCTTTCTCAAGAGAAAAAATTAAAGCAAAAATTGAAACAATAATTTCTTCATCAATAATCATTAACAACATCAATAGAAGAAAAAATAAATAAAAATAAACAACTTTTTTTAGGAGATCTGACAACTCAGATTTCCATCTTGTTTATTAGTCATCATCATCAATTAAAAAAATCAAAGAAAAACGGATAATAAAATTAGGATTGGAGATCCTGAGTGGAGAACCAAAACAAAAGCTTCCAATTCACCAAAAACAAAAAGTTTGGACTATCAAAGAATTGCTAAATTTTATCATATAGAGACATTTTCCATCATTCACAGTTTACGGTTCACAGCTCACACACATCATACCCACCACTTTAAAGTGTTTCCACTATATCTTTTTTAATCAACAATAAATGTGGGTACCGCAAAGTCTCTAAGCTAAGCAACCAAAATCAAAAGTCAAAACAAAAGGCACAAAACGTTTTTTAAATTATAGAAACAAAAAAAAAATGCTTTTGTTTCTAGAGGTCTTGTTTTGGAAACCCAGATCTCGCGTCAGGCAGGTTGAGTAGCGATGGAGTTTCATTTTCTTGAGAAAAAAGTTCCACTCAATAAATCTTATGTGAGTGTTTATGGGGATGAATCAGAAAATCAGGAGAGGTGGGAAAATGATAGATCCATGAGAGAATCAAGAGAGAAGATTTTTATTTATTTTATTTTTGTGGGGTTATGTTCCTGATCTCCGATGGAGTTTGATCTCTAATGGAGGAGGTTTTTTTTTTTTTTTTTTGAATGAACTATTAAAGGAGTTGACTCGCTTCAATATTTTATAATAATCGATAAAATATGTTGCTTGAGGTCATTTCGTATTATTTTGACTAGTCAACTGTTAACTCTAACGGTCAACCGTTGGTCAAGGGTACTGATCTGTCATTTTAGTAAAGTATGATCCAGTTGCAATTTTAGCGAATGTTAGGGTACTTTAGTGCCATTTTTCCTATAACATATAGAATATGAGAGTTAAGTTAACAAGCTGTTTCACCTTTCACTGTAAAGATGAAGAAAAAAAAACAAAAAAAAAAACAAAAAAGGTATAGTGAGAAGTTAAGGAAAAGTGTATAGACAGATCCTCTGAATTAATAGTTTGAAATAAAATTGAGTTGGTTTTGTTTGGAGTTGGACTGCAGTGTTTTGCTGGTAAGTACAAAAGACTTCTCCTCTTAACTTTTCTAAAACACTAGTTTGGTCATTTTTGTAACAGTAAACTTTGTGTATGACCACTCACACCATATTACTATACTAGTCTGTACAATACTCTCCATAGATCCTAGATAGAGAGTGCTATAATTATCAATTTTTCTTTTTCTCTTATCAAAATATGATGACCAATAAAGACTGGGTAGGACAGAAGCTTCTCTTTGAGATTTTTGCCTTACAAGTTAAAAAACACAAAAAGGCAAAAAGGAAAACCGCTCCCAGCTCACAACTAACCAGCCACCTCAAATGAAGATCTTTTCTTTTTCTGCTCCAATCTGATTCCCACCCTAAAGGTACTTCCTTCATTGCAAATTCTCGTCTTGATTTGTGCTTTGGGATCTTGCTTTTGTGAGTTGGGAATTCTCGGGATTTATTTTGTTCATGAAAAATGTTGGAAAAGAAATGAAATTTTGATTTTTGTATCATACCAATCACAGTATTTTCTCAGCTTTCGAACAAAGGGACTATTTTGTTTTTATTATTTCCGGAATTATGTTGAATTGCTTCATGATTTTGGTTGGATTGCGTTTTCAACTCTGCTTACAGCATTTAGAGTCAATTTGTTCCTATTTCAGCTATGTTTTGTAATCATAAAAGTTGGTGAGCTTCTCCTTTAAATCCACAAATTAGCTATTCACAATCTAATTTAATTTTTTTTATTAATGACAATTTTAACCTAAATTGAACATTGAACCCGGTTTTTACTTTTTATCTTTGGTTTGATTTCAGTTTTTTTTAGGGCTTGGTATATTAAAAATTATGAAGCTTTTAGCTTTGGGCCAAAATTAGAATTCCACAACCCATTAGATTTAAAAACATATTAAAAAAGACTAATTCAACCCATTAAGTCCATAAGGCTTATTAGACCCAAAACCGAAATGAACCGAACCGAACCGAACTGATTCAAATCAATTCAGTTCAGTTTGGTTACCATTTCTTATTTGGTTTAAACCGGTTCAATTTTGGATGAATCGAAATATTTTCGGTTCAATTCGATTTTACCCAAAACCGAACCGAACCGTGCCCACCCCTAGGTTTTACTATGCCTTGGAACTTCTATGAAATTTGTTGATTTCCGGTAGCAGTCTTGATATTTAATCAAAGGTACCTTATAATTATGAATAATTGCATTGTCATTGACCTAGTCATTCATGTTTCCTGAATGAACTGTTTCAGAGTGGAGAAGGTTCATTTGTTAATAAGAATGATTAATTTTAAAACAAATTTAAACACAGTTTTGAAAATCGCACCAAATCTTGGCGCCTTAAGACAGGTAAGGTGCAGCATTTCGATGAGCCATGCGCCTGGCCTGTGGCGCCTCCAAGGTGGGCGCCTGTTTTTAATTTTTTTAAAAGCTGATAAAAAACAACCTAAATGATTAAAACCCCTAACAAACATAACAGGAAATTGAAATTTTCTCTGGGCCCCCGCCCCTGTGAGCTCTACGTAGGGAGCTCGACCCCCGAGTGCATCAACATAGTGCAACAAAACCGATTCAAGCTTCACAACCTAACATAAAGATGCATTGATGATGTTATAAAGTTAGTTCTATTTGAGTTGGGGATAGCTATGAGTTTAACGAGGTTAGATGAACAAGGTGATTTATTTAGGACTTGGATAATGATTTCCAATCATCTTGAAATGATAAACACTTTCAAACGATGACAGTGAGTCAAGAGTCATCAGTCATGTGCATACTATGTACTGCTAGACTTGTGGTTTCCACTATTTTGTGTTTATTGATCTGTTATTTCTAAACAATTATGTATTGTGTTGTCGATCTTATTGCTGTTGTAAGTTTGTGAATTTGGTGCTATGATGTTTTTGAAGAGATGGATCTCACTCAAGTGTTTGTTGCAAATCACTTATCTTGTTTTGTTGCTCTGTAGGTTGATATAGTTGAAGATGGAACTGATCCTTGCTGCTTTAGTATTGTCTTGCTTGCATTCTTTGGTTTTGTCTGATTCTCAAGGTATGATGGATTCCTTTGCTGACATTCATATGTTCAGGGAGCATATAAATATGTTAATTGTTAAGTATCAATAGTGTTCTTGTTTGTTGGCTTGCTGTATTAAATTTGACATTCTTCAGAAAATGGAGCAGTATACATTGGAAAAAGAAAAACAGAATTTGGTAACATGCCCTAACATCTCCTCAAACAATTCTGTAACTAATTTTTTCTGCTAATAATGTCATCTCCGGTTAATAATCATTTCAAAGAAAGCACCAATTCAGATACGTGGATATGTTACGACATAAATACGCTGATAGGCTGATATATTAGAAATATATATAACTTTAATTATTAACTTTCTCTCAAAATAATCTTTAAAATTGTGCATCTGATACGTATGGGGGTGTGTCGCAGTGCCGGCCCTGAGGTGGGTCAACTAGGGGCGCCCACCCAAGGCCCAGAAAAAAATGGCTCATTTTTTATTTTTATTTTCTGTGTTTAGTGCTTACATATTTGAATCTTGATAAATAAAGGCCCAAAAATGGTCTAAATTTATTGTTATTTTTCCAACTTCATGTAATTATATCAAATTGGGGCTCCAAATAAGGAAAAAGACGTGGAAATCAACTTCTTATATAAAGATTGAGCTCAATATGGATTTTTATCAGAATTATTAAAAGTAAATGAGTAGCTCTATTTGCACCCTTGAAAATTTGTATGTACATCCCTTTATGCATATACACCTCATTAAGAGTTTTTTAAAAATTATACTTTATAAGCACACCCCAAACATTACTAAATGTACCCTTTCTTTTATTTTTTATATTTTAAATAAAAAAAAATAATAAAATAAAATAAAAAAAAAAAAAAGGTCTCCTCATCTTTTTTCTAAACAAGTTCGTCTCTTCTTATTTACATACGTTATGTCTTTGAGTGGAAACTATCATACATAACTATTTGATCTTAATTTTTTTTTTTCAGTTTTGTTTTTTCTATGTATCGCAATATAAACTTGATGAAAATTGCTTAATTAAGCTTTTGTAAATTTTCTGAAAAAAATAATATATATATATATATATATTATTAAGTATGAGATTTCATAAGATTTAGATGTAAGATTGAATAAAGAGCCCCATATTATATATTCGCCCTGGGGCCTCCAAAACCTCAGGACAGGCATTGGCGTGTCGGTGTTGGTGCTTCAAATGATTCATTTGAAGTAAAGTTCATATTTTGTGTAACTTAAATTTGGGTATTTATTTATTGTGGTTTTGATCGTTGATTGATTAGATGGTAAAAGTATTTCTCTGTTCTCTTTCAGTAGATGCCTTATTCGCATTGAAGACTTCATTGCAAGTTCCAAACGATGTGCTGCCAAATTGGAATCAAAACCAAGTCAACCCGTGCACATGGTTAAATGTCAACTGTGATAATGATAATGTTGTCTCTGTGTAAGTTATTCTGTGCATGTTGACCTTTTGTTTGAACGTAATGCGTAATAGCACATTTATGCTAATGTAATATAGAGAGGTTCATGCAAGATTGTATTCTATAATAGTCGAATTCTTTTTCTTTTTTTTTTTTTTTTTGGCACAAATGTATGCTTAAATATTTTACTCTTTGCAGATCATTGTCATCCATGAACTTTTCCGGAACCTTGACACCTAAACTCGGAGTTCTGAAGTCTCTTACAACACTGTATGTATGAAGTATATTGGAGCAATCAATCTTCACTTATGTTACATTATTTTTCCTAGTTGTTCGATTCCATTTTCATGAAACAATTATTCTTAGTTTGCAAAAAATGGATTCAAGTATTTTTGATAGCAATGAAAACTCGTAAATGCGTTCCAATGCCATGTCATTCTTACAGAATTAGAAAATATATGAATAGCAATATTTTACGTTTGTCTCTATCATGTCTTTAGTGATAATTTCATTTTGGTATTATACAAAAGCCTAAATAATATTAAAGCATAGTAATCAGTAAAGGTATTACTGACTTACTTGGAGAGCCTATTGCCTGAATATACTTGCATCCTTGATTCATAAATCTGTGTTGCCTATAGCACACAAGGGCGCAATTCAACTCATCACACCCTTGCATTCCATTTTCTTTAAGTTAGATTCAAAGTCCTTATATTAAATTTATCATTCTATTATGCCTACAAATTCAACCCTCAACCAAGAAGAGCGAACCATGAAACTCATGATTAAAAGCAGTCCGCTCAAAAGAACATTAATTATAAAAAATTACACCCCTTTCTCTGTGTGTGTAATGTATATATGTTTGCTTTTATGGACATTTTGCGTATGTTTATTGATATTTGTAATATTTTTTAAATATATTAGATGTAATTATCTTACAGCATATTAAAAGGAAATGGCATAACTGGTGAAATACCGGAAGAGTTGGGAAATCTTTCAAGTTTAACGAGCTTGGACTTGGACAATAATCGCTTAACCGGTGAAATACCATCTTCCCTTGGTAATCTTAAGAAGCTTCAGTTCCTGTAAGTATTTCCATCATACTGTATTAAGTTTATGAGGTGTATTATATATGTTTGCATTTTTCGTAACTGGATATGTTTTTGATCATGCAATCAGGACTTTGAGTCAAAACAATCTCACTGGGGTTATCCCCGATTCACTTTCTCCTAACTTAATCAGCCTGTAAGTGATGCATATGCCCAAACTTAATTAGCTTCTGCATGAAGTGCGATTAATTCTTTTCTTTCCCTTACGGTTTCTAAATGTGGAATTGTGTTCCTGGATATCTTTTTAAGATTTTGATTGCTTAATTGAAACCCTGTATATGTAGCATGCTCGATTCCAATGGTCTTAGTGGTCAAATTCCCGAGCATTTGTTCAAAATTTCAAAATACAAGTACGCACAACTTATTAGTATTTTTTCAATGCCAATATTAGTCTGTCGTGATATTTCATACTGTTATTTATCTATTTTCTATAGTTTCTCTTATGCTCTTTATGATTATCATCACTAAACTTGATTGAGTTGGCTGATATCAGTTTCACAGGAAACAATTTGAATTGTGATAAAAGTTTTCCTCACCCATGCGAATCTAGTAGTAACGATTCTGGTAATTTTTTTTAGCTATATTGGTTTGACATTAGTTTGTTTCATAATTTGGGGTATGTTTTATATAGTGCAGCTGTTAAATCATCTCTTAAACCAGCTAATTGCTATTGTTTTTCTGTGTCTTGATAGGGAATTCAAAGAAGCCAAAGGTTGGAATTATAGTTGGGATTATTGGTGGAATTATAGTTCTTCTTCTTGGAGGCGTGCTGTTTTTCATGTGCAAGGGAAGACATAAAGGCAACATGCGTGAAGTATTTGTAGACGTTGCAGGTTTGTATTACTGAGAACTGTTGTTAGATGTTCTTATTTATATTATGAGGAAAAAAAATTGTTTCTTTATGTGATATGGATTTTGCTCCGAATTGCAATCTTGACTAACTAAAATTGCCTGGAAGTTGAAAGACTTTTCTTCTGAAGCTCTCTTTTGTTTTGTGTGATCAGGTGAAGTTGACCGAAGAATTGCATTTGGTCAACTAATAAGATATTCTTGGAGGGAATTGCAGTTGGCTACGGACAATTTCAGTGAGAAAAATGTCCTTGGTCAAGGAGGTTTTGGTAAGGTTTATAGAGGAGTGCTTGGTGATAACACAAAAGTTGCTGTGAAGCGATTAACTGATTTTGAAAGTCCTGGTGGAGATGCAGCTTTCCAACGCGAAGTTGAGATGATATGTGTAGCTGTCCACCGAAATCTGTTACGTCTTATAGGGTTTTGCACAACACCAACAGAACGTCTTTTGGTGTATCCATATATGAAGAATTTAAGTGTAGCTTACCGTCTACGAGGTATTGTTCTCTTACTTATAGTTGAAGTATATTTGTGTTGTCTGGATATGCATAGTTCATATTTCTTGATTCTTCTCTTCTGCAGAAATTAAACCAGGGGAGGCTGTTTTAGACTGGGCTACAAGAAAACGAGTGGCCTTAGGTGCAGCACGTGGGCTGGAATACCTTCACGAACATTGCAATCCTAAGATTATTCATCGGGATGTGAAGGCTGCTAATGTGTTACTGGATGAAGATTTTGAAGCCGTTGTTGGTGACTTTGGGCTGGCGAAATTGGTTGATGTGAAAAAGACTAATGTAACAACTAAAGTTCGTGGGACGATGGGCCACATAGCACCTGAATACTTGTCCACTGGGAAATCCTCAGAAAGGACAGATGTGTTTGGTTATGGGATTACGCTTCTAGAGCTTGTAACGGGTCAACGGGCGATTGACTTTTCACGTTTGGAGGAAGAAGATGATGTCTTGTTGCTTGACCATGTAAGACAATTGTTGTTTGTATATGATTTAGGTGAAGAAATCATGAAGGGTTCTTACTACATTTATTATATATGTCATATGTGTGTGTTTTGTTTCTGAAGGTCAAGAAGCTCGAGAGGGAGATGAAATTGGAGGGTATTGTAGATCAGAACCTGAATAAGAGCTACAACATTCAAGAGGTGGAGACAATGATTCAAGTTGCATTGCTGTGTACGCAGGCATCACCAGAGGACCGCCCGGCAATGTCAGAGGTGGTACGGATGCTGGAAGGAGAGGGGCTGGCTGAGAGGTGGGAAGAGTGGCAGCATGTCGAAGTTAGTCGCAGACAAGAATATGCGAGAGTACAGAGAAGATTTGACTGGGGAGAAGATTCTGTATACAACCAGGAAGCAGTTGAATTATCTGGTGGAAGATGATGAGGTATCTCAAATTCTCAATTGGGGAAGCATTTAATTTTCTGTTAAACTAAGTTAGTTTGATGTTTCCTTTTTCAAGTGTAATTCTAAAAGAAAAAGGGAATGAAAAGATATTACCTTTTTAGTTTCCACTATTTCCACATACAAAATATGTTTAAAAGATGTATATATACTTAGTAAAATAGAAAAATAAAAATATTAAAATATATATATTATATTATATATAATGTTTTCAGGAATTGAGGAAACGACAATGGGGGCATCCCTATCCGAAAGAAGCTTTGCTCAAATGACGTGGCAAGATGATTTGTATCTACCACAATATTCCGTGATCTACATGATCACCGCAAATCACCTTACCACATCATTATGATGTGTGTATAAACTTTGAACAAGGTTTTGATTCACAACTACGAATCATCTTTTCCAAAAATTGGTTTTCCATAGAAACAAAGTGAAGGATTGTATGCCCAACATTTTACTGCCAAAATCATTTTTACTTTGATCTATAAGCATCTTACATGTAAAATGCAAGTTGTTACACGTACTGTTCATATATTCTGAATATGAAGTCATCGTTGCTTTATGGAACCAAAAAGATCCTCGCATGAACGCTTAAGAGCATCAGCACGAGAAATGATCTCCACAACTTGGTAATATGACTCCGAATGGATTAATGCCTCGACAGCAACTTCTGCGACCTGATCTCTGGAAATGCTACCTTCATAAAGGGTGTCCTAAAGAGAGAGACAGAGAGTCGATACATGCAAAATAAACCTGAAAGAAGGGTTTAAAAGAATGCCATTACCTCCGGCTCCATGACAACATTTCTGGTTGGTGGTTCATTTCTTAATCAACCAGGCCTTACAATAGTGTAGTTAATACCAGATTTCCTGATGTATTGCTCTGCCTGGAGCTTTGCTACTAAGGTGAGCCCAAAGACATTTAGGAAGACGTAAGCTGGATTGAGAATTTGCCCCATTGCAGCTCCATTGACTAAAATGGAACTAATAAGTATAAACCTGTTCACACCAAGTTTGCAGCATGCTTCAACAAGGTTTACGGTGCCAAAATTATCAACCTGCAGTAACATAGGCTACAATAAACTACAGTAACAAAGTACTAAAGGGCCACACGAGATTAATCAAGTAATAACAAAAATTAACTTTCACATATTCAATCAAGATGGAGAGGATTAATACTTGGATTACATGTAAAACAGCAATAGAATTTACCAGAGAAATTATTACAGTAACATTAGACAGGTATCAGACAAAACTTTACTGAGCAACAATGTGATAATATAAGTTTGTTGAATATATATTCTCTAAGCAATAGATTTGCTTGGAGCTTGAAAATCCGGATATTTTCTCCCGAATATATAACCCCGGAGAAGATTACATTGATTGCATATTAATGAATGATTGAGCCCGGTTGTATTTGCATCGATGCACATATGCTAATTTTATGAGTGAGAAATTGATAAAAAGAAATTATTATTAATAACTCGTACCTAGTTCAGGTCAACAATATTGGCAGAAGATTTCTAAAGCAAGTATACTTCAGGCAAAAGAGTATAGTATCGTGTTATATTGCATAGACATACACACAAGTAAGAAAATTTTTATCATTCCAAAACCATGAACCAATAGATAACATGGAACATGTCAAGGCGGTCTCATCGTTCCCGACAACTGAGACTCCTATACTAGAAACATGCTCAGCTGCATCCTGAATGATCCGGGAATTACCACACGGAAATCTAGCTGTTTGGCGGCTTCCTCCATCTACTATTTCTCATTGCCTTTAAGAGATCACAGTAAAGCTATTCACAAAATTTTGATATAATCTCATTCAACATTGCCTCTGTTAATTGGTAATTGTGGTCATTAGTTGTATTTGAAAACCCAAATTGTAGAATGAAAATACACTTTCACAACCTTATCCAGTGGTGTCTTCTTTTAATGAAGACCTTTCTATATCAATAATGTGGCCCTATTCACAAACTACTTTGTGTTGTCAACAATACTGTAACTGAGGTAGCATCACCACAATCACAATCATCGCTACTGTATAAATTGATTTTCAAAATCATAACAGTAGCATGTTTTTTACTCTCTCGAACATCACTAACAAGTTTCAAAAGCTTAAAGCCATCAAATGGTAAGGATTGAAATAGAACAAGATATCATCCTTAACTACAAAACCCTTTTGTTTGCAGCACCTGCTCATAGTTGTATGGTGTTGAAATGTTGAATAGCTATATAGAGAACCATCGATTATTACCTCCTCCTTAAGATTAACTAACACATGCTGCAACAATAAGTTTGGAGCTAAGATCAAAGCACTAATCTCATGCTATAACTCTAGCCAAACTTTAACAAGATTACTCTGACATAATTAGACTCATAAGTCATAACATGAACCTAAAACTCTTGAGTTAAGGCATTGCAATTAATATCAAAGAGGGTTGATTAAGATTCAACCGAGACAAACAGGGTTTAAACATTAATATTATAGCATAATTAAATTTTTTTTCTCAACATCGATTATGGACTTATGGTTTACAGAAAGACAATGCAATCAGTGAAAACAATTGTGTATCATCTTCCGAATAGAAAAGCAATTTACCTTCCAAGGAGCAAACAGATCCCAACGAGGCCGAAACCCCATGGCACATATTACAGCTTTTGAATCATCACCCATAACTTGAGCTAGTTTTTCAGAACCCTCTGTCACATCCGCTTTCACCTGCAAAGTAAAAAATGATCATACATGTCACCACAAAACCAAAGAAAACCAATATAGTTATTCAATTTTAGGAAAAAACACAACAAAAAACAAACCCCAATTGAATTTCTGTTTCTACTTAAAGCCTGATTTCAGAAGTAGAAAGAACTAACAATTTGAAGATCTGGGTTGTCATTTAATAGAGTAGTTCTATCCTTATCCAAATCGCAAACTCCGGCCTTGACAGCGAAACCCTTAGCTAGCAACTGTTCAACAATCCTTTTGCTCCAGCCACAAAAATCTTCTTCTTCACACTCACATTCTCTGTTACTTCCTCAGTTATTTCACTAGCTTCCATCTAACAACATATAATATAGATAAATATTGAGTATACATTCTACAACTACAAGTCAGGAGGAGAGCTAACTCATTTCATAGAAATTCAATTACCCAGAACAAAAACATAAAATTAGAAATCTTTCTAGTCTAGAGTAACTAAAATGACTATGTAATATCCGAAATTTGAAGAGTAAATATTGGGTGGTGTTACCTTAGTGGTGTTGAGTGAAAGAGACCTGCTGGTTTTGCGCGTGTTGGAGAGAGTGAGAGAGAGAGGAATTTGGAGAAATATTGTTTAAGAACACCATGTTCAGAATGGACAACAATCCTCTGTTGAACTTGTACTGAGCTTTATGAGATCTAATGACACTTGGCTTTAATAAAAATAAATGGTCCAGATTTTGCTTTTCTTTTTTTAATTCCCAAACCGATTTAAACGATGTAGTTGTGCTCCAATACATTGATTCTCTCTCTCTCTCTCTCTCCAGAAATACAAGTCTACACTCAGACCTCTTCCTTTTCTTTCCTACTGCAAACTTCATTCATTTCTAGAAAATTTCAAACTCAAACTCTCTAAATTCCAGGACACCATTTTTGAGTATATTTAGGGGCGTCCTGTAAGCTGTTTTTTGTTTTTGTTTTTCGAAAAGAAAAATAAAAATGAAAACAGTGTTTTTGATTTCAGTTTTGAAATCACATCTGGTAGCATATACCGGAATCCATATTTTAAAAATAAAAACGGAAAAATCGCGTCAGATAGAATAACCGAAAACTATCGAAAATTGAAATATCAATATTTATATTTCTTTAATATTATAACAATTATAACAAATTGATTAAATAATTAACTAAAAAAAATTGAAATGTAATTTTTAAATTAAATAAAAGTTGTCAGGTGAAGAGGAAGAGGAAGAAGAAGTAGAAGAGGAAGAGGAAGAAAAAGACCCGATCGGCGACGAGTAGGAGACCAGATCGGCGGCGGCGAGTGGCGATTGGCGGTGAGAGGCGATGCAAAGCCGATCGGTGGCGAGCGAAGGAGGAAGAAGAAGAAGACCATATCGACGGCCAGCGGAGGAGGAGGAAGAGGAAAAGGAAGAAGAAGAAGAAGAAGAAGACGAAGACGGTGGCGATCGGCGGCAGCGAGCGGAGGAGGAGGAAGAGGAGGAAGAAGAAGAAGACGGCAGCAATGGCGGTAGCGATCGGCGACCGGCAAAAGACAACGGCGAGCGACGCCAGCGGCAGGCAGCGACGATCGACGGTGAGGAGGAGGAAGAAGAAGATGCTGCCCGATGAAGAAGATGAAGACCGGATAGAAAAAAAAGATTTTTTTTTTTTGTTAATTAATTTAGAAAACAAAAACAAATTCAAGAAAAACAATTTTTTTTTTTTTCTTTTTTAAATTTTGACTTTTAACACTATATTTGTTTTTTATTTTGATTTTGTATTTTAAAAATAAAATAAAAAATGGTTATCGAATACGAATTCAAAATCATTTTTAAAAAATAAAAACAAAAAACAGCTGAAAACAGCCTGCAGGACGGAGCCTATATTCTAGACTTTTTTTTTCTCGAAGTTCATTGATTTAAAAAAAATAAAATAAAACTTAACACAGCTTGTTGAACCCACCTTTACCTTTTGACTGGTGAGGGACTTTGAACCGACGGCAAAGGAGAGGATGTTAAAAATGATTTTTTTATTTTAATTAGGATCTTGGTATTACCTCACATAAGGCTTATGGAAATGTCCCAAAAAAAAATTATTAATTGTTTTAATATTATAGATTACGGAGGAGGAGAAATTTGTAAAGAATTCCAAGTTTGAGATCAAACTTCGGGTGTTGTTCTAGAAAACCCAAAATCTCTCAAATCAATTAAAAAAATTTATAAAAAAAAAACTCTCAAATCCAGAAAACCCAGAAACCAGATTTTTGGATGTTATTCAAACCCAGCTTCATTGAATTCTGGGTGTTGTTGGCAAATAATCAAACCTAAGTCAATATCCTCCCACGCAGCCCATCTCTCTCTTCCACCAACAAACTTTTTTGGTTTTTAGTTTGAAATCGAAAGTAGATTGCGAGGTTTAATAAGAAAAATTTTGTTACTTTTGCTGGAGTTTCCTTCTTGACTCTTGAGAGTTGAGAGAGATCTTGGGGGGACAGAGGGAAGAAATAAAAAGGCTCTATGATTGGGGAAAGGAAACCCTGTGGTTTTGAGTGTGGAAAGGAAAGAATAAAATAAAATTCTAATCTGGAACCCTCGTTTTTGTTAAAGCAAGATGTCATCAGATCTTAGAGCTTAGCATAAGCTCAGCAGAGAATCCTTGTCCTGTAAGAATTACAGTCAACTACCAAAAAATATGATTTTTCAAACTTCAATGCTAATTAAAAAGATTAAAAGATTAAAAAAATAAAAAATAATAAAAAAATAAATAAAAAAAAACTTGTCAATTACGGTATTCGATAAAAAATAAGGGAACGGATATTAACACATATAAATATGATAAGCATACCAATATATATAAGTATATCGATGTCTAAAATTTAAAATTAAAACATTACTACAAACATTCATCTGAATGTTAATAGTACATTTATTTAAATGAATGTTTTCATTTTAATACAATTTATTTATAAACGCTCTTAAGTTATTAATACATCAAATTTCTCTATAACTAACATCTAGAGATGGATAAAATTCTAAAGGATCACCTGAAACCTTACTTTGATATTATTATTTTCAAAAACAAGACTATAAAAACAAGAATATGGATCATCAACTTTTGTATTTTCACGCACGTGTCACATTCTAAAAATAGGTCAAGAAAAAAATCAACACAACAATAGATCCAAATCTATTAACATAACCCTAATCGATAAACCGTGGCAGGAAATTGAGAAAATAGAAAGTTTCAAACCTCTAAGGTCAACAATGTTTCTGGCCATTAAGCTAGCAACCCTCTCACACTGCATATGTAAGACGGCCAACAAGCGTTGTGCTCCAAATGCCATTCCACTTTACACAAAGTGACTAAACATTTGGTGCACGGGTTTCTCTTCTACCTCTCCATGCTCAACACATATTACCTACATATGTATTAAGCACCATTCAAAAAGTCAGTCAAAGGAATTTAATATTGAAAAGATGAATGAAAGATATAATTTGCTAGACTAAATATTATTGACATTAGGTCGTGTATATGTACAGAAAAACATTCCTACAAGTCAGGAATCATAAGCTACATTACAGGAATGAGAAACTACATTACAGGGTGTCAATCTATAAGATAGGCATTACAATAGGAAGATAATATATACTGATTATCTATTACTAAATAAAGAGAATATTAAAGTTTAACTTCCTAACACTCCCCCTCAAGTTGGAGAGTGAATATCTTGTACTCCCAACTTGCGAATCATAGGAACAAAATTCTCCTTGCCCAAAGGCTTGGTCAAGATGTCAGCTAGCTGGTGTGCAGAACTCACATATCTTGTAATCACCGAACCATCTTGAATCTTGTCTCTAATGTAGTGGCAATCCATCTCAATGTGTCTAGTTCGCTCATGAAAAACTGGGTTGGCTGCAATGTGTAAGGCAGCCTTGTTGTCGCAAAATAACAGAGATGATTCATGATGTGTTAATCCCAAGTCTCTTAATAGATAACGTAGCCATGTCAACTCACAGCAGGCTCCTGTCATTGCACGATACTCTGCCTCGACAAAAGAAAGAGAAACTGTTTTCTGTCGCTTTGACCTCCAGGATATTAATGACGGTCCAAGAAATACACAATAACCTGTGGTGGATCTCCTAGTAAGTGGACAACCTGCCCAATCCGAGTCACAATAAGCCCTTAACCTGAAGTCATTGTTCGAAGAGAAAAATAAACCTTGGCCAGGTGCACCTTTCAAATATCGGACAACCTGAAGAGCTGCCTCCATATGAAGTTTTCGGGGTCGATGCATAAATCTACTTAGAACATGTATTGCATATGTTATATCTGGCCTCGAAACAGTCAAGTAAATTAATCTACCAACCAATCTTCTATACTTACTCGGATCTTTGAGCAAATTACTCTTGTCTGACAATTTCAAGCCTCGTTCCATAGGAGTATTAATTGGGGCTGCACCTAACAAACCTACATCCTCAATGATTTCTAATGCATATTTGCGTTGGGAGATAAAAATCCCTTTCTTAGAAGCAGAAACTTCAATACCAAGGAAGTATTTCAGATTACCAAGGTCTTTAAGATTAAAATGACTATGTAGGAATTTCTTAGTGGCAGCAATGCTAACAGGATCATTTCCAGTAATTAGAATGTCATCAACATATATTAAAAGAGCAGTAAAGAGCTTGCCTTGTGTTTTGGTGAACAAAGAGTAGTCGGCTCGAGATTGAACGAAACCAGCAGAACAAATAGCCTCTGAGAACTTAGCGAACCATTGGCGAGATGCCTGTTTCAAGCCGTACAGCGACTTATGTAAGCGACATACCAGATTGTTCTCCCTCTGTCGCTGAAGTCCAGGCGGCGGAGACATATAAATTTCCTCAGCCAGATCGCCGTGAAGAAATGCGTTGTTAACGTCCATTTGGTGCAAGGACCAACCACGGGCTGCGGCTAAAGCGAGCAAGTAGCGAACCGAAATAATCTTGGCAGTAGGAGAAAACGTATCCTGATAATCGATGCCTTCCAGTTGAGTGAAGCCCTTGGCTACCAACCGTGCTTTGTACCTCTCAACAGACCCATCTGAACGGAGCTTGATTTTATACACCCATCTGCAGCCAATGGGAGTTTTACCAGCTGGAAGCGAAGTAAGAGTCCAGGTGTCGTTGGCCTGGAGAGCTTACAACTCGGAATTCATGGCTTCCTGCCACTCAGGATGAACAACGGCCTCGGAATAAGACCTGGGCTCTGTAATCATACCGAGTTGAGCAACAAAAGTTCTATATTGAGGCATATATCTGTGATATGAAACATGTTTAGCAAGAGGATGACGAGTACCTTTAGTCGGAACCGGCGACAAAGAGATTGATTGGGCGGAGTAAACATTGTTGCAGACAAAATCCTTGAGCTTGACCGGCGGACCGGTTGGACGACTAGAGCGACGGAGGGGAATAGGATCGGGAATAGGGGTAGGCGAGTGGGCAGGTGGAACTGACGAGGGTTCGGAGGATGGAGCAGGTGAAGAAGATGACGGCAAAGGAAGATCAGAGGAAAGAAACTACCGGGTGGGTGAAGGAGACGGTGACGATGAAGGAGGTGAAGGGGACGTGTGTGATGGTTCCGGCAAAGAAGAGGAAGGAGACTCAGGTAAGGAATTTGGTAAAGGAGGAGGCGTAACAGTGTTTGACAGAGAAGCATCTGGCGTTGGTGTAAAAGAATTGGGCCAGGGTATATCACGGGCCATAAGAGGAATTGGGCCAGACACTGTTGGAGAAGGAGAAATGGGCTTGACAGATGCATAAGGAAAGGAAGATTCATGAAATTTGACATCACGGCTGGTGAAAATTTTTTTAGTCGACAAATCAAACAATTTGTAGGCTTTTTGTCCAACGGGATAGCCAATAAAAATCGAAGGAATGGAACAATGGTCAAATTTGTGGGAAACACGGACATTAGTGGCATAAGCTAGACAACCAAAGACACGGAGATGAGAAAAAGAAGGCCGTTTTGAGTAGAGAAGTTCAAAAAGAGTTTTTAAAGAAAGAACTGGAGGAGGCAACCTATTGATTATGTGGACGGCGGTAAGCACACACTCCCCCCAAAAAAGGGTAGGAAGATGAGCTTGAAATTTTAAAGTCCGAGCCACTTGTAAAATGTGACGATGTTTACGTTCCACAACCCCATTTTGTTGAGGCGTGTAAACGCAAGAATGTTGAAAAACGACCCCATGATCTTGAAAAAAAGAACGTAGTGAGGTAAATTCCCCACCGTTGTCACTTCGAAAAGTTTTTATGTGGGACTCAAATTGAGTCTGAACAAAACTGAAGAATTTTTTTAAAAGTGATCGTGCTTCATCCTTATGTCGCATGAAAAAAATCCATGTGAAACGAGTAAAATCATCCACAATGGTAAGAAAATAATGAGCACCAGTAAGAGAAGGGTGTCGATAACGACCCCAAATGTCACAATGAATTATCTCAAAAGGTTTTATTGAAGAAATTGTACTAGGACTGAAAGGTAAACGACTCTGCTTAGCCAAAAGGACATACAGGACAAACATTATTTGACCGAACTGAAAAATTTAAAAAATTCTTGGCAATAAAACTTAAACGGGAAGATGATGCATGGCCTAAGCGATGATGCCAGAGATCGGTGGAGGAGATGGTAAGATTGCAGGTCGGCTGTGTTGTGGGTGGTGAGGAGGTGTTTACGGAATTCTTCGTCGCAAGTGCCGCCAAATAATATAGACCGTCATGTTGTTTACCCAAACCAATCATCCTCCTCGTAGCCAGATCCTGCAAAATACACCAATAAGGGTAAAAAGTTATTGAACAATTCAGGCCTCTCGTCAGACGACTAACTGATATCAAATCAACTTTGAAAGTAGGAACACATAGCACATTATGTAAATAATAGACAGAATTCAGAGGTAACGATCCCTTCACAACAATATTAGCTTTATCTCCGCTAGGTAACAATACAGGAGGTAACGAACAACTTTTATTTTTGCGGAAAAATAATTTAGATGACGAAGAAATATGATCCGTCGCCCCGCTATCAATGATCCAATTGCGGGAAGCGATGTTAGACAAACCTGGCTTGGTCACAGTATTGGCCTGAGAGACAGAATCGTTATTTTTACTAACAAGGGACAAAAGTTGTTTCAACTGATCCTCATAAATCCCAACAATCTGACTACTATCAATTTTAGAAGACCCCTTGGCAACATTGTTCACTGCAGGCTTAGTTTTGTTGTTGAATCCTCTTATGCCTGAGTTGAATTTAGCCTTTGGATGGCCAACTGGATAGCCATTTAACTCATAATAGGTTTGAACCCAGTGTCCCATTTCTCCACAGTGTGAGCAATTGGGGCGTCCTCTGTCTGCACCTGCACTATGTCGTCGTCTGTCTTGCCTGAAGTTTTCAGGCTGCCGCTCTTGCGATCACGATTCTTGTGACCCATATGGACGGTTGGATCGCTCATACCTGACTAAATTGGGTTTGCTCCGAACCGCCATAGCTGCACTGCTGCAGGAATCAATTGCAGCGTGTGTTGAACTCAGGAGACGTTGTTTTTCCTCCTGAGAAACAGAGGAATATGCCTGCCGAACTGAAGGAAGGGGATTCATCAGAAGAATCTGTTCCCGAATAGCACTGTAAGAGTCATTCAGCCCCATCAGAAATTGCATCAATTTTTGCTGATCTTGTTGTGCCCCATGTATTGCATCATTGTATGAAGCCAATTCATCCCATAGACCTTTCAATTTGGTGTAGTAGGTAGAAACGGAGAGTTGTTCTTGTCTGAGATAAGCAATGTCTCGCTGAATCTCGAAGATACGAGGTGCGTTGCTTTGAGAGAATCGCTCACGAAGATCTTCCCAAACCTCATGAGCAGTAGAATAATAAATCACACTATTTGAAATTTCAAGACTGAGAGCGTTGACGATCCAGGAATGGATCATATCATTACATCGAGACCAAGTTGCATAACCTTCGGGATCAGTTTCTTTTGAAGGCGCTTTGATTGAATCATTGACAAAGCCTAACTTAATTTTAGAATTTAAGGCCAAAGTCATAGCCCTTTTCCAGGTGGAATAATTGTCTCCGTTCAATGGTTTGGAAACCAAAATCAAGCCCGGATGATCTGAATGATGAGTGAAATAAGGGTTTGAGATATTTGCCTTTGAAAGATTTGCAGCAATGGTAGGAACGGCAATCTCCTTGCCAGTGTCAATTTTTGGTGGTGCTTCATCTGCAGACATGATGACTGGAAAAAAAAATGCTACACGAGTGACTTGAGTGCAGCGATGAACAGTTATGGATCAAGATGAATCAGGATCTCAACTCTGCTCTGATACCATGAAAAGATGAATGAAAGATATAATTTGCTAGACTAAATATTATTGACATTAGGTCGTGTATATGTACAGAAAAACATTCCTACAAGTCAGGAATCAAAAACTACATTACAGGAATGAGAAACTACATTACAGGGTGTCAATCTATAAGATAGGCATTACGATAGGAAGATAATATATACTGATTATCTATTACTAAATAAAGAGAATATTAAAGTTTAACTTCCTAACAAATATGGGTCATGTTCATATTTGCTATAAAATCACAAAAATAAATAAATTTCTTATTGGTAATATATTTCAACACCGAGAACATTTTATTCTTTCAAGATTTCGATCTAGTCATATTGATTGAATTCAATTCTATTCTTAATTCACCTAATGTTTGAAATTATCATTGTTTTTTTTTATTTTTTTATTTTTTATTGAAATCTCTTATTTACAGAAAAGCTTTTTTTAGAGTACGTGTTTTGAGTACTTAATATATATAGGATCAATTGCACACATGTAACTAGCTACATATGAATGGTGACGCAGAAAAAAAAAAATTGAAATAGTTCATGTCTTGATTGAGAACAACTTTGCTCACCCACCCTAACTAGAGGTAGGTATTACCTCCCACCTTATTATTTGACACATGTCCTAAACCCAACCAAAAGTCCAAAGTTAACTCAAAATTAACCCAAAGTTTAGGACATTTGTCAAGTAATGAGGTGGGAGGTAATTCTTACCTCTAGTTAGTATGGGTGAGCAAAGTTAACTTTATTTCCTCATTAATATTTAAGTCATGCTACAATAATTAAAAACATAAAAATAATTTTATATTAGGTATCAAAGTTAATTATTTTTAATTATGCATTGATTAAAAAAAAATTGTATTATATTATTTAAAAAAAAATTAAATTTTAAAAATTTTAAATTGATTTTATTATTGTTGTATATATAAAATTTAGAGTAAATTGCAGCCAACCTCCGCGAGGTTTGACATTTAACAACCAAAAACAATTTTATTATTAATTGACAATGATCTCCCTTACTGTTAGTCAAAGTTGGTTAAATTTAACTATTGACCGGATTTAGGCGCTACAAATACCAAAATGTCCCTGAATAAAAAAAAATCTGATTTTAAAAATATAAAAATATATGAAAACTAAAAATAAAATAAAAAATTCGTTTATCTAAATCTATCCTAACAACATTTTCTTCTTCCTTTGATGTATCTCTAGATTTTTCTTCATATTCAAGTTTTTCAAAATTTTCAAAAATTAAAAATTAAAAGTGTGGCTCATCTAAATCTAATCTAACAACATTTTCTTCTTCCATTGATGTATCTCTAGATTTTTCTTCAAATTCAAGTTTTTCATATTTTTCAAAAATAAAAAATAAAGTGTGGCTCACCTAAATCCAATCCAACAACATTTTTTTTTTCCTTTTTTTTTTCATTCTTCCATGTTAGTAAAACTTGAGAAGAAAATAGAAAAGAAAAGAAAAGAAAAAACTTGAGATCTTTTTTTTTTAATAAATAAAAAAGGCTTAAAAGAACAAAAATACTTTTATCTTCGTTAAGTTTGACTTTACTTTAACTAACAATAGGAGAGGTCATTGTCAATTAAGGGGGCGTATTGGATTGAGTTTATAACAGACAATTTTGAGATGCATGGATTTTATGGATTTACAAAACTATTAGGATTATTATGATTATTATGATTATATGGACTAGACTTTTAAGATTCTGAAAGAGTCTTTGGACTTTATTTATAGACTATTAGATTATCTAAACTTTATTTCAAGACTTTTTGGACTTTTAAAATTATAGACTTTCATGGGTCGATTGTAGTATGCAATTTTCTACTTAAGTTCCAGTGCTCTATAATAGCAATTACGTGTGTCAAAAAGAAAAGAACATATATACAAAGATGAGAATTTCATGGCTAATTCAACAAACAAAACACACTTAAATCAGATGTGATAATGCGTCTACATACATACATAAATGTAATTGGTCAAGCCATTGCCAACAATCCAGCATTTATCACATTGAGGAAGATTGAAGCTGCAAGAGAAATTGCTCAGACCATAGCAAATTCAGCCAACAAGGTTTTCTTGAATTTGGAGGATCTTTTGCTGAACCTTCAGGACATGAAGTTAGAGAGCACCATGAAGAAATAGGTGAAACTTACCAATATTTACTAAACTCATTTTATTTTAGTTGTTCACATGGTTCAACTGTGGAAAAGTGATATCCTTAAAACCCGAGGGCAGTGAAGAAAGTAAATGGATTATATTTGCGTTTTCAAGGACAGTTTTAGTTTAAGAATTACATTTAATAGAGGGAACTTGTTTGAGCTGATAAATTGAGAAGTGAAAGCTGTAGGATAAATAACCGCTCACAAAAAAAAATATCTAAACGTTTTGATGATGTATAATTTATTGAGGGTAGTTTTATGTTGTCTTTTACATGTTTGGCCCTTACATTTATTATATACCAATACACCCATCAAATATCTGAAATCAAATAAAAAGTCCGGAAAGTATTGAGAGAAAGGGTAAGACAATTTTTGGTTCAAGCTATTTATACATATCACTAAAAAGTCTAGAAAATCCATTTTGTCATGAAATCCTAAAATCTTTATCTCAATCTAATACCAGTAGACAATTTGCTGTCTCTTAAAAGTCTAGATCTAATACCGCAAGACAATATGAACTTTTAAAAAAAAAAATTTTAAATCTTGATCGCATACCACCAGACTTATCTAACTTGGTAAAAAGTCTCAATTCAATACCACCAGACTTTTAGTTCCCCAAATTGTCTAATAAAATCTTGAACCAATACACCCCCTTAAGTATAAAGTTGTTACCGGTTGTTAAAGGCCAAACCTCAAGGAGGTTGGCTAAAATTTGCTCTAAAATTTAACTAACAATATTATTTTACTCTTACAATATTAAAAATTATATTTTAAACAATTTCATTAAATACATATTATAATATTAAACTTTTTTTTCCCACCTGTTTTCAATTATTATTACCAGACACGTTTTTAATGTTTTCAGCTTCCGAAGTTACAAAAATCAATTACTTGTTTTCAAACGAAAAATTAAAAATCATTACTAAATAGGGTTTTATAAGGAGGGCGAGAGATTCAAACCCAAAACCTCACAAACCTCGTTGTTTGAATATAAAGGGTTTTACCACTAGGACATCCTCGTCTTATAAACCATGCATCCCATTTATAAAAAACAAGTAATTAAATGCTTCAAAATAATGTACCAACAGATCCACAAGCATTAGACTAAACCAACACAGCAAGGCTTGCTGCACATTCCTCTATCCACGCCATAATTTTAATCCGTCAAAATTTAATGCTCCCTAACCCCATCATACAAGATTACAAGTCCAATGTTTAAAAATAAAAAAATATTGAAGTAGTCCACAAACCTTAAACTAAGAGTTAAAACTCATTATTATTCCATGACTAACAGCTACAAATACCTAAAAATTAAATATGCACCAACTCAAGAATGATGATGAACCAACTCCATGACCAATATTACTGACTAAATCTTCAATAAGCAGCATTTGATCTCCTACTAAATTTTCATACAGGATGAATGATTCAAGAAAGGTATATATATAGGTAAGTGAGTGATCGGGCATTATTTTTTAAAGACATGGGAAAATGACAGTGCCTTAAGGCTTAAAGGTTGAAATGTTTTGGCATCTTACCAACATTCACTTCATGCTGCTGCTTTGTGTTGGCTACAGTTTCGAAGTCAACAGAAGGCTCTGAGTTCTGCATTCATTGAAAATAATTTATCAAAAATCGTCATAGTTATGCAGCAGGAAAAAGATTTTAGATCACTAAAACAAACTGGCCGGAAACGTTAATATTATTCTGAATTTTATTTTTTTCTAACTGAGAAAGGAGGAAATCAAAGTATTTGCGAAATAGATCATCATTGAGGAAATCAAAGTATTATTCCAGCCCTTATTTGCAGGATCGCAAGATCATCATTGAGAGTGATTCCAAGGTGGCGGTTTCTTGGATTAAAGAAGAAAACTTCGGGAGTCTCAACCGTGTTGGCATGGTTTACGATATTCGCAGTTACTTGAAGATTTTAAAGGGCACGGTGGTCTCTTTTTGCTCTAGAGCTACAAACTCCTTTGCAAACAACTTGGCTAACCTCGGGTCTAAGTTTGAGGGGATTTTATTCAATGGGGCGATATGTGATTTGTTTTCTTTTTTTCTTCTACAGCTTTTGTTTTTTCTGTTTTCTCTTAGCTTTTGCTTGTTTCTTGGTTCTAGGCTTATGCCCGCCTGTGGGGTTTTGTGGTGTTTTTTTCTTACCCTGCATGTTTTGTGTTTCTGCACCTCTTGGCTTTATTTATGAGCTGTTCAAAAAAAAAAAAAAAAAAAAAATTGTGATGTTTTAGCAACAATATGGGAGTGTGTCCCTTAGAGGATATTTCTAAAACGGAATGGGAGCACATATCGAAAGCATGGTTTGTTTCACCATCGCAGAGGCAAATTAACGTTTTGCTAGACGATCGGAGTCTTCACGACATCGGTTTCATCCCCGAACTTTCGAAGGATAGAAGGAAAGCGGCGGAGAGGAACCTGGAGAAGAAAAGTAAGAATTTTTCTCATCTTTGGTTCATCGGTGGCGTGTGTATTTATTTGCTAACCCATGCTCACTTTTTCTGATTCTTTGGTACAGGAAAGCTCATTGCTGGCGCGAAGAAGAGGATGGTTGATCAGGCGAGAGATGCAGACACTTCAAGGAAGAAACATCGGATTCCCACCGGAGTGACACTGATTAAGAGGGTGGCATCCTCCGACATAGAACAGGTACCGAAGAAGACTCAGGTCGTAGGTCTATCTGCGTCAGTTACTATCTCATAGGTAGGTAGCCAACCTGTTGATGTGATTCCTCTTGTCGTGCCAGCAGGGGATCAATCTGGAGTCCCTGTGGTTTCGGTGGATTCAATTGACTACGATAAAGATACCCTCCCATAGTTATACATGCGTGATCTGAATATCTCTCCGAATTACTACGAGAATCCTTCGGCCATGAAGTTTGATTCGAGGTATAGCCCTATTACTCCCGATACAAGAGTCAAGTTCATGTGCTAGTATGGCAAGAACATGCTGAGGAGTCGGGAGTCTATCCATTTTGGGAAGATGTCGAACGTTAACCGGATCAAACAGTCTCAGGGCACTTTATAGCAGGTTAAGCAATCTGAAAACAAGTCATCATGTTTTTTATAAGTTATATGTTTCAGGTGCTGATAATTGCTTTCTCGAATTACAAGCCATTGGGAACCTTTTGGAGATGGAAAAGAAGTACTAGGGAAAGAGAGAGAAAGGTATGAGAAGCTTAAGGCAGTGAAATCTGAGGTTGATGACAGGCTTCATCTCGCTCTAGGGACCATGGAGTCTCTAAAAGTGGAGTTGGGGGAGGCACTGCCTCACATCGGAAGGCGAAGGCTGAGTGGAGGAAGAAGCATGCCAAGCTCTATAACTACCGCGGTAGTATCATGGTCGCAAACGACACTATCAGAGGGATGAAGAAGGCCCTCGGCCACAATGTCATCGATCTGTTTCTGGCCTCCGATGAATTCTACAACTCCCAAATCGAGACCTTTGATCATCCAGTGGGAGAGCTTAAGGAGATATTGCTCCTAGTGTACCTGATTTTAACTTTTCTAAATTTGATTCGGAGATAAAAACAGTGGTTGAAGCTCAGGAGAGGCCGGCGCCGGACCCAGTGGAGGACATCTCCTCGAGGTTTGCAGAGGTCGCTCTCTCGGATGAAGAGCCCATGGTAGTTTCTTCTAATGATGACAGGTTTGTTGGGGAGAGTGAGGATGACACCAGAAAGGGGAAAGCCGTCGTGCGTGGTTGATTTCTCTAGTTGCTGTTTTATTTTATCTTAATGTTTTAGATTTTGGAGTTTCTTGGGATTTATTTTACATTTTCTTTTTTTAAAGGCCACGTCCTTTGATTCGGAGTTGGATATTTGTATTCCATGGTTAGTCCCCGCATTTTGTAATGATTTCCAATGGAATACATATTTTAGCTTTTGCATATTGAATTTGTCCCAAGTTGTAAACCTCGGTTGTCTTGTGTTTTTTTTTTTTCCTTTAATCTTTATCTTTAATTACCGAAAATAACTAGTAATAAGATGTCCGATAATTTAATAAAAATGATACAGCCTCGGGGACCTTGGCACCTCTTTCATGCACACATCATGCATTACTTAACAACAATTGAGGCACCACTAATTGATAACTGCCAAAGCATAACTAACAATAAACAACAATGTAACAAGTCGACTTTTCCCCCACTAGCAAGCGTGTCTCGTTTGCACCCATATGTGGTGAGCAGCAAGGGTAGTCTGAACATATCACCATTAAAATACCTTGCTTTGTTTACCGATCATACACTAGTATATCTACAAAGCGATTGGCGAAACTAAAAGACAGAAAAAAAGAGTGGAAGCCAAAAGTTTTTCGCCAGACTTCAGTGCAAGATTGCAGGGCCCTTCAATTTACGAGGAAGCATACCAGATTGATGATTTGCAAAAGAGTCATGTTGATGGAAACCAAGGGCGTCGCCCTTAAGGAGGTTGGGTGGGCTACAGCCCACCCAGGGTTTTTGAATTTTTTTTCTAAGTTTAATTTAATTTGAAAAAAAAAAAAAATTAACTAAAGCCAAAATGAAATAATTACCGGTAGCCATCTGAATTTCAATCTTCAATTTTAATCTAAAAGCCAAAGAACTTTGAATATAATAAAATAAATTCAAAACCCAACTAGTCCAAACAAATTGTTATAAAATACTTTTTTTTTTTTTTTTTTCACTATCCCCGACCTTAAATTTCAACCTCTAACTTGTCTTTTTCTCATGAATCTCTCAAATCACAAGTCAAGAATATAATTTCCTTTACTTTATTCTTTTCTTTTTATTTACTTATAATGAATTTAATTTTAGGTTTTATATTTTATTATTGATATTTAATTAAGTTTTGTATTTCATGATTAAGATTTAGGTTTTGTACACTAATATAGCCTCCGATAAGCCTCTTTATGAGACAAAAAAAGTTAGAAATAAGAGAAATTTTTTAGGAAAACAAATATTTATTTTAATTTGTGGATTTGAACATTTTTATTGTGTAGACCACACCATATATTTTATGCTTTAAAACCTCGAAGTACACCACTTCGATAATATCTTGTTGTATATATAATGCATATTTTTGCATTTGTTTTTATGTTTTTTCTTGCATATGGTATGTATTTGACGGTAAAGCTCATCATATCCCCCTAAATAGGTATCTTATCTCATTTATTTATTTTTTTAATGAAATTTCTCATGTATTGGTTTGATTTGGTTAATACAAAGAAAAATTTTTAATATTTCAAAATTTTAGGACTTTTAAATAAGAAAATAAATTTTAGATTATTCCATCCTAAATTTTTTTTTCTAGCTACGCCTCTGATAGAAACAGATTAGTTAATTCATTGAAACAGTACTGCATGGATGGAACTAACCTTGTTCAATTTATCCCCACCAAGATCTGCATCTTCAAGCGCCTTCTTGCCAGCAACAATGCAATACCTCAAACAGTCATCGAGTCTGCTATCATTTTTGCCATCAATGTATCCCGCAGCAGAAAACCCCCGAATCGAGTGGGAAACTTGATTGCATCGAAGCGATCGATAAGTGTGATCCCGCTTTCACCAGACGAGACCCATACCAGTAATGACGACTCGCTTTTTGGGGTCCTTTTGGCGCTTGGGAGAAGAAGAAGCACTGATGAAAGAGACTCTCTTGGTAGTGGGTCTGGCATTGTTGGTATTTTTGCGAAGTGGGTTTAACGGAGTTGCATGTAGAGATGAAGATTGAAGAGATTGCATTTTTCAATCTGTCCAGGGAATAAAAATTATGCTTATCAATGGAGGGTTACAAAATGAGCATGACTTTCACCATCTACGTTCTGTCTGTGTCTGTGTCTCTCTTGATATTCAGTTTGGAAGTAAACTACAAATCAGCTTACCATGTCATTATGATGTGTATAAACTTTGAACAAGGTTTTGATTCTCAACTACACAAAAATTGGTTTTTCCATAGAAACAAAGTGAAGGTTTGTATGCCCAAGATTTTACTGCCAAAATTATTTATACTTTGATCTGTAAGCATCTTACATGTAAAATATAAGTTGCTACACATACTGCACATATATTCTGAATATGAAGTCATCGCTGCTTTATGGAACCAAAAAGATCCTCGTATGAACGCTTAGGAGCATCAGCACGAGAAACGATCTCCACAACTTTGTAATATGACTCCGAATGGATTAATGCCTCGACAGCAACTTCTGCGACCTGATCTCTGGAAATGCTACCTTCATAAAGGGTGTCCTAAAGAGAGAGACAGAGAGGAGTCAATACATGCAAAATAAACCTGATAGAAATTAAGGTTTAAAAGAATGCCATTACCTCCGGCTCCATGACAACATTTCCAGTTGGTGGTTCATTTCTTAATCCACCAGGTCTTACAATAGTGTAATTAATACCAGATTTCCTGATGTATTGCTCTGCCTGAAGCTTTGCTACTAAGGTGAGCCCAAAGACATTTAGGAAGATGTAAGCTGGATTGAGAATTTGCCCCATTGCAGCTCCATTGACTAAAATGGAACTGATAAGTATAAACCTGTTCACACCAAGTTTGCGGCATGCTTCAACAAGGTTTACGGTGCCAAAATTATCAACCTGCAGTAACATAGGCTACAATAAACTACAGTACCAAAATACTAAAAGGCCACACGAGATCAATCAAGTAATAACAAAAATTAACTTTCACATATTCAATCAAGATGGAGAGGATTAATACTTGGATTCCATGTAAAACAACAATAGAATTTACCCGAGAAATTATTACAATAACATTAGAACAGATATCAGACAAAACTTTACTGAGCAACAATGTGATGATATAAGTTTAATAATGTGTGTTCAATATATATTCTCTAAGCAATAGATTTGCTAGGAGCTTGAAAACAAGAATCCGGATATTTTCTCCCGAATATATAACCCCGAAGAAGATTACATTGATTGTATATTAATGTATGATTGAGCCCAGTTGTATTTGCATTGATGCACATACACAGATTTTATGAGTGAGAAATTGATAAAAAGAACTTAATATTAATAACTTGTACCTAGTTTCAGGTCAACAATATTGGCAAAAGATTTCTAAAGCAAGTACTTCAGGCAAACGAGTATAGTATTGTGTAATATTGCATTGTACACACAAGTAAGAAAATATTATCATTCCAGAACCACGAACCGATAGATTTTCTGTATTAGGGGAGATTGATGATGATCATAGGCACTTGTCTAAGCAAAACGGAAAATACAGTGCCTCAAGGGAAAATTCTCATTCAACATGACCTGTTTTAATGCAACAAACTCCAAAATTTTGTTAGATATTTACTTGCTAGCCTCACCACGCAGACCATCATTAGCGAGCTGCAACAATATGTTTGGAGCTAAGATCAAAGCACTAATCTCATGCTATAACTCTAGCCAAACTTAAACAAGAATTAGACTCATAACATGAACCTAAAACTCTTGGGTTAAGGCATTGCAATTAATATGAATGAGGGTTGATTTAGATTCAACCAAGACAAACAGGGTTTAAACATAAATATTATAGCATAATTAAATTTTGTTTTTCAACATCAATTATGGACTTATGGTTTACAGAAAGACAATGCAATCAGTGAGAACAAGTGTGTATCATCTTCCGAATAGGAAAGCAATTTACCTTCCAAGGAGCAAACAGATCCCAACCAGGCCGAAACCCCGTGGCACATATTACAGCTTCTGAATCATTACCTATAACTTGAGCTAGTTTTTCAGAACCCTCTGTCACATCCGCTTTCACCTGAAAAGTAAAAAAAATGATCAAACATGCCATCAAAAATCCAAAGATAACCAATATAGACATATAGTTATTCAATTATAGGAAAAAACACAACCACCAAAAAAAAAAAACCAATTGAATTTCTGTTTCTACTTAAATCCTGATTTCAGAAGTAGAAAGAACTAACAATTTGAAGATCTGGGTTGTCATTTAATAGAGTAGTTCTAGCCTTATCCAAATCGCGAACTCCGGCCTTGACAGCGAAACCCTTAGCTAGCAACTGCTCAACAATCCTTTTACCAGTACTTCCAGTTGCTCCAGCCACAAAAATCTTCTTCTTCACACTCACATTCTCTGTTACTTCCTCAGTTATTTCACTTGCTTCCATCTAACAACATATAATATAGAGAAATATTGAGTATACATTCTTCAACTACAACTAACTAATTTCATAGAAATTCAATTACCCAGAACAAAAACATAAAATTAGAAATCTTTCTAGTCTAGAGTAACTAAAAAGACTATGTAATATCCGTAATTTGAAGAGTAAATATTGGGTGGTGTTACCTTAGTGGTGTTGAGTGAGAGAATCAACCTGCTGGTTTTGCGCGTGGTGGAGAGAGTGAGAGAGAGAGGAATTTGGAGATGGGAATGGTAAGTCCAGAGAGTTCTGGGTGAGTTTCTGAGAATCAGAGGAGTGACACTGACCGCCATAGACTACAAATCTACAATTGAACTCCGTTTTGGGCTTCGTCTAATTACAAAGCCATTACTCTGCCACGTTGCTCTACTTCAATTAATATAATATATAATATTATTATGCTCCCTTTTTTTTTCTACAAAGGTAAATAAAAAAAGTCAACATTTATTTTTAATAAGGCGGCCTTGCAATGGGAAACATAAGCACAATGTCTAATAAAAATGAAAATCCATAAATAAGTTATGTTTCTGATGTTACATTTTGTTGTCTAGCATGGAATACATGGGATTTTGGATTGAGTAGCAAATATAAAATAAAATACATACTCTCGCTGCCTAATAATATCATCTGCAATTCTCTGTTCCAGCTTTTCCATACATCAACTTCAAATTCAGGCCATTTCAATTGTGTGCTCTGCTGGAAATTTTTATAAACCTGCTATTCAAAATTAGCAGTCAGTTGTTTAACACACCATCCTGAACCAACCAGAGATATAGAATGAATAAAGGGAATCATTTTAAGGAACAGCTACAAACCTTCTTATATTTTTCCCTTTTCTCTCGTTAAAAATTTTGAGGTTATTAATTATGGCTTCGTCATTCGTGCTTCGATCTCTAACACCTCCTGGCCGAATCTTCCCAGATACTTCTTGAGTGACTCATCTTTTCCCTGTTTGAGCTAGGAGAGATGTGCCGCTAATTTCTTCCTGTGGACGTTTCCAAGGAATTGCCTCGAAAACGCCCTACTTAGCTCGCTAAAGCTGTTGGAAAATTTTCATCATGTGGGGCCATACATGTAAATATTAAATGTGTTATGCTATCTTTGGTTAAGCCTAAATTAAAGTGATCTAATTAAGATTTAAATTATTAAGGCTTAAAGGTATAATTGTTATAAAATTAATGTGTAGATATCACAATGCTATATCTAATTTGATGAGGGGCCGAATTAGAAATAGTAAAACCTATAATAATCTAATTATTATATATTAGGGTTATGGTTCCCAAATTACACGATCCTTTTCAGTTTGTCTGTATCCCCATCAACAGAGAAACGGAGAACAAATTTAGGGCTCATAAAGATCGTGATAATTTGGAAGATCACAATCCGTCCACGAACTCCGGCAATGGATTCAGGTATGCTTCCGCTTTCTATTATCTCCCTTTTCTCTTGAATTGATATGGGTTATTAATATGTATTTAGGGTTTGATTAATCATGATATAGAAACATGTTTAGGTTAAGATTCAGATTGATTAAGTGCTTATGCATGTTGATTTAGTTTTAATCAAATTCTTTACAAGTGATATCAAAGCCACTCATAATCGATTCATGAGGTTTGAATTTTAGGTTTTAAGAAATTTATGAAAATTTTAGGGTTTTTGATCTTCTTTTATGATATTTACTTAAGTTTTGGTGTTTTGATATAAGTTATTGTACGATCCAAAAGTGCATATCATTTTTTCAATTTTCATACCAGATGAATGACTTCATCCTTACATGTTGAATAATATGTTGGATAGTGCTTATTGCTTAAGCAATAATAGTATAGAATTTTGTTAGTGGCATGCACATCAAGCAAGTTTTATATATATGATTATATGAATAATAGTATGTACTTTGAAAAGCGTTTTAAAAAAAAATAATAATAAAAACTAGAAAGTTTTAGTTTGAGATAGTTGAGTTTTGCGGTAATGGATTCAGATCAACCCATGCGTTTTGGGATCAGATCAAGCCCAACCAAATCGCCGGTTTTTCGCACCAAAACTCGTGTGTTTTGGATCAGATCGGGCAATCTATCGCCGCCGCTCGTTTGATCTACTTGGATCGATCGTCGATCGTCTCTTCGATCTGCGAGTTGTAGGTTGTGCGCTGCTTGGCTGCCGTTCGTTGCCTTCCGGTGACATTCTGGTGGCTAAGGCTGCGGCGGCGTGAACTAGGGTTCACATAGTTGTTTTTTTTTTTTTTTTTTACTTACGCCCCTTTGTTCAAAATTTGAAATTCTTAAGGGGCTGTTTTGTAATTATTTTGTGCCATTATGTGATTTTGACAAAATATTAGGGTCCATTTGTAATTATTGAAACTTGAGAGGTCTTTATGTAATTTTACAGACTCAGGGGCCGATTTATAATTTTAAAATTAACGGGCCTTTCAATAATTTTACATAATCAAGGGCCATTTTGTAATTTAAATTAAAAAAAATTCAACTCAAATTCAAATATTCTGTGATATATATTTTATGGTTAAATAAAGTAGTTCATCATTCTAAACGGGCTAATTAAAATAAGATGTCGTCAAAGTGACCTCTCTTGTATAGATTGTTCATGAGGGATGTTGGATGATTGTGTGTGTAAATCCATCCGGGTATTAGCCGGCCTAAAGGAAGGTTAATACTTGGCCGAATTACACACACACCTACGGTGGTAAACATATGACAATTATAAGGTTTTACATGTGAATAATAAGTCAATCCAAAAATAGATTTATTATTTGACATGAATTATTGTCAATGGTTGATCACTATAACAAGAGTACCACTTAAAGTTAATATTATGTGTGTAAATTCATGTGGGTATTATCCGGCCCAAAGGAAGGTTAATACTTGGCCGAATTGCACACACACCTGTGGTGGTAAACATGTGACAATTATAAGGTTTTACATGTGGATAATAAGTCGATCCAAAGATAGATTTATTATTTGACATGAATTATTGTCGATGTTTGATCACTACAACAAGAATACCACTTACAATTAATATTATTGTCCAAAGACTTGATATTAATGTTGGGCTAGGTATCTTGAGATGTGACTTACCATTATTTGAATTTGTTGATTATTGTATTTGGTGGTTAATGTGAGCATGTTTGTTTGTTTGTTTTGTTCTCTTTACGGCTACTGTTTCTTTTATATCTTATAATATCAACTTTATACCCATGCTTAATGGGACTAACTTTAAGGATTGAAAGGAGAACATATAAATTGTTCTCGGCTGCATGGATTTGGACCTTGCACTTTGGTTTGAGCAACCCGCTTCTCTTACGGATGCAAGTTCTTCTAATGACAGGAAGAACTTTGAGAAGTGGAATCGCTCAAATCGCATGAGTCTTATGATCATTAAGCGCAGTATTCCGAAGGCATGTATGGGTGCAGTATCTGAAAAGATATCCAAAGCCAAAGAGTTCCTAGCCGAAATTGAAAAGTGTTTTGCGAAAAATGATAAGGCAAAATCGAGCACGTTTTTGCAAAGCTTGATTTCTATGAAGTACAAAGGCAAGGGGAACATAAGGGAGTACATTATGGAAATGTCTCATATTGCTCCTAAGCTTAAGGCACTGAAGCTTGAGTTGTCTGATGACTTGCTCGTGCATTTGGTATTAATATCACTTCCTGCATAATACGGTTAATTTAATATCACTTCCTGCATAATACGGTTAATTTAAGGTCAGTTACAACTATCAAAAGGAGAAACGGACTCTTAATGAGCTCATTTCTTACTGTGTGCAAGAGGAGGAGAGATTAAAGCAAGACAAGATCGAAAGTGCTCATTTGGCTAGTACCTCTAAGGACAAGGGCAAAAAAAGTGTCAGGTCTGACCGTGGTGGTGAATACTACGGCAGATATAACGGTTAAGGTGAACAACGCCTATGATCGTTTGCTGAATTCCTAAAGGAACATGGAATCGTCCCACAGTATACCATGCTAGAGTCACCTAGCATGAATAGTGTAGCTGAAAGGCAAAACCGGACTCTTAAGGATATGGTAAGGAGTATGATTAGTCATTCATTCTTACCAGAGTCACTTTGGGGAGAAGCACTCAAAACTGCAGCTTATATTTTGAACCGAGTGCCAACTAAAGTAGCTGCAAAAACACCTTATAAGCTTTAGACAGGCAGAAAGCCTAGTCTAAAGCACTTTCACATTTTGGGATGTCCAGCTGAAGCAATGCCTTACATGCCACATGAAAAGAAATTGGACTCCAAAATTGTGAGCAACTACTTCATTGGCTACTATAAGCGATATATAGGATATAAGTTTTATGATCTCACACTTAAGTCAATTTTTAAGACGAGAATTGCCATATTTTTTTGAGGATGTCGAGTTTGGGGTGGGGGATAAGGTTAGAGACATTGTCTTTGAGGAGGAATCAGTTTCGATTTCCACTATCACTTTTGATAATGTGCAGGTTTCTATACCTGTTATTGATCAAGAAGCAAATCCGGCTCCTCAACCAAACAATGTTAATCAACCCCCATTCAAAATGAGGTAACTATTCTTGAGGAACAAACTCAACAACCTCAATAACCAGTGTCATTAAGGCGATCCACTAGATAAAGGAGAAATGATATTCCAGACGATTTATCGTATTTCTCCACGAACATGAGGAAGACAATGGAATGGTGGAAGATGATCCGATCAACCTCCATCAAGCCATGCAAGGTTCCAACTCTCAAAAGTGGATTAATGCTATGAATGAGGAGTAGAAGTCTATGTAGACAATAAGGTTTGGGAACTTGTCCCATTACCAGAAAATGAGAAACCCATTGGATGTAAATGGATTTTTAAAACCAAAAGGGATTCGAATGGTAATGTGGAGAGGTATAAGGCTCGTCTTGTAACTAAAGGTTTTACCCAAAAGAAAGGGATTGACTTTAAAGAGACTTTCTCTCCAGTTTCAACAAAAAACTCTTTCAGGACAATCATGAGACTTGTTGCACATTTTGATCATGGGCTTCATCAGATGGATGTCAAGACGGCGTTTCTCAATGGTGACATTGACGAAACAATTTATATGGTACAACCAGAAAACTTTGAGTCGGGAGACCCAAAGAATATGGTCTGTAAATTGATAAAATCTATTTATGGACTCAAGCAAGCTTCCCGTCAATGGTACCACAAGTTTCATCAAGTGATTATCTCGTTTGGTTTTGAGATAAACTTTGTTGATAATTGTGTGTATCATAAATTCAGTGGGAGTAAGCACATATTCATGGTTTTATATGTCGATGACATACTGCTTGCCATAAATGATATAGGCATGTTGCACGAAACCAAGAGATTTCTATCAAAGAATTTTGAGATGAAAGATCTTGGTGACGCCTCTTTTGTATTAGGGATCCAGATACAACGAGATCGTTCTCGGGGTATTTTTGGATTATCACAAAAAAGCTATATCAATAAAGTGCTCAAAAGGTTTGGCATGCAGGACAATAAACCAAGTGACACCCCTGTCGCTAAGGGAGATAAGTTCGGTCTCAATCAGTTCCCTAAAAATAACCTTGAAGTTAAGGAAATGCAGAAGATTCCCTATGCATCAGTTGTAAGGAGTCTAATGTATGCTCGAGTGTGTACGCGTCCGGATATTGCGTACATTGTTGGTATGTTAGGTAGATATTTAAGTAACCTTGTGATGGATCATTGGAAAGCAACCAAACGGGTTATGATGTATTTGCAGAGAACAAAAAATCACATGCTCACATATAGAAGATCGGATCAATTGGAGATCATAAGGTATTCCGACTCCGATTATGTTGGATGCCAAGACAGTAGGAGATCCACATTAGGTTACATATCTGTTGGCTGGTGGAGTTTTTTCTTGGAGGAGTGCCAAACAAACACTCATAGCTTCTTCCACCATGGCAGCAGAATTTGTAGCATGATATGAGACATGCAACCATGGGATATGGCTATGGAATTGTGTCATTGGGCTGTACATTCTGGAGGGTATTGAAAGACCACTCAAACTATATTGTGATAATAAGTCAGTAGTGCTATATTCCAACAACAATAGGAGCTCATCTAGGTCAAAGCATATTGACATTAAGTTCCTAGTTGTAAAGGAGTGAGTGCAGAGTAGACAAATATCCATATAGCACATTGGGACAAACTCCATGATAGCGGATCCACTTACAAAGGGATTACCACCAAAGGTCTTTCATGAGCACACTACTCATATGGGTGTTATTTTGTGTGAGGATATCACATTATAGTGGGAGTTTGTATCATTTTGCATTTTATTGCTTTATGTTTGATTTTTGGACATACTTATGCATTTATGTATTTGGATATTTTTCTAATCATAAATAAAGTTTTCAGTTCATTTCACTCTGTTATATTATGTTAAACATTGATCTCACTAAGGAATAAAGTAGGACCGATTGGAAACAGACATGTATAGATCACATTGCATGTAATTTCCATGCTAGGCATCCATGATTGATCTATGTCGTTTGGTTATGTTGGTGTACGTGACCATTGATGGGTTTAGTCATGCTAAATGTGACGAAAACCGTTTTGATCATATAACAGCATAATCAATGAACGAGATTGTTCGGATATACCATAAAATTGTGATAGCAAAATTTTGGAGCTCATAAAGTCATACACATTTGTATAATTACATATGTGGCCCAGTGGGAGATTGTTGGAAAAATTCCATCATGTGGGGCCACACATGTAAATATTAAATGTGTTATACTATCTTTGGTTAAGCCTAAATTAAAGTGATATAATTAAGATTTAAAGTATTAAGACTTAAAGGTATAATTGTTATGGAATTAGTGTGTAGATACCATAATACTATATCTAATTTGATGAGGGGCCGAATTAGAAATAGTAAAACCTATAATAATCTAATTATTATATATTAGGGTTATGGTCCCCAAATTACACGATCCTTTTCAGTTTGTCTGTATCCCTATCAACAGAGAAACAGAGAAAAATTTAGGGTTCATAAAGATCATGATAATTTGGAAGATCACAATCCGTCCACCAACTCCGGCAATGGGTTCAGGTACGCTTCCGCTTTCTATTATCTCCCTTTTCTCTTGAATTGATATGGGTTATTAATATGTATTTAGGGTTTGATTAATCATAATATAGAAACATGTTTAGGTTAAGATTCGGATTGATTATGTGTCTATGCATGTTGATTTAGTTTTAATCAAATTCATTACAAATGCTTCGTATGCTAGCTGAGGGTAATCTCCAGAATCACCTAGAGCCCATGTCCCCAAGTGTCTGAGGAAAATTAAGACATTGCAAGGCATCATTCTAAACGTATTGAGTCATGGCGCTCTTATACCACCTGACGTGCTCCTTTGGGTCTGTATCCTTTTTGAACTGCTCCACGTGCGGCATCCTGAATCTTTCTGGAAACGGCACCGTAGGATGCCATTGGTGAAAGGGATGTCCGACTCGTTATTTAACAGTTCATTGCATACATAACGTCTGATCAAGGCATCCATCTGTCGCCTGTTATTCTGTACTTCTCGGGTCAAGCTTTGTATGAGTATGTCCCTTTCACCTTCGGGTTCTCCACTGGGATTAAAACTCTGGCTAATTATTAAGTCTGGCATTTGCCCTTCGGTATCCAGTTCCTAAACTTCTCGGCCAAGACCATGCAACCAGACTGTTCTCCTTTAGCGCCTTCGACGATAATGTTGATCACTATCCTCGGATGACAACAAGCGAGGATGACGACTCTCCCCGTATCACATGATAAGTTTTGGTTACTTCTGGAACCATTTCCATGTCCGTCATCAACCATTGTTTCACAAGGGATCTCAGAGTTTAGCTCTAACAGTCTTTTCCTTCTCGCGCCAATTGTTGATGGTGATTTCTTAGAAGTCAACTGATCAATGATTTCGATTAATAAAACCCTGCAAAGAAAACGTAATAAAAGCAAGAATATGAAAGAGAACATATTACATGGTAAAACTCCAGTGATCGGAAAAACATCCACAAGTCGTTCATGGACTGAGAAGCAAATCCACTATTTGTAAATTGATGTTACATACTCTGATCTCTCTCTCACTAGATGTTCGATTCTAATATCTTTTTTATCAGATGTTTTCTACAAGTGTATTTCTATGGTCTCTCTAGGATTTTTTGAGCCGTAGCATACAAGTAGAAGATTATAGAATTGGATTTAGGATTCCTTTCCTATTTGGTGTCATCATGTACTTAACGTAGTTTACTTGTATTTCGTTTAGGATTCCTGATGTTTTGGAGAGAATATCTATTTGTTTCCTTGCTGGACTCCTTCTGGAAGTTGTATACTAGTTGATTTGCAATTGCCTATTACGATCGGGTTGCCTTGTGTGTGGAGGAAACCCTAATATGGATTTTTCCTATTTTAGCCGAGTAGAGCCGATCAAACGAAGTCTTTACTTCCTTAGGCTTGTCTCATTTTAAGATCACATAAGGGTTCTATTGATGACGTGTCGCTTGCCAACGTACTATTCCAGTAAATATTATGTACAACAACGTGAGTGGTGAAAAAAACCCGCATAATAGCAAGAGTGCAAGAGAGATTGAGTGTGTAATCAGTTCATACATATTGAAATCTTTCCCTCGCCGTCTTCGGCAACCGTGCTTTTTTTTTCCTCTTGGGTTTTCCACGTAAAATCTTGTGATTTGTATGATTAAGTTTTCATTTTTACTTTACAATTTAATTATTAATCGCATTAACGTTGTTGGACCCATTGTTGATTTTTCATAATCCAAAAATCATCGTCAACAAGTGGTAAGTGGCATACTTTACCACTAGGCTACAAGTTCAACTATATTAACAATTACACAATATTTCTATATAACATATATAAGTCGTTAAATTTTCATTAATTATTTTAAATCAAAATTTGTTGGAAAAATTTTTTATAAAAAAAAAAGAAAAAAAAAACTTGTTTGAAAAATTTAAACTCATTCCACTAATCAAAATATTTTAACATGTTTATCGAAGAATTTAATAAAACTATTTCTTTTTAAATCATATACAGTCGAGCTAGGGATCTATCAGAATCTAGTAACATCAATTGTTATAAGTACGATTTGGAATACAACTATCACTGTAGGGGAGATTTTTCTTTATATCTTACGATTTAATAAACAAATGTAAGATTTGAATTCATATCACAAAAGAGAAGGAGAAATGTACAACTACTTTCCTAAAAGTGATTGTGCATTATATTATTTAAGGTCACAACATATTTAAGATTGTTATTCATCTCGATAGAGAACCACTTTGAACGAACAAAATAATTCATATTTCCTCATTTTCTAATTTATATGGTAATTTAATTATTGATCTGTTTCTTATGAAAAACTTCAAAAAAAAAAAATCAAGAATATAAACAACATTAATCAATTATTATAATTTTAAATAAAAAGAAAACCTATTGGTATGAAACCAAATTTAACCCTATAGACAGTCTATTGGGATGAATTATTTATTTTGTCCTAATAGACTGTTGGGATAAAAATGTTTCGTCCTGAAAAGTCTTATCACTTTGGATGAAATTTGTCCCCAATAAATGGTTTACTGAGACGAATAATTTATGGGATATTATCATGTGGGTCCTTATGTTGTTTTGAATTATCTGTCTTTTTATCTACTGTTCATTTTTCACTGACTTGGTCCATGTATTTTGAACAACCCATCAATTTGGTCCCTCTGACCAGTTTTTTTAATAAAAAGTAGAGCTTATACATAAAAACCATGCTTTTAGTATTACATTTAAAGCAACAGCAAGGTGGTTGGGTGGGCGTGTGGGCGGGTTCGATTCCGATTGAGGACGCCAAATAATTTAATTTAATTGGCTGGTGGGTGTGTGTGCACGTGGGTGGCTTGCAATGTTTTTTTTTTTTCTCTCTCTCTCTCTTTTTTGTCCCTATAGGTAGTTTTAAGAGACAATTTCAATTTTCATCCCAAAGAAGCTATTGCGACCCACCTGAGGCGAAGTATTTTGACACGAATTTTATTCGTCCCAATAGACCTCTTGGGACGTTTTTTGGCCTATAGGGACAAAAAAAAAAACGTCCCAATAGGCAATTTTTTTTGTAGTGTAAGATTGTTATTCATCTCAATAAAAAACCACTTTGAACGAACAAAATAATCCATATTTCCTCATTTTCTAATTTATATGGTAATATAATTATTAATTTGTTTCTTATGAAAAACTTCAAAAAAAAAAAAAAAAAAATCAAGACTGTAAATCGAATTATTCAATTATTATAATTTTAAATAAAAAGAAAACTTCTTGAGATGAAACCAAATTTAACCCTATAAACAGTTTATTGGGATTATTTATTTATTTTGTCCTAATAAACTATTGGGATAAAAATGTTTCGACCCGAAAAGTCTTACCATTTTGGATGAAATTTGTCCCCGATAGACGGTCCATTGGAACGAATAATTTATGGGGTATTATCATTTGGGTCCCTATGTTGTTTTGAATTATTTGTCTTTTTACTTATTGTCCATTTTTCACTGACCTGGTCTCTATGTTTTGAAAAACCCATCAATTTGGTCTCTTTGACTAGCTTTTTTATCGATCAACGGTCACAGAAACCATTGAATGACTGTTTTACCCCTAGACAATATTTTCCTTTTAAAATGAAAAGAAAAAAAAATTGTGATCCACCTGAGACGACGTATTTTGGGACAAATTTTATTCGTCCTAATAGACCTTTTGGCACGTTTTTTTGGCCTATATGGACGAAAAAAAAAACGTCCCAATAGACAATTTTTTTTTATAGTGTAAGATTGTTATTCATCTCGATAGAGAACCACTTTGAACGAACAAAATAATTCAGATTTCCTTATTTTCTAATTTATATAGTAATATAATTATTAATCTGTTTCTTATGAAAAACTTCAAAAAAAAAATCAAGAATATAAACAAAATTAATCAATTATTATAATTTTAAATAAAAAGAAAACTTCTTGGAATGAAACCAAATTTAACCCTACAGACAGTTTAATGGGATTATTTATTTATTTTGTCCTAATAGGCTATTGTAATAAAAATGTTTTGACCCGAAAAATCTTACCACTTTGGATGAAATTTGTCCCCGATAAACGGTCCATTGGGATGAATAATTTATGGGGTATTATCATGTGGGTCCCTATTTTGTTTTGAATTATCAGTCTTTTTATCTATTGTCCATTTCACTACTTGGTCCATGTATTTTGAAAAACCCATCAATTTGGTGTCCATTTCACTACTTGGTCCATGTATTTTGAAAAACCCATCAATTTGGTCCCTCTGACCAGTTTTTTTTATCGGTCAACGGTTTTTACCGCTGGACAATATTTTCTTTTTAAAATAAATAAAATAAATAAATAAATAAATAAATAATAAAATTAAAAAAAATAATAATAATAAAATAAATAAATAAATAAAAATAATAAATAAAAATAAAAAGGTGGAGATCCGTCTTTATCTCCATGATTTGCCCATCCTTCAAATTACTTGTTTGATTAAAGGTTTGCTCTCTCCATGTCCGCCGCTCCACAACCTCTTCTCTTCAATTTTTTCATCAAAGAGACTAATATCAGGAACCTCAAGCTCATCATCATTTTCACCACTTAATAATGTACTAATCAGTGGTGAGTTCCTTGACATTTTGAAGTAGATTCCACAATTTTATCAATGAAATTCTTTCACATAACCAATTGTGCTCTCTCGCTTGGATCTTCACCTGACAATATACCTCTCTCACTGGCGATTGCTTAAGTTACTAAAACCAAAGTCCAAGCATCGATGTTCTTTATTGCAAACAGACCTCTTCCACTAATCTCATATTTCTTTATCTGCACAGCACCAATGTATTCAGCCAATTCTGGACATTTTCCACAAAACCCATTTAGAACCCAATCCGAGAGATCAAAAGCACCAGTTCGTGATTGATGTTCAAGTTTCTTTCCATTCTCCAGAAACCCATTAACAGTTTCAAGATTGCCACTGGCATGAGCTTCAAGTAGAGTCGCTTTGAAACAATCCAAAGCCATGGAGTATCTATTCATCCCTAGAAGTCTTGTCAAATTTACAGTCTTTAGGAACGAACAATTTCTTTGACAAATTTTTTCATCCCTAAAAGTTTATTTAGGTTTTCATTTTTTGGGGATGAATAATTTATTTCATCCCAATAATTTATCTCGTTCCTATATCTCAAAATTGTTGTAATGTGACTTGACAGTCTTTCAGTGATTCCCTAAAAATCTCGTACCTATAGCTGAAATTTACTGTAGTGTGACTTGACATCCTTTCATTGGTTCTCTAAAAATCTCGTCTGTATATTTTACTTTTTAGAATGAATAATTTATTTCGTCTTGATAAACGATTTTTCATTGGTTCCCTGAAAATCTTGTCCTTATAGCTTAAATTTGTTGTAGTTCTTACTTTACAGCCTTTTTATTGTACTTAAAAATCTTATCTATATATCTCAAATTAGTTTTAGTGTGACTTGACAAACATTCATTGGTTTTTTAAAAATCTGGTACCTATAGCTCAAATTAGTTTTAGTGTGACTCACCGGTTCTTAACTGTTTTAGTGACTCACCGGTTCTTCACTGTTTTTCATGGATCGCTTACATCAACAAACACAGTATATAACTCCTTGCAAAACAAACACAATCTTAATTTCCCCGCCTACTTTATCTTTCAAATTTGGGGTAAAAATCACTTCATCATGCAGTGATGAATAGTGACGTACAGTGCTTTTCACCAATGTGTGGCTGCCAAATGGCAGCAAACAAATATACAATTTAAATACAACCGGCTGTTACCAAAATAAATATATTTTTTAAACTATTCCAGCTATTTTAAATATAAAATTATTAAATTTATAATTATAAAATTAAAATAAAAATAAAAAAATTTTATATTTTTTTTGTATAACTTTGACTTGTAACTATTTTTACGGCTTTAGTAACTACTTTTACGGCTCCGGTAACCATTTTTATGGCTTTGGTAACTATTTAACGATTTTAAAATTTTGACTTATAACCATTTTCACGGATTTGATAACTATCTTTACGGCTTCAATAACCATTTTATGGCATTGGTAAACATTTTTCAAATTTATCAATTTTGACTTGTAACTATTTTTACGGTTTTGGTAACTACCATTACGGCTATAATAACAATTTTAACTGCTTTGGTAACCATTTTTCAATTTTTAAAATTTTGACTTGTAACTATTTTTACGGCTTTGGTAACCACATTCTTAGCTCCGGTAACCATTTTTACGGTCCAATTTTTAAAATTTTGACTTGTAACCATTTTTACGGCTTTGGTAACCACATTCTCAGTTCCGGTAACCATTTTTATGGCCTTGATAACCATTTTTCAATTTTAGAAATTTTGACTTGTAACCGTTTTCACGGCCTTGGTAACCATCTCTACGGCTTCGGTAACCATTTTACGACTTTGGTAACCATTTTTAAATTTTGACTTTTAACTATTTTCACGGCTTTAGTAACTACCTTTACGGCTCCGGTAACCATTTTTACTGTTTTTGTAACCATTTTTCAATTTTGGAAATTTTGACTTGTAACCGTTTTATAGCCTTAAATAGAAGATTAGAAACCATCTTCACGGTTTTGGTAACCATTTTTCAATTTTTTAAAATTTGACTTGTAACTATTTTCACGGTTTTACACTTTTAGTAACTACCTTTACGGTTTCGGTAACCATTTTTACGGCTTTAGTAACCATTTTTCAATTTTGGAAATTTTGCCTTGGTAACCTTCTTCACAGCTTCGGTAACCATTTTACGGTATTGGTAACCATTTTAAATTTTTTTAAAATTTTGACTTGTAACTATTTTCACGACTTTAGTAACTACCTTTATGGTTCCGGTAATCATTTTTACAGCTCCAGTAATCATTTTTACGGCTTCAGTAACTATTTTTACGGTTTTGGTAACCATTTTAAATATTTATTAAAGTTAAATGCAATATTTATTTATGTACTTTTATTATAAATTTAACTCGATTTCATATTCCAACTACTGCCTGTCAAAATATTTATTATGTTGTGAGTAATCTCCAATAGCCTGAGTACGTAGTTAAGGAGATTTTTGAATGGCTCTTCAGTCTCTTAATTCACTGCATGCATTTCTGCCGACTCATGTTATCCTCGGATCATCATCCTTTGGCCGTGGCTTAGTTCATTTTCGAGTCCAACGGCGCATGGCTTCCACCGAAATGTCTCATCATCAGCAACCCATTACTAGGCGAACTGCCAATTTCAAACCTACAATTTGGAGCTACGATAGCATTCAATCACTAAGCAGTGAATTTGCGGTATAGTATATATATGTTCTCATTCTTATTGCAGCATTTTGACTGTTAAAAGAAAGAATAATTTTCCATTAATTACTTTTATAGGGGAAAAAATATGCCGATAAAGTCAAAGAGTTGAAGGAAGATGTGAGGGTAATGCTTGTAAAAGAGGCGGATCCATTACATCAAATGGAGCTCATTGAAACTTTGCAAAGACTCGGTTTATCTTATCACTTTGACCATGAAATCAAAAGTATTTTGGGTACAATATATGACAAGAGACGCAGCAATATTAATATGCCAAAACAAGAAAGTTTATATGTTGTAGCTGTCGAATTTGGACTCCTCAGACAACATGGTTACGATATATCTCAAGGTACTTAATAAAAAATAATAAAAATAAAAAAAAAAGATTTAATTTTTAGCTAGCAACTTAGTTTATATTTAATCTATCTGTTCTATGTTTGAATTCATCATATTTTTTTTTTTATTTTTTTTATTTTTTCATTATTGTAGAAATTTTCAGTAGTTTTAAGGACGAGAAACTTTGGAGATGATTGCAAGGGAATTCTAGCTTTGTATGAAGCCGCATACTATTGTGTAGAAGGAGAGAGTATCTTGTTTGATGCTATAAATTTCACAACCGATTACCTCAAAGAATACATTAAGCACAGCAAAGATGATGAATATCTTTCAACACTAGCAAACCATGCGTTGGAGCTTCCACTACACTGGAGGATGCTGAGGCTGGAGGCAAGGTGGTTCATCGATGTATACGAGAAACATCATCAGGACATGAATCCTGTTTTGCTTGAGTTTGCTAAACTGGACTTCAACGTAGTTCAAGCAACACACCAGGAAGATCTGAAGCATGCGTCAACGTACGTAAATAACATGATGCATGTATGCTTGGTGATAGTTAGAGTACCATTATATTAATTCCTTCCATGATTGATGAAACTAATATTGATTTATACAGGTGGTGGAGGAATACGGGTCTGGGGGAGAAGTTGAATTTTGCAAGGGACAGGTTGATGGAGGGTTTCTTTTGGACAGTGGGGGCGATATTCGAACCTCAGTTTGGTTATTGCAGGAGGATGTCCACAAAGTTCAATGCATTAATAACAACCATTGATGATGTTTATGATGTCTATGGTACTTTGGATGAACTCGAGCTCTTCACAGATGCAATTGAGAGGTTGGTGGTAGCTAGATAAATTTTAATTCTAAAAGTTTTAATTATTATTATTATTATTTTTTATTTCACTAATTATCTTGGTTCAATTTTTATTTTATTTTTAAAAAAATATTATAATAATTCGGGATTTAAGTAAGGGGACAGACTCGAACTTACAACCTTATGCTGTTGGGTGAGGAGCAAACCACTAGACCGACTTCTATAATAGAGTTTTTTTTAATGTGAGAAAGCTCAAATGTTTGGGATTTTTTTAGCTTTTTTTAAAAGAAAAAAACAATTAAAATACCTAATATAAGCTTATTATATTTTAATAATTTTATAATACCTTTTTAACTTAAAATCCTAATAAACGTTTTTTAACATGTTATAAACACTGCGTATTCATTTCACTTTACATATTTTGTTACTTAACTGCATATTTTTGAATTATAAACAATAATATTTTCTCATTTTTTTTTGTTATGTATTTTTTTAAAAAAAAATATATCCTTTTTGATAATTCTATCAATTAAAAGAGTTTTCAAAATTAATATAACCAAAAAAAATATGCGGCTCAATCCTATATTGTACCTGTACATATCTGTATTACAAATTCAATTTAAACAATCTTACTTTACCAAAAACAAACAAAAAACATTGAATATTGGTTCTACTAATGTAACTTTACTGTATATATAACAAATTCAAGATATGTAACTTTACTGTATATATTTGTATTAGCTATTTCTACTAATTATTTGCAATATAAATTCAGATGGGACATCACTGCAATGGAGCAACTTCCATACTACATGAAGATATGTTATCTTGCTCTTTACAATACCATAAACGAAATGGTTTTTGTTTGTCTCAAAGATCAAGAACTTGACATCATTAAATATCTACGGAGAGAGGTTAATTTAATTTGCTTCTTCTTCTTCTTCTTATATATATTACCAATATATATTTCATTAATTTTAAGTAGTATTAATTTATCTTATTTCCTTCTACATACTGCTACAGTGGGCAAATTTATGTAAAGCCTATTTATTGGAAGCGAAGTGGTACTACAACGGATACACTCCAACCCTTGAAGAATACATTGATAATGCTTGGGTTTCAATAGCGGCACCTATCCTTCTAGTGCATGCTTATTTTTTAATTACAAATCATACAATAACAAAAGAAGGTTTGGAATACTTGGAAGAATACCCCGGCATAATTCGTTCTTCATCAGTTATTTTACGACTTGCAGATGATCTCGGAACATCATCGGTACACAAGCTACATTTTCCACAACCCCAAATGACATATAGTTTTTTTTTTTTTTAAAAAAAAGGATATGTAGTTTTATTGAATGATCATATCCTATTATTTGGAAAAAATAATTAACTCTGTTTTTTTTTTTTTTTTTTTCTTTTATTCAGGATGAGATGAAGAGAGGAGATGTTCCTAAATCGATCCAGTGTTATATGCACGAAACTGGAGCTTCAGAAAAAGAGGCTCGTGAACACATACGGGGAATAATAAATGCAACTTGGTTGAAGATGAACAAAGATAGAATCGGAAACCATCACTTGTCCAACACTTTTGTTGGAGTTGCAATGAATGCTGCAAGGATGGCTCAGTGCATGTACCAATTTGGAGATGGATATGGTGTCCCTAACAAAGAGACTAAACATCGTGTATTGTCATTGATTATTAATCCTATTCCTTAACTTCGTTCACGATATGGGTTCGAGTAAGTCTGGTGATAAGCTTGAGTAGGGTGATCTCTGACCTTAGCTGTTGTGTTGTTGTCGGGCTGGTGTTGTTGTGCAGGTTCTTCTGGTGTGTGTTATTTCCTTTGTTTGTTGGGGTGTTTGTTTTGTTTTCTGTTCTTTGGCTTTTTTGCTCTGTCCCTTGTCTTGTGCGGTGGTTTTGTTCTTTTGTTTTCCTTGCTGCTTTTTGTGTTCTTCTTTTGTTTCCTTGCGGCTCTCCGGCCGAAGAATAAACTTTCGTTGTTAAAAAAAGAAAGAAAAAAAAAAAAACAACTTTGTTCACGATATAAAAAATGTAGTGATTTGAACAATACTAAGTGTGCGGGTGAGATTAAAATAACATTTCATAAGTTTTGAGTAAAAAAGGTAGCTTTGTTTTGATGGGGATGTTATTCAATATGAAACCATGTCAACAAACGTATATTTTATGATTGTATTGCTTGTTAAACTATATGGACTCTGTGGAATCTAAAAGTGTTATTTCCGGTTGGTGGTTCATTTCTTAATCCACCAGGACTTACAATAGTGTAGTTAATACCAGATTTCCTGATGTATTGCTCTGCCTGAAGCTTTGCTACTAAGGTGAGCCCAAAGACATTTAGGAAGAGGTAAGCTGGATTGAGAATTTGCCCCATTGCAGCTCCATTGACTAAAATGGAGCTGATAAGTATAAACCTGTTCACACCAAGTTTGCGGCATGCTTCAACAAGGTTTGTATGAGTATGCCCCTTTCACCTTCCGGTTCTCCACTAGGATTAAAACTCTGGCTAATTATTAAGTCTAGCATTTGCCCTTCGATATCCAGCTCCATTTGCCACCTGTTATTCTATACTTCTCGGGTCAAGCTTTGTATGAGTATGTCCCTTTCACCTTCCGGTTCTCCACTGGGATTAAAACTCTAGCTAATTATTAAGTCTGGCATTTGCCCTTCGGTATCCAGTTCCTAAACTTCTCGGCCAAGACCATGCAACCGGACTGTCCCCTCTAGTGCCTTCGGCGATGATGCTGATCACTATCCTCGGATGACAACAAGCAAGGATGATGACTCTACCCGTATCACATGATAAGTTCTAGTTACTTCTGTAACCGTTTCCATCTCCGTCATCAGCCATTGTTTCACAAGGGATCTCACTGTTTATCTCTAACAGTCCCCTCCTTCTCGCACCAATTGTTGATGGTGATTTCTTGGAAGTCAACCGGTCAATGGTTTCGATTAATAAAACCCTACAAAGAAAACATAATAAAAGCAAGAATATGAAAGAGATCATATTACATGGTAAAACTCCGGTGATCGGAAAAACATCCACTAGTCGCTTATGGACTGAGAAGCAAATTCACTATTTGTAAATTGATGTTACATACTCAGATCTCTCTCTCACTAGATGTTCGATTCTAAAATCCTTTTTATCAGATACTTTCTACAGGTATATTTCTATGGTCTCTCTAGGGTTTTTTGAGCCGTAACGTACAAGTAGAAGATTATAGAATTGGATTTAGGATTCTTTTCCTATTTGGTGTCATCATGTACTTAACGTAGTTTACTTGTATTCTGTTTAGGATTTCTGGTATTTTGGAGAGAAGATCTATTTGTTTCCTTGCTGGACTCCTTATGGCAGTTGTATACTAGTTGATTTGCAATTGCCTATTACGATCGAGTTACCTTGTGCATGGAGGAAACCCTAATATGGATTTTTCCTATTTTAGCCGAGTAGAGCCGATCAAACGAAGTTTTTACTCATCCAGGCTAGTCTCATTTTAAGATCACATAAGGGTTCTATTGATGACGTGCTGCTTGCCAACGTACTATTCCAGTAAGTATTATGTACAACAACGTGAGTGGTGCAAAAAACCGCATAATAGCAAGAGCGCAAGAGAGATTGAGTGTGTAATCCATTCTTACATATTGAAATCTTTCCCTCGCCGTCTCCGGCAACCGTGCTTTTTTTTTTCCTCTTGGGTATTCCACGTAAAATCTTGTGATTTGTATGATTAAGTTTCATTTTTGCTTTACAATTTAATCATTAATCGCATTAACGTTGTTGGACGCATTGTTGATTTTTCATAATCCAAAAATCACCGTCAACAAATGGTAAGTGGCGTACTTTACCACTAGGCTACAAGTTCAACTATGTTAACAATTACACAATATTTCTATATAGCATATATGAGTTGTTAAATTTTCATTAATTATTTTAAATCAAAATTTGTTGGAAAAAATTTTTATAAAAAAAAAAAAAGAAAAAAAAAACTTGTTTGAAAAATTTAAACTCATTCCGCTAATCAAAAAATTTTAACATGTTTATCGAAGAATTTAATAAAACTATTTTTTTTTAAAAATCATATACAGTCGAGCTAAGGGTCTATCGGAATCTAGTGACATCAATTGTTATCAGTACGATTTAGAATGCAACTATCATTATAGGGGAGATTTTTATCTATATCTTGCGATTTAATAAATAAATGTAAGATTTGAATTCATATCATAAAAGAGAAGGGGAAATGTACAACTGCTTTCCTAAAAGTGATTGTGCATTATAGTATTTAAGGTCACAACATATTTAACACTACAAGAAAAATGGCCTATTAGGACGAAAATCCTATAGGGACGTTTTTTTTTCCATCCCAATAGACAGTCTATTAGGACGCATTTAGTTCGTCCCAATAGACATCTTATTGGGACGAATTCAATATTTCGTTCCAATAGGTCTATAGGAACGATTTTAGGGCTATTGGGATGAAAAAAAATTGTCCCAATAGCCCTTTTTTTTGTATTATTTTCAATTAATCCTCAAAAGACTTAGATGAATGTGAGTGAAAAAAGAAACGTGAAAAAAGTATTAGAAGACGAAGATGAAGAAAATATTACTTTAAAATGAAAGGAGAGAAAATGAGGTAAATAATAGAGGTAAAAAATATATATATTATTTTGTTGAAAATCCAACAAAAAAAAAAAAAAAAAAGAACTAATTAATTAATTTTGTTGAAAATTCTTGATTTTTTTAAAAATTTTTCCTTAAAGATAGATTAATAATTAAATTACCATATATATTATAAAATGATGCAATATGGATCATTTTGTTCGTCCAAAGTGTTTATCTATCGAGATGAATTTTATTTTTTCCCAATAAGTTCTTCATAAGGATCAATAACTATTAGTCTTGAAAGGTTTTATATTATTTTTTTTAAAAAGGAACTGAACCGTTGGAACCGGAACCGAAACCGAAATCGAAATCGAAACTGATGGTTCCGAATCGAAAACCAAAACGTGGAAATGGTGGAAAATGTCATCTTTTTAAAGTGGTTTTGTAAGAAAGTTATCACTTTAATAACTTAAGTTTAAAAGATACTTATTATGGTGAACGGACAAAAATGCCTTTATTTTACACACATTCTCTTACTTTGAAGTTTTATTATTATTATTATTATTCTTTCATCTTTTTCATAGAGGTCTGTTTAACAGACCTCCAATGGAGGTTGAACATCATTGGATAATTAATTAATTAGTTTAGTGGTGCTACGCAGATGGATTTGGGGGTCGAATCTTGGTTTTGAATCATTGGATAATTTTTTTGGATTTGAATCTACCATTGTTCAGCTTTTTCAATTCTGAGTACGATTAACGATTGAATGTTATAATAAATGTTTTTTAATTAAATGTTATAATAAACGTTTTTTAATATCAATTTGTTTATCATATAAAAATAAATTTTAAATTAGTGGAATCAATCTACAAATAAGATTTTGATTGAAAAAAAAAAATCAATAAAAATTTAATAACAAGTAGAGGTTATACATAAAAACCATGCTTTTAGTATTACATTTAAAGCAACAACAAGGTGGTTGGGTGGGCGTGTGGGCGGGTTCGATTCCGATTGAGGACACCAAATAATTTAATTTAATTGGCTGGTGGGTGTGTGTGCACGTGGGTGGCTTGCAATGTTTTTTTTTTTTTTTTTTTTTTTTCCTTTCTTTCTTTCTCTTTTGTCCCTATAGGTAGTTTTAAGAGACAATTTCAATTTTCATCCCAAAGAAGCTATTGCGACCCACCTGAGGCGACGTATTTTGAGACGAATTTTATTCGTCCCAATAGACCTCTTGGGACGTTTTTTGGCCTATAGGGACAAAAAAAAAAACATCCCAATAGGCAATTTTTTTTGTAGTGTAAGATTGTTATTCATCTCGATAAAGAACCACTTTGAACGAACAAAATAATCCATATTTCCTCATTTTCTAATTTATATGGTAATATAATTATTAATTTGTTTCTTATGAAAAACTTTTAAAAAAAAAAAAATTAAGACTGTAAATCGAATTATTCAATTATTAAAATTTTAAATAAAAAGAAAACTTCTTGAGATGAAACCAAATTTAACCCTATAGACAGTTTATTGGGATTATTTATTTATTTTGTCCTAATAAACTATTGGGATAAAAATGTTTCGACCCGAAAAGTCTTACCATTTTGGATGAAATTTGTCCCCGATAGACGGTTCATTGGAACGAATAATTTATGGGGTATTATCATTTGGGTCCCTATGTTGTTTTGAATTATTTGTCTTTTTACTTATTGTCCATTTTTCACTGACTTGGTCTCTATGTTTTGAAAAACCCATCAATTTGGTCTCTTTGACCAGCTTTTTTATCGATCAACGGTCACAGAAACCATTGAATGACTGTTTTACCCCTAGACAATATTTTCCTTTTAAAATGAAAAGAAAAAAAAAATTACGATCCACCTAAGACGACGTATTTTGGGACAAATTCTATTCGTCACAATAGACCTTTTGGCACATTTTTTGGCCTATATGGACGAAAAAAAAAAACGTCCCAATAGGCAATTTTTTTTTATAGTGTAAGATTGTTATTCATCTCGATAGAGAACCACTTTGAACGAACAAAATAATTCATATTTCCTTATTTTCTAATTTATATATTAATATAATTATTAATTTGTTTCTTATGAAAAACTTCAAAAAAAAAAAAAAATCAAGAATATAAACAAAATTAATTAATTATTATAATTTTAAATGAAAAGAAAACTTCTTGGAATGAAACCAAATTTAACCCTAAAGACAGTTTAATGGGATTATTTATTTATTTTGTCCTAATAGGCTATTGGAATAAAAATGTTTTGACCCGAAAAATCTTACCACTTTGGATGAAATTTGTCCCCGATAAACGGTCCATTGGGATGAATAATTTATGGGGTATTATCATATGGGTCCCTATGTTATTTTGAATTATCAGTCTTTTTATCTATTGTCCATTTTTCACTACTTGGTCCATGTATTTTGAAAAACCCATCAATTTGGTCCCTCTGACCAGTTTTTTTATCGGTCAACGGTTTTTACCCCTGGACAATATTTTCTTTTTAAATTAAATAAATTAAATAAATAAATAATAAAATTAAAAAATAATAATAATAATAAAATAAATAAATAAATAAAAATAATAAATAAAAATAAAAAGGTGGAGATCCGTCTTTATCTCCATGATTTGCCCATCCTTCAAATTACTTGTTTGATTAAAGGTTTGCTCTCTCCATGTCCGCCGCTCCACAACCTCTTCTCTTCAATTTTTTCATCAAAGAGACTAATATCAGGAACCTCAAGCTCATCATCATTTTCACCACTTAATAATGTACTAATCAATGGTGAGTTCCTTGACATTTTGAAGTAGATTCCACAATTTTATCAATGAAATTCTTTCACATAACCAATTGTGCTCTCTCGCTTGGATCTTCACCTGACAATATACCTCTCTTACTGGCGATTGCTTAAGTTACTAAAACCAAAGTCCAAGCATCGATGTTCTTTATTGCAAACAGACCTCTTCCACTAATCTCATATTTCTTTATCTGCACAGCACCAATGTATTCAGCCAATTCTGGACATTTTCCACAAAACCCATTTAGAACCCAATCCGAGAGATCAAAAGCACCAGTTCGTGATTGATGTTCAAGTTTCTTTCCATTCTCCAGAAACCCATTAACAGTTTCAAGATTGCCACTGGCATGAGCTTCAAGTAGAGTCCCTTTGAAACAATCCAAAGCCATGGAGTATCTATTCGTCCCTATAAGTCTTGTCAAATTTACAGTCTTTAGGAACGAACAATTTCTTTGGCAAATTTTTTCATCCCTAAAAGTTTATTTAGGTTTTCATTTTTTGGGGATGATTAATTTATTTCATCCCAATAATTTATCTCGTTCCTATATCTCAAAATTGTTGTAGTGTGACTTGACAGTTTTTCAGTGATTCCCTAAAAATCTCATACCTATAGCTCAAATTATTGTAGTGTGACTTGACAGCCTTTTATTGGTTCTCTAAAAATCTCGTACCTATAGCTCAAATTTATTGTAGCGTGACTTGATAGTCTTTCATTGGTTCCCTAAAAATCTCGTCTATATATTTTACGTTTTAGAATGAATAATTTATTTCGTCTTGATAAACGATTTTTCATTGGTTCCCTGAAAATCTTGTCCTTATAGCTTAAATTTGTTGTAGTTCTTACTTTACAGCCTTTTCATTTTACTTAAAAATCTTATCTATATATCTCAAATTAGTTTTAGTGTGACTTGACAAACATTCATTGGTTTTTTAAGAATCTGGTACCTATAGCTCAAATTAGTTTTAGTGTGACTCACCGGTTCTTCACTGTTTTAGTGACTCACCGGTTCTTCACTGTTTTTCATGGATCGCTTACATCAACAAACACAGTATATAACTCCTTGCAAAACAAACACAATCTCAATTTCCCCGCCTACTTTATCTTTCAAATTTGGGGTAAAAATCACTTCATCATGCAGTGATGAATAGTGACGTACAGTGCTTTTCACCAATGTGTGGCTGCCAAGTGGCAGCAAACAAATATATAATTTAAATCAACAGCCGGTTTGCAACCGGCTGTCAACAAAATAAATATATATTTTAAACTATTCCAGCTATTTTAAATATAAAATTATAAAATTTATAATTATAAAATTAAAATTAAAATAAAAAAAATTTATATTTTTTTGTATAACTTTGACCGGTAACTATTTTTACGGCTTTGGTAACTACTTTTACTGCTCCGGTAACCATTTTTATGGCTTTGGTAACCATTTAACGATTTTAAAATTTTGACTTATAACCATTTTCACGGATTTGATAACTATCTTTACGGTTTCGATAACCATTTTACGGCATTGGTAACCATTTTTCAAATTTATCAATTTTGACTTGTAACTATTTTTACGGTTTTAGTTACTACTATTACGGCTATAATAACAATTTTAACTGCTTTGGTAACCATTTTTCAATTTTTAAAATTTTGACTTGTAACTATTTTCACGGCTTTGGTAACCACATTCGTAGCTCCGGTAACCATTTTTACGGTCCAATTTTTAAATTTTGACTTGTAACTATTTTCACGGCTTTGGTAACCACATTCTCAGCTCCGGTAACCATTTTTATAGCTTTGATAACCATTTTTCACTATTAGAAATTTTGACTTGTAACCGTTTTCACGGTCTTGGTAACCATTTCCACGGCTTCGGTAACCATTTTACGACATTGGTAACCATTTTTAAATTTTGACTTGTAACTATTTTCACGGCTTTAGTAATTACCTTTACGGTTCCGATAACCATTTTTACGGTTTTGGTAACCATTTTTCAATTTTGGAAATTTTGACTTATAACCTTTTTCATAGCCTTAAATAGAAGATTAGAAACCATCTTCACGGTTTTGGTAACCATTTTTCAATTTTTTAAAATTTGACTTGTAACTATTTTCACGGTTTTACACTTTTAGTAACTACCTTTACGGTTTCGGTAACCATTTTTACGGCTTTGGTAACCATGTTTCAATTTTGGGAATTTTGCCTTGGTAACCATCTTCACGGCTTGGGTAACCATTTTACGGCATTAGTAACCATTTTAAAATTTTTTTAAAATTTTGACTTGTAACTATTTTCACGACTTTAGTAACTACTTTTACGGCTCAGATAACCATTTTTACGGCTCTAGTAATCATTTTTACGGCTTCAGTAACTATTTTTACAGCTTTGGTAACCATTTTAAATATTTATTAAAGTTAAATGCAATATTTCTTTATGTACTTTTATTATAAATTTAACTCAATTTCATGTTCCAACTAATGCCTGTCAAAATATTTATTATGTTGTGAGTAATCTCCAATAGCCTGAGTACGTAGTAATATTTTTTTTTGTATTATTTTCAATTAATCCTCAAAAGATTTAGATGAATGTGAATGAAAAAAGAATCGTAAAAAAAGTATTAGAAGACGAAGATGAAGAAAATATTACTTTAAAATGAAAGGAGAGAAAATGAGGTAAATAATAGAGGTAAAATATATATATATTATTTTGTTGAAAATCCAAAAAAAAAAAAAAAAAAGAAAAAAAAAGAACTAATTAATTAATTTTGTTGAAAATTCTTGATTTTTTTTTTTAAGTTTTTCCTTAAAGATAGATTAATAATTAAATTACCATATATATTATAAAATGATGCAATATGGATCATTTTGTTCGTACAAAATGTTTCTCTATCGGGATGAATTTTATTTTTTTCCAATAAGTTCTTCATAAGGATCAATAACTATTAGTCTTGAAAGGTTTTCTATTATTTTTTTTAAAAAGGAACCGGAACCGAAACCGAAATCGAAATCGAAACCGATGGTTCCAAATCGAAAACCAAAACGTGGAAATGGTGGAAAATGTCATCTTTTTAAAGTGGTTTTGTAAGAAAGTCATCACTTTAATAACTTAAGTTTAAAATACACTTATTATGGTAAACGGATAAAAATGCCCTTGCTTTTCACACATTCTCTTACTTTGAAGTTTTATTATTATTATTATTATTATTATTATTCTTTCATCTTCTTCATAGAGGTCTGTTCAACAGACCTCCAATGGAGGTTGAATATCATTAGATAATTAGTTAATTTTTTTAGTGGCGCTACGCAGATTGATTCGGGGGTCGAATCTTGGTTTTGAATTATTGTATAATTTTTTTGGTTTTGAATCTACCATTGTTCAGCTTTTTCAATTCTAAATACGATTAACGATTGAATGTTATAATAAACATTTTTTAATTAAATGTTATAATAAACGTTTTTTAATATCAATTTGTTTATCATATAAAAATAAATTTTAAATTAGTGGAATCAATCTACAAATAAAATTTTGATTGAAAAAAAAAAAATCAATAAAAATTTAATAAAAAGTAGAGCTTATATATAAAAACCATACTTTTAGTGTCATATTTAAAGCAACAGCAAGGTGGTTGGGTGGGCGTGTGAGCGGGTTCGATTCCGATTGAGGACGCTAAATAATTTAATTTAATTGGCTGGTGGGTGTGTGTTAGCGGGTTCGATTCCGATTGAGGACGCTAAATAATTTAATTTAATTGGCTGGTGGGTGTGTGTGCGCGCGTAGGTGGCTTGCAATGGTTTTTCTTTTTTTCTTTTTTTTTTTAATTTTATTTATTTTATTTATTTTTATTTTATTTAATTTTTTTTTCTCTTTTGTCCTATAGGTTGTCATAAGGGATGAAAATACAATTCGTCTCCAAAAATTTTCTATTGGGATGAATAATTTCATCCCTATACATTGTCAATTGAAACGAATTCCAAAATCGTCCATATAGGTAATTTTAAGAGGCAAATTTCAAATTTCATCCCAAAGAAGCTATTGCGACCCACTTGAGGCGACGTATTTTGAGACGAATTTTATTCGTTCCAATAGACCTCTTGGGACGTTTTTTAGCCTATAGGGACAAAAAAAAAAACGTCCCAATAGGCAATGTTTTTTGTAGTGTAAGATTGTTATTCATCTCGATAAAGAACCACTTTGAACGAACAAAATAATCCATATTTCCTCATTTTCTAATTTATATGGTAATATAATTATTAATCTGTTTCTTATGAAAAACTTCAAAAAAAAAAAAAGAAAATCAAGAATATAAATCGAATTAATCAATTATTATAATTTTAAATAAAAAGAAAACTTCTTGAGATGAAACCAAATTTAACCTTATAGACAGTTTATTGGGATTATTTATTTATTTTGTCCTAATACACTATTGGGATAAAAATGTTTCGACCCGAAAAGTCTTACCATTTTGGATGAAATTTGTCCCCGATAGACGGTCCATTAGAACGAATAATTTATGGGGTATTATCATTTGGGTCCCTATGTTGTTTTGAATTATCTGTCTTTTTACTTATTGTCCATTTTTCACTGACTTGGTCGCTATATTTTGAAAAACCCATCAATTTGGTCCCTTTGACCAGCTTTTTTATCAGTCAACGGTCACAAAAACCATTGAATGACTGTTTTACCCCTAGACAATATTTTCTTTTTAAAATGAAAAGAAAAAAAAAATTGCGACCTACCTGAGATGACGTATTTTGGGACGAATTTTATTCGTCCCAATAGACCTTTTGACACGTTTTTTGGCCTATAGGGACGAAAAAAAAAAGTCCCAATAGGCAATTTTTTTTATAGTGTAAGATTGGTATTCATCTCAATAGAGAACCACTTTGAACGAACAAAATAATTCATATTTCCTTATTTTCTAATTTATATGGTAATATAATTATTAATCTGTTTCTTATGAAAAACTTCAAAAAAAAAAAAAAATCAAGAATATAAACAAAATTAATCGATTATTATAATTTTAAATAAAAAGAAATCTTCTTGGAATGAAACCAAATTTAACCCTACAGACAGTTTATTGGGATTATTTATTTATTTTGTCCTAATAGGCTATTGGAATAAAAATGTTTGTCGCTGATAGACGGTCCATTGGGATGAATAATTTATGGGGTATTATCATTTGGGTCCTTATGTTGTTTTGAATTATCTATATTTTTACTTATTGTCCATTTTTCACTGACTTGGTCTCTATGTTTTGAAAAACCTATCAATTTGGTACCTTTGACTAGCTTTTTTATCGGTCAACGGTCACAGAAACCATTGAATGACTATTTTACCCCTAGACAATATTTTCTTTTTAAAATGAAAAAAAAAAAAGGTGGAGATCCATCTTCATCTCCATGATTTGCCCATCCATCAAATAACTTGTTTGATTAAAGGTTTGCTCTCACCATCTCCGCCACTCCACAACCTCTTCTCTTCAATTTTTTCATCAAAGAGACTAATATCAGGAACCTCAAGCTCATCATCATTTTCACCACTTAATAATGTACTAATCAATGGTGAGTTCCTTGACATTTTGAAGTAGATTCCACAATTTTATCAATGAAATTCTTTCACATAACCAATTGTGCTCTCTCGCTTGGATCTTCACCTGACAATATACCTCTCTCACTGGCGATTGCTTAAGTTACTAAAACCAAAGTCCAAGCATCGATGTATTCAGCCAATTCTGGACATTTTCCACAAAACCCATTTAGAACCCAATCCGAGAGATCAAAAGCACCAGTTCGTGATTGATGTTCAAGTTTCTTTCCATTCTCCAGAAACCCATTAACAGTTTCAAGATTGCCACTGGCATGAGCTTCAAGTAGAGTCGCTTTGAAACAATCCAAAGCCATGGAGTATCTATTCATCCCTAGAAGTCTTGTCAAATTTACGGTCTTTAGGAACGAACAATTTCTTTGACAAATTTTTTCTTCCCTAAAAGTTTATTTAGGTTTTCATTTTTTGAGGATGAATAATTTATTTCATCCCAATAATTTATCTTGTTCCTATATCTCAAAATTGTTGTAGTGTGACTTGACAGTCTTTCAGTGATTTCCTAAAAATCTCGTACCTATAGCTCAAATTTGCTGTAGTGTGACTTGACAGTCTTTCATTGGTTTCCTAAAAATCTCATACCTATAGCTCAAATTATTGTAGTATGACTTGACAGCCTTTTATTGGTTCTCTAAAAATCTCGTATCTATAGCTCAAATTTATTGTAGCGTGACTTGATAGTCTTTCATTAGTTCCTTAAAAATCTCGTCTGTATATTTTACTTTTTATAATGAATAATTTATTTCATCCTAATAAACGATTTTTTATTGGTTCCTGAAAATCTTGTCCTTGCAACTTAAATTTGTTGTAGTTCTTACTTTACAGCCTTTTATTGTACGTAAAAATCTTGTCCTTATAGCTTAAATTTGTTGTAGTTCTTACTTTACAGCCTTTTTATTGTACTTAAAAATCTTATCTATATATCTCAAATTAGTTTTAGTGTGACTTGACAAACATTCATTGGTTTTTTAAGAATCTGGTACCTATAGCTCAAATTAGTTTTAGTGTGACTCACCGGTTCTTCACTGTTTTAGTGACTCACCGGTTCTTCACTGTTTTTCATGGATCGCTTACATCAACAAACACAGTATATAACTCCTTGCAAAACAAACACAATCTCAATTTCCCCGCCTACTTTATCTTTCAAATTTGGGGTAAAAATCACTTCATCATGCAGTGATGAATAGTGACGTACAGTGCTTTTCACCAATGTGTGGCTGCCAAGTGGCAGCAAACAAATATATAATTTAAATCAACAGCCGGTTTGCAACCGGCTGTCAACAAAATAAATATATATTTTAAACTATTCCAGCTATTTTAAATATAAAATTATAAAATTTATAATTATAAAATTAAAATTAAAATAAAAAAAATTTATATTTTTTTGTATAACTTTGACCGGTAACTATTTTTACGGCTTTGGTAACTACTTTTACTGCTCCGGTAACCATTTTTATGGCTTTGGTAACCATTTAACGATTTTAAAATTTTGACTTATAACCATTTTCACGGATTTGATAACTATCTTTACGGTTTCGATAACCATTTTACGGCATTGGTAACCATTTTTCAAATTTATCAATTTTGACTTGTAACTATTTTTACGGTTTTAGTTACTACTATTACGGCTATAATAACAATTTTAACTGCTTTGGTAACCATTTTTCAATTTTTAAAATTTTGACTTGTAACTATTTTCACGGCTTTGGTAACCACATTCGTAGCTCCGGTAACCATTTTTACGGTCCAATTTTTAAATTTTGACTTGTAACTATTTTCACGGCTTTGGTAACCACATTCTCAGCTCCGGTAACCATTTTTATAGCTTTGATAACCATTTTTCACTATTAGAAATTTTGACTTGTAACCGTTTTCACGGCCTTGGTAACCATCTCCACGGCTTCGATAACCATTTTACGACATTGGTAACCATTTTTAAATTTTGACTTTTAACTATTTTCACGGCTTTAGTAACTACCTTTACGGCTCCGGTAACCATTTTTACGGTTTTTGTAACCATTTTTCAATTTTGGAAATTTTGACTTGTAACCGTTTTATAGCCTTAAATAGAAGATTAGAAACCATCTTCACGGTTTTGGTAACCATTTTTCAATTTTTTAAAATTTGACTTGTAACTATTTTCACGGTTTTACACTTTTAGTAACTACCTTTACGGTTTCGGTAACCATTTTTACGGCTTTAGTAACCATTTTTCAATTTTGGAAATTTTGCCTTGGTAACCTTCTTCACAGCTTCGGTAACCATTTTACGGCATTGGTAACCATTTTAAAATTTTTTAAAATTTTGACTTGTAACTATTTTCACGACTTTAGTAACTACCTTTATGGCTCCGGTAATCATTTTTACAGCTCCAGTAATCATTTTTACGGCTTCAGTAACTATTTTTACGGTTTTGGTAACCATTTTAAATATTTATTAAAGTTAAATGCAATATTTATTTATGTACTTTTATTATAAATTTAACTCGATTTCATATTCCAACTACTGCCTGTCAAAATATTTATTATGTTGTGAGTAATCTCCAATAGCCTGAGTACGTAGTTAAGGAGATTTTTGAATGGCTCTTCAGTCTCTTAATTCACTGCATGCATTTCTGCCGACTCATGTTATCCTCGGATCATCATCCTTTGGCCGTGGCTTAGTTCATTTTCGAGTCCAACGGCGCATGGCTTCCACCGAAATGTCTCATCATCAGCAACCCATTACTAGGCGAACTGCCAATTTCAAACCTACAATTTGGAGCTACGATAGCATTCAATCACTAAGCAGTGAATTTGCGGTATAGTATATATATGTTCTCATTCTTATTGCAGCATTTTGACTGTTAAAAGAAAGATTAATTTTCCATTAATTACTTTTATAGGGGAAAAAATATGCCGATAAAGTCAAAGAGTTGAAGGAAGATGTGAGGGTAATGCTTGTAAAAGAGGCGGATCCATTACATCAAATGGAGCTCATTGAAACTTTGCAAAGACTCGGTTTATCTTATCACTTTGACCATGAAATCAAAAGTATTTTGGGTACAATATATGACAAGAGACGCAGCAATATTAATATGCCAAAACAAGAAAGTTTATATGTTGTAGCTGTCGAATTTGGACTCCTCAGACAACATGGTTACGATATATCTCAAGGTACTTAATAAAAAATAATAAAAATAAAAAAAAAAGATTTAATTTTTAGCTAGCAACTTAGTTTATATTTAATCTATCTGTTCTATGTTTGAATTCATCATATTTTTTTTTTTATTTTTTTTATTTTTTCATTATTGTAGAAATTTTCAGTAGTTTTAAGGACGAGAAGGGAAACTTTGGAGATGATTGCAAGGGAATTCTAGCTTTGTATGAAGCCGCATACTATTGTGTAGAAGGAGAGAGTATCTTGTTTGATGCTATAAATTTCACAATCGATTACCTCAAAGAATACATTAAGCACAGCAAAGATGATGAATATCTTTCAACACTAGCAAACCATGCGTTGGAGCTTCCACTACACTGGAGGATGCTGAGGCTGGAGGCAAGGTGGTTCATCGATGTATACGAGAAACATCATCAGGACATGAACCTGTTTTGCTTGAGTTTGCTAAACTGGACTTCAACGTAGTTCAAGCAACACACCAGGAAGATCTGAAGCATGCGTCAACGTACGTAAATAACATGATGCATGCATGCTTGGTGATAGTTAGAGTACCATTATATTAATTCCTTCCATGATTGATGAAACTAATATTGATTTATACAGGTGGTGGAGATCCATCTTCATCTCCATGATTTGCCCATCCATCAAATGACTTGTTTGATTAAACGTTTGCTCTCACCATCTCCGCCACTCCACAACCTCTTCTCTTCAATTTTTTCATCAAAGAGACTAATATCAGGAACCTCAAGCTCATCATCATTTTCACCACTTAATAATGTACTAATCAATGGTGAGTTCCTTGACATTTTGAAGTAGATTCCACAATTTTATCAATGAAATTCTTTCACATAACCAATTGTGCTCTCTCGCTTGGATCTTCACCTGACAATATACCTCTCTCACTGGCGATTGCTTAAGTTACTAAAACCAAAGTCCAAGCATCGATGTTCTTTATTGCAAACAGACCTCTTCCACTAATCTCGTATTTCTTTATCTGCACAGCACCAATGTATTCAGCCAATTCTGGACATTTTCCACAAAACCCATGTAGAACCCAATCCGAGAGATCAAAAGCACCAGTTCGTGATTGATGTTCAAGTTTCTTTCCTTTCTCCAGAAACCCATTAACAGTTTCAAGATTGCCACTGGCATGAGCTTCAAGTAGAGTCGCTTTGAAACAATCCAAAGCCATGGAGTATCTATTCATCCCTAGAAGTCTTGTCAAATTTACAGTCTTTAGTAAGGAACAATTTCTTTGACAAATTTTTTCATCATTAAAAGTTTATTTAGGTTTTCATTTTTTGGGACGAATAATTTATTTCATTCCAATAATTTATCTCGTTCCTATATCTCAAATTTGTTGTAGTGTGACTTGACAGTCTTTCAGTGGTTCTCTTAAAATCTCGTATCTATAGCTCAAATTTGTTGTAGTGTGACTTGACAGTCTTTCAGTGGTTCCCTTAAAATCTCGTATCTATAGTTCAAATTTATTGTAGTGTGAATTGACAGTCTTTCATTGGTTCCCTAATATTAGCAGCTTTTCCATATATTAGGGTTATGGTGAGTCCAGAGAGTTCTGGGTGAGTTTCTGAGAATCAGAGGATTGACACTGACCGCCATAGACTACAAATCTACAATTGAACTCCGTTTTGGGCTTCGTCTAATTACAAAGCCATTACTCTGCCACGTTGCTCTACTTCAATTAATATAATATATAATATTATTATGCTCCTTTTTTTTTTTTCTACAAAGGTAAATAAAAAAAGTCAACATTTATTTTTAATAAGGCGGCCTTGCAATGGGAAACATAAGCACAATGTCTAATAAAAATGAAAATCCATAAATAAGTTATGTTTCTGATGTTACATTTTGTTGTCTAGCATGGAATACATGGGATTTTGGATTGAGTAGCAAATATAAAATAAAATACATACTCTCGCTGCCTAATAATATCATCTGCAATTCTCTGTTCCAGCTTTTCCATACATCAACTTCAAATTCAGGCCATTTCAATTGTGTGCTCTGCTGGAAATTTTTATAAACCTGCTATTCAAAATTAGCAGTCAGTTGTTTAACACACCATCCTGAACCAACCAGAGATATAGAATGAATAAAGGGAATCATTTTAAGGAACAGCTACAAACCTTCTTATATTTTTCCCTTTTCGCTCGTGCACTTCTTACAAATCAGGATATCATATGTACCACCATATCATCAGCTATCATCAATCTGTTGTCATCTTGCAGTTTCTGAACAATTATAAACATTTTGATTAGTTTTTTTCTTAACCAGTAACGACTCAGAAGCAAACTAGTCTTAAAAGATCAACTTCACCTCTAATAGTAGTATTATCTCTGCTCTTGAGTAACGAGCATCTGATCCAGCGTTGACAACTTCCTCTAGATCTGCAATGTTTATTAAATCCAACCGATTTGCCCTCATATGTTGACCAAATAGGGTATTAAATGCTTCGATCCTGCAAGCCAGCAAGGGAAAATATTTACAACTATATAACAAGAGATGACATTGCAACTACGCACGTACTTGCTATGAACAGACCTTTCAGCAGAGACATTGACAGCCGATTCACCTGCTGCAGGAGATTCATCTACATCCATCGCATCCGTTGTTGTACTAATAAAGCAAGAATGATAATAAGTTCAACTATCACAAATTCTAGCCGAACTAATAAAGCAACAGTAGTAGGAGTTACAGGTGCCACTTTTCAAGACTTTACATGTATATTTACAGTTACCATTTATTAAGTATAAAGAACATTGAGCTTAAATTGGTCATTCTTTGCATTTATTCTATTTTCTTAACAATATTTAATGTACGTTTGAGCCTTTGGTTTGTTCAAATAAAAAAGAAATCAAAATGCTGGCAAATAGAAAAGTGAAGCGAATCAAGTGAATATAGAGTGCAATGTAAAATGTTATGTGCATCTAACATAAAAGATGCACATATACTGTTGATATGGAAACACTTCAATAAGGATCAGGAACAGTATCAAGCTCATTGTAGTCCACTCACTGAGATGTGAAAAAGTAATGAACATATAAATACAAAAGGTATGATCATACGGTTGATGACAGGCTCTAGTTTAGGCAATGACTTTCAACATTAATGTATTTAACTTTGAAAACAAAAAAAAGGGCATGCTTCTGTGGCGATGTAAATGAACTTTGTTCACAAAAGAAATGTGACTTATTACACTCACCGTTCCTTATCAGTAGTATCACGTTCCACTCTGCCATTTCTGCCAGTTTGCTGCTCAACTCTCCGATTTCTCTCTGATTCTACCAGCCTCTCTTGTTCACGCTCCTCCATCTCATTCAATTCTTTGTGATATATTGCAAAATTTAAAACTTTTAGGGCAGCTTCAACATCAGACTTTGAAACCTGCCAAGACAGATTTATAATACTCTATTATGTGTCCATGCTCACATACTTAACGTAAATAAACCATAACTTCATAAGAAAGACTAGAAGGCCCATTCTAGTCCTACAAGCATGATATCATCCTTTACGCTTCTTTGTTCAAAGATTAAATTCAAAGCATCAAATCAATTTCTAAAAATCAAAAGACAACAATGAACATAAATAAAAAGATAGAGAAAGCATATCAGTGACATAAAGTAGGTACCTTCCTGCTCAACTTCAGTTTGGCATGAGCAGTTGAGAGACGTATTATAGTTTCTAAGGTTCTGGCTGTAATTGGAAGCGTTCCCCCAGTCTACAAATACCAAGCAACATATTAGATGATTAAAAACAATATTAGTGTGATAATTATGCCTGATATGGTTTGCTAACAAATTATGAAGACCAACCTTTGCATTAGAATTGTTATTCCTGAGTTCTGCATATGATGTTGCAATGTATTCAGATGCCTGCCGATAAAAACAAAAGGGCAGTCAGATTACAATGAGGTTGGTCAGGGTGAGAGGCTTACTGGTAAGAAGTTCCCAAGCTAAAAGATTGGTCATTTTGAATTGAAGGGAGAGGATACAGCACATAAGAAACTAAAAGACACGATAAATTAGGTAGACTTCCAAACAATAAAAGATTGATTTATAATACGTAAAGAATTATCACCTCGTCAATTAGCTCAGGCTGAATCCTATGCTTTGCATAATGAATATACTTCTTAAGAAACTTGATAGTGAGGGTATCTCGCTTCTGACCCCTTTGTACTTTCTTCCCATGCAGCATTCGGTTATACTTGACAAAGACAGAGTCAGTATCAGTTTCGTCTTCCCTTCCATATCTTGAATTTCCATCAAGACCTCCCTCTCCTACATTATTAGGTTACATTAGCTAACCCTTCCAAACTTAGTATACAGTTACCAAGTCCTTCAAACTCAAGAAAACAGCTGGCCTACCTCCATCAATTACAGATCGAAACCGGTGCATTCGTAAGACGTGATCCGAAATTTGACGGTCAATATCAGCATCCATTTGATCCAATACAATGAATAGTAGATCAAAACGAGAAAGCAAAGAGTCCGGAAGTCCAATATTCTTTGTTGGAGTCAATGAACGGTCATACTGTATGTCCCACCAACAACCATTATCAAATCAAGTTAAGCAACTGAAATATCAATATGAAATGATGTACTTGTTTATTGTATAACAGTTCACTAGAAATAGAAACAAATGTTCCACATACAGTTCCATATATTGGATTAGCAGCAGCCACCACACTACATCGAGCATTCAGAGATGCATGAATACCAGCTTTGGCAATAGTTACAGTCTGCTGCTCCATAACTTCATGTATAGCAACACGATCTTGATCATTCATTTTGTCAAACTCATCTATGCAGACAACACCTCGATCAGCGAGAACCATGGCCCCAGCTTCGAGCCTTCTTTCTCCTGGACACAAGTATATTTATTTTCCTGAAAAACTAAAAATTAAAGTAAGTTGCTATAGCACATTGAAGTGATTTACCTGTTTCTTGATCATTGGTAACAGCAGCTGTCAAACCAACCCCAGAAGAACCCCGACCAGTCGTTGAAATGGCCAAGGGAGCAATATTCATAATTGCTCTCAGAAGTTGAGACTTGGCAACAGAAGGATCACCAACCATCATCAAGTTAATATCCCTGAACGAAACAATACATTAGTAAAGCAAGATTGAAGATTAAACATTATAACTTATAGGGGGACTCAAGGCATAACCCTGGCTAAAGCATAATTTTAGAATAAGGGAGACTTGGTTCATGTAGCAAAACACATATTGGGCTAAAGAAATTATTGGAATAATGGATTTTTTAGTACAGTATCATTCAGAGACATAATGCCAACATAAGAGAATTGGAGTATAACTCACCCTCGTAAGTGAGTACCATTCTTTAAATTCTTCTCCACTCCGCTGAGCATCAATAGGACCACAGCTTTCTTTATCCATGAATGCCCATATATAGAAGGTGCAAGTGAATTTCCAAGTAGCTCAAATGTATCATCTCTCTCAGCTATCTTTTTTATGTTTTTCAAGTCGTCAGGAGTGTAGATTGGTGCATTTGCCTCTTTGTTGAGCAGAGAAACATTGTTAGCTGTGAGAACAGTCCTACATAACAAAATCATTTAATCAAGCTAAGAAGCCAGATATATTAAATAGGATGAGAAACAAGAAAATAATAAAATAGTACATGAGTGGAGCAACCTGAATACTCCGTTCACACTGCCCTTGGCTTTCCCAGGAAGAGCTTTATATATCCCTACAATAGCCACCCGATCTCCAGGTTTGCAAGAATCCACCAGGTCATCCTCAACTATGATATCTACAGATCGTGGAAGCTGACCAGGAGCAGAATTTTCAGGAACTTCTTGCATCGATAAGGTTTGATGATCTTTGTACTTGCACAGCCCATACTCAGTCACCAATAAGTTGCCATTATCATCCTGAAACAGTATTCTCCATGAAAGAGCCCTCTATACAATAAAATCAAAAGTATGAAAGCTAAAAATCTGAGGTTACCCTTGTGGGATACACAGAGCCAGTGGGCACACCCATATTTGATGTAATGTCTCGGTATTCACGAGTAGTAAAGTTCCCAGTTGTAGGACAGAAGTGAACACTTTTAACAACTTTTGGCCTTACGAGAGAACCTACAAATGAGATTACGATAAAGTTAGATCTATGTATTAATGAGCATATTCAAAAAATTGACGAGGAAACACCTCATTGGATAATAGTGATCAAATACTACATTCAATAGATCAGAGGGTAGACAAAGACATCAAATCAAGTGGCTGTAGAAATCTTATAAAAACTGTAAGTCTACTGCAATCAGCAACCAAAAGATTGCTCAATTTTACTGTGAATACTTACTTAAACCTACAGCATAGCTTAGACCAAGAAAGCCCATGCATGTGTATCATGAATTCCAGCATTTTTTTAGCTTTGAAATGTTAAGATGATGCCAACATCGAAATCTAAATCAAGGACAAATAAGACAACCAGAAGATGGCTCACACTAGTTGCAACAAAAAGGCTAGAAATAATGAAATAGCATAGCTGAAAGAGAAAAAATATACATTTAGTGACAATGCCCTCAACGCAGACCATGGAGCCGATGAATTGAGAGAGAAGTTCTCTTGGAGTGACACGGCGAGAGACAAAAGGTCCTTCAAAGCCTACTAAAACTTCTTCTCCTTCCTTCAAGTACTTTGGGTCAATATTTCGTGCCCACTCCGTGGCCGCATCGCAAAAGGGTTGCATATACTCAACCGGATTCCTTAGAAGCCTGAATTCAATTAAAAGCATAAAATCATTACTACAAAAGAACCCTAAATGTGACTATGATTAAATAAATTGACATTTCATATTCAATCACCACATCATTTAGGTTTTTTTGGGGGTTATTTCGCAGGAGCACAAACAGCATAGAAACCAAATCTTATTAATATTAAACCAAAATTATCCAAATCAAGAACTAATTATTGCAGGGGAAAAAAAAAAAAACGAACCTGGGAGGCAAGTCTTCACTGAAGGAATAGAGATCGGAGATGTTGACGATGAGACGGTGGCGCTTGTGGTTGATCATGGCCTTGATCTCATCTTGGTATATCTGATTATCAAAATCAACATCATATATATTTGAGTAAGCATACATTAATAACGATTTGTTTTAAATAAAAAAATTTTAAAAAAAAGGGTAAAAAGAGAAGGGTCTCGTACACTTGATTCGAGAAAATCATAGAATCTACGCTTGCGTTCTTGGAATTCCGGCTGGTTGATATCCATTTCTGGTTTACGCTTGTCAGATGGAGAGAAACAGAGCTTTTAGATTACTCAGAGCGAGAGAGAGAGCTAGTGTGGCGTTTTTGCTTTCCCAACTTAGCTTGTAGATTTGGCGGCAAACATATAGGGCTGCCTCTGTTTTGGCGGGAAAATTGGGGGACTGGTTGGGCTGGACCGGTCTGATAAATCAAACACCATCCGGGAATTAAGATGACCCGAACCGCATCTTACGGGTATGGTCAGGTTCCATTAGAACCGCCGAACCGGTCCATTTTGCCAACGGTAGGGCTGGTTTATGAATCCACTAATTCAAGCCCGGTCTATTCCAAATTTCCAATACTATGAATGTATGATATAACATATTTATGTATGCTCAATGGAAATTTCTTATTCTTTCTTTCAAAAAAAAAAAAAAAATTAAATTAAATTTGAATTTGAATTTGATAGATTAAAGTCCAATAAAAAATTATCATAAAAACTATATTATATATATTTAATACTGTTTCTACACCCAATTTATATTTATTAAAATTTAGAAATAAAAATTGTAACTTAATTAATTCTCACAAATTCTTAACATGGTATAGCAAGATAATGAATCTCTAGTTTCCAAGTGTTTTAACAATAGTATACTTGATTCAATATTGACATTTAGTATTCGATTGTTAAAATGGTTTGATCTATTCATCGATTCTCACTCCTTGTAACAAAAAACCACATAAATTATATGACAAATTCTTCAACGCATTTATGGCACTGAATATACCAATAATATTTAATTGATTAATTCTATATACCATTCCTATTTTCTTTGCTTATGCCAATACGAATAGAACGAGAGAACTATTTGTTAATCTTGTCACATGACAAACTGTGAAAGTTGATTTATGGCAACAAGTGTTAAATTTTGATTGGATCATATCAAAGTTGAAATATAAAATTTTAAAATGTTAGAAGGTAAAATTGTATTTTTAAACTCTTTAATTAAAATTATGGATAAAATGGTCAATTTATATATTTTGTCACGTTTGACCGTTATAAAAAAAATTAGAGGAACCTATTTAATATACTTTTCAAAAGTCAGGGAAAATTTTACTGAAAAAACAAACTCGTTTAAAAAATTGATCTTTCAGAAAAAGTTAGGGACCCAAACTCGTTCAAGTTAGGTTTGACTCTCTCCATTTTTGTGCCGCAATGAGTAGGACAAACCCATGTACTTACTTTTGAGAAACAGATATTAGATAGCTCGAATTATTTATTCAAATTTATGTTCAAATTATAGACGGTGTGCATATTACAACGCAACATCGGAGGAGGTAAGGGTTTATATCACTTTTTTAAGTTGGTGTTTCAAAACTATCATCACTTTAATAATTTTTGTTTTAAAGGCATCAAAGTAAGTGACTTTTAAAAATAACTTTACTTTACTCTATTTTTTTTATTTACTACTTTTGATTTTTCTTTTTTTGATTTTATTGGATTAGTTTAGTAATGTTACGTTGACACACTCGGGGGGTCGAGTTCAGAACAACAACAGAACGGAAATAGAGGAGCACAGAACAACCTTACATTTTCAAGACTTTGTGATTGTGTTCCAAGACTTTGTGTTTGTGTTAGGGCAAATTGCTCTGCTAACTGTATGTATAATTGCATTAAAGCCGGTAAAAATATCGTAAAAAGATCGATTGCCTTTGAGATCTAAAGAATAAGAAGAAGGTTTTTATTTTATTTTATTTATTTATTTATTTATTATTATTATTATATATATTTTTTTTTTAAATCTGAAAAAAAAAAAAAAAAACAAAACTCAAATCTCTTCATTTAAACACATCCGTCTTCTTCAATTAAACACATTAGCAGTCTTTTTCAATTAAGCACACCATTTGTCTTCTTCAATTAAACACATCACAGGTTTTCATCGATTTAACACATTAGCTTTTTTCAATTAAACACACCACCATTCTTTTTCAATTAAACACACCACCAATTAAACACTCTTTTTTTTGTGTGGCAAGTGTCCTCTATTGGAGGTTTGGTCGACTTCCGATGGTTGGAGGTGCTCCAATAATTTAAACAAAACTATTTCTTTTTAAAGAAAATTAGTTTTAAAAAATAAAAACAAATAGAAAAATGCATGGGTAAATTTGTCTCTTCAGCGGAAAGTTTAGTTAAAACAATAAAAATACTAATTCCGGGTAAAAATAGAAACACCCTTATTTTTTTGGTTTAAAAGTGCTATTTCCTCTAAATTCAATTGGAATATTGAAAACAATTTTCTCATTTAATAATTAATAGTTTTTACAAAATAAATATAAATAATAATAATAACACAATCCTCCCTCGTCACTAGAAAAAGGGGAGGTTCCCCTTTGCTGATTATGGGAAAGGAAACTGGCAGCCTCGTCCTTCACAACTAGTAGGGGAGGACACGGTTGGGTTCGGTTTGATTTTGGATAAAATTGAAATTGAACTGATTTTTATCGGTAAAGTTCAATTCAATTTTGGATCTAATGGACCTGATGAGTTATGTATTATTTATTTATGCTCAAGACATTATTAGGTTGCATTTAATATATATATATAGTCCATTTCTCCTCAGTGAACACTGATATAAAATACATTAGTGCATTGCATCTGAACCATAGATTATGGAGAAGCATTAACAAGTTCATACAGATCAAGTCAAAGGATGTGAATCTAATGGTCCACACACAATGTACTGATATATATTCCTTAGTGCGCATTGAGGTGAACACTTATATATATAAAGTTATTTATGTTTAAATCCTCAACTAATTCTCCATGACAACAAGAATTAGTTGTAACACTTAAAAAAAAAAAAAAAGAATTCAAACACTCATTATTCATGAAGAACAAGCAAAAGAAAAACATAGAAACTTCAAAAACCGTGGGATGACTCTTAAATTACTTATCAAACTCTTAAACTACTTATCAAATTACTGATGTTTTTTTTCTTTCTATATAAATTAAATGCTCATTTTTTTTGTATACGTCACTCATACCTTCGTGGGTCCCCACCCCTACAAGGCCTGCCTCCATTTCAGTGGCGAAACCAGAAATTCCATTCAACAAGGGCTTGGTTAAAAAATACTAAAATTTAAAAATATAAATGATAACAAAATAACAATATTATTAAATAAATAAATAAATGTGAAATTGGACTCGTTTATTATCAATAATATCACATAACACTGTTTATTACAACTTCTAAATTCAAATTGTAAACTTTGCCATTAAAATGTTAATAACACAATAAAAATAAGAGTGATGTTATTGACATACCCACTAATGAACTATTTATACCTCACTTTTAAAATTATTTAATATTTTTTTTCCTTTATCAAATTACTTAAACAGACATACAATTTTTATTAAACAAAATCTTATACAAAATAAAACTAATAAAACCCCACTGTCCCTAATCTTGAATACATTTTTTTTTTCCCTTAAATGCAGGAAACTCATTACAACAAATGCTTAGCCAAATCAAAAACACTGCCTAAAACAACACAATCTAATAAGTAGAAGCACCAATTACACATACTTCTGTATCGTGGCAAACACACATATTTCTCACACACACATACACATTGTCGATTGAGAAAAACACTCGGTTAGTTATCATATACTCCTACACTCGATCCTTTGATCCAGCGAGTACAGCGTTGCAATCAAGAGCATGTTTCAGGGCAATCAGAAGGCCCACATTCCTTCCTCTTTTTTGATTCAAAAGTTAGTACAAAAGAGAGCCCCTTCCTTGCTTTCCAAGCTGCAGCATTACCATCACCTCTAACCCCACATAGGTTCATTGATGGGTGATAAATTTCTCTTGACTTTGTGATCCATCCTCTGCAGAGCTTTATCCTCATCTTTCCCACGTTGAATGCATGAACAGAATTCGATGAATAATATTGGCCATTCATCTGGGAAATCACCACAATGAATTCACTACTAGATTTTCGCAAAAGCGTCTCCACATAGCTTCCCAATTCCACAGCAGGATCAATGGGACCAGAAGAGGAAAATGCCACTTTTTGGCCAATCTTTAATACATATGAGGACAACTTCACTTGAAGGATATATATATATATATATATATATATATATATATTTGTCACATTATTTATTTATTTTATTTTTAAAAAAAAAGATATGGGTATATTAAGTTTGAAAAATAAGTAAAAAGGTAGTCCTGGAATAAATAAAAAAAATTAATAAAACCATTTAATTTTATATAATTAAATCAAAATTTTAAAAAATAGGGCATAAATAGTTCAGCAGTGGGGGTGTCAATAGCACTACTCTAAAAATAATTGATATAAACTCACGAAACATCGTGAAGTTCAAATTAAAGTAATAGCTTAAAAGACACTAATTATTGATCATAATTTACCACAAGTATTATATATGGTAATTAACACTATTCACTAATTACCTTAAAAAATAAAAATTCAATACAGGTGTGAAATCAAATGTAAGACTACAAAATTAAAAAGAAACAAAATGAAATATGAAAGTTTTTAAAAAAATATAAATATATTACAATAATTCGAGATTTTGGGAGAGGACAAACTTGAACCTACAACCTCATAGTGTAGATATGAGGGGCAAACTACTATACAAGTAAAAACATTTAATTCACAAATTCTGCTAGTATAATAAATCCAAATAATAAAGTCGGTTTTTAGTCTTAGTTATTTTGTAACAAGAATGATCGATATCATGAGGATGTGGGGCTACTCATTTCTAATATTAAAAGTGGAAACAAAAAATATAGAAAAAAAAAATGATAATTGATGGTGAACTTTGTTGTTAATCTTATTGTTAACATGATATTGATAATTTGTGGTTTAGTTGTAATTGTTTTTTTTTTTTTTTTTTTCCGAAACAAACCATTTTATTAAAAGCAAGCAAAGTTAACAACCTGGAAAATCTTCTAAAAGGAACCTTTTCACACACGAAGGGAAATCCTCCAACCAGTAGAGATCACCTATGGAACTTAGAGCCATTTTTGAATGAGTGTGGGCAACCATATTCCCTTTCTTAGACACATGCACAACAGAACAACCCGGAAGCTCTCTAGGGCAACCTAGGATGTTACCAATAATTAGGCCTACATCAGCCAAACTTGGTAAACCCGCCTTTAGCAATTGAACCACACCAAGAGCATCAGTTTTAGTCATAAAGAGACTAGCCTCAACCGTAAGAACAATACCATGCTAAACAGCAACCGCTTCTGCGATAAAAGGTGAGTAGCTAGCATGGATCCATTGTGTACTACAAGCCATCACCCTCCCAAGTTGATTACAAACAACCAAACCCACACCCATAAGCTGCCTATTCACATCAATAGCAACATCCGTGTTGATTTTGAAAGTCTTCTCGTAAGGAGCATGCCACATCTTAGGACTAATGTTATGGAGGCAAATAGGAGTAGAAACCTCATTAGTATCTCGGAAGCTCGCCAAGAAAGCTTCAAACCAGGCAAGAACAAAACACCTATCAAAACCTCCAGCCTAATGGACAAGGCCATTCTGAAGGAACCACACACGCCAAAAAATGATGTTAAACAATACAACATCATAACTACTCGGACTATGAAGACAACCTTGAAGAAAGACATGGAAACCGACATTGTCATCACACCGCAAACCCCTTTAGAAAAGCACAATCTTTTTGCATCGCCTTCAAGTTTGAGCAGCTTCAGAGAGCATGAGTTGTTGTTTCTGGAGAGCTATTACAAACAGGGCACATAAGATTAACATCAATTTTCCTACGAACCAAGTTAACCATGGTTGGAATCCAGTCATTATAAGCTCGCAATAGAAAAATCTTTACTTTTGCCAGCACTTTTAAAAGCCAAATGGACTTTCACCAAGAACCCAAAGCAAGCATATCAGAGGTGTTAAAAACACAAACCAAAGCCATGCCTAACCCGTACCCACTCTTAATAGAATAAATACCATCAACAGAGCAGTGCCAACATAAAACATTAGGACCGCGACTATTGATTGTAAGGATGGAGAGAATAGAAACCACATCATCCACCAAAAACATTTCCTTGATTAGAGTCACATTCTATCCTTAGAAATTGATTTTAGCTGGTTAATAACTTTTACATCCAAATTAACCTTTGGAGAAATCACCATAACGGAAGTAGGCCTTGGTAGCCATTTGTCATTGTAAATATTAGTGGAGGACTCATTTCCGACTCTACACCTAGATCCTATCTCGATCAAACCAGGACCCCACACAAGGCTTTTCCACACCATTGACCCCCTATTAGAAGCATCTGCCTTTAAGAAGTCAGTCTGTGGGTAATAGCTACCCTTCAAAATCCGAGCAACCAAGGATCAAAGGTTATTCACCAACTTCTAGCTTTGTTTTGCTAACGGAGCACGGTTAAACACATGCAAATCATAAAAACCCATGCCACCCTCATCTTTGCTCTTACACAACTTTTACTATAAGGCCCAGTGAAGTTTCTTTGTAGCCTCAAATCCACCGCACCAAAAATCTATAGCAAAGGCCATTACTATTCCTATCAAAGATTTCGACAACCAAAAAAGTGTCATACAATACGTTGGGATAGACTGAATTACTGATTTGAGAAGAAATTCTTTCCTTGCCACATATAGAAGTTTACATCTCCACCTTTTAAGCTTTTTATAAACTTTATCTTTGATAGCATTAAAGAGAGCTTGTTTATTCCTCGTAGCAAAACTAGGGAGTCCCAAATACTTCTCATGACAATGAACCCATAGAACCCCTATAACTTTATTTCTCGTAGCAAAATTAGGGAGTCCCAAATACTTCTCATGATAATGAACCCGTCGAACCCCCATAACTGCAGTTAAACACTCCCATTTTGCTTTCGAGATTTCCCCATTAAAACAAAAGGTTGATTTTTCGTAGTTCACCTTTTGCACTAAAGCCATCAAGTACACCTCAAGGAGATTTTGAATGAGCACATAGTCCTTGATTGAGGACCTATAGAAAAGAAGGCTATCGTTAGTAAAAAACATGAGAGAGATTGTTGGACCCGAATGATTACTTTTATAAGCAAAATACTCTCTTTTAGTCACCACCGCTTGAATCAGGCTAAAGAGACCCTCAGTAATGAACAAATAGAGGTATGGTGATAGAAGGTATCCTTGATAAAGCCCCTTTGACGGAACCATAGGCCTACAAACACGATCATTGACAAGGAAAGAGATAAAAACTATGGTCACACACCTTAAAATCCTACAGCCATCCGAAAAACCTAATCTGCCCATCACATTTTCAAGAAAATCATATTCAACCCTGTCGTATGCTTTCGACATATCTAATTTAAGAGTCATATCTCTTTTTTTCGTCTTCTAGTCCTCATTGCATAGAGGCACTCAAAATCCACAATCGCATTGTTTGTTATCAGCCTACCAGAAATGAAGGCGTTCTGAGCTTTAGAAATAACCTCTCAAATAACATTCCTCAGCCTATTAGCAAGTGACTTTGCAACAATCTTGTAAATCACATTACAAAGGCTTATAGGTCTTTACTCAGACATACAAATAGCTTTTTTAACTTTCAAGATCAGACATACAAGTGTATCATTCATAGTAGTAACGGATTCCCCCATTGTTGAGACATTTTAGACAAGCTTCAGTGACACTACTTTCTACCGAATTCTAGAAATTTTGATAGAAGCTAGCTGGTAATCCATCCAACCATGGGGCTTTCGATAGAGCCATATCAAACACTGCTTTGCAAACCTCTTCAGTTATTTCACTTAATTGTTTGTGTACATAAGCAAACAAATCTCGCTAAGATTGATACATAGATGTTCAAGTTCTTGAGGTTGAATACAATCAGTGGAAATTATGTGTTTAATATCACCAGTAATCTCCTTGCATTGACAGAGAATAAAATCCAATACATAAGATATTATTTCGATGATTAAGGCCTTATTCTCCTGTAGCAAGAGCAGAAATAAACATATATTGCAGGAAAATTTGTGCATTTTGTCTTTCATTGATGACTTTGCATACTCGGTCAATGTTGTTCTGATGAAAGCTCGTACCAAATCTTCATTAAAAGACACAAACTCTCTAGCCAAAAATAGAATGCATAATTTATGCAGATAGGCCATAAACAACTTGTCAAACAATTTATATTTGTCAGCCTCTAATACCCCAAACCAACAGCGAGCCTTATCAATTAAGGGAAACACTCTCTCATAAACACCATTGCATACTCAATCAATGTTGTTCTAATGAAAGCCCGTACCAAATCTTCATTAAAAGACACCGGCTCTCCCGCCAAAAATAGCATGCATTTATGTAGATAGGTCACAAACAATTTGTCAAACAATTTTTATTTGTCGGTCTTTAATACCATGAACCAACAGCAAGCATCATCAATTAAGGGAAGCACTCTCTCATAAACTTCATCACCCTTCCTCTGCCATAACGCAGCACATTTAATGATCGTCACCATAGCCTCCACAAACAGATGAGTAAACGTTGACTCATGCGACTTTTTTTTGGAATCAAAATCTTTAAGTTTGTTCAAAATACTAAACACATCCCACTTAGCATCCTGATATTTTTGGTAAGAAACCAAAATGGATACAAACCATATCTTCTGCATTAGATTCAAGTATGGTTCGCAAGACAACACCAGATAAATTTTATCAGAACAATCAAGTTAGAGTCTGTACACCTTAAATAATTCATCTTGTTGTTGTGTTGGGTTTTTTGTTTGTAAATGGGAGACATTTGGGGATAATAAGGGATTTGTTGAAGAATGAGAGGTATTTTGCTAGGAGTTCACGTAAGGTTTTGTTTTTTTATTGACATCTAAGACCTCCATCTCAACTAATGGAAGAAGATAATTGGATACGGCAGAATAACCGAACCAACCCCACCCCCCCTCCCGGAATTTTAACTGGTAAAGTATATTGTTTCCTATGTTGGAAGCCATAGATGTAGCTTGACAACAAAAATGTCAAGTTCTAAAATTCACTTACTAATTCGAAACAGTGGGTGTTTGGCCGATGAGGAGTGTAGAGTTGAAGAAGTGTGGGGTGTTTGGTTGGTGAGAAGGCATTCAGGCAGAGTGTATAGTTGAAATGGCTCTGAATTTTTATCACAAATAAATGTTGTCTTTTTATCACAACCGAGCCATGAAGTCTTTAGTAACTAAATATTTCTCCGTTTTTTTTTTACAGATAAATTTAGACCCAATTAGTTATCACGTAAGTTATTTCGACTACTAGGATGTAAAATATAAATCCATTAATTTTATTTTTTAAAAATTTTATTTTTAGCCTAGCAAGGGCTCAAGCCTCCACTGGGCAAAAATTGTCTCCGTCCTTACTCCATTTAGGGGTAAAAATACTCCCAAAATATAGATAAAGACAAGAACGGGTTTGAATTTTACCCTTAAAATCTAAATGGGGCAGGGGTGGGCATTGGTTCCCCAATTCCCAACCCTTGCCCCCAAATCCATATATTTTTTTTATGTGTTTTATGAAATCTAATTATTTTATTATTTTTCATCCAAAAAAAAAATAAATTACTTTAATATTTTTATTATTTATTTAACAATTACAAATTATGATGTATAAACATATTTTTTAAGAGTGTACTTATAACATTGGAACCATTATTCATCCATAGTTGATTATTAATTTTTGTAGAGTAGGTTTGATCTTAAATTGTTAAAATTTATAAAAGATAATAGTTAGTTCAACTAATCTTATGTAATTGTGCAACAAACAATTAATTTAATTTTAGAATTGCAGTATTCCAACTTGTCGGATTCTTTTATACTCAAACGAAACAATACTTGTTTATTTATTTTTGATATATATGAGAATTTGTTTGATTTTTGTAATTCGTGTAGCTCTATTGGGCATATACCTGCAAACTGTCATCGCAACAAACCACCTCCAAATAATTCTAATCATAAAATGAGGGAACCTTCTCAGCAATCTCGCAATCGCTCAAAGGTTAGGCAAGAATATCATCCTAAAGTTGATGAGACAAACTCTCTTCCTGATCTAAATATTTTCGTTCAAGATTCAGTTGTGGTTCATTCTTCTATGGATTCTGTGTCAGTTGATGGGACGAGTTCTATTCTTAGAACATATCTGATTGATCAGGGATTTGAATGACCAGCGGGTTTCGATTTACGATTCTATTTCTAGATCGGTTAGTTCCTCGGTGCAAGTTACTTCGGATTTTCCTATAGCTACTTTGGTCACTTCCGATTGATCAATAGGGTTTGATTGACCAAAGGGTTTTGATTGATGGATCTAGGTCATATACTGCTTATTTTGTGCCGGTTGAGGGGACGAGTTATATTCCTGAGATTATGGTCACCACTGCAATTGCTTCTGCTTAGTCGGGTTTGATTAATATTACCTTTTCTTTGGCTTCTTTCATGGTTGTGTCAGAGCCCAATGTCATATTGCAGATTCCACTTTCCAAGTCTCAGGCTAAACTTTGATTTGATGTCAACTCTTCCACCCTTTTAGTGAGAATGGATAATGCTCTCTTAGTAGCACAGACTAAGATTCACCATGATTCTACTGCTTTCATGGCCTAAACAGAACTAAGACGTGTTGCTAATTAGGTTGCTTGGGTTGATGCAAAAGAGAATGAATTAGAGAATATTACTTAAGTCCTCTCTCTCTAATGATTAAATCCGACAGTGTTGTTCTGTATCTGCTGGTATTGATAGATTGATAAATTAGTTTAGTTCATGGTTTTTTGCCTTCGATTAAGGCATGCTTGTTTTATTTAGATTAATGTTTTATTGCTTGTGCACCTCTTTGATTTCGATTTTCTTTTCCTTATATTGTTTTTCCTTTTGTTTTTTTTTTCCTATATATATGATTCCGCCTAGGGTTTTTAGCATATGATCGTATGTGATGTTTTTTTCCTTTAGGTCGGTTTGTTTTTAAAAAAAAAAAAACCATACTAAGAATTTGATATTTTTTTTAAAAGTGTCATGTTTTATTGATATTTATTAATAATGTCATTTAATCTTAGTGATATCCCTCAATCCACTACTTTTAGCGTGAGCACCTCCTAATCTACCACTCTGGCCTTTTATAGCGGGTCTGGGCATTTGCTTGTACAACTATCAATTGTGGCTACAAGACTTGAACTCGATGAAGAGAGTAAAATGTCTAAGTGAACAATCAATGAATGCTCAATACAAATTTATACTAGACAAACACAAAAATACTCAATTAGATGTTAATATAAGATACCCAACAATCCTAGTTATTAAAAATGCCTAAATGAACATATACAAATGCTCAATGCAAAAATTTCAAGAAAACAACATATAATACTTAACTAGATGTAGAGAAATCTACCCAACAACCTAGTTATTATTTAAGGATCCAGATCCTCTCATTGGCAAGGAGTTTTCCTTGTTTATCCTTGACTTTCAATCATATCCTTCCATTTAAAATCCAAAGACTGTAAATAACCCACTTCAACATTTAGCTATTAAATATTGAAAAAACTTGTATTCCAAGACATAACGTCTGTTTTCATCTACGGCTCAGTTAAAACTTGAAGACAAAAAATTTGGAATACAGACGTACACCTCTGTTACTCCTCTGTTTCTCCTCTGTTTCTCTAGAGATTTCAATCTCATCATCAACAACCATAACAGCTCTAGCTTTAAGAGATGTAAAATTAATCTGACTCTTGTCAAAATTAGATTTTTCTTGTTCAGGTACGGTTTTTGGCTTTTATAGTTTCAGTATTGTGTATTTTTATGTTCTAATTTATTGTATGTTATGCTATAAATTCCTATAGGACCATATTTAGGATTTCCTTCTTAGTTTGATAATGGAGAAGATGACATCTCCCAATTGGATGTGTTACATTCAAAGTACTTCCTAGTACCTTCTAAATTGCTGCTTTGCTTAATACGACATCATGGTACCATTGGATTCAATTTATTTTAAGTTTCATGCCTTTATGAATTTCATCTGCATTCCGTATTATAGTTAACAAATGTTGTTTGAGAGTTTAGATTTGCTGACAAATGCTGCAAACCAAAGTTTGGTATAGAGTTTGACTCTGAAGAAACAACTTATAAGTTATACTATGGGTATGTAGGAAAATGGGATTTAGTATTGAAAAGGAAGCTGTGGTGAAGAATAAGCATACTGATGAGGTGACGTCAAGAATATTTGTTTACTCAAAAGAGGGTTTTCGATCGAAAGACAAGAGAGACAATTTAACTAAACATTTTAGAGCCAAGACAAGGACATATTGTGATGCTCGAATGAGATTAAGTTGAATATGTGTGGTGACAAATTATAGTTAATCATTTTGAGGAAGTGTATAATCATGCTCTTTTAACACAATATTGTGCTCATATACTACCTTCTCATCGTAAAATCTCGACCTCTCAAGCCATTGAGCTGTAGTTAGTAGAAGAATCTGACATTTCTATTAAGAATTTCTATAAGCTTATGGGCAAGCAAACTAGTGGAAAAGAATCTCTTGGATATATAAAGCAAGATATAAATAACTATCTTCGATCCAAAAGTTAAAGACAATTAGCATTTGGAGAAGCTAGAAGTTTATTGAAATATTTTTAGAAGCAAGACTTGGAAAATCCTTCATTTTTTTCATGTCAAATAGTTGGACAATGAGGAACAAATAACTAATATTTTCTGGACCGATACTAAAATGATTCTTGACTATGACCAATTTGGGGACGTGGTTAGTTTTGACACAACATACAGAACTAACAAAGAAAATCGTTCATTGACAGTTTTTGTTGGCTTCAATCATGTATTTCAGATTTTTTTACCCTTCTAACACAATCGACTATTAGAATTAATGAGTTAACTTTAACAGGTCATCGTTATATCTTGTAAAGACACAAACCAGCAAAACATTAACGGCAAGAAATGTTGTTGAAAGATTATGTGGTTTTTACTTTGTTGTGCTGTTACAATTTTGTAAATAGATGCTAGGAGGATAAGTAACTAATTCTTTATCTAAAGAGATTAGTATCAATAAGTTAGAACTAGTCTTTATCTTTCAAACATGAATTACTGTTGTCTTTTATCTAAGCATAGGTAGACATGTATAAAGCTGATGAATCAAAAGAATAAAAGTCAAGCTTTTCCAAACACAAATTACTCTGTTTTAACATGGTATCAGAGCTTTAGACTTATCTAATTTTTTTTTTTATAGCTTTTATTTCTAAGTTATCTAAAGTTTTCATAACTTTAGTTTCTTTAGCTGGCCTTCATTGCCAAATTTGGTGTCAACTTCTACACTCTCATAAATCTAACCATGACAAAAGACGATGAGACTAGTAAGATAGTTACAAGTGAGGTTTCCCCATTTAATAAGGGAACGAGTAGTTGAAATGAAGAAGTGGTATCGAATCCAAACAAAGGAGAGATGCAGAATATCCAGGCAACATACCGTATGAATGGGAAGAATTATTTGAAATGGTCTCAGGTGATTCAAACCTTTCTTAAAAGGAAAGGAAAGGTAAGCCACCTTCTAGGTATTAGGCCGAACAAAGGGGACCCTAAGTTTGAAGCTTGGGATGAGAAGGATTTCATTATAGCATGGCTTTAGAACTCTATGACCTTAGAAATTAGTGACACTTGTATGTTCTTGTCTACTACAAAGGACATATAAGATTCAATTCGGCAAACTTACTCAAAAGTGAAGGATGCAGCCTAAGTGAAGGATGCAACCTAGGTGTATGACATCAGGACCAAGATAGCCTCAACAAAGCAAGACAACAGTTCGGTGACAGAGTATGCTAATGCTCTACAAAGTCTGTGACAAAAGTTGGACCACTATTGATGTATAGTTATGAAATGTAGTGATGATGCAGCAACACTATAGAAGATTATAGAACAGGATCGAGTGTATGATTTCCTTGTTGGTTTGAATATGGATTTCAATCAGGTCAAAGTCCAAATCTTGGGTAAAGATGAATTTCCATCTTTGAATTCGGCTATCTCCATGGTCAAGGCAGAAGAAAGTAGATGAAGTGTCATGCTCCAATCTCAGCCTATAGATGGATTAGCTATGATATCAAAACATTAAAGCAACATAAATTTTAAAATAGACCTGCCACCAGTTATGGAAGGAAGAAGAGGTGATGGAGGAAGGCCACCCATAAACCGAGACAATCTCTCGAGTAACTACTGCAAGAAACTGAGACACACCAAAGATAGATGTTGGAAGTTGGTTGTAGAAAGTAGGACTATAAGGGTGGACAATCGATTGACCAAGGACAAGCTTATATGATTGGAACCTGTGACGAAGATAATATGGAAACAATTGAGAAATTGAAGAGTTTGCTAGAAACATTGGAGAAATCTAACAAGGGTACATGTTCTCTGGTTCAGTCAAGTAAGGTCTCTAACTCTATTGGATTAAATGTTTTGGATAAGTGTAATGTAGACTCTTGGGTCATTGATTCAAGAGCCACCGACCATATGACACATTCCCTTCACATTTTTTTTGACCTATACACCATGCCTTAGCAATAGAACGATATCAGTTGCTAATGGTTCATTAACTACAATAGCAGGGTGTAGAGGATGTAACAGTCAGCCCCACATTTATTCTAAAACAGGTGTTACATGTTCTTAAATTATCTTCAAACTTAATATCCATACAAAAACTTACTAGGGACATGAATTGTTATGTAACATTTTATCCATCTTATTGTGAATTTCAGGATCAGTATTCGAGGAAAAGGATAGGACTTACTACGGCTTAAGATAGACTCTACTACCTTAAGGCCCCTTGTGGACCTAATGTTACTAAAGATAACCTTTGTTTTTCATATCGCTCTGATAAATCAACAAATAAAGACAAAGTGTGGCTATACCATTTGCGGTTTGGACACCCTTCCTTTCCAGTTTTGAAAGTCATGTTTCTGGTTTTGTTTACTAGTTTAGATGTTAGGGATTTTCATTGTGACACATGTGAAGTTGCAAGCACAAACGTGCATCTTTTCCAGTTAGTAATAACATAAGTTTTCTTCTATTTTCTCTTATTCATAGTGATATACGGGGTCCTTTAAAAATTTCAAATAACTCTGGAGCATGATGGTTCGTTTCCTTCATTGAAGACTGTATTAGAGTGTCATACTTGAAATATGGGGTTTTTCTTTCATAAAATAAGTATGTGATTGATCTTCTGAAGGAGACAGAGAAACTGGATTGTAAACCAGCATCTACACCTATTGATCCAAATCACAAACTTGGTGAATCAAGTGATGATGTGGCGGTTAAGAGGGAGATGTATCAAAAGTTAGTTGGTAAACTTATTTATCTTTCACATACGCGACCTAATATTGCATATGTTGTTAGTGTAGTAAGCCAATTTATGCATAACCCTAATGAAGTGCATTTACAGGCTACCTACCGTATATTGCATTATTTAAAGGCCAATTCAGGAAGAGGAATCTTGTTTAAGAGGAATACATGACTGTCTCTATAAGCATACACGGATGCAGACTATGCTGGGTCAGTTATAGATAGAAGGTCTACTTCAGGTTACTGACATTCCCAGGCAGTAATCTTGTGACATGGATGAGTAAAAAATAAAACGTGGTTGCAAGCTCTTGTGCTAAAGCCGAATTTAGGGCAATGGCATAAGGTATCTGTGAGTTACAATGGTTACTGAATTTAGGGCAATGACATAAGGTATCTGTGAGTTACAATGGTTAAAAATCTTTTTGAATGATTTGAAGATTAAGTGGGAGGAACCTATGAAACTCTACTGTGACAACAAATCTGCAATCAGTATTGCACACAATCTAGTACAAGTGTACACCATGACAGAGCTAAACATATTAAAGTAGACAAACATTTCATAAAGGATAAGCTAGAGAGTGGGCTGATTTGTACACCCTATGTGTCAACCAATGGTCAACTGGCTGATGTCTTGACCAAAGGTCTACCAGGAGCTGTTTTTCAAGAGATTATATACAAGCTAGGAATGGAAAATATTTATTCACCGGCTTGAAGGGGAGTGTTGAAAGATTACGTGATTGTTACTTTGTTATGCTATTACAATTTTCTAAATTTGTTCACTATGGTTACTAACTATAAAGGTTGGGTTCCTATGTCTACTAGTGCTTTCTCCTATTACTCATAACACAAAGAGTTATTTAATATGCATCCTACACTCTTTTCTATCTTCTAAACTATAGGCTAAATCTTGGGTTATTATGGTAATGTCAGGGTTTATAATTTCTAACTTATATATCTCTGTAGAGTTTTCATTTATAGGGCTATAACCAATACTTTTTGTCTTTTCTAAGGCTTCTACTTTATTCTTTACATCTATAGACCAACTTTTTTCTTCTAAGTTATCTTGGTTAAATTCTACTCTAGAGATTATACAAAGATCTTCGGTATAGCTTTCCATTAGATATTCCTCTATTTCTTCATAACTCAAAAACTTGATTAGGTTCTAATTCTAAATTTACTATTGACTCTTCTAATAAAGAATTGAAATATTCTAACTCTAATGGTTTTTCTGCATTGTTTATTTTCATAATATAAGAGAGATTACTGGTTTCTAACTTAGGTTATATAAAGGTAAACTTTTTAAAGAAATTCACACCACTTGGTGTTATTAACATGCTTCCATTATTCCCTAAAATAAAGTTTAATCCTAAAATAAATTTATAGCTACACATTTGTTTTGTTACTAAAGTCTGAGGTAAATTATATACTTTACCATTAATCCTAATCGATATATTAATTATGCATTCAGTTATTTGTAATAGCAATCCATTAAACTGTCTTAGTTCTACATTTGTTCCAAACTTAGTTCTAAATTCTTCTAGGGCTAGGCTTTTATTTATAATGCACTTATTAGCGTCTGTATTTATCATAGCTTTAGTATAAATTCTTTTGGATTTATAAAGAATTTCTACATCTATTAGTATGAGTTAGATGCTTGGAGGATAGATGACTAATTCCTTATCTAAAGGGATTAGTACCAATAAGTTATAACCGGTCATTATCTTTCAAATTTGAATTTTTGTTTTGTTTTATCTAAATATAGATAGACATATATAAAGCTGATGAATCGGAAGAATAAAAGTCGAGCTTTTCCAAACACAAATTACTCTGTTTTAACAAAGGTCATTGTCGGTTTTTATAAATAAGCAAACCTCATATCAGGTAAGATGTATTTAATTACTTCTATTATAGATCATCCAGGTTAAAAAAAAAAAAAAAAAAAATTCCTAAACGAAAATAATCCTTGAACCAAACACCACGGAGAGATCAATCTGCAAATTGTATAATGCCATGATCAGGAACTAATTCATTCATTTTGTAAACCATGCAGCGTTCCCTTTAAAAAAACAAGTCATTGCTTCAAAATAATGTAACATCCACAAGCGTTATACTAAACCAACACAGCAAGCCTTGCGGCACATCCCTCTATCCATGCCATAATTTTACGCCGTCAAAATTTCATGGTCCCTAACCCCATCATACAAGTACAATGTTTTAAAATTTTTTGAAGTAGTCCACAAACCATAAACTAAGAGTTAAAACTCATTATTATTCCATGACTAACTACAAAATACCAAAAAAGTAAATATGCACTAACTCAAGAATGATGATGAACCAACTCCATGACCAATATTACTGACTAAATCTTCAATAAGCAGCAGCATTTGATCTCCTACTAAATTTTTCATACAGGATGAATGATTCAAAAGATCAGGGCTTGAATGCGGAAAACGCCACGACAGAGTTGTGTCCACCGAACCCAAATGAGTTTGAGATAGCTGAAGGGTATATATATATGGGTAAGTGAGTGATCGGGCGTTATTTTTTAAAGACATTGGAAAATGACAGTGCCTTAAGGCTCAAGGGTTGAAAGGTTTTGGCATCTTACCAACATTCACTTCATGCTGCTGCTTTGTGTTGGGTACAGTATCAAAGTCAACAGAAGGCTCCGGATTCTGCATTCATTGAAAATAATTTATCAAAAATCGTCACAGTTATGCACCAGGAAAATGATTTTAGATCACTAAAACAAACCAGCAGCGTTAATATTATTCTGATTTTTTTTTTTTTTTTTTCTAACTGTCAAATATGGAAATCAAAGTATTTGCGAAACAGATTAATGTTTCGAATTTTCAGTTAATCTGCCAATCATGTGTATATAAGACTCGGTTATTATTAAAAAAAAGTACATAAAACTAGGTTAAAATGTAAAACAATTGTTGAAATATAAAAGAATTTTCATTTACAATAAACGAATATTTAGGTCTCAATATTAATAAAGAGTTTTAAATTGCCAAAAAATAAAGTAGCACTTACAAACTGATTAATGCTAGGATGCAGCCATCCTGTGTTTATGGCCTTGACAGTGGCAATGGCTTCCAAACCCCCAGCCGCACCAAGGCAATGTCCTATCATGGACTGAAACGTAATGAAAACAAGTTATAGGAACAAGAAACCAGGAGATTTGACAAAAGAGTATCATCACTCTTTTGTCTGCTAGAAGTCTAGAAAGAGAGAGAGAGAGAGAGAGAGAGAGAGAGAGAGAGAGAGCACCTTCGTGGCGTTGATTTTAATGCCTGAAGTGTCCTTGAAAACTTTTTTAATGGCATTTATCTCAGCCAGGTCACCAGCTAAAGTTGACGTTGCATGAGCATTTATGTAGTTAACCTGAAAAAGTGTGTTAGTTCAATTTGCTAATTTATGGCTAAGAAATGATGAATGTGGCTTATGTTCACTAACAAAGACCAAAGAATGCCAAAGCACATAATTAGACTAAAAATGCATTTTACCCTAGTGTTTTACACTAAAACTATGCTGTGGCAAACAAAAATTGTAGCATAAGAGGATTATTTTGCCAAAAATACAAAGAGACTTGCCTCCTCTGGTGACACACCGGCATCTACTAAACTGCTTTCAATGCATGAAGATACTCCAAGTCCATCAGCTCTTGGGTCAGTCATGTGATAAGCATCACAGTTAACAGCACCTCCCAAGTACTCTGCGATAATGGGTGCACCACGTTTCATTGCATGTTCCAAACTCTCCATCACCTGTGAAGAAAATATTAACTATCACAACAAGCATTTTGTAACTGGAAGGAAAATTGTAAGTACCCAAATTATTACTGAAAGTGCACAAACTATTAATTTTCTGATCTACCCTTTGCATATTTACAAATGCAAGCTTACCAATACTCCAGCACCTTCACCCATAACAAAACCATCTCTATCTTTGTCCCAAGGCCTTGAAGCAGTTTGTGGATCATCATTTCTCTGAGATAACGCCCTACATGCAACAAAACCCCCCAATCCGATAGGAATAATGGCTGCTTCAGTTCCACCAGCAATCATCATGTCAGCCTCACCACGACGAATGTGATTGGCAGCAGCATAAAAGCAATAATTGGAGGTAGCACAAGCAGTTGAAATTGAATAATTTGGACCCATGAAACCCAGGTCAATTGCAAGCAAAGCAGAACCCATGTTTGTTATAGCATAAGGAATGAAGAATGGGGTTATCTTCCTGTGACCTTTTTCTATTAGAGCCTTAACACCATCAGAAAAGACTGTAAGACCACCCATTCCTGTTCCCACAAGCACACCAGCTCGCTCCTTATCAATCTGCAATGAACATGAAATCACCAATATTAATGAAACGTTAAAACAAAAACTCTTTCCTCCAAAGAAAAGGAAAAAAAAAAAATTAAGTGCACATTGATTAATCACACACAGCTCATAAGCAACAGATATTTCAAGGCAATTGCGACAAACCAATGAAAATTGAATTCAGAGAAAGATACAACTTAATCTAATCACGGTACACTTTCTATGTGCATTTTGTAAAACCTGTATGGTCAACACAAAGGCAATAATTTTCACCAAATGATATTTCTAAAATTAAAGTCAAATAACCCGCAAATTAGCTCCACCTAAAGATATGGAGGAGATAAAAAGGATTTCATACCTGTAACTGGGCCAATCTAGTAAGTTGCAAAAACAAGGTATAACCTAGTAGGAAAAAGCAGCCACCATTAGCTTTTGGAGCCAACCCATGATCACACACTAGGCTAAGTCCACAAGATTCATTGCCCAATTCAAAGCCACTTAATGCCCAAATAAGACAGAAGCAATTTACAAAATCCAGACCAACCTAGTGAATAGTGACAGAACAAAGCCCATTGTCTATTTTTAATTTTCAGACAGCTGCTGGAAGTACTCAGATTTACATAAATAACAGTAAAATTCAAATCCAAGGGAATACTTTTAAGCACAGAGTAGAAAAACGTAGACATTAATTATTCTTATTCAAAGCTAAAAAATGTAGACATTAGCTATACCTAAGTACAGGGTAGGAAAAAATAATATACCACTTTGCCTATGCCAAGAGGAAAAGTTAAGTGCACCAAGAAAATCCAGATGGGATATTAGAACCATATACCTAAGCTAAACCATCTAAACTCATTAGGAACAATTCAGGCCTTCAGGGTCTCGGAAAACATTGGGATTCATTAACTCTATTGAAGAATTTATCATGTAATGCCTCTAAGAGGAAAGTTTGAAAGATATGTAGTTAAACTAAAATTCTAACCATTTTATTCATACTGTTGAAGTCTCCTAACACAATACTATATGGGCCAAATATGTAGGTACCTCTCGCATTCAACAAAAAATGCATCCTAGAATACAAAATCTTTATACTTCCTGCCGGAACAATTGAAATACCTTGCTTTGTTTACCGATCATACACTAGTATATCTACAATGCGATTGGATAAACTAAAAGACAGAAAAAAGAGTGGAAGCCAAAAGTTTTTATCTAGACTTCAGTGCAAGATTGCAGGGCCCTTCAATTTATGAGGTTGCATACCAAATTGATGATTTGCAAAAGAATCATGTTGATGGAAACATATTACTTAATTCATTGAAACAGTACTGCTTATTCAGCTGAAATGAGTGTGTGTATAAATAAATACTTAATTGTAACGAAAACAAACACACATGCATACTTACAAGCAAATCTAAGACATTGAGTTCCCATCATGTCTAATATGTCCCTTAACAAACTTAAAAATAAAGGAATTCTTTCATGCATATACTAGGCACCGCAAATTGGCAAATGAACATTTCTTGGATCTGTAATTCAATAGCTAAAAAGCACAATCAGTCAAGCACACCCATATACACATAATATGAAAACAAAATAAAATAAAATAACCCACTAAAGCAAACGCCATTAAAGCACAACCCCATCTCACAAAACAACGAAATCAATCAAAAGCGCCCATTGATACAAGTACAAATATATACATTACCAAAATCCCACAAAATTCCAACACAGATTAACACTAAACCAAAAAGTATTCACAAAACCAACACCCCAAAAAAAAGAAATCGATCGAACTAACCTTGTTCAATTTATCCCCACCAAGATCTGCATCTTCAAGAGCCTTCTTACCCGCAACAATGCAGTACCTCAAACAGTCATCGAGTCTGCGATCATTTTTGCCATCAATGTATCCCGCAGCAGAAAACCCTCGGATCTGGCCTCCGAATCGAGTGGGAAACTTACTGGCATCGAAGCGGTCGATAAGTGTGATCCCGCTTTCACCAGACAACAATTTATCGTAGTAACCATCGACATCGTTGCCGAAAACAGAGACAAGTCCCATACCAGTAATGACGACTCGCTTTTTGGGGTCTTTTTGGCGCTTGGGAGGTGAATTAGTAGTAGAAGAAGAAGCTCTGATGAAAGAGACTCTCTTGGTAGTGGGTCTGGCATTGTTGGATAGATTGAAGTTGTTGGTATTTTTGCGAAGTGGGTTTAATGGAGATGCATGTAGAGATGAAGATTGAAGAGATTGCATATTTGTGTGTTGTGAGAGGCGATGATAACCAAGAAGATGGGTTTTGAAGAGTAAGTGAAGACAAGACTCAAGAGCGTGACAAGTAAGAAATGAAATAAAGAAAAAAGAGATTATATAAGTTGGAAATAAGTGTTGAGTGTTAAAGATGTAGAATTGTTGATGGGAGTTGAGCTACCGGCCTACTGCTCTCTGCATTCCTGCTAATTCAATGCCTTCTGCGACACGTGCGCTTCACCACTCTGCACGATAGCCCGAACACAAAATACATTCAAATTATGCGGTATACATAAATAAATATTTTCTAATTTTCTAATTTTCTATATATATATATATATTATTAAAGTAAACTTCTATTCGGCTATCTAAATCATATACATAAATAAATATTTTCTAATTTTTTATATATAATTTTTCTTTTTTTACCGTAACTATCTATCCACCTATTTAAATGATATATTTTTTAAAGATTTATATTATTGATAAAATTCGAACCGTTAATTTAAAAGTTATTTACCGAACCTCAAACTCATCTATCTAATGACAGATCTAAACTTTGAAAACAATATTCTACCCATAATTACGGATAGTTACTAGGTAGAAAATCATGCCATGCCATGTGAGTTTGTGACAAATGACACAATGTGATTGACACGGTCACACTACATTGGTTACATCGAAGTTTCTCTCCATATTTGTACTAGAAACTATAAAATATTAATTATTATTAACGTGTGATTGATATAGATTTCTCTTTTTTTATTTTTTATTTTTTTTTTATTTTTAATAAACTCTTTGGTAATTTATTATGAAACTATTTTTAAAATAATTAGTTACTTTTAATTTATTATGTAATTTTAATCTCGATTGTAAAGAATTTGTCGAGTTATATTTATTTATAATGAAAAGGGATTTAAATAGCACTTTTTATAGATGATTTTTACTCCATTTAGAAGAGTTTTTTTTTTTAAATAGATCTTTTAAAAGTAAGTCTTTTACGATTAGAGTTTTTAATGGGAAGTTGTTGGTGGTTTGATTGTTAATTAGAAAAAGCCTTTTTAAATGATAAGATTATCAAAATATTTAAAAACTATTTAAAATGATAGGATTATATTAGACATTTTAATGTAATTAAAAAAATTCAAAAAGATCTACTTAGAAAAACCTAAAATTTAAGCTTCTTCAAATAGATATAAAACAACTTTTTTAATTGTCCAAAAGTTCTACTAAGTGACCAAAAAAAAAAAAAAAAAAAACTCTTTTAGCCGATAAAGAAGATCTTCCAAACATGCACTTTGTAGACTTAGTGCTTATTTGGTTGGGCTTTCTACTGCCTCAAAAGCTCTATACACTTCTATTTGAGTTTTGTAGAGCTGTTTGGTTGAGCTTTTGAGATTGTCTATTTTAAACTCAATAGAGGCAAATAGAGTTTAAACATCTACTAAGTAAAAACTCATAGTAAGAAGCTTATCCAAATAGACCTTTTTTTTTAAATAAAAAAATCTACTAACCGAATAATTATATTTTTTTTTTTTTCAAAAGCTCTATTTCTAATAGATCTACCACAAGTAAACCTTTTATAAATAGAAGTTTTTCAAAAGATCAATCAAACAAGTTTTTAAACTCACACACCTCACTGTGTTAGTAGTGATAGTTAACTTTAACATTGATTGTGTAAAAATGAAAATGAAAAAAAAAAAAAAAAACCCTTAAATTCTCCAATTATCCTTAATTTAATAAAATTAAAAGTTTAAATATATATATAAAGGAGAGATGGATCTATAAAAAATAAAATAAAATAAAATAAAATAAGGGTGCCGATATTGACACCCATAAAACTTATTAGTACACCCATATTTTATTAAAAAATGTAATTATAAAAATATCTCAATAGAAATTTACCAATAAGGACAAATTACTTTAATTAAAATTAAATCAAATATTATATACACTCATTAATTACACACATATCTTCAACTATATTTTTTTATTAAAAAAAAAAACTTATGATAAACCCTAATTTTTATGATAAACCCTAATTAAACTCTAATTTTATTTCAAGTATCAAAATTTCTCATCATCAAATGATTATCATATTGTTTTTGTCTTTCTTTTATGTATAGTTATGAACTCCATCAATAAAGAAAATATTTTGTTTAACGATAACTGTAGGTTTTATTTATTTATTTATTTTTTAAGATAGCTATAGATATTAATAAGTTTTATTTTATTTTATTTTATTTTATTATTTTAAGATAACCGTATAAATAAGAGAATTCTAGATTGAAAATCTCTTCACCCTATATACGGTTCCACATATTCTATTTTATAAGGCTCCTACGTTAGAGATATTTCCAAAAGTAAATTGGACCATCATTAAAAGAGGATTTAATTCAAAAATTATATGATTTTTTGTTTTTGTTTTTGTTTTTGTTTTTGTTTTTTTTTTTATAAATTGGGTTTAATAATAATTTAAGAGTGTTTATAAATAATATGTATTAAAATGAATATATTTATTTTAATGAGAGTACTGTTGGCATTAGGATGTGTGTTTATAGTAATATTTATTTTTAAAATTTTAAACATTGGTGATTTGGTGTACTTATAAAAATGAATGTACATAAGTTTTATGGGTATTAACATCCGTACCCATAAAATAACAGTAAAAGATAGATCATCGCCGTCTATCTAAAATCAAAAGAAAAAACTAAAAGTATGGAAAAAAAAAAAAAATGATCTCAAAGTCTCTACAAATATCGAGTGTAATCCCAATTGTTAACCATATTGAGCATTGAGGCATGTAACGTTAAATATGGCAATATGCTGTCAGGATATAATGAACGAAATTTATTACTAAATACTCTTTACCAATTATTTAAAGTTAGAGATGATTTTTTTTTTTTTTTCCTTAAGTAAAAGTTAGAGATGATATACTTGACAAAAAGAGAGTCGATATTGACACCCATAAAACTTATTAGTACAGTCATATTTTATTAAAAAAATTAATTACTAAAATATCTCAATAAAAATTTACCAATAAGGACAAATTACTTTAGTTAAAATAAACCAAAAATTATATACACTCATTAATTACACTTATATCTTCAACTATATTTCTTTATTAAAAAAAAACTTACCTTTAAAAAAAATATAAATAAATAAACCTTAATTTTTATCATAAACCCTAATTAAACTCTAATTTTATTTCAAGTATCAAAATTTCTCATTATAACATGATTATCAATTTTTTTTTTAATGTATAGTTATAAACTTTATTAAAAAACAAATTTCCTTTAACTATAGTTGTAAATATCAACTAGTTATTTATTTATTTATTTATTTATTTATTTTTATAATTATTTTTTTAAAGATAGTCATAGATGTCAATAATTTTTTTTTTTTTTTTTTTTAAGATAGCTGTATAAATAAGAAAATTCCAAATTGAAAATCTTTTGACCCCATATACATATTCCCTTTTTTAAGGCTTATACATTCGAGATATTTCCAAAAATAAATTAAATCATCATTAAAAAAGGAATTGATTCCAAAAATAATATGATTTTTTTTTTTTATATATAAATTGGGTGTGATAATAATTTAAGAGTGTTTATAAATAATATGTATCAATTTATTTCAATGAGGGTATTGTTGACATTATGATGGGTGTTTATAGTAATATTTAATTTTAAATTTTAGACATGGGTGTACTTATAAAAATGAGTGTACTAATAAGTTTTATGGGTGTCAATAGCCGTACCCTTAATAAAATGAACTCGAGTGAAAAATTGATTTGCTTGAATTTCATATTATTTAAACGGAAAAAAATAATAATAATAAAAAAAAAAAAAAACAAAAAAAAAAAAAAACTTAAAGATTATGGTGTACTGTGTAATTTCATAATTTGTAAGAAGTAATGGATTAATTAACATAATAATATAGTTTTGCTTTTAATTTTTTTTTTAATGAATGTAGAAAAGATCAGGTTGCTGAAAATGGTCCAAGAATAAATGAGAGATCGCCTCAATCTTCATATATGAATGACGAAATGGGTTCAAGTCTCACTTTACTATGAGTAAATTTTTCATGTCTTGACGAATGACTTTCACGATAGCCCTAAAAAAGAAAAAGGAATGCCATCGTAGTCGCCTAGGCAAATGTTGTAGTACAATCGCTCCTCCTGTAACAACGTGTCCATTTTTTTTTTTTCAAACCGGTAAATCTGAAATTTTGCTTTTGAAAGTCTACTTAAAGGATCAACCATCTCGGATTTGAGTCCATAATTAATTCACATGTTCAGTAGATGAGTTTAACATATAAATTCAATTGACATGATCATGTAAGATTAAAGATTATCATATCTTAAAACATTTTCGGCTAATGTGATTACTGTTTTAGCTTGTATTGCCAAATACAGTACTTCACTATAATTATTATACTGCTTACAAATGGTTATCGTGTATGTAAGTCACAACTAGTACCGCTACACTACTAGCAAATGCAGGAATCAAAATTCAAGCTTGACCTTACTAATTTGAGTTGCAATATCTTATAGGGCTCCAAAATATTGTATGGTCATCAGGAATTGGAAGTTCTATGTTTTAGAGTTTCATAGATTCTTCTTCAGATACATTTTGTCTATTGGCCGACATGTTTAGTGAGTCGGCAATGCTTCTGACCTCTGCGATCATTGCAACAACATCGTTAAGCTTGTTAATTGCAGATCCAACACCCTGTATTGAAAAAACAACGACAACAGTAGTTAGTTATTTTATCTGGGAAATAACTGATCGATGATGGATTATTGGCTTCACATTATCAAATATGTTTAGAGGTAGGCTACATACCACACCCGCTGCCCCTGCAGTAATGGCCATTGGTGCTGTAACTACACTTATTCCGGATGCACACATAACCGGAATCTTCACAGCCCTTGAAATAGAATATGCTGCGGCTAATGTTGGCGTTGCCTGTGATCAACAATGTCGTGATTATTAACAACTTCCAAGAAAACCTCAAGAAGTTGCATATACTTCATATATATAGCAGATGCATGTTCTTGTTAGTTGGCAATCTTGGTTCTCAAATTAAGTTTGTGAATGTGACTGCTTTGTATAAAAACACTTGAAGTGCTTTGTACGAAATTACTTATCAAGAGTTTTTACGAAAAGCATATATTTTACCTTCTCAATCAAACCAAGAACACCGGATTTTGAAGGATTGGAACATTTTCCACCCTCAGTTTGTATGATGTCAACACCTTCCTGTTCCAGCTGCTCTGCAAGCTTGACCTGTTGAATACACAAAGAACTCACTTCAAATCAAATGAATGGCACCGATATGATACATGAAATCTTCAAGAAAAATTGCTTTTAGTAACCTGATCAGGGAGGCTAAGTGTGTGAGGCACAGTGACTGATAGAGTCACAGATGGAAGAATCCTCTTAGTCTCCTTTGTTAGATTCAGTATCTGCAAAATATGCACAGAAGAATTATGAAAGAGAGATCATGAATGTATACATAATTTCGGTGACATGTTAAAAATCTTGATACCTCATCCGGAGAAAAAACTCTGCCCATCTCATAAAAGGAATCATAATTTCCAATCTCCACCTGCATCAGACATTATTCCACTAAGAAGGCAGTTGGTCTCACATGTTAATTCAAGTTTATGAAATCAATTTTTTGATGATAGTTAACAAGTTTTGATCAAACCATTAATGCTCCTGCATCGACAGCTGCTGAAAATGATGCTGGATCCACTGAAGAAACACATACCTGCAAATAGTTATCGGTAAATATATGATGGGAAAAACAATATTAAGGATCAACTTAATTATATTCATCTAACAAGAATGATTGAGAATCTACCGGTAGAGAAGTTAAGCTAACAGCCAACTTCACTAACTCTGGGTCACAAGCTATATCCACATGAGTTGCTCCTCCCTGCATGTGCGATTAAGTATACTGTTAGAAAATTATAACAGGAGTTTGGGGAAGTAATGACCTCCAACTTGTGAAATAATCAACTAATCAAGTAGTAGAAACCTTACAATCTGGTAATGAGGGACACATATTGTAATAGAATTATCATCAAAATAATAGATTTTATTATTTTCTTTTATACTCAGTTTGAGTCCCCGTTTTAGTATATTCAAATTTGTTATTTGAATGTGTTATGTATCTGTGTTTGGGTTTGAACCACCCGTTGGTCTTGCACGTTAGGGTCATGTTAGAATGCTTAAATACTATTGTTGTAACATTTCTATTGGTTTAAACTTTTAGGTTTGTTGATTACTAACAAAACGCAATATAGAATTACAATCAAAATGACTTGCATTTCATGTCTATATATAGTTAACTCTCAATTTTGAGTTCAAATTATTCAGAAAAGTTTCAATTATAATCAAAAGTAAGCAAATAGGTTATAGCTTGTGGAAATTAGCAAGAAACACCAATTCAATATGATCTGCCAAAAGTTGTGCATTTTTTTCAATCTAAAAATAGGTAACTATTGGAAAAACTATACATAACAAAGAAAGCTATAACCTTATCTGCAGCTGTAACCACTGAAGCAACATTGTCTTTGTCAAAATTCAACAAACCTGAAATAATCTGCAGACAGACCCAATTACATCAAAAATTAAGGTAATTATGAAAACTGCAATTAATAAATAATTTGAGAAAAGGAGAAGTGGGTGTGAGTTGCTAAAGTACCTTGAGAGCTGTTCGTTGGCGAAATTCCTTCAAGACAGAGTCTTTGTCAGATGAGAGAAGTGCTTTTGTAGTTAAAGAAGGTCTTGTTTTGAGAGAAATTGAAGATGGTTTTGATGAAGAGAGGAAGAAATTAGAGAGAAGAGGGTTGTGGTTATAATATGGTTTCAATAGGGTTTGTGAAGAACAAGGTGAAACTGCCATGCTTATTGTGGAATGCATTTTTTCTAGCTCAGTCTGCTTCTTGTCTTTGCAGTTTGGATGTTAGAGTTGGAGGCAAAGAGATAAGAGTTTGGCTTGCCTTTAAGTGTTGTCGTAGCAAAGATATTTTTAGAGTTTATCTTGTCCATTTTATGATTAATTTGATTTCAAATCATTCCTCTAATTAGGTTTTTATTTTTTATTTTTATTTATTTTAATATTACATTAATTTGGGGTTCTTTTAAAAGGGGAAGGACTCGAACCTGCAATTTCGTGGTACAAGTTGGAGAGGTTTATTACCGAATCAACCTCATCTAGGTTGACTCAGTGGTTTATCCCTCACACATACACTAAAATTATGGGTTAGAGTATGCCCCTTCCTCAAATTAATATTTCTAATAAAATATTAATTAATCTTTGTACTAAATTTTAATGTTTAAATACTATTTATTTAATTTTTGGCCTAGTTTGTAACTTTGATATTTAATCATTCATTTATTTTGTATTTTAACATCTGTAAAGCGTATAGTAATATGTGTAAATAATAATTGTTATATTAAAAACAAATGAACAATAAAATGTTAAACTCGTAAATTTAAATCAAAATTTCAAGTCAGTTAAATCGAGTTTCAAAATAGTTACAATGTCTTTGATTTTCAATTGAAACATAATATATCTATATAACATAATGAAGAAGTTACGTTACCAATTACCATGTGTATATATTTTTCATATATCAATTCGGCAACTCTTGATTCAAAAAATGAAAAATACGTGACTCAAACCTAAACACTACAAAAATGAGCGTATTTTATTATTGAATCACATTAGACGTGGTCACTTACTATATTATATTTTATATATATATATATATTGAAAAATACTATAACTATGTATATAATATATATGAGAAGAGATATGAAAGTTGTCGATGAAAGGCAAGCAAAGTTGACTCTGATGGAAGGTGTGATTTGTCTTCGGTGGTGAGAGAAGAGATGAGAGCCGAGAGAGTGATAGATCGGAGAAGAGAAGGTTTGATCTAATTTTTTTTAATAAAAAATATGGTCCTTTTACGGGTTTGAGTGTGAACCGGTTTAGATCCATAATCGAACCGCTATTAATACGGGTGTTATCAATTTAGAACCATTTGGACATGCTAAAGATACGCATGTGGATATGGGCCAGTTTCATTGGAATCGGACCTTTTTACCAACCTTTTTCTCATATATTGATTCCAAGATATATATAGCATATGTTTCGATATTAGTGATTTTAAAATAAGATTATTCCGCATTACTAGAGTAACATGGGCTGTTGAGTCCAATAATATTTTCTCCATCAAAATCCGAGTTTAGGCCCAATAAGTGAGGGTCAGACATATCACATGTTGTTGACATGTTGTAAGTTATAACTTATAACCATAACAGCAACTACTCAAACTGATTTCAACACCAAACTACTTAAAAGTTGTCAAAACAAAACCGATGGCACCCCAATCACAGCTGATAACTATGTTTTTTTTGTTATTACTAACATGCACCCTAACCAAACCTTTTCTCTTTTCTTTCCCTTTAATCCATATGTGACTGACCGGCGCTCACGAACGGTGGCCGCAAAGAGGAGGAAAATGTCGATGAATGCATCTCAGGCTTGTCACGTTTTGAATATCACCACCACCAATGGCATCTGGCACAGCCAAAACCCCCTTGTGGAATCCCTCCCTCTGCTTATTACGCAGCTCGCCATTGTCATTTTCTTCGCTCGCTTCCTCTTCTTCATTCTCAAACCTCTCTACCAACCACTTTTTGTCACTGACATTCTTGTAAGTAAGATTCTTAATTATCTTTTATTAAAGTTCCAGTTCTATATTAATTTGATATTGTATAATTAATAACAATAAATACATGAGCATGTACTTTTGTAGAAATTATCTAGTAAATATATATTTACTAAATTCTTTGTGCAAATATTTGATTTCTGCTTACTTAGCTTATACATAAAATTTACTATAGAATAAAAGCATGCATTAGAACTTAGAAGGTTGATGACCATACGATATTACGTAGAAAAATGTTTTAATATACCTAAGTGTACGTTAACCCACTTATATTGTTGTATGTGATATGCATCTCTTATATGTTATTGATTATTATGTCACATGAAATTATTTGTTTGGATCGGGCATATACGCAATGCACACTGAAGCATTAATTTCTCGTTTCTTATATACTTATCAATGCATGCATATGTTACACAAGTAATGTTTAACATAGTTTTCAATATATATGTAGGGTGGTGTGGTGATAGGTCCATCTTTGTTGGGGATGAGACCATATTTTTCCCGATTGTTTCCGCTTACAACAGTTATGACGCTAGAAACCGTAGCATATATGGCCCTAGATTTTTACATATTCTTGGTTGGTTTGGAAATGGACATAACATCTATCAGGCGTGCAGACAGGAGAGAACTAAGCGTGGCCGCAGCTGGAATTGTGATTCCCATGAGCATGGGAATTGGTTTATTTTTCCTCACTGGGCGCCTATTAAATCTTACAGTCGACACTGGTGGTTGCTTGTTTTGGGGCTTGACGCTCACAGTCACAGGCTTCCCTGTCATTGCTCGTATTCTATCGAAACTCAAGCTCGTTCACTCTGATATTGGTCGAATGGCCATGTCTACTGCTATTATCAACGATTTCTGCTCTTGGATCCTCGTGGCCATTTTACTGCCTATGCGTATGACTAGTCCTGAAAATGCCTTGTATGCTATCACTGCAACTATGGCCTTCATTTTGATATGCATCTGCATAGTTCGTCCAGCTCTTGTGAAGATTTTTCACCAAACTACTAGTTGCATTGAAAAGAACAACAATTGCAACAACTACAATGAATACTACTTGTGTTTTGTTCTAATTGGGGTTGTGTTATGTTCATTTGTTACCGATTTATGTGGCACGTATTCTGTTATTGGGGCATTTGTTTTCGGGATTATAATACCAAACAAGCAGCTTCGGTCTGTGCTTATAGAGAGATTTCAAGACTTTGTCTCTGGGATTATGCTTCCGTTGTTCTTTGCAATTTGTGGTATGAGAATCAACGTTCATGCTGTTAACAATTGGCTCTGGGCCGGACTAGTTGTGATCTTGCTTTGTGTTTGTAAGATTTTAACTACATATTCGGTTTGTTTCTTCACTGATTTGCCAAGTCGAGACAGTTTTGCTCTTGGAGTACTTATGAACACCAAAGGCATATTAGCCGTAGTCGTACTTAACATCGGCTGGGATAAAAAGGTAATCTCCTTCTCTCTACGTCACATTATATGATTGAATACTTATATTATCTAATGTGACGTGATGTGAGTGAAACAAAAGTAATTCTTATTCAAGACACGTTTACTAATCAATAATCCTTATATGGAAAGAATGAAATTTAATTCCTGATTCCTAATCACAGTGTTCACTAAAATCAGTTGAGAATCAAATTAATGAGCTTCACACACAAATCAAGAATTACTTTGGGAAAGAGAACTTAATTCGTCCCACCCATCTAAGGAATCAAGTTTTCTTTCCCGATTCCATTTCCCATGGATCTTAATTCTTTTTTATTTAATTCCCGATTAATAAACGCGTTCTTAGTTAAAAACGTACACTTACATAATTCATAAAAATATATTAGAGTAACAAAATTAGAAAAATCCTACGACTTAATTGCTTAGATTTGCGTATTCTCCATCCATGTACGTATATGATCTCTACACGGTGTTTTCAGGTTTTGCACGTTGAAGAGTATACTGTGATGGTGGTTGCTCTGGTGATAATGACAAGTATAGTTGGACCGACGATTTCTGCCATGTACAAGACCTCAACACGCATAGGCAAATACGAGGGAAGGACCATACAACGTACAAAACCGAACGACGAACTCCGAATTCTCTCATGCATCCACTCGATCCACAACGTTTCAGGCATGACCAATCTTCTAGCCATCTCTAACGCCACCAAAAACTCCCCTCTAAGCGTCTTTGCCCTCCAGCTTGTAGAACTAACCGGTCGCGCTTCTCCGATGCTCATTGTCCATAGCCCAGGCAAGACCTCAATTTCAATGTACGGTCGTAGTCACAGCTCCGACTCAAATTTAATCATCAATGCATTCGAAAACTTGGAAACTCACAACCCAGTTGCCTTCTCAGTTCAATCACTCACTTCATTGTCTCCTTTTATCACCATGCACGAGGATGTGTGTATTCTTGCAGAGAACAAGCGTGTAGCCTTTATGATCCTTCCTTTCCACAAACAAGCCATGTTAGAAGACGACGTCGTTTTAAGAGAGGCATCATCAGACTCTTCTTTTCATGATGTCAACATGAATATTTTAGCCAGTGCACCGTGCTCTGTGGGTATCTTGGTGGACCGAGAACTAAAACATCCTCACCGCGAAGTGTACTGCGTGGCAATGCTATTCATCGGTGGCCCAGATGACCGGGAAGCGTTAGCGTACGCATGGAGGATGTCCGGGAAAAAACTAGTTGAATTAAAGGTAGTACGGTTTCTGTCCCGATATAATGTAAAAGAAAATAAAAAATTGTCGCCGGAGGTGAAGAGGGAAATAAAACTTGACAATGAGTGTGTACATGAGTTTAGGTTGAAGACGGCAGGTGAGCAGCACGTGAGTTACTCAGAGAAAGTGGTGGATGATGGAGAAGAGACTGTTGCTGAGCTAAGAGTAATGGATCATAAAATGTTTGATTTATATGTTGTAGGTAGACAAGTTGTGGAATCACCAGTCACGGCTGGTTTGGTAGATTGGAATGATAATTGTCAAGAGATTGGTGTGATTGGAAATTTGTTAGTTTCTTCAAGTTTTGTTAATGGTTCGGTTCTGGTTGTGCAACAATATGCTGGTGCTACTGCTTCTGGAGATGCGAGCGTGGCTTGGCTCAATGGCTCTGTACATGACATCGAGCCACTTTAATTCGATAAGTTCGGAATATGTTATATGTGAATATATATTTCATTTTTAAAATATTACCGTAACGATTCGAATTTTAAATATTATAGACCAGGGACGGATCTCAATGGGAGCTAATCTGGGCTATAACCGGGTCAACACTTTGCCCCTTTATAAATTTGTTTATTTATTAATAATATATTATTATTTAATATGTGTAGCTTTATGTGAGCTGAGGTATAATTATCTCAATTTCTACAAATTTTCAAATATAAAAAACACAAATGCTAGGTAATATAAAATTTAACTCAAAAACCAATATCATTTGGATTGAATTTTAGGTTAATTATTACTCTTAATCTACTATTTGTATTTGGTTCTTTAATTCATGTATTTTTCATAATTAAAATTTATTTTTCCTAATTAATAAGTTAGGGTATTTGGTAGTTATTATTATTATTATTTTTTATAAATTTACTTTCCAACTATAATTTATTATTTATAGTGTTATGTTTTAATTTATAAAGTATCACTTTAATTAAATTACAATATCAAACAATCATATATCAAAGTTAAGAAAAATTATGTTTTTATACTTTGAAAAAAAAAAAAGATAATCAATTATCGAGTAAGAGTGTATTAAGTTTTCCATGTTAATGTCGATGATGGGGGTTTAAGTTTACCTTCTTCATCTCAGTGGAATAAAAAACAATGTTTTCTCAATAATTTTTTTTTTTAATATATATAGTTTTGTTTTAGCTTGCCCTAACAAAAAATCTTGGGTACGCCCCTTTAGTAGACTAAATTATTGCTTTTACTTTCGATTAACATTGGATGGTAAGACATATGTGAATATTAAGGCTAATTGCATTAGTAAAGGCTAAATTTCAAAATAATTTTTAGCATAAAGAAATAATTTGCATCCGGTTGCTAATTAGAGCCCAAATACAATGTAAAGTTTGAAATTATCAACGAAGTGACAGTTGAGTTTCACAAATGGATTGGAGCACAAGGGAGGAGACAATCTACAATCCAAACAGATTCATCAATAGGAGCTGATGAGCCACCTTATATATTAGCAACTGTAGGAACAAATCAACAAATAATACCCCAAAAATTGTGGATTAATTATTGAGCAACAAGTACAATTCAATCTCATAGAAACAAATATTCTTGCTAATTAGAACCCTAGCCTCATATTCTAAATTGCGAGCCAGGCTTGACTGATTCTTGCATGCAGATCAGTTTGGACGCGTCTGTAGACTATATGGGTCAAAGTCCAAGTCTCCATATTTTATAATTTGAAACACCAAGGTTTAAAGTTCGGGTTCATTTACCGTACAGTTTCAGTATAGTTACTAAGTTGTTATTAATAATTAAATTTCAATCCAAAAATCTATAAAAATAAAAGATTTAAAAAAACATAAAATTATCAAATAATAACTCTCTCACACGTAATTGCCATGTAATCATGCAGTTCGATCTTGTATTATAGCTAAATCCTTAAAGTTAAGTGGACCGTCTAAGAAATATTAACTGACGGTCCCATATATTTCAAAGGTGGAGCTAAAAATAATAGTTAATGTAATAGAATATAATATCGTAGGGGGCAAAATAAAATTTTACAAATTTAAATTAAATATATATAAATTTTTAAGATTTTTTTTTATTGGCCCTTGGTTTTGCTCCGACCAATCTTATCTTGTAACATATACCTAGATGTTTTAAAATTTTAACTTATATCACTTAAATATCATATTAAAAAAGGAAAAAAAATAAAAAATAAAAATGAAAGAAGCTTGATGGCAGTTGGTAGCAGTTGGAACTTTGTTCGTTTAAATGAGAGAATATTCTTAATACAACCATTGCTACTCTGTAATTCCAGTACATCAACATTATATATATTTGCAAATTTCTAATGTTATAATTTAGATTTAAAAGCTAAATTGTAAATTTGTAATGGTAGAATTTTTGAACCATAGCGATTCTCCAACTCATTGGTCTGGTAATTAATTAACTGATCTATTGTTAATGTTGATATTACTGTCAAAGAAAATAAATCAAAAGTTGTTGCACTGCTACAACTACAATTTCTAGAATTATTGATGTAACGGAAGACTCACACGAACAAAAAACTAATTCCGAAATTTGGGATAAAACTAGAGAAAAGTCATTGTAACTTTATTCAAATTCAACTACAATTCACCGTTAGGGTACAAAAACCTTAAATAGAAAACTTAATACATAAACCTAAAAATTCTAGAAAACCCGAAAAAAAAAAACAATAAAATAATCAATTTTTCTAGAAAAAGAAAAAATTGAGATAAGAACCGAAATTGAAACTCTTGGAATCCTAAATCAATTTGGCTAAAATTGCCCATCCACACAAGCAAAGCAAGTGATTATTATTTTCTGAACATCAACATCAAACTTTATTAATAAGGGCCACAACCAACAGGCTTCAAGAAGCCAAGAAGCTAGGCAAGAAGAAAACAACAAAAAACAGCAACAACCACACAAGAGAACATCCCCAGAAAAACAGAAACAACAAAACTAAAAGGAAAACAGAGAAACAGCTCCCACCAGACAAAACCCCCGAAAAACAGAGAAACAGCCCCCCAACAGAAAGAGTCTCACAACTCACAACTCACATCATAGCAAGTGATTATTAACCACAAGGTGGTTGCCTTGATGGTCTAGGGCTTGAGATTAAAGACCAAAGTCCTTGGTTTTACTCCTGACAATTATATTGTGGCTAGCCCTCGGGACGTTTAGCTCTGTTGTTGGAAGGACAGATATGGGATTAACCGCTAACGTCAGCGTTAGCGGTTCGAATCCTACTCAGACGTTAGCGGTTCGAATCCTACTCAGACGGAGGCAAGTTGTGATTTAACCGTTTACATTCTTGTGGGGCCAAGGGTGTGGGCCGGGATTCCTATTTAATCTACTCCACGATCCAATATACAGGCCACGGTGAGTCACGCAGTTGAGAAGGACAGACTGATGGGGTGCCTAGAAGAAGTACGGATCCTCAATTAAAAAAAAAAAAAAGAAAAAAAAAAAAAAAGTGATTATTAATCCTTGGCCCATTTCCACACGAGATTGAGCCGAAATCCAAAACCCGAAAACTATTTATATTATTACCTTTTACCTTTCATGCGTCGATCTCATTGTTTCATAAACTCCAAACCTTTATTCGCTGTGAAATTTTACTGTGGAGTTGATAAATAGAACATACCAATTTTACCTCTTGTATTTTGATTTGATATTAAAATATTCTGCAGAAAGTAAGTGGAAGCTTCAACAACATTATTTTTATGTGAGTTGTGAGACTCTTTCTTGTGAGCCTTTGCTTCCTTCTTGTCGGGCCTTCTCTGTCTTTTTCTTAATTTCTTTTTAATTAAGAGATAATCATTATCATAAAAAATGTCATTGAACTAACTTAAAATGGAAGATTTCTGTAAAATGAGTAGATGATTTAATCATAAAAAGGTAAACCATATGCATCTAATTATGCATATTGTCTAAACAGAAACCGAAGCTCAAACACAGGAAAAAAAAAAAAGAAGGAAAAGATACAGAGGAGAGACAGAGAGAAACATTTGATAGAAATTAATTAAAAAGCTTCACGTTAAAAATAAGCATCATATCAGGTCTATACAATGATAACATTACAAATAAAATCAAATTAGCTTCATCAAATTTGGAGAGAGAACCAAAGCCCTGAAACAACTTGCATTGATGAATATCTGTCTCTGTAGCCGCATGATCCAACACAAAACCCTCCTCCATAGCTCTCTCTAAGAACCCCACTTGAAGCTAATTAATTTTCAGTTAAAAAAAAAACCCCTTTTAGAGATCTTAATTAACAAGCTAACCAACATGATAGCTTAGTAGGTAGAAGGAAATTAATTAAAGAGACATTAACAGTAAGCCAATATAGATACAAAAATGGTCAAAAGTGACAGCCACAACAGAGAAAAAATAAAGAGAGAGTGGCGACCAAGACAACAGCTTCAAAAACAGAAACAACTTTGAAAAGCAAATCATCAATGAAAGAGAGGTGGAAATTGAGCTTCTTCCATTTGAAAGCAGACCCCAACAACAACTTCCATCTCTTGAACAACATCCACCTCTTCGTCTTCGTTTTTTCCATTATGCAGATTGATGATCTCTGCAACTTCTTCTTCTTCTTCTTTGTAGTGGTTACTGGTTTGATATATAGTTGTTGGATGGAGATTGGAGAGAGAGAGAGAAAAGGGTGGTGGTTATTTATATTAGAGCGAAAAGTTGAATCCATCAACCGGGTATTTTGTACTTTTTGGAGTGGTGGGCGTGGGAGAATAAATTACCCGTGTTTCTTGAGTCAAAAGACTCAAAATCAATAAAGGTCGGTAACGTGGATGACTCCGTGTTATGAGCTGTCTACAAAGAAATGGACGACTATTGTATTTACACAATGTTTTATGCTTCTTCCAATTTCTTTCCTTGTATTTTTGGTCCTCACTTGTGAGTTGTAGCGGAACAAGTACAAAAAGGTTATTGAAATAGAGTATATATATATATTTGGATTTAAATTGAATATAAATATTTTCATAATTTTTTTCAATGATTTTATGTGAGTTGTATTTCAAATTAGAAATTATGTACGTAGTTCTTTTAAAGAATTATTTTCGCAAAATACATTTAATATTTGTAATTGATATGGTACTTGTTTGAAAAAAGAAGTAGCAATAAATTAAATTTAAACCACCTATAACTAATTAGTGACGTCACTAAAAATTCATGAAGAGCTCAAGATCCAACAGAGAGAAGAACTGATTTTTTTTTTTTTTTTTTTTTTTTTTTTTTTTTACAAAAAAAGAAGTTTATATTTGTGAAAACTTAGGGGTTATTCCTAAAGAACTAGTTTATACTTTTCTTTCTCTCGACCCAAAACAACCCAATTATTTATTTTTATTTTTTTGAAAAGGGTGTTTTTATTACCATATATTTGATTGTGAAATTAATTACTAGCTGATTATTGCAAGGCAAGAACCAGAACCAATTAATGATGCTTACAAGTTATTACCAAGTACCAACCAAGCATCTGAAATCTATCATTTTATTTGAAATGAAAACAGAAGACACATTTTGGTTTGATGAGACATAAATTAGAAAAGAATATGCTTGAAATTGATAGTATAGCAAACCAACAAATTAAGTGGAGCCCAGCTGATTAGTTTAATTTCCGAGGTTTGCTGTCATGATCAGGTAATTATATATATTCTGATCCTACCGAAAGGTAATTAAAGGCATCATCTTTCCAAACTTTCAACAAATATTTTCATGGGCGCGCGCATATATATATATATATACGATTATGATGTAATGTACAAATATTCATATAATTATGTAAGGTTTAATTTGATACGGTATAGACTTCCATGCTCATCTGCCACTTAGTAAGTGAGTCGATGACGTAAAAATAAATAAATTAAAGTAGCATTCTAATTACTAACAACTATTACTTATATAATTATTTAATTTGATTTTTCACGTAAGATTTAATTTTTTATTTTATAAAAAATTGGAAATGCTTTCCATGCCCAAAAAACGTTTTAGAGTAATTATAGTTTTCAATGAAATAATAGACAGAGAACATCTTTTAAGAATTATAAGCAAAAAGTATAATTTTTTGATAGATAAATAATATTTAATCAATGGATTTGTTTTTAGATTTTATTTATTTATAATATATTGTTTTATATATATCCGAAGATGTTTTCTACAAATAGAATCTTAAATTTATATTAATGTTTGACTAATTAAGATTAATAAAAATGGTGTGCTACTAGCCTAGCCACCTTGAGCTTGAGTTAAAGTCCATTCTTTGTTTGTCATCCTCTTTGCTGGAGAATATTCCATACACGTTCGGCCTCATCGTATGTATATATTTTTCCAAGATTCACTTTAGATGGGAGAATAATCTTTTTGTTTGCTTTTTTTTATTTTTTATAATAAATTTTTTTTAGTGCTCTTTAAAATCTCTCTTTATGACTTTATTCGTATATTGTTCTTCACAATATGTTCACTCAAGATCTTATCTTTCATTCAAAAAGAGTCTCTAAAGAGTAAAGAGTGCAAGGTTTCAAAAACCAGCTATTACTACTTTGCCTCAATGTAGGTACGTAGTATGAACAGCTGTAACTAATAAATTAATACAACATTGGAAATTAAGCTGAAAAAGTCACCCTTTTATTCATTCTCATTCTAGACAAATAATATTCATAATATTATTGAATAAGTTTGACTAGCTATACCTCACCGATTAATTAAGAGAATTTCGACAAAAGAAATTATTATCTCATTAATATTTCTACCATTCGCAAGATAAAGGAACCAATAGCTAAATGTCTTTTTGATTTGGGTTATTGACACTAGTCCTCCTGGATTTTACGTGAGTTTGCCTTTTACCCCTTAAATTTTCTTTTTTTTAGACATTAAGCCCTCCGAATTTTCATTTATTGACAAAACCTGACTGTAGATACCCCTTAAACAGACGTCCAAGAGGCAATAAATCAAACTGTTTACTAATAAATGAGAGTTCAGAGGGTAATTAAAATGTAAACTTGTGTGCAATTCAGGGGAAATCAGTGCTAATAACCCTTTTGATTTTCTGCTCATTATAAGCTAAATTTATATTTTCATTTGTCAATTAAAATATTACTATATATATTACTTTAAAATTACTCAATATCTCATACTTTAAATATCAGATATTTTATCAGATGTCCTGCATCACCATATCATATATTTAATTTAATTGAACTGATTCAACCAATTGTGATTGACCAGCTGGTTGGAGTCATAGATTGGCTGCTTTAACAATCCTACCCCTGATAAAGTCTATTACCTTGGTAGCAGGAGGTTTTACGTTCTTCATCAACCCACCAAAATTCAAATTTGTTGACACTTTGTATATATATTATCCTACTATTAGTATTTATAAAACCGAAATAACAATAAGTGTACAAGACCTCTCTTGGTATCGGGAGCTGACTTCTTCTAATCATGGAAGTAGACATTTAGACCATACTTATAATGTTTGATCTTGGTAAGTAGACAATTGTTAAAAAAAAAAAAACAAAAAAAAAATTCTACGCATACAATTAATTAAAAAAATATGCTCTAACAACTAGATGACAGACAATAATATTGTATTGTATAACAAAAATCGAATCCATGTATGGAACAATTAAAGTAACAAACATCGATGATAGATATGATGATGAGTTGGTCACTCTTTCGGCAACAGCTAGACGATGAAAGCCAGTGCGCAGGCAGGCAGCTAAAAATATTAATTTGCAGAATTCGTGTTAAATAAATAATGGAATCTCACTTTACATGCTCTTCCAAAGCCGGACACCATCATTTTTCATATTTTCTTTATTTAACTTTGAGTTGGCATATATATATATATATATATATATATGGTCCCGTTCCTATCAGGGCATTATTATATAACTTTATCAGGATATTGAATGTGAACCATTCATTTATAAAAGTGATTTGAAAAGTGAATACATACCATTATTTTTCAAAGCCGGACACCATCATTTTTCAACCCTTTTTATTTTCTTTATATAACTTTGAGTTGGCATATATATATATATATATATATATATATACGGCCCCGTTCCTATAAGAGCATATTTATATAACTTTATCCTGTGATCCACTCATTTATAAAAGTGATTTGACAAGTGCATACATACCAATTCAAAGTATGTAAAACGAGCGGTTCATATTCAATGTCTTTATATAATTCTATCAGTGCATCCTCATAGGAAAATTTCCGTATATATATAAATATATATATGCTTTATTTATTAAAAGGCTCTTAGTTTACACAAGTTTTTAATCAACACATGGGCATTATGGCAGCTTATTGGCTGTTGTCTCACCTTGTATAGTGTATGTGATAACAATGATGTAGATTCTGTAATTTTGATTAATATTCCTTTATTGATGCAATGGCTAGCTAATTAACCTATGATACCCTATTAAGCCAAGGATTATGTTATCTAGCTATCCTAGCTATATATTTATAAATTTATATAATAATAATAATAATAACAATAATAATATTACAAAGTCAGCTTATTCCAACAAATTAAGTAGAGACGCATCAAATTTTGGATGGGTATAATTTTCCACATCACATGTTACACTATGAGTATAAAAGCACACCAATTTCTCTCATTACAACAATATAAATGAGCTTGTTATTAAAGATAAAAAGTAACGAGAAAATTCCTTACTTAAGTCTTAAAATTATGGGAAACGCTATATTTGTACCGCCTCATAACTTTAGAGTGGTGTTATTGGCACACCCCCTACCAATCTATTTATGTCCCACTTTTTAAAATTTTGACTTAATAAAATAAAATTAAATGTTTTTATTAATTGTTTTGATTTATTTCCAAAACTACCAAATTACTTATTTTTCAAACTTAATACACCCCATCTTTGATCTCTGTATACATCTTTCTCTTACCTCCATTAAATAATTTACTTTTTCTTTTTATTTCATAGTGGAAGAGAAAAAAAAAAATATATGGTTGCTTCAATACAACGATAGCTTAATATCATTCTAAAGAACGATTCTTCCATATGCTTGATATCTTTCAAAGACTATTTCATAATATTTTTGTATGTGTGTAATAAGCAAAATTTAGGGTTTAAGAGTTAAGAAATTAAAAAAAAAAAAGGTTTAAAAGAACATGATTTTTTTTTTTTTTTTGAAAAGGAATGTGGGGTTTTAATAGGTTTACTTTGTAGAAGATTTTTTTTCTTAAATTGTATGTTCCTTTAAGTAATTTTGATAAAGGAAAAAAAAATACTACATAATTAAAAAATTGGGGCATAAATAGATAGGTAGGGGGTGTGCCAATAGAACCACTATAACTTTATATATCTTTTTTGGACTTTAGCCATTGACTTGACCAAAATACCCCCAACCTATCTTTAAAATTTTTTTTCTCTCTCCACTAAATTTCTCTCTATTATATATATATATATATCTCTAAACGTTAATACGAGTTGTTAAGGAATCAACGTTGAATAAACTTTGATCCCCTAGAGATGATTATGGCCGCAAATCCAATGTCATTTTCTCATTCAAAAGTAATTTGAAAGTGTTCGATGTTAGCGAACAAATTACTACGCGGAAACGTTACCGGATAGACCACAAACAAACAATAGCAAAAGAAAATAAAATAAGAAGGAAGAGATAATCAAATCTAATCATACGTACACAACATAAAAATTTTACGTGGAAACTCAAGAACAGTGAAAACCCACGGTCATCAGGACGATAGGAGAAAAATTCACTATATAGTAAATTATTACAACTACACACTCTTGATTCTAGCTCTCTCTAAAATACTCCAAACCCGATTACACCTAAAGCCCACTCTTTGAGATCTCTCTAGTATTTGCTATTTTGCTTTACATATAATAACCTAGTTATTATGACCTATTTATATGAGTTACATGAAGTTTAAACCTACAAGTAAATCTATTTCTCATACGTACAAGATTTACTTGTTTCATAAAAAAACCTTATTTCCTTTTATGACAAGTCTTCTTGTAAAGAGAAATAATTTTCCTTCAAGCATAAGAACTTCTAGAAACAACATACTTCATTTTTCCACTAATATTTCCTGATTCACTCATACTTGTGATTGATTACGATTTGAGTTGAGGTTGGCCACCCGCTTCCTAAACTGTGTTGAAGTCACCTGAAATTACATCGCTCAGAAAACCACAATCCATGCACTGCATCACCCAAATCGCTGTGCAATGCACAACACAAATCTCTAGAATAGAACCACTATCCTTACTGCTGTGCATAACACAGTGCAAGGCACAACAGTTTTCACTGGAATTGGACCGCTGTCCTTACTGCTATGCTATTGCACAGCCCAAGGCACATTGGTTTTCACACCACTTCGTTTCTTCTGTTCTTCCAGGTCTTCAAGCCTCCCTCAAACACGGTCTCATATTTCCAAATGTTTTCCACGTTTCCAGGTAGTCTCCGCATTAGTTGAATCTCGTTTGGTAACCTTTGAAACAATCCTCCCTTATGGCGAGAATTCTCAAAACTTGTCCACAGCTACGACTCTCATCACCTAGAATCAACATACCTACCACGAGGTATAACCAATTAGGAGCCCATCCTAAGATTTCATCTGCACATGTCGAAATTTACCTAGTTGAAATTGTGGTGCAACTCCTCAAGTTAGCTATCGACATCTTTGTCCACCACATACCTTGCATCATCTCCTAAACAATACTTGTACACAATTGTGGACCCGCTATCAGCAACACATCCTCTTTCATGGCAACTGGCGGTCATGCCATGAAGATGTCTATACCCCTTTAGAGGGCATCACTGTAGTCGTCATACTTAGGAGAGGCGATTTCCAGATCCCCATCTTTGGAGTTCTTAGCCACACTTGTGTTCTTATTTTGACAATCCTTTCTTGCATGTTTAGACTGTCCACATCTCCAGCAAGTGACTTTCTTTTTGAAGTTCCCTTTTTTCCTGTCAACCAAAAGAGCTGAGTTATCAGAAGATTTACCTTCACTTTTCAGCCTTCGTTCCTCACAGATATGTTTGTTCGCTACATCTCCAAAATATATGGTTGAACTCCTATGTTTCAAGATTGGCTTTATTTGCGTATAGGATGATGGATCATTTTTGATAGCTCGCTTTTTGTGTTGTTACCAAATTGCAATTTTCAAAAGATTATTTATATTTAAAAGTTCCTACGCAATGTGCTCTAACTAGCAAAAGACTAGTAAAGTGATAAGCGAGGGTATCGTTCTATAGGGAGGTGGTGTTCGTCAACCGTTTCGAGTTCTAGAGTTTATTGAAAACATGTAAATAGAAATGCGGATGTGGCAAGAATGGTGTGTGTGAGGTGTACGTATATTGCGGTGTGGTGTGTGTGGAAATGTAAAGAAAAGAATGCAAATAAAAACAAAGAGAATATAGAGGGTGAGAATGGTGTTTAAAGAGACAAATAATAAAAAGGAGGCTTGGAGAGATGTATGATTGTGGTCATACAAGGTAATTATGCTCACCATACATAAATACACACTTAGTGGGTTGTTAGACAATTAAGTTCATCCAATCCAAGTTAAGGGCCCGTTATCACGATTAAGGAGTTCCGAAACCAAATTATTTATTATTACGAATCATTCGTTGATTAAGGAAACCAAAATCTATTCTCACTCCCCAAAGGTCATGGAAGAGCGTGTGTCTTAAGGCCAAAGACCCATTAAGCTCATGAACATGTAGCCAAAACCTATTCTAGCACGGCCATGCATAAAATAAGTTTCATCCATTCTTTTATAGCTAATTGGTCAAGACTATACTCTGAAGGTCATCCATGGAGGTACAATCTTAAACCATATACACTTAAACTTATCTAACAAGGTATTTCGACCTTCCATCAACATAGACACACAAATAGGATATTTGATTACAACTACTCCTACATTTAAGTTAATCTACTTCTAATCCCATCCATGAACACATATCAATTTTCAATCTCCACACACATGCATATCAAGATAAGAGATTATGCAATAATAACAAGAATAAATTAAAACCCAAATGGATTTATAAACAATCATCACATAAATGAGAACAATATAGGTTTACACATATTTCCCAAGTGGGATTAAACATTTAGAAAACAAGAAATACAAAGAGAAGAGTTTAAAGGAGATAACCATTGAAGATACGGCCTTCTCTAAGAGCTCCATGCTTGCTAGCTCGAATTTGGTCCAAGACCTCTCATTTCTCCTTGAAATCTACTCCGAACGTGGTGGAGGATGTGTAGAAAGTGGTGGTGGTGAGCTTCCCATGGAGGAGAACCTCTATGGGAGCTTTGAAAGCCTCTTTCTCTCTCTCTCTTAATGAGAAGATGAAGATGGAGCTACTGTGTGGGTTCTTGTGTTGGTGGTTTATGTATCTTAAGAGAGGGCTCTAAATGGTGCATAAATAGGCTGGGAAAGTTAGGGCATGATTTGGGCATGAAAAGACCAAAATGCCCTTCAGAAATGGCTTGAAAACCGACCCCTCACTGAGTTGGCAACGGAAGGTCGCTGTAGTCCAAAGTGACTCCAAGACAACGAACATCACTGCTCTTTGATGAGTTTGGAGGTCGCTGCCACATTCGCTTCTAGAGGGCGTGACCACCATGACGGTGAATTTCATTGGAATTTTTTAACTTCGTACACCAGTTACTAAAATAAGCATAACTCCTTCTAGAAAGTCCAGAATCACAATCCGCATTATGTTTTGGAAACTAGACTTTCGGGGCTTTTCGAATATATATGGAACTCAACATAGTTCGATATGATGAGGGAGATATGCCCCCCAAAAGTTGGGTATTTTGCACAAAGTCTCTACCACGGTCATGTTTCCAACCTTATGCACCGTTACGAAAATGGGCATAAGTCCCTCTAGAAAGCCTAGAATCGTGATCTATAAAAACCTCTAGAAAGTAGACTTCTGGGGATTTCCGAAAATATATAGTAGAAAACCTAGTTCGATATGAGAAAGGATATATTGAACCCGAAATTTGTGTGTTTTGCATGGGCATTTGCAATGTCAGCCTATTAACCTTTAGAAAACAGAGTTGACCAGTGCCGTGGTCTCAATGTCACGTTCTAGTCTAACGGCGAATTCACCACAAAACAATGGTTTGCTTGACGTGGCTAACCATGTATCACGCCGCGGTTTGGGTCAACGATGAGGTCGCGACAAATCTGCATGGTTTCCATTCTTGACTTCTTTTTACTCATTTTGGCTTCCCAAACTTGACTTTAAGCTCAAAACTTTATTGTAGAGAATATGTACCTACACAAAGCTTAACAAAACACATTATATATAAAAATCTGCTCGAAAACAAGAACAAATGATAGGAAACGGGGACCTCAAATAGGTATATAAATCGTCCGATCAAAGGGACCAAATGAGTCTTAACCTTTTGTCTTTCTCATTGATTTTAACTCTAATCGACTCTAATTTTGAAATTATTCCATTGAGAACTCCTAGATGATTGGAAACCTTCGCACCTTCAGACATCTACAATGTGTGAAACTGCTCCATCTGGTAGAACTAGTTGCAGATGTTTTTCACTTGATACAATTTTTCAAGCCTTTGCCAAAGTCCTTTTGCTGAATATGTTCTTGGCCAGACACAACCGTATTGCACTTGCAACCCTCTCATCCAAATCCTCCCAATCATCATCGCTTATGACAGGTTTTTTAGAACTAGTACCATCTGTTTTTTTTTTTTTTCAGAGTCTCTAAAGCCATTATGGTTTGCAGGGGTTGACTTGCCCTTCAACGCCTAGTGTAAACCCTATTGGATTAATAGATCTTTGATATGAACTTGCCACAAACCAAAGTTAATCTTTTCATCGAACTTCTCAATTTCGAATCTCATCATCTTTGCCATAACATTTTGTTAAGACCACTATCAAGCAATCATGGGCTCTAATACCAATTGTTACCCAACAAATCACTACGCGAAAGTTTTGCCAGATAGACCGCAAACAAACAATAGCAAATAATAATAATAATAATAATAATAATAATAAGAAAGAGATAATCAAATCCAATCATACACAACATAAAGATTTTACGTGGAAACCTAAAAACATGGAAAAAACCACGGCCGTCAAGACAACAAGAGAAAGTTTCACTATGTAGTAAATTATTACAACCACACTTAGGATTCTCTCTAAAATACCCCAAACCCGATCGATTACACACAATGTTCACTATTTGAGATCTCTCTAGTATTTGCTATTTTGCTCCACACATAATAACATAGTTATTATGGTCTATTTATATGAGTTACAGGGAGTTTAACCTACAAGGAAATCTATCTCCTATACGTACTAGATTTACTTGTTTCACATAAACTCTATTTCTTTTTATGACAAGTCTTCTTGTAAAGAGAAATCTTTTTTCTTCAAGCATATGGACTTCTAGAAACAACATACTTCCTTTTTCAATTAATATTTCCTAATTCACGTATAGTTGTGATTGACTATGATTCGAGTTGCAGTTGGCCACCCACTTCCTAAATCGTGATGAAGTCACCGGAAATTACATCGCTCAGAAAACTGTGATCCATGCGCTGCATCACCCAAACCGCTGTCTTCACCACTATGCAATGCACATCGCAAATCTTTTGAATAGGACCACCGTCCTTACCGTTGTGCAATTGCACAATGAAAGGCACAACAGTTTTCACACCACTTCGTTTCTTAAGTTCTTCCAGGTCTTCAAGCCCCCTCAAACATGATCTCATACTTCCAAACATTTCCCATATCTTTAGGAAGTCTCCGCATTAGCTGAATCCTATTTGGTAACCATTGGAAGTTCGAGCCATATCCAACATTCGGCATCACACGCACTGAAATTAAACTATTATTATACAATGAAAATATAGAATAATTACATGTTATAAATAAAGAATAATTACACACCGAAAACAAATTAAAGATCGCAAGATAAAATAAAAGAAAATTTACATGCTAAAAATAAAAATGATTACACGTTGAAAACAAATTAAAGATCACACGATGAAATAAAAGAAAGATTACATGCTAAAAATAAAAATGATTACACTCTGAAAGTTTAGCGTGTAAATTTGCTGGAAACTTGAAAATGGACAAAATCAAGCAAATAAATTTACGAAACCCGTGGAACCAACATGTTAAAAGCATATTAGCACACGAAATCAAGATTTTAAGGCGAAAAAAAGTCACAAGACACAAGTCAATTTTTGGTTTTCTAATTATCTTAATTTTTTTTTGAACAGTAAAGAAAGAGTAATGTTAAACGTTTCAATTTTTTTTTTTCTCAAATTCTGTCCTAAATGATGTGGCCTGTGAGATGTCAACATCATATTAACCACCACATAATCTCATGATTTATAAGATGCTGACACATCACGTGCCACATCATTTGGGATAGAATTTGGGAAAATTTTAAGCTTCCTCCCTACAAAAAAAAACTTTAAAAATCATTTAAAAAAATTATAAATTTATTACCAAAATTTTAAACTTTTTTACTTAAAACTTCCCTAATTTTTTTGTTTTTTTTTGTTTTTTTGTTTGTTTTTTTGTTTTTTTATAATGCGGCTCCCAAATTTGAATTTATGGCTGAGCCCATGTTCATATTCCAACAAAAGGTCTTGTGTTTAAATCCTGAAGAGCCCCGATCCATGTGACACTTAGAAATCAAGATTAGCACATGATGGGGTTTGTTTGAAATTAAAAACTATTACTGGATTTTTACTCTCCCAAATTGTTAGTTTTATTTTTTTTATTTTTTTTTATTTTTATACCATCTGTACGTGTTACGGCGACTTGAACGACACTACCATGCCTTTTCCGTCAAGCCACATTGGGTGGTGGTATTTCAAATTGTTTGATAAATAATACAAAAAAGAAGAAAATTACCCATTTATATGGTTAGGCTATAATGCTATATAAACTTAAAATCTTGACTTAAAATTGTGATTTTGACATTTTCATTGAATACAAAGGTTGTCATTAATCTTTAATTCATTTACTCTTTTCACCGTTGGATTAAAAGAAAATGAATAAATGGATATTTTTCCTGTGTATATATATATATATATATTTATTATTATTATTTTTTTGACAATATATATTAAAAAAATAAAAATAAATGGATGGATGTTGAAGTTAAATTTTTAAAAGAAGTCAAATTTTTAACTTATAGCTTGACCCCATTAATTATAATTTAGATACAACTTGACTACGTCTTGAGTTTTGGGACCAGATTTAGAGTTTTGGGATACAGTCCTAAATAACAGAATAAACAATTTGCTATGTAATAACAGAGATTCATGGAATAACTTCTGATAATTAATTAAATAAGTTTGTAAGATACATTGAAACTATAAATTTATAAGCACTCAATCATGATTTCTGCTTAATGTTAATTAACTGCTTAAGAAATTAGAGAGATTATAAAAGGATACATTATTACATGCATATTAATTTGATGCATGCAAAAATATGTGATATAAACTAATTAAAATCAACTAAAAACAATCTATATATGCTGCTATATATATATTAATGAATTAAATTACTCTATATTTGCTGCTTCACTACTTTCAAAAGCATCAAGCAGTGGGTTTGAATCCATGGCCAAGAAGTCTGATGGAGACTAATCACTTCCCTTCTCCATCTCATCAACTTTCAGAGCCACCAGTTTCCTCAGAACTTCCATGGATTCTACATATTGATTGAGCTCCTCTAAGTCCAAGCTCTCAATAGACTGCTCATCCCACCAAAACCCTTCCACTAGATTTGTACTGGATTCCCCTGAAGTATTGTTGCCTGTTAAATAGCGGTTTAAGATGGCGTCGGCTGACGGGTGGCCGAAAGTGAAGGTCTTGCCGCCTGGAGAGAAGGTGATGATTGCAATCTCGGCACCGGATAGGACACAAAACTCACCAGCCTTATTGAAGAGACCCTGGCGGCGCTTTGAGAATGTAACATTCAAGGAGCTTTTCTTGCTTATTTTGTTGATTTCAATCTTCCTTCGACCTTTGCTTTGTTTCTTCTCCTTGTTGTTCTCCATGGATGGTATCTAATTACTAGGCGTCTAGAAGTAGGGTTTTCTTTTGATTGATGAATGGAGAGAAGAAAAGACAATATTAAGAATTATATATGTGTGTATATATATATATATACAGAAATTTTCATATGAGGATGCTCTGATAGAATTATATAAGAATATTGAATGTGAGCCACTCGTTTTACATATTTTGACTTGGTATGTATGCACCTGTCAAATCACTTTTATAAATGAGTGACTCACATTCAATATCCTGATAAAGTTATATAAGGATGCCCTGATAGGAACGGGACCGTATATATATATATATATATATATATATTCTTAAACAGAAATAGAAAATTTTAATTAAGAAATTGCTGTAATTTCTTTCCTTAATGATCTTTCATTTTTGGTACATTTCCTTAATGATCTTTAATAGTTTAATGCACTACTGATCTTCGGCTTTGTCAATAATATTGTGTATCTAATATGAAGATATTTTTTCCTACAATGAAACTTAGATCTAAATCAAGAAAAGGGAAATATTACCGTTTTAAAAGTTGGATGCTAATTACCATTTCCCAATGTGGTACCTTTTGAGCTTCATGTATGTATCATTCATGAGTGACAATATTTACACCTCTTAAAAATTGTATGTACACCCCAAATTAGCATGTTTTAAAAAATCCAATAATACCCTTGAGTAAAATATTAAAATGACTAATTATTTGTTAATACACCCACTAATAAGTATTAATTACTTTCCTATTTTAATCTTTATATATATATATATATATTTTCCTATTAATGGTTTGATATTAATATATATATATATATATATATTATAAAAACTCTTTCCATTTTAATAAACCCTAGATTTTCTTTTAAATATATTTTAAATATATTTTCAATCTCTTTTAAGGAAATACAAATTGATTGCTAAGTATGGAAAATGAATTAAAATCATGAGACAAATTTGGTTATGATTAGGTAATTTTTAAAATAATTTTGATTATTTTTATTAGAAGAACAAAATTATTATGTATATATACATATATTTTTATAAGGTTGTTGAGGATTGGAATTAACCCCATCCCAACATTTTATTAAGAAAAAGAAAAAAGAACAAAAGAGAACAGAAAACAAAAGAAGAAAACAAGTCAATAGAACCTAAAAGAAGGTCTACTATAAAAATCAAAAGTATTGTAATCTCTTATTTATTTATTTATTTTGAAATTCAGTAATATCAAACATTATTAGTGTGATCTATATAGTTATTCCCATACCTACCGAGATCAAGAATTATGAATCATCTTATAAGTACTTCCGTAACAAGTAATCTCCTCGTAGCACAAGTGGTGTGCACCTTTTTTTTCAAGCTCAAAGGTTGTATGTATATAAATAGACTTTTAAATTAACTATATTATCTATATTTTATTTATTTATTTCAAACACACTTTATACTTTTATTTATTTATTTGTTAATATTCTTCAATTTCATCGAACACCTATCTTAAATTTTTTTATTTTTTATTTTTTATATTTAACACCTATCTACTTTCACATCAATTGATACATAACATAAATCTTTCATCTCTACAACTCTCTTAAATAGAAAGTGATTATTTAATAAAAAATAAATAAAATCTTAAAATGGATTTTTAACGAAAAATAAATAATGACAAATCGAGTTTGATTTTAAAAAAACCGAGAAGAGAAAAGAAGTAGGGAAGAGAAAGAATAACAAGAGAATTAAATATAACAATAAAATTTGAAATAACAATAAATTTAATTAAATAACATAATAATAATTATAGGTGGTGTGTACATACAAAAATACAATATATTATAATTTTAAAAAGTGTATTTTTAATTGAGGTTTATTTACAATTTAGAGATTTTTTAAAATTTTTGATAGGTGTGATTACGAAAGGGATGTAAATACAGAGGTGCCATTATGATCACTCATCATTCACTCTCACAAATTTACTTGGAATATTGGGTTTCACATAAGCATCCTTCAATTATTACCCAAAATGTGTGTCTACTTAGTGTAGGGAGACCAAGGCTTATATACAAATTCTATACTTCATTTGCTAGTGTTGTGGTTATTGCTCTTAAACTAAATTTACAATATATTGGAAAAAAAATAACATCTATTTAATCATTGTAAACATGATAAGATAATGCTGATTCGGTGGTAAAACCTCTCACACTTACACCACGAGGTTGCGGGTTCAAATCCTTCTTACCTAATTATGTAATACTTAAAAAATAAAAAAATTATTGTAAATTAATACACTTTCATACATTAATTATTTAAAATTTGCAAACAATATACTAATTTACTTTCATTAAACATAGCAACAACAGAAAAATTAAATAGGACTTTCTGTACTAAAACGTGAACAAAACTACAGATCAACAACAGTGGTCAACGGGCGCATTTACCTAGCTAGGCATGTATAATTAATTAGGAGTTGTATCTTTCTTGAATTAAGAATTGCTTTTACAAGGGCCATAACCTTCGTGGCCTAGAGTCTTTTCAAGACTTTCGTTATCAAGGTTCGATTCCAAGGTTTTGGTGTGTATTTAGAGATTTTCCCACTATTTGGGTGGATATTGTCCTACCTTAATGTGGGTGTGCTCTCCCGTTTATGGGAGCTACGTTCTGGATTGTGCTAGTAGATCCCTATCTTGCTGATCTCAGTAGACGTTGTAATATATATATAAAAAAAAAAATTGCTTTTGTTCGATGCCCAATTGCTCACCATGCACGCTCTAATGTGCACGTGTATAAACTATAAACTAATATTCATTTGTCTTTATATATATATATATATATATGGTGAATTTATAAAGAGCCCAAAAATTTATTGGTTTATTGTTTTTAACAACCAATTTATATTTTATTGTTTTCATCACTTTTGACATTTTTTTTTTGACAAAATTACCCCTAAATTTTACTTCACCTGACATGTAACTTGGTTACATGACATTTGATTCCAAGTTACATATGAGTTGATTTTTTAAGTTATATGTCAGTTAAGTTTTAAATTACATGCCAATTGACTTTCAACTTACATTGCAATGATTTTCAAGTTACATGCCAATTGATTTCCACATTTTTGGGTAGGTAAAGTAAAGACAAAATAGAGGGCAATCTTGTCTGTTCAAGGTTAAAAGTGACAAGTATAATAAAATATAAATTCATGGCTAAAAACAATAAACCAATAAATTTTTTGGCTACTTCTTGCAATTTCCTCATATATATATATATATAATTCATCTAGGACAAGATGAGGTTTGCCCAGTGATTAAGCTCCTCACACCCACACCACCAGGATGGGGAGAGACTAACAAGATGAGGTTTGCCCAGTGATTAAGCTCCTCACACCCACACCACGAGGACGTGGATTCGAGTCTCTCCCCATCCTCAAAAAAGACAAATTATTGTAATATTTCAAAAAAATAAAATAAATAATCTATTGATGGAGCCATATACGTGTTTAGGGAGGGAATGTACATCCCTAGCTAACCTGCATTTTTTTTTAAAAACATTTATATTTTAAAACTTTATATATATATATATATATAATCTCATTCTCATGCGGACGTCTTGATATAATTTCAAGAGGATATTGAATGTGAGCCATTAATTTTAACAAGTGCATACACACTTGAGTCAAAACATGTAAAAATAGTGGCTAATCGAAACAATTTATACACCTTTTGAGGTCCCCATTTCTTGTCATTTGCTTTCATTTTCGAGCATTTTTGTGAATATAATATGTTTTGTGAGCCTTGTGTAGGTTCATTTTATTTTAGGAAGTCATTGTGTGGAAACGGGGTATTTCCGGGCCAAAACACAGCGCGAAAAGATGAAAAAATTTTCATTGAAGATTTTCAGATTTCGTTAGAGTGTACCGCGAAAGGTAAAATTGCATACTACGTCCAACCACGAAAATCAACACAACACACGCTGCCAACTCTCGCGATTAGTGTCGTAAAACATATTGTGAGATTGGAAGAAATCAACACACACTGCTAACTCTCGCGATTGGTGTCGTAAGACGTATCCTGAAAGGCAAAATGGTGTACCGTGAGATTTGGCAGTGTGTCCAAATTGGTTTCGTCAGACAGTTTTGTTGAAGCGTACTAAGAGATGGAAGTCACTGCTTGCTTTTCACCTTTTTTGGGGACCCACTTTGACCTATGTATATAAACCACTTTACCAAATATTCTAAGGTGTGCTTCATTAAATAAAAATCCCTAGAATCCCAAATCAACTTCCCACATCTCTTTCTCTTCTCCTCTTTCACGCCAAACACCAATTTCTTCCATCTTTTTCATCTAAATCATCTTCTCCACCCCTTTAAAGGAGAGACCCATATTCCCATGGAGGAAGAACCTCCATGGGGGCTCACCATATATCTCCACCACCCTTTTCTCACTTCATCCATCCATTTTAGACGAAATTTCAAGGAATTAAGAGCAATTTTGAGCTAGGAAAGCTATGAAGCAACTTTGGAGGATTGTCTACAAGTGTTTGCTCTAATTTACTCATTTCTTTGTAATTTCTTGTATCTTTGATGTGTAACCCCGATTTGGGGAATTTTGTAAATGTACACTTGTGTTATATATATTGTTTGTGCTTAAATTTGGTTGGGTTTTGTTCTACTCTTTGTTAATTTCATGATTTAAGCTTTAATTGCAATATTCATGTGTGTGGAGGTCCAAATTGACATGTATGCTTGAATAGGATTAGGAGTAGAGTAAATTAAATTAGAAGTAATGTAATTTAGCATCCCATAATTGTTTGTATGTTGATGGATGACCAAATTACCATGTTTGGAGTAATTTGAGTGTTAGGGATTTTATCTCCAAAGAGTAAAAAAAGCTTAGTTCATGCATTTAGGTGCTAAATTGACCTTGATTCTTATTCTTGTGCTTCATGGGTCTTATTTAAGGCACAATTATCCATCCTTGGTCGGATTGGGTAATAAATTGATTTAGGGAGAATTCCCAAATCAAGAGAATGAACGCTTAACCTAGATTGAATGTTCTTAATGTAAAACAATCAACTTATTGCGCATGTTTGTATTCTAAACTAGTTTCCCATTTTTAGCCATCATAGGGAGATTGATAAAACCGAATCCATATCTAGAGTAATGACCATTGAATTCCTCTTGTGCTCGTGTAGTTATAGGGGTATTTCATTGCTTAATGCTTTCACTTGGTTAGCCACATTGTGAATGATATTTAGGTTATGTGTTATATATCGCGTGGTGTCACATTGACAAGCTCATCGTGATATCCTCAACATTTGACCAGAAAGATGAGAGATCACTAGGCTGGCAGGTAGAGCTCGTGTGTGTGTCCTACGGTCCTTAATGAATCCAAGCATTTATGCATGGATGTAATCTCTATGTCGCTCGAGAGAGGGTAGAGATTAATTAAGGAGACACGAGCATATAACATACGTGTTATATAGGTATCTTGTATTCTTAATGCTTTCACTTGGTTGCCATCCCGTATTTGGTTAGCCTCGTGGATGAATTATTGGCTGTAGCATGGCTAACGCGGTTGCGCATTACATGCTCAATGAAATAACCAATGTATTTGATCGGAAAGTTGAGAGATCACTAGGCTGGCGTACAGGGCTCGTATGTGTGTCCCACGGTACTTAATGAATCCATACGTATGTGTGGAAGCGATTTCTAAGACTCGAGAGAGATTAGAGATCAATTAAGGGGGCACGAGTCTATTATATACTTGCACATTGAGGGACTAAGTGAGTCTAGTATTTAATTAGGAGGATTGTTACAGTTGAATCGTTTCCCTAGTGTAACCACATTTCATGCCATCTCTCCATTCCATCCTATCCTTGTAAATATTATGTTATGTAATTTATATTTTATTTTTATTATTATTTACACTTTTTCGAACCTGCAACATACGAATCCGCTCGGCGTGTTGTAATAATAGCTAGAATTTGTAACGGTTGATGAATTCCACCTCCCTACGGAACGATACCCTCATTTGCCGCTGTGCTAGTCTCTGTGACTCGCGTGCTAGCGAGGTCGAACTTAATTGTTCATCTTTTGACCGACATCGCAACGACGTGTCATTAGTGGCTCACATTCAATATCCTCATGAAGTTATATCAGGATGTCCTCATTTGAATATATATATATATATATATATAGAGATTGATCACTTCCTTTCTCTATCTTATCAACATTCAGAGCCACCAGTTTCCTCAGAACTTCAATGTATTCTACATATTGATTGAGCCCATTTAAGTCCAAGCTCTCAATAGACTGCTTATCCCACCAAAACCCTTCCACTAGATTTGTATTGGATTCCCCTGAAGTTTTGTTGCCAGTTAAATAGCGGCTCGTTCTCCACTGGCCATTTTTCTTCTTTACCAATACTACATTGGCTACCTACTTTGGGTACTGGATTTCCCTAGTTGATCTCGTAGCCAATAACTTTTTGACTTTCTTTTTGATGGCTTCATTTCTTTCCGGATTGCACATGCGTCTCTTCTGAACTATCGGCATATGTTCTGGTCAATTGCCAGATAATGAGTAATTAACTTAGTGTCTATCCCTAGCATGTCTTTATGCTTCCATGCCAACACATCTTTGTATCCTTCAACAAGCTGATCAGATCATTCTGAATATGATCGGATAATTGAACCTTTAACTTGACAGTTTGATCAGGTTCATTGTTATTGAGCATAACCTCCATCATCGGTTCCTCTTCCTCTAGATATTTTACATGACCCAAAGATACTTCTCTTGGGTCCAGATCAAACCTGGTTAGGGTTTTACCCGAGCTTCTTCCTCATCGATCTCGAAACACTCTTCTTCCACCATGTCAATCTACATCACATCAGCATTTGCTTTCTCTCTATATACTGCCACGTTTGCTTTCTAGGCCCACTCATGTGAGCTCTTCATTACACCTACTCCTGCTTTAGTTGGGAACTTAACTGTTAGGGTATATGTTGCAGTTACAATTTTGGACTTGTTCAGGAAAGGTCTTCCCAGCAAAGCGTTGTAGGGCGATTCTTGGTGTCGACCACTACAAAATCAAGAAGCACGATTTTCTGGCAGTGGTAAGTTCATATCTCAACCGGTAACTTGACTGTTCCCAAAAACCTTACTTCTGCCCTGCCGAATCCTCTAAGCGGGATCGTTAATAGCTGTAAGACTTTCCTTTTTAGTCCCAACTGATCTGATACTCTAGCACTCAGGATATCTGTCGAGCTTCTATTATCTATTACTACCATTTTCACTTCTCTATGGCCGATGCAGAACGACACCACTATTGCATCATTTGGCCTAACCTCGAGTCCGTGTACGTCTATTTCTGAAAAAACGATCGGGTTCTACCCTTTTATGACCTTTTTTGGATCGATTCAACTGAGTGTACTTCCAAACTCTTCCAACTTTTTATTACATCAAGGACTTCTGTCATCCTTTCCCTACTACTTTTCTATGTGTAGGGTCTTCCAAAGATGGTGTTGATTGCCCCTTCTCCTAAACTCCTCTTAAGCATATCTTTCCTTATCTGGCTTCCTTATGGATGATTATCTTTTTGAGGGTTCATTGGCTGGCTGTCATCACTCCTAAAGACCACATCCTTCAAGTGTCCTTCTTTGATGAGCTTCTTGATATAATCCCTTAATTGATAGCATTTCAAGGTCTTATGACCACTCTTCGGGTGGAACCGACAGTACTTGATTGTATCCCCCATGGCAAAGCTGACTGTTTCAGGGATTTCTTATACAAGTTCTTGTTTTCTATCATATCGAGAAATTTTTCCCGTCTCTTGGCCAAAGGGGTATAATTGGTGAACTATCTTTTGAAGCCTTTGCTACCTTTCTAGTCATCATTTCTGCGACCATCTTTGCTTTTACTTGAATTGTTATTCTTTTGATTGCCTTTTAAGTTGCTCTCCTTAGGCTTTTGGCTCTCTTCCAGTCAGTCACCATGTATGAATTCTCCACTGTGAGCTATTTGCTTTTCTTCTACTATCGCATATCCTCCCATATTATATACTAGGTGAGTTTATGTGGTTGGCCCCTCATGCCTTAAGTTAAGCGATAGTTGGCTATACTACAAGCTGTTGATAAAGACTGATACCATAGCATCATCATTTGGGTCCTGAACCTCTGACACTTTTTAGGAGAACATGTTTAGGTAATCTTATAGCTTCTCGTTCTTCCTTTGTTTCAAGGTGGAAATAACGGATATCGACTTCTTTCTCTGGATGTTCCACATGAACTGTCTAGTGAATGCATGTATTAACTCATTGAAGTTTCTAATTGAGTCGCCAGCGAGCTTGCCAAACAATCTAGACCCCTGGTCACCTAAGTTTGTAGGTACATTCTGCACATGAGTGCATCATCATAGTCATACTGTGCCATTGCAGTATGGTATCTCCTAACATGTTTCTAGGTTCGGTGTTTACTTTGAACTGCTCCATATGTTGCTTTTTGAACTTCTCTAAAAAATGAGCATGCCGAATTGTATCGGAGAACAGGCTGCTAGAATTGTTAATCAGCAAATTGCTTTAGGCTGACATGCGCTCTAGTGCCTTGATTCTTCACATTAGGACTTTTCGTTCACCTTCTGGTTTCTCACGCTCATCAAAATTCTAACAAATGGTGATCCCATAAGGGTCCCCAAGTATACGTCATGTAATCTAAGCATTTTGTAAGTTATACCTGATCGGCGACCAGGTTGCCTGACGCCTTTTGGGTGGGGGGTTATTATCAATTGAATCCAATCGGGCTCTCCTTCGGTCATTTTCAAAATGGTTTTCCTGACCATACCTAATCGACCACCATCATATCTTTCCACATTATCCTGTTGGCCAACCTCCTTGTAATCTTTGCCACCATGGTGATCCACTTCTTTATGGCCTACGTCACCCTATTAACCATCCTTCCTAAGACCCCTATCATCATGGTGATCATCTCCCTTTCGGAAATGCTCCCCTCTTTCACAATGATTTGCCTTGTCTTTACTAGTTTTGTGGGGAGCACCTGAGGTTACATCTACTATCTTTGAGCGCACTTTGAGGTTTTGAGCCACTATTGGTCTCGATAGCTGGTACGAGGAAGTCAAATTTGCAGTCACTGTTATATTGATCCCTTACCTGGTTGCATCTTCATTGACTCTCCACAGGGATTCCTGAACACACTGGAACGCTTCCGGAGAAATCCCTTCTAAAGTGTTTGTAGGAGTTATCATGGTCTGGTCGCCTGTGATTGAGGTCCTAGAGGGTAATCCTCCTCTGATGAAACTACCATTTATTGGCCCAAGAGTGTTGGTATCGTGTGGGGACTGGCTCCCGTCACGGTCTGAGGCATCTCGATCTTTGCTGTTTGCCATGGTAGTTTGCCACAATTACTTGGAGTAATTTTGCAATACAGTAATCCCCATTCTTCTAGCGCCAATTGTTGATAGTGATTTTTGGATTATTAATAAAGCCACACGTCCAACAACGTTAGTGCGATTAATAATAATGTTGTAAAGTGAGAAAGTAATAATTGAACATGTAGAATTTTACATGAAAAACCCAAAAAGGGAAAAAAAAAACCACGATTGCCGGAGATGACGAGTATAGGGTTTCACTATGTAAAGTTGAATTATACACTCAATATCTCTTACACTGTTACTGCTATATGTGTTTTTCACGTACGTATATAATGGCATTTAAAGGTCTATTTATAAGTGCATAGAACCCTAATTCTTGTGTACAAGTAAGGAAAGTTGACGAAATTTAGTAGGACTCTAATTTGTTGGAGTTGTTTTTATATTATTTATTGCTTTGTATATTCTGCGCATTTAATTAATTATATCCCTCTTTGAATTTGGACTCCAATATCTTTAAGGAAGTTTGTTTCCTTATTAGAGTGTACTTCATGGTTCCTTATTTGAGTAAGATTCTTTCTATTCGTATTTGAGTTGTGGTTAACTTGGAGTTATTGTCTTCCACAAATCACTAGCCGACCGATTATCTAACCTAGCCGGGTCTTCTTAACTGTAAGTTCATCATATTTTGATTGATTTATTTCGTTGACAAACCACATTTGGGGATGATTTTATAATGGGTAACTTTGGTCCTCGATGTCAAGATTCTAAGCATGTTTGTAAATTCAAGAGTAAGAGCAAAAGGTAAACCACTTAACATGCATCTTGAAGAGATTTAGTTGCACACACACACTCAAGCATTCTCCTATGTTGTATATTCTTGTGTGCATTACATGCTTGGTGCTCTCTCATGATTATATCTATTCTCATGCATGTCATTTACTCACTTCACACTTGCACAACATTCATATAGGTTAGGTGTGTTTAGTTTATTGAAAAATGGGTTTTTCCCTTGACCGCTGTTTATGCCGCTGGTGTACCGTCAGCTGTGTATCATGCCTGCACTGCGGTTTTGTCTAGAGTCATCTCTGTGTTATACCACGACCTTTACCGCTGTTGGTGCATGTTGCATTTGAAATGGTCCCTACCGCGAAGGGTTCCAGAGTGAGTAACGCGGTTTGTGAACATGAACGTACCGCGGTATACACAACGGTTTTAACAGGTTTTTGTTGTCCAAGTTCAAAACAATATCATTTTGTTTAGGGTTTCATTCATATATATATATATATATATATCCCTTCTCTTTCTCTTGACTGTTTTAGAACTCTAGAAATCATATCTTAGAATAAGAAAGAGTTCCCTTAATGAGAGAAAGCACCAAACTTGCTTCTTTAACTCTCCAAACCCAAAACCCTTTTTTTCATGCATCATTGAGTATCTTTAAGCATAGGTCTTCATCATTAGCTAACTTGTTAAGTTGAACAAACACTCCATCTTTGTTTATTGTTAAAACTTTCCAAGATTGTGTTTTTATTGCATTTATTAGTTGATTAAATGCTAGGACTCTTTTTATTGCATATCTTTATGATTTTCCTTGTTTGATTGGGTTTGTATTATAATAGCTTGCATTTAGGACATTAATGCCCTCTAGCTAAGTCTTTATACCTTGCATTTAGACATTGTTGATTAGGAATCATTGATTGCATTCATTAATTGCATATTTATTGTCCTTGCCATAATGTGTGACAACTTGTGTTGATTTGGCTTTGTTTGATGACTAGGTCTTAAACTTACATGTCTTCATCTAGTTAGGTCTTTATGAATATTCATATCGACATATTGATATCTAGGATTGTTCTCATTGACATCTTGAATTCCTAGATAAGCATTTAGTGTAGCCTAACAGTAATTGCATTTAGAATATTCTCATATATTCACATTTGTTGTTGATCTCTTCATTGAGAGTTAAGTCTTGTGACTACGGGTTTATGGTGCACAAGCAATTTGGTTTAGAATCAGTATAAAAAGCCTACAGGTAGTAGTGGTGGGTTAGTGACTGAGAATGGTGTGACTGGAGGTCAACTTAGGTTGTAAATATCATTATATATAGTGGATTTAATGATCCCGTGTGGCTAGCAGAATAGTTTGTGAGTTTTTCCCAGTTATGGGTTTCTCACGTAAATCCAATTAACGTGTTATTTATTTTTTTCTACACTTTAATTACGTTGATTGTATTTCATTGTATTGGTTTAATTTTTATAATATTGACTAATCCGAAAAGTTGGTAATTAATTGGATTAAAAACCTATTCACCTCCCTCTAGGTTGTTTAGACACACCGTTTATATATTTTCAATTGGTATCTGAATGGGTTCCTGGACATACTTAGGTAATCCTTGCTTTAGCTTGTGTGTCTTACATTTTGTGCATCTCTTTTGTTTCATTCATTTGCATACATTTACCTAAACACCATGAGTGGTTTTGAGATGAGTAGAGAGGGAGCTTCTAGCATAAGACCTTCATTGTTCCATGGTGACAATTACTTCTCATGGAAAGGGAAGATGGAGTCATATCTTTCGATAATTGATGGCAAGGTCTTAATGATAATTGAAGATGGGTATTCTCCACCCATCAAGACACTTGAAGATGGAAGCACTATTTCCAAGCTGAAGTTGGAATGGAATGCTCAAAATTTCGAAGCCTTCAAGTGGAACAACAAGGCGATACACGACATTTTTTGTACCATGGATGACAACCAATACAAGCTCATCCAAATTACTAAGAATGCCTATGAAGCATGGAAGGTTCTTGAGATGACACATGAGGGGACAGACACGGTCAATGACTCTAAGCTTCAAATGTTGCAAGTCAAGTTCGTGACTATCAAGATGGAAGAAGATGAGTGCTTCAATGACTTCCAAATCAAGTTGATGGACATTGTTAACCAAAGCTATCAACTTGGAGATCCTTACTCCGACATGAGGATCAAGTAAAAGATCATGAGATCTCTTCCCAAAAGGTTTGGATCAAAGTTGATCTTTATAGAGGAGAATAGCAAGTATTAGAAAATGAAGCCAAGCGAGGTTATTGGGAAGTTGTTGGCCTATGAGGCGATGAAGCTAAATTCTCAACCTAAAAAGAAAAAGGGGATTACCTTGAGGGCTAAAAAGGATAAGAAGAGACACAGTGACTCCAATGAGAAGATGACTCTCACTATGATGAGATTTAATAAATTTTTAAAGCTCGAGGAGAAAGGTTTTAACTCAAGTGGTAATGACTTCAAGAAGAAGAAAGGAAAGACAATGACCGCCACTTCAAGTGACAGTGATAACACTGAAGATGATGATGACTCTTCGAGTGATGAAGAGGATGTGACTAAATTTATAGTGTTTGCTAACTCTCACAAGCGGGACAACAAAGTGAAAGTTGTTAAAGAAAGTCCCTCTAGCTTGAATGATTGTGAGAAGAACTACTTTTCCCTTCCGGTCTCTTACCATGAAGTTTCATTAGCCTTCACCTAAATTCTTAAAGGATCCAAGAATGGTGACTTGAAGAGTGGAGGCCAAAGAGGAGTTAGATTGAGAGAAGCTATCATTTAGGTTGGATCAAGAAAGTATAAGTGGAATAAGCTTCGATCAAGAAAGTACATGCTCCAAAAACTCAAATGGTAGTATGATAAACTATCAAGAGTTTATTGATTATCTCCAAAAGTGCTTGAAGGATAGGAAAGAGAAGATAGTGAAGTTGAATGAAGATAATCTCCAACTTAGAACTAAAGTATCTCACTTGGATAAGGAAGTGACACTTTACAAAGTGAATGAATTTAGGTTGGAGAAGGAGCTTGAAGAGGCAAGAAGTACTCTTGCAAAATTGACTTCGGGATCAGAGAAGCTTGACCACATGTTAAGAAATGGCAAGATGCCCAATGACAAGAGAAGGCTTGGCTTTGTAGATGATGAGTCCACGTTTTCCTCGAACAAGACAATTTTTGTGAAGGAATTTGTTCCTAAGTTGCCTCCTCTATCATAACATCCTAGGAGGAAGATTGATCTTAGAGAGTCATCCAAGGGTGGCCAAATGAAGATGCCAATAAGGAATAAAGCTCAATCTTAACATCCAAGAGCTCTGCATCCAATCTTTCCTCAACCAAGGTTTAACCAACCAAGAAGGCAAGCCAACCCGATTCAACCAGGAAGCAACCTAACTCGGTTCAGCAACAAAGAAGGAGAGAACCGGTTCAACATCAAATGCGACATCAAATGCATGACAAGTCTCAAATGTCCTCACAAGAATATGGTATGACTTCTCCTTTTATACCTACTTGTCATTTTTGTGGTGTTGATGGCATATAAGGCCAAATTGCTTTAGGTACATTAAGAAATGTAGGGTTAAGAGCATGAAGGAAAGAAATAGCCTTAGAAGAGTCAATATGCATATGCCTGGGAAACCCAAAGCCTATGATCCTAGGAAATCTAGTAACATGTTGACTATGATCACTAGAAACAAAAATGTGTCACCTAAGTGGATTAGAAAAGATGAACCCACATGCTTTTGTGCTACATGTCTCCCATATGTTCAGTTAGGTCCAATGGACTTGGTAGGTGTATAAGGCCTCATGCCTTTCATTGACTTGGTTGGGTAATTGACCCTATAAGGAGAGCTCAAGCAATGAGAGTGAACTTGCATTCTTGTCACATGCAAAAATTTGATCAACTTTATGCTCCTTCATTAATTGTTTTAGATTTTTGGTTGCACATATGCTTATATGGTATTTTTATTCAATAAGTGTGAACCGTTGCTTTGTTTGTAATCCATGTCATCTTAATGTTCAATAATGCTTTTTTGGAATTGGAGAATTGATTGGGAAGTATACTTGAATGACCCATAATTCATCTCCATGACATGCGAACTTGATTATGACATGCTTAAAATGATTTGCATGAAATTTCTTTTGATTGCTTAAAATGCAATTGTGTGTGAAAGCAAATGACAAGACTAAACTCAATAAGGATCTTATATCCATACAATTAATAAGGATCTTTCATCTAACTTAGTCTTGTCTCTCTTCTTAATGGTTTGAACAAGACAACAACCAATAAGGATTTCATATCCATTCAATCAATAAGGATTCTCTATCCATGTCTTGTTTGTCTTTTAAGGTTTGATATAGTTGCTTATGCTTTATAAAATCTTTGGAAACTATATCTTGTTGGTTGACAAAAGGGTACAAATTGGTTTGAATTCCTTTAGAAACTCTTTTGATGTTTGCTTTGTTAAATACCATTGCTTGAACTTTAATGTTATTTGTCTTGCATTCAAAGCAACATTTTCACACATTTATTTTAAATTAAATCTCCTTGCTTCTCTCCAAATTAACTAAGTTGCATAAAGTTCTTGTATATAACTATGCAAATGACTTGTGTGCTACTATCTCTCCTTGTTAAAAGTGACCGGGTTAGGGATACTCTTGTGCCTATTTCATGACAAAAAGGGGGAGTAGTGTGTGATAGGGGAGTTTTAGTAGTTTAGTTTATTGCATGCAGGGGAGTAACCCATTTAGGGGGAGCATTGCATTGCATGATGCTGCTTGTTTTCTTTAATGCAAATGCTTGTATTTATTTTTCACTTGATCACCTCACATACACTTGTCTTGGAAAGTGTAATCCTTTTTTGTAGGGTTGCTTATTCTATAAGAGATCGAAGATTTGAAGATCTAGACTTTAGGAATCTCTTTGTAATGTAGAATAACTTTTTGTTGACCTTTTTTTTTTTTTTTTTTTGAGGATCCAAAAGGGGGAGATTGTAAGTTCCTTATATTTTTATTGGTTTATTTCATTGACAAACCACATTTGGTGATGATTTTGTAATCGGTAGCTTAGATCCTCGATGGCAAACTTTCAAGTATCTCCGTGACTTTAAAATCAAGAGCTAAAGGTAAATCACTTGATTTTCCTTTTGAAGAGATTTAGTTGCCACACTCATACATTCTCATATGTTGTATATTCTTGTGTGTGTTACATGCTTGGTGCTCTATCATGATTATATCTATTCTCATGCATGTCCTTTACTCACTTCAGACTTGCATAACATTCATATAGGTTATGTGTGTTTAGTGTATTGAAAAAGGGGTTTTTCCTTTGATCGCGGCTTGTGCCGTTGGGTGAATTGCCGGTTGTGCATCATGCCTGCACCATGGTTTTGTCTAGAGTTGTCTTTGTATTGTACTGTGATCTCTACTACCGTTGGTGCATGCTGCCTCTGAAGCGGTCACTACCACGAAGGGTTCTAGAGTAAGTAACGCGGTGTGTACCGTGGTATGTGCACATGCATGTATCGTGGTATACACATCGGTTTTGATAGGTTTTTGTTGTCCAAGTTCAAAACGATGTCATTTTGTTTAGGGCTTCATATATATATATATCCCTTCTCTTTCTCTTGGTCGTTTTAGAGTTCTAGAAATCAGATCTTAGAATGAGAAAGAGTTCCCCTAGTGAGAGAAAGCACCAAACTTGCTTATTTAACTCTCCAAACCTAAAACCTATCTCTTCATACATCATTGAGCCTCTTTAAGCATGGGTATTCATCATTAGCTAACTTGGTAAGTTGAACAAACACTCCATCTTTGTTTATTGTTCACACTTTCCAAGATTGCGTTTTTATTGCATTTATTAATTTATTAAATGCTAGGACTCTCTTTATTGCATATCTTTATGAGTTTCCTTGTTTGATTGGGTTTGTATTGTGATAGTTTGCATTTAGGACATTAATGTTCTCTAGCTAAGTCTATATGCCTTGCATTTAGACATTGTTGATTAAGACTCATTAATTGTATTAATTAATTACATATTTATTGTCCTTGCCATAATGCGTGACAACTTGTGTTGATTTGGTTTTGTTTGATGACTAAGTCTTAGACTTGCATGTCTTCATCTAGTTAGGTCTTTATCAACATTCATATAGACATATTGATATCTAGGATTGTTCTCATTAACATCTTGAATTCCCCAATAAGCATTTAGTGTAGCCTAGCATTAATTGCATTTATAATATTCTCATTTATTTACATAGGTTGTTGATCTCTTCATTGAGAGTTAAGTCTTGTGACTACGAGTATGTGGTGCACAAGTAATTTGGTCTATAATCACTATAAAAGGCCTGCAGGTAGTAGTGGTGGGTAGTGACTGAGAATGGTGTGACTAGAGGTCAACATAGGTTGTAAACATCATTATATATGGTGGATTTGAGGACCGTGTGTGGCTGGCAGAATAGATCATGGGTTTTTCCAGTTGTGGGTTTTTCACGTAAATCAATTAACGTGTATTGATTGTTTTTTGCACTTTAATTACATTGATTTTATTTCATTGTATTGGGTTAATTTTTATAATATTGACTAATCCGAAAAGTTGGTAACTAATTGGATTAACAATCCATTCACGACCACCCCCCCGGGTTGTTTAGACACACCGTTTATATATTTTCATTAACCCGATTTGTTACTCAACTCCGACAAGTGTATCTTTTACCCGATCAGTTGTTTAGCCTAGCTAGGTTTTTTTTTCCGATCGGTTAGTTGAACCCGAACAAGTTATCTCTACCCAATCGATCTGATGAACCTGATCGAATCTTTCTAGAGCCAGAGGTTGATCCTTGATCAACTACAATTGGTTTTTGTCTGACTGATTTTTGGTGACATGGCATACTTGATTACCGCTTCTTCTGGTAACGATACTGACTTGTCAGTTCACCAAATTTTACTAATAACAAAACCAAATTTTTTTTTTTTTTAATTGATAACAATCTCATACTCATAATAAATGTTTTGAAGGTTCATCATTCCTTAATATAAATTATTATTAAGGAATGATAATTTATACACCGGTTATTAATTAGTAAGAGAATGTTGGTAGTAAAATACAATTTTGGTATGACAATTAATACTATATATAGTTGACATAATGTGCCATTTATACAGCTTATCAACCCTAACAGTTTAATTAATTAATTAATCTAAATTATATATTAAACACTTATAAAATTTCTTGAGCTCTTCCTCATATAAAATATTTCTTGATCATTATATTTTATTTACATATTTTTTTTTACTAACTATTAATAATATCACAACATCTAACTAAATCTTTCAATTTTTCAAATACAAAGATATATAAAGTTAACCGATTGTTAATTCAAGTAGGTCATTATTAATTTCAGCTTTGTCTAAAGCACAATCATGCTGCTAATCATTCCTATATATTTTTTCCGTTTCTTTATCGATACATAATTGTAATAAAATTTATCTATTGATGTTTTTTAATATGAAATAGCAATGTTATTAGAGTGAGTGAAATATTATTAATGAATTAGATATTTTTATTGAAAACCAACATAAAGGAAAAAGGAGATTGAATACATGCAATCCATAAAGGCACGCAATAACTAAATGCATGTGTAGAATTGATCGATCTTATGTGTAGAATTGATCGATCTTATTGAAGTCCTAATCATAGTGAAAGGAAGCTAATGATTACTTTTGTCTAGATTAGCAAGAACGTAGCAACATATTTAGTCGGTCGATCTTAGCTTTCAGTGAATTCATGTTAGTGCAGCCACTTTAAGATTTGCCGATGATGTAACCTTGTATGGTAAAAACATAAATTTTAATGAATGGTCTATAATATTCAGGGTCCAACAAATTATTTTTATTTATTTTTTATTTTTTTAAATTTTTATCAATAGGAAATAGCGCTAATGTATGAGCATGTTTGGATGATATGTGCTATTTTGAAAACTATGTGTTATTTTATCAGGTTTTTATTTTATTTTTTATTATTTACTTTTATGTAATATTATGAGATGCTTGAATTATGTGAAGTTGTATGTAATTGATGTTTTTTAACCCAACCGAACAATATAGGATTGGCTTGTGTTGAAATTTTCCAACCCGATATGATCGGGTTGGAAAAATTTTAACCCAACCTAAAAACGTCCACCCCAAATTCTGGTTGACGAAAAATTTGCTGTCAACAGTAGGTAATAATCTATCTGCCACATGTATCACTCTTTCCATGTATACTATTTTCTTAGATAGAAATAAATTAAATTAATCACTAATTCTATATATAATCTTCTCTTATAAAGAAAGAAATTAAATTAATCACTAACAATAGGCTGTAAAAGAAAAATGATGTTTAATGTGCCAGCCAAATTGATTATTCAAACATTAAATGTGTACAAAATATGGTAAGATGACAACTTACAAGAGATAAACCCATGAGAGATAAAATTATGACATCACACTGATAAGGTTAGAATTTGTATGGGAAGAAGAAGTAAGAAGGAAAGATACAGGAGAGAACAAATTGTATTATAATTGCTTAACTCCATTACAAATAAATTTGACCCTTTTATAGGCCAATTCGGATAACAAAACAACAAGAAGAAAACTGCAAATAATGGGTAGAAAAATACTGTGTTTGATCCCATGCACTTTCTACGTAATGAACTAGAAAACAGGGCACATAAGCCCCCACTTATTTGAATAACTAAACAATTTAACTACTTTTGACTTGGTCCACAAGCAGATATCAATCCTCCCACCTTAACTTACATGCCTGACCTCATGACTTGGCTTGGGAACATGGCTTAGTGCACATATCATTCCTCCCACCTTAAATTATTCTTGTCCGTAAGAATAAAATCTGGATAGGTCAGCAGGAGGTTCCAACCTGATGGATTCGTCCCAACTGAGAGGGCCTTTGAACTTGGTTAACCACCTGTGTCATTGGAGTGCAATGCCTTTCAAATGGAAGGAAGCAAGTTGAGCCCATTGGTCTGCTACCACTTTTTTAAGTCAAAAAAACTGCCTGTCCTTATAAATCCAACCCGTAGGATCTTCACCGTTAAACTTTGGAAAGTTTCATTTGAGTTGTGTATGGTTTCTATCAAAGGTGGAATTTGGGCGTTAGTTGTCAAGGTGAACTGGCTAGTTAGAAGGCTCACCCGCTGCCCTAGGGTTAGTTTCCTTTTCTGCAGCATTGTTGATGTGGTCTTGATCAGTGGAAAGGGTAGTTTGCGAGGTTTAGGTTTGATTGGTGTTTTGGTTTTTGGAAGATTCGCCAAGAGCGAAGGGTTTATTGCCTCTTTGGCCGGTGGGTTGGGTATGGGTAACACACAAGGCTTGCAGCTCCGTGAGGACTTTCTGAAAGGTCGTGTTAATTTTGTTGAAACTAGACTTGTGTCGAGTTAGGATCTCGTAAACTTCATTATGGAATTCGGTGTCCATGATCGAAACCGTGCTTTGATTCCACCGATAAGGTTAGAATTTGTATGAGAAGAAGAAGTAAGAAGGAAAGATAGAGGGGAAGACAAATTGTATTTTAATTTCTTAACTTCATTACAAATAAACTTGACCCTTTTATAGGCCAAATCGGATAACAAAACAACAAGAAGAAAACAGGAAGTAATGGGTAGAAAAATACTGTGCATTATCCCATGTACTCTCTGCATAATGAACTACAAAACAGGGCACATAAGCCCCCACTTATTTGAATAACTAAACAACTTAACTACTTCTGACTTGGTCCACAAGCACATGCCACTTATATGCCTGACCTCATGGCTCGGCTTGGGAACATGACTTTGTGCACATATCACACACTGACTAGTTCTTGAGTTTATTGGAGGAAATCAAGAAGACGAGGCCCCTATGCCTCCAAAACTCTTTTCATTTAGTTTGTTGAGCATGAACTTGCTCAACGCTTCAAACTTTGCACCCATTTCAAGCGCCTCCTTCAAGTTCATTTCATCAATAGGGGCCCCCCACCAATCTTGAGTATTTTTCTCCTTTGTCATCTCTTTGAACATCTTGCCACGCTTCTTCAGGTTGTCTAGTTGGTTGAGTAGGTTCTTATGGCATTCGTTAAGTTCATTGATTCTCGCCTGGCCGAAAGCTTCATAAAAAGGGTTGGCGTTATTGTTTGGTTCCGGGTTCTCCCCAAGGAAGCGGTTTGAAATGGCTTCGATTGAGGGGTGGCCAAAGGAATAAGGCTTTCCCGTTGGAGAGAACACAATAACACCTATCTCAGCACCGGTTAAAGTGACAATCTCACTCGCCTTTTTGAAGATCCCGGATCTTCGTTTTGAAAAGGTTACTAGCCTGTCATTGTCATCCTCAATCCTTTTGATCTCAATCTTTTGTTTGCCCTTGGTTTTCTTACTCGATTCAGCCATGACCAAGAATGTTGGCAAAGTAAAAACACAAATTTTTGATGAAGAAATGGCTTTAATGATATGGTATTGTGAGATTCGAAATGTATATATATATAAGAGGAAAAACTCAAGAAACTAGTCAGTGTGACATCATGATTTTATCTCTCATGAGTTTATCCCTATAAGTTGCCATCTTACCATATATTGTACACATTTAATGTTTGAATAATCAGTTTAGCTGGCACATTAAACATCATTTTTCTTTTACAGTCCACTGCTAATGATTAATTTAATTTCTTTCTTTATAAGAGAAGATTATATATATTATTAGTGATTAATTTAATTTCTTTCTATATTAGAAAAGATTATACATAGAAAGAGTGATACATTTGGCATATAGATTATTACCTATTGTTGACAGCAAATTTTTTGTCGACCAGAATTAGGGGTGGGCGTTTTTGGGTTGGGTTGGAATTTTTCCAATCCGATCATATCGGGTTGGAAAATTTCTACCCTACTTTACACAACGTTAACCTAACCCAATATTGTTGGGTTGGGTTGGGTTAGTCAAAAAACAAATAAAAATAAAAACAAAACAAAACAAAAAATCAGTTACATACAACTTCACATAATTCAAGCATCCCATAATATTACGTAAAACACAAACTAACAAACATGGAAAAATAACACATAGTTTTCAAAATAATCCATATCATCCAAACATGCTCATACATTAGTGCTATTTCCTATTGAAAAAAAAAAAAAAAACCAAAAAAATTTACGGGCACCATTCATTAAAATTTATGTTCTTACCATACAGGGTTATATCATCGGCCTCCACTAAAAAGAATTCAGCGGAAGATAAGATCGATCAACTAAATATGTTGCTACTTTCCTACCAATCTAGACAAAAGTAATCCTTAGCTTCATTTCCCTATGATTATGACTTCAATAAGATCGATCAATTCTACACATAAGATCAATCAATTCTACACATTTAGTTGTTGCGCGTCTTTATGGATTGCATGTATTCGATCTCTTTTTTCCTTTTTGTTGGTTTTCAATAAAAATATCTACTTCATTAATAATATTTCACTCACTCTAATAACATTTCTAATTCATATAAGAAATCCAATAGTTAAATTATATTACAATTATGTATCTATAAAGAAAAGGAAAAAAATATATGGGTACGATTGGTAGCATGATTGTGCTTTAGACAAAGCTCAAATTAAATAATGACCTACTTGAATTAACCATTGGTTAACTTTATATATCTTTGTATTTGTAAAATTGAAAGATTTAGTTAGATCTTGTGATATTATTAATAGTCAATAAAAAAAATATGTAGAGAAAATATAATAATCAAGAAATATTTTAGACAAGGAAGAACTCATGAAATTTTACGTATATAAGGCACATTGTCAACTCTCTCTATATATAGTATCAATTGTCATAATAAAATTTTGTTTTACTGTCAGCAATCTCTTATTAATAACTATTGTAAAGTTGTTTCAAAAAACAAATAATAGCCGATGTACGTATTGAAGGTTCAACATTCCATATATAGATTAATGTAACTAATTTATATAAGGAATGATGAACTTTCAATACACTTGTTATTAGTAAGAGATTATTGTCAGTAAAACACAATATATTTTAACGATATGGCAATTTATAAATAATCATAAGAATAAATGAATAATGATACTCCCACATAATCCTTCATTAACAATTTATTAATTCACTAAAGAAAATGGATCACTATAAAAAAAAGGATCAAATTCAATTTCCGAGTGCAATTCAGCTGGTTACTGTATATATAAAACTTGAACATGGAAATGAATTAAATTAATAAATTAAGCAGATTAAAAGCAAAAATAAAATAAAAATAAATTGTACTAAAATATAGAAAGAATAGATTTGGTAATTAGGTATCTATAATACGCAAAGGTGTTGATGACACCATGGATATTTCTCTATACAAGTATTTTTTTTATTTTTTTTTATTTATTTTTTATTTTTTTATTTTATAGAAAATACAAGAACTTTTTTTTTTCCAAGCTAACATGTAATTCACCAAATTCATTACCTAAAAATAACAAATACTAAAACATTTACGAAACAAAGCAATATCGATTTAATGGAGTTATGGGATCAGTAATATTAAATATTAATAATTCTTGATGATCATTAGTAGTCCTCCTTTAAACTATCCAAATTGGTAACCACGTTTATTCACTTTAATTGTCAAGTATCAAAGACGTACCTACGAGATCCGAAGATAGACGAGGAAGACAATAGCGTGGAAGACGGAAGAACGGCTTCGGTGTGGAGAATAGAATAACGGTGCTAAATTGGAGAACTGATGAAAGACGTCGATGTGTTTGAAGTTTGAAGAAGAGAAGTGCGGGGGGTGGATGGGTGAGAGAAATGAGAGAAAAGTGTGATAGTTATTTTAAGGTTTGAAAGTGAGAAAAGGATTTTAAAATCTTATACAGGTCGGGTATCCACACACACATATATTTATATATATGTCGAGTCGAGTTTCTGGTTAGCAAAAAAACCTGACCCAACCCGACATTTTTGAGTTGGGTCGGGTTGGCTTCATTGTGTACACCCCTAAACAGAATTGTGATGTGAAGTTGGGTGAGATCAACTTCAGGGTTTCCTCCAATAGGTTTAAAACCTTGAGCTAAAGTTCACCTGAGGTTTATCAGGCAAATTTCTAAGAGGGATGCAAGGTTCTCGTATCAGACCAGTAAAACATAAAGAAGGTCGGGGCGATGTTGATGGGGACTTGAAGTCACTCTCCAACGATCAAGTCAAAAATTTGAAGTCTAATGAGAGATGATTTCACGGTGAAACCACCACGAGGATAAATTTCAATAAGACAAACAATGTAGTTAGATTGTTATCCATGTGTAACTTGAACTTTTAGGGGTTATTTGGTATAGAGTGATCTTTGCATAGGAATGGGAATATGATAACATTCCCTTGTTTGTTACTAGTTTTTAGTTTTTTAAACCCAGGAAAGTGATTAATATGGTAATCAATTGACTCTCTATGGGAGTAATGTGAAGATCTTAAGTCTAAATAGCCTATACAAGGAAACAATCCATCTAAATTTTATATCAATGGAATTACAATTGACAAAAATGCAGAATAACAGAGAAATTGATAGGTATGGCATTCACATGGTCGAATAATAGAGAAAATGAATCTTGGGCTCATCTTGATCGCTTTCTTTGTGACCCGTTGTTTCTTTCATGGTTTCCCAATCTTATTTAAAAGGGACTGAACAAAAGCCTTTCGGATCACAATCCTATGATCATAGGCGAATTGGTGGTCAATTGGGGACATAAACCATTTCATTTCTTTAACAATTGGGTGGAGGATAAATCATTGATGAAAGAGGCATGTATCAGCTGGAAAACTAACAGAGGTGGTGGGTCTTTTGGGTCGAGAATGTGTTTTAAATTGAAGGCTGTCAAGAAATTCTTAAAGTTAAGTGTTATAGGCAGGAAAGCAGAGGTTGTTCAGATGAAGAAGTTGGTAGATGAATTAGCTGAGATTGAAGGTAGAGCATTAGGACAAGGATGGACAGCATAATTGAGGAAATAACATTCTTTTTGTTTGGCTAAGTTATGGAAGCATATTCGCTCTGAAGAACTCAATAGAAGCAAATTTCAAAGGTGAAATGGCTCGAGGAAGGGGATAGGAACTCAAGATACTTCCATCTTGTGTCCAATATTAGAAAAAAAAGAAGCTAACTTTATTGAAGACCTAACGATTGCCAGAAAAAGATTCAGTGGGCCATCTCAAATTAGAGAGGGTGTGTTCTCATTTTTCAAGAATCATTTCAAGAAAAGGGAAGTGCCTAGACTGCGTATGAATGGGTTGGTTTTGAATCAGATTTCGGCTAAGGAGAAAATGGATTTAAGGATGTTTTCACTGTTGAGGAAGTTTGGTCAGCTTTATGCGAATGTGTCGACAATAAAGCACCAGGTCCTGATGGCTTCAATTTAAACTTTTTAAAGGTTAATTGAGAGGTCATAAAAGAAGATTTTATGAACTTGATGACGAAATTTCATAAGGATAGTTCGGCGTTCAATGAGCTAAATTGTAACTTCATTGTGCTTATCCCAAAATCGTGGGTACTGGAATTGCTAAATGATTACAGACCTATTAGCCTAGTTGGTTATTTATACAAAATTCTGGCAAATGTTCTTGCCAATAGATTGAAGGTGGTGAGGAAATCAGTGATTGGATTGACTCAAATGGCCTTTGTTAAAAACAGACAGATTGTGGATAGTTTTATCATTGCTGAAGAAATTATTAACTCCTAGAAAAAAGATGGTAAAGGAGGTTTATTAGTTAAATTGGATTTTGAGAAGGCATATGACAGTGTGGACCATGAGTTTATGATTGAGGTAATGGCGAAGATGGGTTTTGGTTTGAAATGGATTGAATGGATAAGATGGTGTATCTCTTCCCCTTCAATGTCTATCTTGGTTAATGGCAGTCCAACGAACCAATTTCAGACTGAAAGCAGGCTTTGTCAGGGTGATTCGCTGTCTCCCTTTTTATTTAATAGGTGGTGAAAGTTTTGAATGTTTTGTTCTTGAAAGTGAAATATATATATTTGATTAGTGGTATAGGTTTTGGAAATGGAGTCATTCATATTTCCCACTTACAATTCGCTGATGATACGATTTTGTTCTTGGAACCTAAGTTAGAGTATTTTCTGAACGCTAAGAGGATACTAAGATGCTTTGAATTAATCTCTGGTTTGAAGATCAATTTTCACAAAACTTGCCTTGTTCGCGTAGGTAAAAATATGTCTCATGATGTTAATTGGGCAGCAACCTTTCGATGTGTTGAAGCTACTTCACCAATCAATTACCTTAGTTTACCTTTGGGTGGAAGTCCTGGTAGGGAGTCTTTGTGGAAGCCAGTTGTTAACAAAGTGGAAAAAAAACTCGCTCCATAGAAGAAAACTTATTTATCTAAGGGAGGTAGATTGGTTCTTATCAAGGCTTTTCTCTCGAGACTTCCACCATATTTCATGTCTGTATTTAACATTCCTGTCGAGGTGGCTAAGAAAATTGAGAAGTTAAAAAGGGATTTCTTTTGGGATGATAGCAATCTTAGAAAGAAAATGTATGCGGTGGACTGGGAGACATTTTGTAGAAGCAAAAAGGGACGGTGGTTTGGGTATCGAAAGAATAAGGGATAAAAGTTTTAGTCTTATGGCTAAATGGATTTGGTGGTTTGGAAGATAAGATTATGCATTGTGGAAAAAAGTTGTGTGTGCCAAGTATAAGATGGATGGTAATTCACTGTTTTAGGATTGCAAAGGGTTAAAATTGGGGTCACATTTTGTCAAGGCAGTGGGAAGATTTTTTGATGCTGATCATCTTGCATTTGACATCATTAAACAAGGCTTTCAGGTTGTGGTGGGTAGTGGGTCAAGAATTCGGTTATGGTATGACCTTCGTTGGGATTCGATACCTTTACGTGTTACGTTTCTGAGAATTTTTGCATTGGCTTCCAATAAAAAGGGGATGATAATGGAGTTTGGTCAGTGGGAGGATTTGCGTTGGGTGTGGGATGTGAAACTCAGAAGAAGGTTATTCAATTGTGAGGTGAACCAATGGAATTGCTTTCAGCTGGTACTTGAATCTATCAAGGTGAGACATAATTTTCAGGATGCTTTAGCTTAGTCCTTTTGTCCCAATGGGCTTTTCACTGTCAGCTCTTTCAAACGTCGCCTTGAGGCTAAAAGGGTCGAGGTTGTGTCACATTTATTTTCCATTCAGTAGGGGTTTTGCCCACCAAAAGTTGAGATTTTCTGCTGGCAATTATTGAAAGGTAGGGTCATGGTGCGAAAGGTTCTTCAGAAATTTGGGGTTAATCAGTTACCAAATTATAACTGCCCTTTTTGCTTTAGGGAGGTTGAATATATCGACCACTTTTTTCTTTTATATGACTGGTCAAGTAATCTTTAGAGAGGCAGTATGGGGTGGTGGGATATGAATTGTTGTTCAAATTCTAATGTCGTGGATTGGGTGAAAGGTTGGAAAGGGTTATGTCCTTCGCGGGCGAGTAGTAGAGCATGGGATACTCTGCTGTTTTCAGTTATGTGGATTATTTGGGAGATGCTCAATGAGGTGGTTTTTTGTGGGATTCAAGCTAATTTTTGCTTGGCTTTAGATTTAATTAGATTTAGAGTGGCTCTTTGGTTCAAAAACCATGGTAAAGGTTCGGAGAGTGATTTAACTTTACTCATGTTGGATCTTAAAGAACGTTGTGTTGATAAAGTTTTAAAGAAATCTTCGAAGGCTTATGCCTGGTGCCTTCCAGCCGTCAATGATCTTTTATTCAATATGGATGGTTCGACTAGAGGTAATCCAAATAATGCAGGTATCAGTGGTGTGCTTCAAGATTCTTGCGGCAAAGTACTGTGCCTTTTCTCTCTTCATGTGTGTACAATGGACTCTATTTCGGCAGAGGTTCATGCGATACATTAGAGCATGTCAGTTGATCTCGTCGAATTCTTCATTGGTGGATCGTAATATCACCATAGTTAGTGATTAGAAATCGGCAGTAGCTTGGGTCAATGGAGAAAATCTCAAAAGTTTAATCATGGTAAATGTGGTTTATGATATTAGACAGTTTCTTTAATCAATGTCTGGTTTCTCGATTATTTTCAAACACCGGGGCTCAAACTCTCATGTTGATAGCTTGGCAAAAAATGGCTCCGCAAAGAATGGTAACAGGATGGAATGGAGCGTTTCTTGAGTGTTGTTGATTGGCTGCTGTTTGTGTTCTTTTTTAGTATGTTTGGTTGTGGTCTTTTTTCGTTTTTATTCTTTTGTGTCGCTTCCTCAAATGAATGGAGTGTTTTCTGCCACTTTGTTTTCAGCTTGTTGTGGCGTGAGTAGCATAGGCTGGTCAGTGTATGTTTGTGTTTTATTGGGTCTGTGATGTATGATCTCAGGCTTTCTTGGCCTTTTTCTTAATATATTGAACCGTTTTCAAAAAAAAAAAAAAGACAAAAATACAGAAGATTAGTGGAGATAATAGAGCATCTTTCAATGGTAATTCTCTGATCTCCAATTACGTAAATCAAGGTAAATAGAATAATAACAACATGGCTTTCAAAGAACGTATCCTCAATTCAATAAAGGGACATGTGACACTACAGACATGTGTAAGGACCTCTATTTTGTGATTGAATTATTTCATGACATACCACATTGGGGATGGTTGTGTAATGGGTAGCTTAGGTCATCTTGATGATTATCAAGACAAGCTTCCAAGCATCTCCATGACTTCAAGATTAAGAGCTTCAAAAGGTATATCACTTGACCTTGATTCTTAAAGAGATTAGGTGCACACACACACACACACACACACACACACACACACACACACACACATACACACACACACTTGCATGCTTATTTACTTATCTTGCATTTGTGTATCATTGATATGTACATCTATGTCATTCATCACATTTCACACTTGCATGAAATGACACATTTCACACTTGCATAAACTTTCATGTTAGGTTAAGTGTGTTTGATGTGTTGAAAAAGGGATTTTTCCCTTAACTGCGGCTTGTACCGATGGGCGTACCGCCAACTATGCATATTGCTTGCGCCGCGGTTTTTGTCCAGAGATGTCTCTGGGATGTATTGCACTCTATATTGCCGTAGGTGCATGTTGCCTCTGCAGCGGTCCTTACCACAAAGGCTTCCAGTACGTGTGACGAGGTCCGTGCATTTGTATGTGCCGCGGTACACAAGGCAGTTTTGACCGGTTTTTTGTTGTCCAAGTTCAAAACGATGTCATTTCGTCTAGAGTAGCATATATACTGATCTCTACCTCTCTTGGCCGATCAAGAGCTCATAAATTCATGTTTTAAAGAGAGAAAGAGCTCCCTTAGTGAGAGAAAGCACAAGCTTGCTTCTTTAACTCTCTAAACCCAAAATCCATGTGCATCTAACATATTTCATGCATCAATCTTCCATGGGTCTTTATCATTCTTGACTTGGTAAGTAAGAATAAACATTTCATCTTTGTTTATTGTTCTTAAAGTCAAAGAGTTCGTTTTTATTGCATATGATTTGTATAAATCTTTTATTGAATGCATTTATTGATGAATGATGACATGATTGGGTTTGTATTGTGATAGCTTATTTGATTAGGTTGTTTTTACCTAAATAGTTAAGCTTTGATTATTCTTGAGAGATCTATTGATAGACGTGTGTTTGACAATCTAGTTAAGCTCTCTTGAATATTCAAGGTTGTTTGTTAACAATTAGGTTATTGGAAAATCTGTACACAACTAATTGAGACAACATATATGTGCATGTAGGATTTATGTGATAGCTAGGATTGTTTGTATTTGATAACATCTAGCTAAGTCTTCATGTTTTACATTTAGACATTGACAACTTGGATTTATTGATTGTATCATTAAATTCCTAATTGAGCATTTTGTGTGTGGTCTTACACATTATTGCATTTGAGCATTATTGTCATATTCACTTAGATTTTTAATTCTCTTTAATGAGTCAAAGTCTTGTGACTTCAAGGTGAAGTTGCACAAGCAAGTGAAGTCTTGTAACCAAGGGTTGGTTGGCAAGCATTGCCAAGCACCGCTATAAAAGGCATGCGGGTAGATTATGGGGTGCTCATACCAAGAGTAGTGTATCGGGGGATATCACTAGGATTGAACCAAGAGTGGTGAGTGGTAGTGTCCATAGCCTGAGGTTATCATGAGTGAGAGTCAGTGTATCACTTGAGGATGTAATCGTTTTTTAATTAGTGGATTGTTGTGGTTTAAGTGGCTAGCATGGCTAGTCCCGTGGTTTTTTTCCTTATTGAAGGTTTCCATGTAAAAATCAAGTGTTCTTTATATTTCCGCAATTTACTTGATTTTTGTTGTATGTTTGAATTGAGTTTTATTGTTAACATTGACTAATCGAGAAAGTTGGTAATAATTGATTAACAACCCATTCACCCCCCTTCTAGGTTGTTTAGACACACTCGTATATATTTTCAATTGGTATCAAAGCGAGTTCCTAGATATACTTATGAGATCCTTGCCATATTTGTGTGTCTTGCATTTGTGTGCATTTTGTTCTTTGCATTCATAATTGCATTCATTTCTTCAAACACTATGAATGTGAGTGAAACACTTAAAGAGGGTATTGCCTTGATGACCTCTAAAATGGAGAGAAAGGAAAATGACTCTAATGAGGAGGTGACTCTCATGGTTGAAAGATTTAGGAGATTCATGAAATCTCACAAGAAGAGAATGACCTCTATAGTGAAGGAGGAAAAGAACATGACCTTGTCCAAGAAAGAAGGGGAAGCTATGATCACTATTTGGAGTGATAGCAAAGTTGAAGTAGTTGAAAGATGTTCCACAAGCTCGATTGAGTGTGAGAACAACTACTTCGCCTTTCCGATCTCTTTCCAAGAAGAAGCTCAAACCATCACCAAGTGTTTGTCACTTAAAGAATTCAAAAAGGGTGACTTGAAGAATGGAGACCAAAGAGGAGCAAGGTTGAGAGAAGCTAGCATTGATGACTTGACCTATGAAAGCACAAGTGAGAGAAGCTTTGATCAAGAGAGTGCTTGCTTCGGAAGCTCAAGTGATAGTGTGGTTGACTATCAAGAGTTTATTGACTATCTTCAAAAGTGTTTGAAGAAGAAGAATGATGAAGTTTTAAAGTTGAGTGAAGAAAATCTCCCACTAAGAACTAAAGTGACTCACTTAGATGAGGAAGTGTCACTTATCAAAGTGAATGAAATGATGTTAGAGAAGGAACTTAAAGAGGCAAGAAATACACTTGCTAAGATGACTTCGGGTTCGGACATGGATGACTCCTTGAAGCTAGATGTGATTGATATGTTTGAGTATGAGAATGACATTTGGTGAAATTTAATGGAATTTATTGAATCTTAATATGATTTTTTATATGGATGATAAAAATAATGAAATACATTTGTAGAAAAAAAATTGAAATTTTTTTGGGTACAAGAACTAATTTTTTCTGACTTCTTTGAAGATAAAACATTTAAATATAGGTAAATATCAGAAAAAATAGTTCTCGAATCCAAAAAATTTTCAAAATTTTACCAAATGTTAGGATGTATGTAAAAAATCTCATAAAAAAACATCAAATTGTATGCAATTTCATCACAGGTGCTTATTATATATACTGTTAATTTACTTATTGCCTCTTCTATAGGGATGTCAAAATTACTCATTAAACTAGGGACACACGAGGTTAGGCCTACCATTTATGTTGTATGGGACCGGTATCTTTTTCAATCTCCGATTTAATTTTGGTACGGTTATGGAATTTCAAGTCCCCGCCCCACCCTGTCTCTGTACCATATTATCAATATATCAATATATCAATATATATATATATATATATATATTAGTGTTGTTATGAAACAAAACAATTACACCAACAAATATCTTACCACTATTGGAGAACAATTAGACAGAATTGAAAACAACCAATCTCAAACCCTTATCATCCAAACAATACCTTTAATCCCTAGCGATCATCCACTAAGAGATTACACAAATTTCATGATGAAATCAAAGACAAAACACAGCTTCAAAGATTCTTAGATTGTTTGAATTATGTTGCTAATTTCTATAAGGAGTTAAGAATCGTTTGCAAACCATTAGTCCTTCATCTGTGTTGGTGAAAGGAGTAATAAGATAAAGGAAGGGTGAAACAAATTATGGTGTGTTCAATATTAATCTGAGGGGGGGGGGGGGGGGGTTGAATATATTTTAATCAATTTACCCAATTTTCGTGATAAGTCAAGTTTACAAAAATGCCCCTAACTAGTCAATTTATATAGCAAGTGTAATATGTGGAAACCTTCAACAAAGAAAAACCTTCAATAAAAGAAAAACCACGGGTTGTTATGTGGGCCACACACGAACCTCGAATCCACTAATTGCAATGACGTTTACAACCTCGGTTGACCTCAACCACTCACAGTTTATAACCCGTCACTACTACCCTCAGGTCTATAAAAATGAACCTAATCCAATTTGCTTATGGCCTAAGCAACCTTAGTCACAAGTCTCAATTCTGAATGAAGAGATTAAACAACCTAATTGAATATTCAAAGATATCCAATAATGCAAATAATGCTAGGTTACACTAGATGCTTATCTATGATTAATAATAGTCAATAAAAACAATCCTAGATATTAATTGCTATATGACATGGCATAAAGCATAACTATGTGAGATATGACAATCTTTGATATAGCTATCAAAATACAACACTCAAACATTCAACACATAATCTCAATTTTGTATGTAGAAATTACTTTAAGAACATACAAGTAATGAATGAGATAAATTGCTAAGTAAGAACACTAATTATGTATGATAATAGTGAACAACTTACCATAATATGTGTGTTGAAGAAGACTCAAGCACTAGCACATACTAGATGACCCTAGATGATGCTAAGATGATGATTGATGCATATGGAAATGAGTTTAGAGAATTAAAGAAGCAATCTTTATGTTTTTTCTCTTAAATATCTCTCTTTCTCTTTTAGGGTTCTTGATGATCAAAGAGTGTGTAGAAAGAAAGTGACATAATGATGTATTTATAGAGAGCAACAAAAAAGCTAGGAGAAAATACAAGTTTGCCCTCGAAATCGTACGATCGACGGTTACATTCGGCAGTTTCGAAACCGCCAATCAAACCACCAAATTGAATCCCGAGAGTACAGGGGATCATCGGCGGTTTCATTTGGCGGTTTCTACGGTTTCTAAACCGCTGATTCAACCTCAGAAATAAACCAAGAGATTAAATCAATCAGGTCTAAATGACGGTTTTGAATGGCGGTTGGAAACCGCCGATCTTAACCGCGTAATCAGTCCAGAGACCTTTGGAGCCAAACGACAGTTTCATTCGGCGGTCATGACCACCAATCAAATCGTCGATTCACCAAAATTGGTGAAAGCAAAGGAGAAGCCAAGGGCATTCTCTGAAGGCGATCCTCGCGCTAACCAAGCACACTATCGTGCATGCACGGACGTTTCCGAACTATGTTCCTGAAATGAATTACTAGACACACTAATACACAACACAACATAACAATAAGGTGCAAGTGTGATAGGAGACATGTGAAGATAATGCACACAATATCAAAGCATACATATGCAAACAAGACAATTGTGTGTGTGTGCAACTAAATCTCTTCAAAGAAAACTAAGCAATAGAGGTATACCTTTGGAGTGCTTATCACCCTGAGGACTTGAAAGAGCCTTAAGCTTGAAGTTCAATCCTAAGCTACCCTTACATTTCAAACCCCAGTTGTGGTTTGTCACTGAAATAAGCCAATCAAACTTTGAGAAACTTACAATCTCCCCCTTTGGCTATTTCGTGACAAAACTACCACTCACATTGATCCTCACAACAAAATAGAAACTAAAGGTCAACAAAGGTTTTCAACAAAACAAAGAGATATAAGAGAAAAAATAAAATTTCAAGTCTTCAATCTCTTGTAGAACAACCAATCCTTCAAAACAAAGTTTCTACACTTTCAAATTTCAAGCTCAAAGTGAGATGATCAAGTGAAATTAAAACAAGCATTTGCATTTAAAGAATTTAAGTACAACATCATGCAACGCTCCCCCTCAAAGGGTTACTCCCCCTTAATGTGTATTTTCCCCAACATGTAAAATTGCTACAAATAGCACAATAAGCAAACTCCCTTTACCAAATACTACTCCCCCCTTTTTGTCATGAGATGGGCAAAGGAGTATTCCCCAAACGGGTTACTTGAAGCAAAGAGAGATAGAACCATACATGTCATTTGCATAATCATATAAGACACTTTATGCAACTCAATCAAATGGAGAGAACAAGGAGATTTATTTTTATTGAAAATGTGTGATTAAAATGCTTTGCATGCAAGAAATATTGTATTCAAGTCCAAAATTCAATGGAATTTTGCAAAGCAAATGACAAAGGTTTCCTATAAGAATTCAAACCAATTTCACCATTTGTCACGAATTAAAGCAAGGATATAGAGATTAAATTTTAGAGAACTATATCCAACTTTATAAGCAAAAAATGTCATGAGAAACTTTGCACCCTATTTGATTTTTCCGGATAAGATATTTGTATGATGGTAGACATGTTCAACAAATAAAAAAAGAGAGACAATTTGGATTTTACAATCCTTGGAACGGATACAAGATCCTATGTTCATTTTGAGTCTCATAAGCTTTTCACACATTATTTTGCATTTAAGAATTGCAATCATCAAATCATGCTTTTTCATTAGAGCATGTCATTAAACATCATGTTATGGAGATCATTATAGGTCATTTAATACATACTTCCTCAGTGAATCTCCTAGTCCAAAAATGCATGTTTGAACATAAACTTAACATGGATTGCATTCAAAGCATGGTTCACACTTATTGAGATAAAAGCATATATGTGCAACCAAGATACTCAAGCAATTAATAAAGGAGCATTAAAATTTTTAAAATTTTGCATTCAACAAATATGTAATTGCTCTCTTTACTTGAGTTTCCCAAATGGGGTCAATTCCAAACCACATCACTCCACGAGACATATCCAAATAGATCTACTAAGTGCATGAAACCTAGTTGCATCTAAAGGTTTAGTGAATAAGTCCGCTAGTTGATCATTAGTACCTACATGTTCAAGTACTATCATTAGTACCTACATGTTCAAGTACTATACATTTGTTTTCAACTAGTTCTCTTATGAAATGATGACGGATGTCAATATGCTTAGTCCTAGAGTGTTGTACAGGATTCTTGAAAATATTAATAGCACTCATGTTATCATAAAAGAGGGTTAGAGTACCTTGATTGAATCCGTAGTCGACTAGCATTTGCTTCATCCATAGGAGTTGTGTGCATCCACTTCTAGTGGCTATGTACTCGGCCTCGGCCGTGGACAAGGAAATTGAGTTTTGTTTCTTGCAAAACCAAGAAACCAAGTTGTTGCCTAGAAAGAAGCAACCACCCGATGTGCTCTTCCTATCATTACAATTTCCTTCCTAATCCACATCACTAAAGCTAACCAAACTAGCATTAGTGTCAAAAGAGTACCAATCCCATAGTTGGATGTCCCATTCATATAGCAAATGATTCTCTTAACGGAAGAGAGATGAGACTCCTTAGGATCCGCTTGGTACCTAGCACACACACAGACCCACACTAAAAGATATATCGGGCCTACTTGCAGTCAAATAAAGCAAGCTACTAATCATGCCACGATATAGTGTTTGTTCCATAATTTTTCCACTAGCATCCTTGCTTAGCTTTAAAGTGGTACTCATGGGTGTATCACAATGTTTGGCTTTTTTAAGACTAAACCTCTTCACTATGTTTTTGGCATATTTGGCTTGGGTTATGAAAATCCCATAATTTAATTGTCTAATTTGCAAACCTAGGAAGTAACTTAGCTCACCAACAAGATTCATCTCAAATTCTTGAGACATGACATCAACGAATTGTTGGACTTTGGTGTTGTTGGTGGATCCAAAAACTATATCATCAATATATATTTGGGCTATGAAAAGCTCATCATTGTTTTCTTGATGAATAGGGTCTTGTCAACATTACCTCTTGTGTAGTCATTGTCAACAAAAAATTGAGTGAAGAGCTTATACCAAGCCCTCGGTACTTGTTTCAACCCATATAAAGCCTTCTTGAGGTGATAGACATGGTTGGGGTGGTGTGCATCCACAAACCCCTCGGGTTGTTCCACAAACACTTCCTCTTGCAAGAACCCATTAAGAAAGGCATTCTTCACGTCCATTTGGTGCAATTTGAACTTATGCACACAAGAAATGGACAAGAGAAGCCTAATGGACTCTAAACGGGCAACGTGAGCAAATGTCTCCTCAAAGTCAATACCCTCAATTTAAGAGTATCCTTGTGCAACAAGTCTAGCCTTGTTACGCACTATGTTGCCATTCTTATCGGATTTATTCCTATATATCCATTTGGTGCCTATGACATTAGTGGTCTTAAACCTAGGAACTAGAGTCCAAACCTCATTCCTTTCGAATTGGTTTAGCTCTTCTTGTATGTTAAGAACCCAAAATTCATCATTTAAGGCCTCATCAATCATTTTGGGTTCTATTTGAGTAGTGTAACACGTGTAGCTAATGAGATTAGCTATTTGACGTCTAGTCCTAACACCCTCATTCACATCTCCAATAACATCATCTTTGTTATGGAGATGTCTAACCCATGGAGCGGGTTCTTTAGAGTTTAGGAGAGGAACTCTATCAAGAGGTTATGTGTCCTCTTCCTCAAGGTTAGACGTCCCAACAATAGGAATCTCCATAACCTTCTCCAATGGAGAATTATCAACTACAACAACCTCCTCCTTATGGTCACTAGACTTGAGCCTATTATCATCAAAGACAACATTTGATGATTCCATGACACTCCGAGTCTTCAAATTGAAAACTTTATATGCTCTATTATTTAAGGCATAGCCAATAAAAATATCCTCATCACTCTTAGCATCAAATTTGCCAAGTTGATCACGGTTATTTAAAATGTAGCACTTGCTTCCAAAAGTATGGAAGTACCTAACATTTGGCTTCCTACCTCTCCATAGCTCATAGGAGGTTTGTCTAGTACCGGGCCTTAGGAAAACTCTATTCCCTATATAGCAAGCCGTATTGACGGCTTCGGCCTATAGGTTTTTAGGGACATTGTTGCTAAGCAACATCACACGGGCCATATCTTGAGGAACCCTATTCTTCCTCTCAATAACTCCATTTTGTTGAGGTGTCTTAGGAGTCGAAAACTTATAGGAAATGCATATACTATCACAATATGTTTCAAAGGAAACATTCTTAAATTCCCTCCCATGGTTACTTCTAATCCCTTTAATGCTTTTAATGCTAGAGTTCATTTCATTTTGAATTTTATTACAAAGCATTTTAAACTTGTCAAAAGTTTCAGATTTTTCTCTAAGAAAATATGTCCATGTGAACCTAGAGAAATCATCAACACAAACAAAAATGTATCTCTTTCCACCTAAACTCTCAGTTTGCATAGGATCCATTAAATCCATGTGGAGAAGTTCTAGGGGCTCCTTAGTGGAGAGATACTTGCCTTTTTTGTGCATACTCTTGGTTTGTTTTCCTTGTTGGCAAGGTCCACAAACACCATTGGCTTTCTTCCCAAGCTTAGGAAGGCTACACACAACATTGAACTTGTCTAGGATTCGTAAATCCCTAAAGTTCATGTGGCCAAGTCTTTCATGCCACAACTCAATTTGCTCATCCTTTGACATATTATATGAGACAACTCTAGCCTCAAGACAATAGCAATTGTCGCTAGATCTCATACCTTTCAACAAGATTTGTCCATCGGGCTTTAGGATTGAGCAATTATCTTTAGAAAACAAGACGGAAAATCCTACATCACTAAGATGAGAAATGCTTATTAAATTGGCTTTCAAGCCATCAACATATAAAACATTGGACAAGAAGGGTAATCCGAGAATGGAAATGGTTCCTTTCCCTATAACTCTTTTTTTGGATCCATCACCAAAGGTGAAACATCCTCCTTCCTCCATGACAAAAGTCTCAAAGAAACTCTTGTTTCCCGTCATGTGCCTAGAGCACCCACTATCTAAGTACCAAAAGCTAGAAGAGTTTGCCTTCAAGGCAATTTGAGTAACATGGCAAAAGTATTCATCTCTTCTAATCCACCTAGGAGAAACATTTTTCTTTCTAGTGGTCAAAGGTACTTGGGTTCTAGATGTCCTAGGATCATATATATTAATTCCATCATTCCTAGGTACATGCATCATGGCTCTTTTCTTTTTCTTCTCAATCATGCTTTTAGTTTTACACATTTTAATGTATTGAAAGCACCTTGGTCTAATATGACCATCAAAACCACAAAAATACCATGTAGGGATAAAGTTAGGGATCATACCATAACCTTGTGCTTGTATTAGAGCCTTCTCATGTCGGTGTGGTTGAATTGGTTCAATGTATCTTCGTTGTTGAACCGGTCTAGCTTGCTTTCTAGCTTGAGGTTGCATGATTGGTCTCTTTCTTTTGTGAGCCATTTGTTGAGGAAAGCTAGCTTGATGAGCTCTTGAGGGTTGAGATTGAGGTTGTTTTCTTGGATCTACCTTCACTTGTGCACTATGTGAACATTGTCCTAGATCAATCTTCTTCCTAGGAGTTTGCATCGGTGAGGCTTCTTTATAGCTCAAGCTCTTGACAAATACAGTCTTGTTGGGAGTGGAGGTCTCATTGCCATCTTCAAACCCAAGACCTCTCTTGTTATAAGGACTCTTGCCTACACCAAGCATGTGGTCAAGTTTCTTTGTGTTAGAGGCCATCTTAATCATTGACCATTTAGCTTCTTCAAGCTCCCTCTTCAAATCTTCTTCATTCCTCATAGACAACACTAGCTCATCTCTTAGCTTGTCTTCATTCTTCTTGGATCTTATCATTTGTTCACTTAAGTGATCAACTTGTGTTGAGAGCTCTAGGTTTTCTTCTTTCAATCTCTTAATTTCTCTCTTGTTCTTTAACCTTGAACTCTCAAACTTGACTATGTAGTCTTGAAGATCCATCCTATCCACATTTTAATTTATGGATTGTGATAAAGAGCCATTATCACTTGAGTCACTTTCCTCTTGACTCACTTTCCTCTTGACTAACTTCCTCTTTTTCACTAGCACATTTGCTCTTGTGGGAAGAGGCAAAGGCTATGAAGTTAGCTATGAGTTCTTTATCATCCAAAGACTTATCTCTCTTATCGGAGTCATCACTTCCACTCTAAGTGGCAGCCATTACTCTCTCTTTCTTGTTCTTCAAATTTCCACAATTGGGAGCGATGTGTCCTATGCTACCACACTCATAGCATTGGATCCCTTTCCTTTCACTCTTCTCTTTTCTAGGCTAAAACCTCTTGAAATAAGTCATTTTCTTCAAGTCTTGTCCCTTGGATCCAAATCCCTTCTTCTCGGTCTTGAAAAACCTCTTGAACTTTCTCATAAACAAGGTCATGTCTTCATCCGAGTCATCCCTCCCTTCCACCTTCTCAACTTTCGAGGCTTTCAAAGCAATTTCCTTTTTTTAAGGAGGTATGGAGATAGGACCTTTCCTAGACTCATAAGCTAGAAGTCTCCCAATCACCTCACTCGGCTTCATATCTTTGTAGGTGCTATTTTCCTCTAAAGCCGTCACCTTAGACTCAAACCTCTCGGGAAACGATCTCATAATCTTTTGCTTAATCCTTCTATCTAAGTAAGGGTCACCAAGTTGATGACTTTGGTTGACAATGTCCATCAACTTAATCTCAAAGTCATTGAAGCATTCGTTCTCATCCATTCTAAGCAACTCAAATTGCGTTTGGAGAACTTGAAGCTTCGAGTCCTTAACAACTTCAGTTCCCTCATGTGCAACCTCTAGGATGTCCCATGCCTCCTTAGCTATCCTAGTATTTTGAATCAGTTTATATTGATTTTCTTCCATTGCACATAGGATGGCATGCGTCGCCTTTCTATTCCATTTCGATGCCTCAAACTCTTGCGCGTTCCATTGTGCCTTAGGCTTGAGCACATCCTCTCTTCCACCTGTAGGAGTCATCATGGGAGATATGTAGCCGTCTTCAACCGCCATCCATGCCCTATCATGGATTTGGCAAATATAAGACTCCATGTTGCCTTTCCAAGATGCATAATTCAACCCGGTGAGTAGGGGAGGTCTCGTGCTAGAAGCACCCTCGTTGCCACCACCATTTCCACCGTTTCCACTCTTAGTGTTTATGAATGAATGAAATGAATGCAAATGTATAAATAATCAAAAATCACACAAAATACAAAACACACCAAAATGAGCTAGGATCACCTAAGTATATTTAGGAACCCGCTCTGATACCAATTGAAACAAATTATGGTGTGCTCAATATTAATCTAGAGGGGGGTGAATAGATTTTAATCAATTTTACCCAATTTTTCGTGATAAGACAAGTTTACGAAAATGCCCCTAACTAGTCAATTTATATAGCAAGTGTAATATGCGCGGAAATATAAAAGACACTTGATATTTACGTGGAAACCTTTAATAAGGAAAAACCACCGGCTATTATGTGCGCCACACATGAAACCTCGAATCCACTAATTGCAATGACGTTTATAACCTAGGTTGACCTCAACCTCTCACGGTCTATAACCCGTCACTACTACCCGTAGGCCTATAAAAGTGAATCTAGTCCAATTTGCTTATGGCCTAAGCAACCTGAGCCACAAGTCTCAATTCTCAATGAAGAGATTAAACAACCTAAGTGAATATTCAAAGATATCCAATAATGCAAATAATGCTATGTTACACTAGATGCTTATCTAGGATTAATAATAGTCAATAAAAACAATCCTAGATATTAATTGCTATATGACATGACATAAAGCATAGCTATGTGAGATATGAAAATCTTAGATATAGCTATCAAAATACTCAAACATTCAACACATAATCTCAATCTTGTATGTAGAAATTACTCTAAGAACATACAAGTAATTAATGAGATAAATTGCTAAAAATCTCATCATTGTTTCGATCCTAAAAAATTCAATAAGGTAAAATTCGTCTATTCGTTACGAATGAATCAATACCCATATCATATTCCTTCTCTTGTCTTTTATAGTTTTTTTTTTAATTTTTTTAGCAAAATATATTTACCATTGTGGTACCATTATAAGTGTACCATTGTGGACCATATAATCATCAAATTTAACAATCCCTGAAAACAAGCCTCAAATGCTGAGGTGGCAACTTTTGAGGATCCAAATGTTCTTATACCATTAGAGATGCTCTAATATATATTATTGTAAAATCTAATCGTACTTTTTTTTTTTTTTTGAAAAAGGAATTCTTAACAAGAAAAAGGTTACACAGAAACCGGGCAATCGCCCGTAACCAGACCTTCCACTGCAAGCGGACAGCCTCCAACCCACACAGATCTACCCTCATACCTAAGGGCCAACCTAGCTAAACCATGAGCCACTCTATTAGCAAGTCTAGGAACAAAATTAAAAGAAACAAAGCAAGAATTCCATAAATATAAAATATCATGAATAACAATCCCCACATCCGAATCTGGAACTCTCTTAGACGAGATCAACTCCACCACCTAGAGAGCATCGGATTCCACCCAAGCCGGAGGCAAACCTAGATCTAAAGCCAATTTCATGCCATTCAAAATAGCTAAAGCTTCAGCTATATAGGGTTGGTAATAAACCTCAAAACGATGGCAGCAAGCCGCCAAAACCTTCCCTTTCTAGTCCCTAATCACCACCCCAATTCCGGACACCATCCTAGCATCGTCCAAAGTCGTATCAGTATTAATCTTAACAAAACCAGTAGTAGGCGCTTTCCAGTATATAAACCTCGCCTGTCCAGTCTTCTCACGCAGCTCCACACACCTAGCAGCCCGGAAATCTGTCAAAAAGGTCACTGCCCATTCAACAATACTGTCCATAGGCATAACTTTGTTCCAAAACAGCAATTGATTCCTTCGGTACCAAATCCTCCACCACACTACACACAGCAGCTCAAAATCAGTGTCCTCCTTCTCCTTACAAAACTAGCAAAAATCAATGAAAGAGATTCTGTCCATCAATCGTCCAACCTTACTCACACCAGATATGGAACGAACCATCTTTAGGGAGGAGCAACTCCAAAGCGCATGCAGTGACGTCTCCTCTTGATGTTGACAAAAAGGACACAATGTATTCAACTTCATCCCATGAGAGGCCAGATTGACTCTCGTAGAGAACCAGTTATTACAAGCTTTCCAAATAAATACTTTAATCTTAAAAGGTATGTTAATTTTCCAAAACCATTTCCACCATGACACCGAGTGGCTCAAACCCGAAACACTAGGATTTGAAGGCAAAGACCTAGCGAAGCGATACCCACTATTCACTGAGTAAGAACCTGAAACATCAAAATGCCACAAAAGGCTGTCCCCAAGCTCAATCCTGCTAGCTAGAATTCCCAAAATAGCCTTAGCATTCACCTGAACAAACGCCTGTCTTATGATCTCCGAATTCCAAGAACCATCCCTATATTTCAACATATCAACCGTAGCCCACTCACATAACGAAGGAGGAGAAATAATCTTAAAAGTAGATTCACGCGGAACCTATCTATCTTTATAAATAAGAACTGACCTCTCATTCCCAACTCTCCACCTAGAGCCTTTCTCAATTAACTCCCTTCCCCATATATGACTTTTCTAGAGAAAAGAACTAGCACTCATTATCCTAGCTTTTAGGAGAGGATCTTCCAGGGAATAACAAGCCTTTAACATCCTAGCAATCAACGAATCTGGAAATTGAAGAAGCCTCCAACATTGCTTTGTCAACAAAACTTGATTAAAGGAACCTAAATCCCTGAAGCCCAAGCCCCCCCCCCCCTTCAATTTACATATAGTATCCCAAGAGCACCGATGAAGATTACGTTTTAAGATTTCTCCACCCTACCAGAAACGAGCACACAACCGCCTTAATCAAAACCTCACTTCCCTCTCTAGAGAAAAAACGAATACTCCAGCTTTGCAGCTTTTTCCACACCTTATCTTTGATATTCTCAAAAGCAACTCTTTTATTTCTTCCAATCACACAAGGGAGACCGAAATACTTACTATGACAATCCACACTAGACATAACCAGCAAATCCGTAAAATAACCTCTATCCACCTGAGAAATCTGCTTACTGAAACACACAGTGGATTTATTGAAATTAATGCACTGACCTGAAACTAGAGAATAGGATTCTAACAAACTTTTAAGATTCAACCATTCCTTATTGGAAGTCCGAGTAAAAAGCAATCTATCATCTGCAAAAAAGAGAAGCGTGATTTTCAGACCCCACCTATTACAACGAAAACCTGAAAATTGCCACTTCTTTCCGAATCATAAATCAGACTAGAAAGCCCATCAGCACAAAGAAGAAACAAATAGGGAGAGAGAGGGTCTCCCTGCCTCAACCCGTGAGAAGGGGTAATACTACCACAAACTCTCTCATTAAGGATAAAAGAGAAACTAACCGAAGAAATGCAATCCATAATAAGGTTAATCCACTTTTCTAAGAAACCTAACCGTCGTATCATACCCTCAACAAAACACCATTCCACCCTATCATAGGCTTTAGACATATCCAACTTTATTAACATAAAACCCTTCTTCTTACCATTAACCTTACAGCGGAAGGCATGCAAACACTCAAAACCAACCATCGCATTATCCGTAATAGATCTACTAGGAACAAACGCACTTTGAGTTTCAAAAATCACACTCCCCTAGACCTTCCTAAAACGGTTCACAAGAACTTTCGAAACACATTTATAAATGACATTACATAAACTAATAGGTCTAATATCCGCCATGTGTTCCACCTTACAAACTTTCAGGATCAAGCAAATCACAGTCTTGTTAATTTTTCCTACCAATACCCCACAATTTAGGCACTCAAGACACACCTGAATAACATCTTGACCCACTACCATCCAGAATTTTTGAAAGAAAGCAACCGAAAAACCATCCTCACACGGTGCTTTCGAAGGATTCATTTGGAACAAAGCAAGACGGACCTCTTCAGCAGTAAATACCGCATCCAAATAAGCCTTCGAATCCGGTTGTAAGGAGACATGAACCTTGCTAAACACCTCCTGCAAAACAGCAAACGACGGTCTAGAGGAAGTGAACAAACTTGTAAAGTAATTTTGAATGATATCTTCCATGTCTTTCTCCCCCGTTCTCCACACCCCACCATCCATACTGTCGAACAACCCACACAAGCGGTTCCTTCTCTTTCTTGACGTAGTCTTCGCACGAAAAAAATTGGTATTCAAATCTCCTTCCTTCCTTGATCTCTGCTGCCAGAAAACCTCTTTGGTCTTGAGCAAACTATCTAAATCACTTTCAGCTTCCTTATATCTCTTCCAGTCCTCATTTTCACCAGTACCATACATCAACGCCAATTCAGTTTTCTTGCGAACCACACCAGCCTTCAAAGCCTTTCTGTTATCCACATTCTATTTTGAAGACGTCCAACACATCTAGCCAAACAACCAATCATTTCATCCATCTTAGGAATGCTACTATACCCTTCCCAAGAATTTCGAATCAAAACACCCCTCCCTATCCGCCCAACACATCTCATAAAAGAATATCTGTTTACCACTAAAAAACGCCCTTTTATTCTCCTCCACATGTAGCAAAATCGGCCTGTGATCTGATTTCCAAAATTCCAGATGAGAAATCGAGTAATAAGGGAATAAATTCTTCCATTCTAAATTGACAACACAGCGATCTAGCCTTTCTCTAACCAAATCAGGATAATTCCTCTTATTCGATCAAGTGAAAATCGGTCCATTATACCCCAGGTCCTTCAAACCACAATCCTCTAAAACATCTCGAAAATTGTTCATAAGAGATTCATGACGCACAACCCTACCATCTTTCTCATTCAGACACAAAATTTCATTAAAATCTCCCCCTATCAACCAAGGGAGGGAAGCTAAACCCGCTAACCTACGAAGTAAAGTCCAACCATGAATTCTCTAGTCGTCAAAGGATTTCCATATAAACATGTCAATCTCCAAGTTTTATTATCAGACGAAGTCACCGGCGTATCAATGTGGAACCTAGAATAAGACAGTAAAGAAACATCCACCACCGAATTGCACAATAAGCAGAGACCCCTACTATTTCCATCTCTATCAACCACCAACTTCGAATCAAAACCTAATTTAATTCTAATCCTCTCCATAGCTTTCTGATCACAAATTGTCTCCATCAATAAAACAATCTCAAGGCGATGATCCTGCATAAGCGAATGTAGGACACGGAACGCTCGGTCCCCTCCTAAACCCCGAGCGTTCCAAAATAACGTTTTCATTAAATCCGACGAGCCGGGGATTCCTCCACCCGACTCACCAATATCTCAATTGACTCCTGGTCAAAAGCAATATTAGATCTCTATCTCTTAACACTATTAACATTTAAATCCAGTTGTACCCCACTATGTCTCTTTTTACCTTCCACATCACCTGCCCTCGACTCTATGTCCCTCACTCTACCCTCTCTTGCCCACCTCTTCCATGTACCCTTCCTTTTAGTAATCTCAGCCCCCTTCCCTTCAGATTTAAAGCATATTCGGTCATCACTATTACTCCTGAACTAAACCGAAAATCAGACTCAACCACAACATCTGACAAAACTAAAGGCGGGCATATTCCACCACCCGACTTTGATACTGTATGGAAGCAAGTGTCCCCCTGACCGACAGCCGACTTATTTTTGTCCCCCCAGATTTCTGCAGACATCTCATCAACAATAGAATCATTTGTTCATAAATTTTCTGCCTCCTGAAAACCCGATGAAAAAGCCTTTCTCCTATCCACATCTACTGACTTGCTCACTTGTTCTCCAACCCTTCCTTGCTTATCTGCCTCCATACCATCAGACTGTGGATATTGTTTATCCAAAGTCTCCTGCGTATCCTGAATCTGTCCTCCACTCCCTTGCTTGTCATTCCGCCTCCACCCCTCCTTGTTCACCCCATTACTCAAAACCCCCTGTTTCGATCCTTCCCCAGTAAAACTAAGTTTCACCCCTTTAGTCTGACCCAGCACACCCGTAGCTCTCATCCACGGGCCAAACTCGAAATCCTTAGCAGCCTATAAAACGACACCCTCCTTCCTGGACTGACAGAGAAGAGAAGATAAGAGCGACTGATCACACCACAGTGAAAGCAATATTCTGGGAGTCTCTCATATCTGATCAAAAGCATTGATTCCACTCCCTGTTTCAATTCCAACCGTAAAAACCTTTTTATAGGTTTCGAAACGTCAATAGCAACTCTGAAGTGCATATACTTTCCAAAACACTCGCCCGTAACACCGACATCAATGTCAACTAAATCTCCCAAACACCTACCAATAAATTCTCCCATCTCTTTAGTCATGAAAATAAGAGGCTCATTTATAATTTGAAGTCAGAACACAACCTTGTCAAAAGAGAGTCCTGCAATATCTCCTAGCCCCGATACCTTTTCCAAAACAATAAGACAGTTATCAAAACTCCAGGGTCCACCTGACATCACACGTAATCTGTCCCCAGGGTTCCGAAAATAGAAAAGGTATATAATATCCTGAACCATCTCAATATCCACCTCAGTTTGCCAAATCCTTGGTATTCTTGCCCTAAAAGTTTCTCTGTTGACATGTTTGGATGACAGGATCTCACCCACCAAACACAAGTCTAACTTCTTCTCCGCCGTTTTCGTTACCGTTTCTTGCACACTCCACAACTTCTCCTCCTTACCGTTGATTGACAGTTTGGCACACAACCTCGAAATCTCTTCTGGATTCATAACGACAAAACAAAGAGAATGCAGAAAAAGAAAGAGAAACCGAAAGAAACAAGCCTAAAACCTGTAAAAACCACCTACTTCTAGCACTAGGGTTTTAGAGAGAAAACCCTAGGTGAAGGAAAAAAATCTGAATAAATATTAATCGTACTTATGTTGTTATTCTGAAGACTGGTGGCATAATTTCCATAAGTAATTAATTCTTAGATACTATAAAAATCTAAGTCGGAAAATTTTAATCAACAAGCAGATTTAAGATTTTGGTATTGTAATATTAAGCCTGAACCCAATCAAAAAGAGAAAAAAAAAAAAAATATTGTTTCTATTGCGCGTGTTAGCACCTGCATGTATGTGCCATGTGCGTCTGCTTGTATATACATATGCATACATACATGGAAACACCACAAATTTCTGTAAAGTTTACCGACTAAAGCTACATTACACTATGAATTTAATTTGGCCTAATCAAAAATAAAGAAAACACTAATTTGTTCTTTACATTGTAGGGTTGTGTTTTTATAAATGAGATTTTGCAGAAGTTGTGTTTGTGATATCTCTAATTAGCATGTGAAAGAAAGAATTTAAAAATATATCTCACAAAAGCCATGTTTTATATTTGATTTTGACCTAAAATACATAAAAGAGAGAAAATTTGAGAAAGAGTAAACATAAAGAGTTCATGAGGACATATTGAAAGATAATTCGTAGGTTTCTTATCTATTCAGTATATTCCCACCTTTCAGTAGAAGGCAATCATGCATTCTCACTAAAGCATTGCCTGCACCTAGCTCTGTTCCTCTAATTAGAGACGAACCTGAATCTATAAATTTCACCTCGGTTCAGTTTGAGGGGGCATATGTATGAATATTAAGTAGACTGACTGAAATTTTCTAATTACGTCCATGCATATTGCACTTCCCATCGAAATGAAAACTCTAGTGGCCAAATTTCCAAAAGTTATGTGCTACTTAATAACCAACAAGCACGTTTAAGCATTTTATATTGTAATGTTAAGCCTTAACCCAATAAAAAAGGGAAAAAAAATGTTTCCTTCACACGTGTTCGCATATGCATATGTGTGCGCGTGTGCTTGTACATGCATACTATATGGAAATTAAACACCACAGATTTCTATTAAGATTACTAACTAAAGCTAAATGACATTCATTATTAATTTAATTTAGCCTAATAATAAACAACTTTGTTGTTTACATGTCACGGTGTAAATGAGATTTCGTTCAAGTTGTGCTTGTAATATCTCTTATTGGCCTCTGAAGCAAGAATTTACTAGTATATCTAATAAAAGCCATGGTTTAGATTTGATTTTGACCAAAAATTCAAAATAAAATAGAGGAAACTTGAGAAAAAGTAAACAGAAAAAAAAGAGTTCAGGACATAGTGATTGTATCCATCCATTTTTATTCAGACGCTCTTACTAAAGATAAATGGTGTACAACTTTAAAATAGTTTGATTTTTTTTTACTAGCAGCATAATTAATTATCGGATCCTTTGGTGGCCTTGTGGAGGAGGAGCAAGGAAGAGGAAGCCTCCATGTCGTTAACGTGGCTTTTCAAATTCTCACGCAGCGCCTCTAAGGCTGTCTTCATGTCCATTAGCTCATCCTCGTTGAGCAGCGAGATGGGTTTTTTGTATTTGCATGTAGACTGATCTGCTATAGCCTTCTCAATCTCCTTGCCGCGTTTCTTCTCTATTTCGAGTTGTTCAAGGAGTTCAGTAAGTACCTCATTGAGGTTCTGCACTCCATCCTCCTCATCAACATGTGCATTCTGCTTGGAATTCACATTCAGAAAGCGTTGTGACACAGCTTCCACGCTTGGGTGGCCAAACGAGAAGGGCTTTCCTCCTGGAGAAAAGACAACAATGGCCACCTGAGCTGCGCATAAGGTGGCAAGCTCACTTGCCTTCTTGAACAATCCATTTCTGCGTTTTGAGAAGGTCACTTGCCTTGAGTTGCAGTCTCTCACCATCTTCATCTCAATCTTTCGGCGACCCATGATTTTTCTCGTGTGAGAGATAAGAGAAGAGTGATTTGGTGGTCATGGTGTTGATTAGGGTTACTTATTTATAATGGGGAGAAACTTGGGAAAGTAAATACCTTGCCTTAATCTATATATGGAATCAATCCTCAATTAGGTCAAAGGTTTCCAATATTGAAATGTACAATAATTCATTACTTCCATATATGGATTTTTTTTTTTAAATATATATACCATATGGTCCATATATGGATTAATTCCAATATGATAATATGGGAGTGCTTTAATTAACTTACTTTATTAAGTAAATTCTATCCTTTGTTCCTATCCTTTGTTGCTATAAATTAAATTTGATAAGCCCATATCAGATATTCAGATTTTGGGAAGTAAATTTTATTTTTTTACATTAGCGTTCTTAAACTTGCATTGAGAAGGCGAAAATACCCTAGAATTTGAACACACAAAAATACACACACACATATATATATATATATATATATATAGTCCCAATTTGGTCAGTGCATCCTGATATAATTTCATCAGGATATTGAATGTGAGCCATTGGTTTTGACAAGTGCATACACACTTGAGTCAAAGCATGTAAACCTAGTGGTTTACAATCAATATCCTCACTAAGTTATATCAGGATGCACTGACTTGAAAATATATATATATATATATATATATTTACATAAATATTCAAGTCAGTGCGCACTGACATAACTTTATCTGTGCATTAGATGTGAACCATTAGATTTACATACTTTGATTCAAAACATATGCACTTGTCAAAACTTCTCCATAATCAGTGGTCCACATGCATTGGTACTGATATAGTTACATCAGTGCGCACTAACTAGAATGGGATCGTATATATATATATATATATATATATATAAATATATATATATATATAGTCTTTCTATTGTCAGTTCGTCCTGACATAAAATATATCAGGACGAAGAATGTGAACCATAGATTATGGAGAAGTTTTGATAAGTACATACACTTTGAGTCAAAGTATGTAAATCTAATGGTCCACATTCTTTGTCCTGATATATTTTATATCAAGACGAACTGACAATAAAAAAATTGTATGTATATACACATATATACGGTTCCGTTCTGGTCAGTGCATACTTATATAACTTACATCAACGTGGACCATTAATTATGGAGAAGCTTTGACAAGTTCATGCACTTTGAGTCAAAGTATGTAAATCTAATGGTTCACATCCAACGCACTGATGATGAAGTTATATCAGTGCGTAGGTTTCATCCAACGGTAGATTTGGATGTTGAAAAAAAATTATTAAAGATAAGAAATATATATATGATAATGATTCTTGCTTTATTAAAGATAAGATAAACATATTAAAGAAAAATATGTTCAACCACTCACCATTCGAACTCGTTAAACTCGGTTTATTTACACATAGATAATGATTCTTGATTTATTTATACACAATGGTTTAAGAAGTATTATAACATCTCCAATGCAAAAATGACTTTTATAACAATAAATAATGACATATTTTTTAGGTGGTATAAAAATATAGTTGATAGACATCCAAAAGAAAAACATGTCTCCGATGCTTCCGTTGAAAATACAATTTATTAATGATTTAACTAGTTATTTATTCTTTTTTACTTTTTATGTTATTTTTAACCAGACAAATTGTTTAATAGTTTTTAAATATTTATCTCTAATGTTGAGTCATTCTACAAAATAGTTGTTCAACAGAGAGTTCATTTTTGCTCATCCCTTTAGAGGGGGTGAGCATTACCCGCTCTCCACATATTGACATGTGTCCATTTGTTAACCAAAGGTTAACAAAATTAACTATGACAAAGACAAACAGATAAATTAATAAAAAGAATTAAATATAAAATTATTTAACAAATATTACAATAAAAATTTCAGATTTAATAATAATAATAGTAAAATTAAAAAAAATAAAAAATAAATAAAAACTATTCTAAACTCACAAAAACCCAAATCCCATCTTCAATCATCTTCCCCCATCGTCATCTTCTCTAACACCAAACCTTAGCCACCACACCCACTCCAAACCCACCAAAATCATACCAACCATCACCCCCTACGAACACCAATTTCCTCCTTCTTGCCGCCAATCCCCTTCTCTTTCTCTTACCATCTCTCTTATTTCCCTCTTCTTTCCTTTAACATGAGGGTGGTTGCCGCTGTGAGGTGAGGGGATGGGCCCGTCGCAATCTTCTCTTTGATTTTCGGAGATGGTGTGGGTGATGATATATGGAGATGGTGTGGGTGTTGATGGAGATGAAAAGATGATGGTGATTCCAATTTTAAATATATATTTTTTGTTTGTTTCAATTTCAAATTTGTTTTTAGATGATGGTGTGGGTGTTGATTTGTGTGTGGTTTTTGGTGTTCATCTGATCCTGGAACACCGTTTCCATTTTTTTTTTTCAATTGATTTTCTATTTCTTTTTTTTTTCAATTGATTTTCAATTTTTGGTTTGTATTATGTTTTTTTTTTTTTTTTTTTTTTTTTTTTTTTTTGTGAATAGGTCATTGTTAAGAAAATAAAAAACATAAACATAGGTAAAATTGGTAGAACAAACCCTAAAATATATAATAGTTAATTTTGTTAACCCTGGTAATTAACAAATGGATCTATGTCAACATGTAGAGAGGGAGATAATGCTCACCCTTGAAAGGGAGGTGTGCAAGAATGAACTCTTCAACACATCCTCTAAAAGTAGGCATTCATATTGACAGTGTCTATAATTTTTTTTTTTTTTTTTTTTGAAACAGCGAAATTTATTCACCTTGACATTGAACAAGAATAATTGCATTGGAGAGATATATTTTAACATGATGTCTATTTATCCTATATGACATATATAAATTTCTCAATCCATTGTAGTATTGGAGATGCTCTTACAATTATGCATTGGAAAAAGAAAATGTGTTGGTTTTTTTTTTTTTTTTTATAAAAAGAAAATATGTTTTTTTTTTTTTTTGAAGGGAAGAAAAAATATTATGTTGTTAGAGCATTAAAAAAAAATAAACAGAGCCTACCAAAATAAATAAATAAATAAATAAACAGAGAATCTTTTATATATATTCTTTAATATATTTATCTTATATTTAATATATTTTTTCGACAGGCTTCGGGGTGGATCAAGGTTAATATGGATGTGGCTGTTTTAGGTTTTCCTGGTGTGGGGGTTTGTGAGGGTGTCTTCCGGACTTGCAGATCTTTTGTTAAAGCTTGTTTTGCAGTCCTTCTTGGTTAGGTTTTTGCTTTTGAGGTTGAGCTGGCTCCAAAGTGACTCTTTTTATGTGGTTCAACTTCTTTTTGACAAGCCTGATATGGTTACCTGGCGCGTTTGTCAAGCTTGGCAGCATTGTATTTATCAGATCTCGCATATGGAGTTCCAGGTTTCTCACATCCTCAGGGAAGGTAACCAGGTGGTGGATGCTCTTTCTAAGCATGTTTTGGGTGTTCCTTCTGATTTATGGTGGTCCTCCACTCTTTCGTTCTATTTTCGTTTAGTTGGTAATGATTGTATGGGTAGAGAATCCTTCAGGTTTTCCTAGTTTTGTTTTTTCTTGTTTGGCCTGCGGCCTTTGGGTTTTTTAGGGCCGTGTCCTCTGGTTTATTGTGCTTTTTGGATTCTTTTGCTTCTTTTTTTCCTTTAAAAATATTTTTATGGATACTGCGATATTTTTCCCCCTTAGGTCGGTCCAATTTCTTAAAAAAAAAAAAAAAAAAAAATTCGACATCCAAATCTAACCGTTGATGAAATCAAAAGCTAGATTTGGATGTCCTTAGATTTCTTTTTATCAGTGTGCACCGAAAAGAAACTAACTATTAAATATATATAAATATATATATATATATATATGGTCCAGTGTATAAAACATCAGTGTATCATACACCTTTAAAAACTTTATATGTGATCATAACTTTTTTGGTGTGATCACCTCAATTCATATGTGATAACATACAACTCACATGCGACCACATACAACTCACATGCGACCACATTAAAATTTAAGTCTTGTTTTTTTTTTCGTGATCGTATGTAACTTATATGCGATATCAATATATCATTATATACATGCGATCACATGCTACTCACATACGATCACATGCAATAACATTTCGGTGCACCATACACCGGTATTCTATAGATTGTGTTTATATATATAGGAAAATTTTCAAGTCAGTACGTCCTGATATAACTTCATCAGTGCGTTGGATGTGGACCATTAGATTTATATGATTTGACTCAAAGTATATGCACTTGTCAAAACTTCTTAATAATCTATGACCCACATACAACACACTGATAGATTTATATCAAGACGAACTAAGGAGAAAAGAACTGTATATATATGAGCCTATATATATATATAATTTGTTCGTTAATGTTTTGAAAATGCGTTTTCTGGTTTTTGAAGACAAAAAACAATGAAACCTGTTCGTCAGCTATTTTTTTGAAAAAGAAATTAAAATAGAAAACATATTTTTCTTTTTTGTTAAATAAAACCGGAAATGTCATTGTTACATATTTACTGTTTTGCAGTTTTTTTTTACCGGTTAGGTAAGTGGCATATAAAATCTATTAAATAAATATATTCTATTTATTAAAAAAGCAAAGTTATTGAAGTTTCTAGAGTTTAAAGTTAATATATACATATATAACTTTTTTTATTAAAAAATATATTTTTCTTAAATTTAATGAAATATATTTTTATCACAATAAAAAATGAAAAGACGCCAATCAATTTAAATAACTAATTAAAAATATATAAAGAATATTTTTATTAATAAAATTAATTTACATACAATATTTCTTTTACTATTATAATATTAAAAAAAATTCTTAAAAAAGAATGTATTGAATGCATATGATAATGTTGTTACTTAATATTTTTATATATATATATATATATATATTTTTTTTCACAATAATGTTTCTCGGTTAAAGGAAATGGGTGTGAATGGCACAAAATCCAACTGAACTTTAGAAAATAACACCAAATTAATAAATTAAGTTTATAGTGTCGATATCGTTCATAAAAACTAATTAGTACACATATAATTTATTAAAGAGATTTTCTTTTTGTAATCCATTTATTTTCTTTTCACACTCCTTCTCTAAATGTATTTTACATTCTAAAAACTTAAATTTAAAAAATTTTAAAGACAATCTATTTTTTCAATATTATCCTTTTTACTTTTAACATTTTTTTTTTTAAAAACACTTCTTTATAAAAATCTAATTTAGTTTTTTACAAAAAATCAATTTGTTTTAAAGTTATATATTTTTAAATTGAATAGTGAAATTAACTTAAAAAAAAAAATTGAATCCTGGAATTTGGTGCAAAAATGGAGTGTTTAGGTATACAGAAATTACTCAAAAAAGGCAAATGACTCACTTAGTCAATGGCCTTGAGTGTTTAGGAAAACTGAAATTGCAGGAATCAGAGGCGTGATAAAGTTTCAGGAAAATGTGATTCGGCGAGGAGGTGTGATTTTCAAAGGTGGGATCATCATATTCCTAGAATTGAAGATCTAGTGGCCATATTCTGTAAAGTGTTTGGGAGTTTAAAATGTGAAGAAGTCTGGTGGCCATATTGTATTGCACATACTGTAATGATATTGCGGTTTTCATATTTCAATTAACAATATTTTTTTTTTTTCTGTTTGTAATGATATTGCATTTCAACGTAACAAGTGTGTGCTCAAGTGTGTGCTCTGTGTTGTAAACTCTGAACACAATATAATTCATTCAAAGAAATAAGCATTCTTGTTATTGAATTCAAAGCAAGTTGTTGGCTTATAAAGGCCTTACAAAGAGATAAAAATGGAAATAAACAACCTACAATTTGCATAACAAACAACCCACGATTTGCATAACCTAAGAACGTGGTAACCGGCTAAGGAAGTAGTCAAATCCTACATACATGTCCCAAATAATGAGGATTATTAACTGAATGAAATCCTAACAACTTTGAAAACTTCAACTATAACTCTAACAACCCAAACAATTCCTCCCCTAAACTGATTGCAGTAATGCATTCAATTTTACTCCGGGTACCACACACACACCTAGTAACTCTCGCAACTTCAAAAACACATCCAGCTTAAGTGGTTTTGTCATAATGTTTGCAATTTATTCTTGTGTTCAACAATGCTTCAGCTTAATAACTCCATATTTGGTCAAATCACACAAGAAATGAAACCTTACGCCAATGTGCTTGCTATATCCATGCATGACTAGGTTCTTGGACAGCATAATGGTAGAACTGTTGTCACATAACACAGTGGTGAACTTGTCTTGAGGATGACCAAGCTTCTCCAATATTCTCCTCATCCACACCCCTTGACAAGCACAAGAAGCAACTACTACAAACTCTGCTTCAGTAGTAGACAAAGTAACCACATGCTATTTTTAGAAGACCATGACATAGCTCCTTCGCTGAGTAGGAACACATAACCAGAAGTACTCTTCTTGTCAACCATATCTCCTGTATAATCATTGTCTGTATATGCTTTCAACTCTCCATTACCCTTCTTTCGATAAAAGACTACCAAATCAACAGTACCTTTCAAGTATCTTAACACCCTTTTCACAGCTTGCCAATGCAACTCAGTTGGTCTTGCCATGAATCTGCTAATGAGACACACCACATACGTCAAATTCGGTCTTGTTGCAGTTAGATACAATTGACTTCCGACCAATTGTTCGTACATGGTAGCATCAACCTTGGCCCTTTCTTCATCCTTCATTAGTCTAACACCAGGAACAATGAGATTTTTTACACTATTACTTTTCTCCATCCTAAACCTCTCTAAAACTTCTTTTGCATACTTCCTTTAACTAATATAAATGCCTTCAGAATTTTGTAAGACCTCCACACCAAGAAAATTCTTCATCTTTCCCAAATCAGTCATATCAAATTCAAGTTTCATAGAATTCTTGAATTTAACAAGTATACTCTCATCATTACTAGTAAAAATTAGATCATCAACATATAAGCTAACAATCAATATTTTACCTCCGTCTTCTGTTTTTATGAACAGTGTTCACATTTGCATCTTTCAAATCCTTCCTTGACACAGTATGCTTCAATCCGGATGTACCATGCACGAGGGGCTTGTTTAAGGCCATACAATGCCTTCTTCAATTTGTGCACCTTATGCTTTTCACCTTTCTTCTCATAACCCTGTGGTTGGTCAACAAACATTACTTCATTTAATTTTCCATGCAAGAACGTGCTTTTGACATCAAGCTGATACACATTCCAACCACTTCGAGCTGCTAAAGCAATTACCAATCAAATTGTATCCCACCTAGCCACAGGCATAAACACATCAGTATAGTCTATGCCATGCTGCTGTGCATACCCTTTCGCCACCAGCCGAGCCTTACACTTGTCAACCTCGCCATTTTCGTTGAGTTTAGTTTTGAAGATCCATTTTATTCCAATCTTCTTTACTCCTTTGGGCAAATTTGTCAGCTCTCAAGTCCCATTCCTTTCAATAGCTTTTATCTCCAAGTCTATTACAGCTCTCCACTTGGAACTCTGAACAGCCTCTTCAAAGGCAGTTGGATCTATAGTTGAGGTAAACAGAACCAAATTGTGTTCAACTTCTTCTTCTGACAGTTCTTCTCCACTCACATAATCTTCCATCCAGAACGGTACTCTTTTGTTCCTCCCTTCTGGTGAGCTTGAGCTTTCTTTAAATGTTTGAGAATTCTCTCCAAATGACTCAGTCGAAGGTAAGTTAACTTCTCTTCCTCCTTCTTCTACTGCCACCTCATCTTTAGCTTCTTCTTCACTTTGATCATGTTCACATCCTTCTTCATTACTAACTCCCCACTCAAGCACATCAAGACTTGCTTCTTCATTACTCCTCCCCCAATTCCAGCACTCATTTTCTTCAAAGACCACATCTCTGCATACAACTATCTTCTCGGACACTGGATCATAAAGTCTATAAGCTTTATACTCTTCACTCACCCCTAGTAGCACACATTGAAAGCTCTTATCATCCAACTTCTTTCTCTTACAGTCTGGCACATGAACATGGCCAATGCATCCAAAAACCAGAAAATAGTCAACACTGGGTTTAATACCACTTCAAGCCTCTTTAGGGATCATGTCTTTCACTGCCAATGTAGGACTTCTATTGAGCACATGTGCTGTCCAGTTTACTGCTTCCGGCCATAAATTCTTTGGAACTTGCTTTTTTAATAACATGCTTCTAACCATATTCATGATTGTCTTTTTCTTGTGCTTAGCTACTCCGTTTTGTTAGGGAGTGTAGGCTGCAGTGAGTTACCTGCTAATACCATTAGCTTTGCAAAAAACGTTGAATTTGAGAGATGTAAACTCTCTACCCTATATGTACGCAGACAACGAATAAAAGGTCCTGTCTTTTTCTCAACAAGATTTTTATAATTCTTGCAGATCGTAAAAGCTTCAGACTTCTCAGCAAGAAAATATATCCACACCTTATGACTGTAATCATCAATAAAACTTATGAAATACCTCTTCTTACTGTTGGAGACAAGTTTGATGGGTCCGCAGATGTCAGCATGTACCAACTGCAGTCTCTGTGATGCTCTCCATAAACTTCTCTTTGAAATTTTATCCATATGTTGCTTTCCCACCATGCAATCAGTATATACTTTGGATGGTGCCTTCAACTGTGGTAACCCTTTCACCATCTTCTTATATTGCAATGTTCTTAGACCCTTGAAGCTTGGGTGCCCATATCTGCAGTGCCAAAGTTGAGTGTTGTTTTCAAGAGTTGTTTGGAAACAAATTGGAGCATTTGGCAAAACTTTTGCAAGCACTATGAACATCCTGTTTGCAGACGTCGTTATTTGCATAATACGCCTTTTATTGGGATGATAGACTATGCATACTCCATGTTGTATCAAAATAGCTACACCTCTTTCTTGCAATTGTCCAGTATATAGAAACCATCAGTGATTATCTTAGTAACTCCAGCAATTAGCAGCCTGATGTTACCCTTTCCCAACACATCCATCTTGGAATTATTTTCGAGCTTTATAGATTGCTAGAATTCCTCATCAAGATTAGAAAACCACTGCTTATTTCAACAAATATGATTGCTACACCCTGAGTCAAGGAACCAGACATCTTCTCTCCTTGATTGATTAAGCTCTATATACGACATCAACAACATCTCTTCTTCTTCCTCAAGCTCAACATAATTCGATCCCTTCTCCCATTTAGGACACTCTTATTGAAAATGCTCTAATTGATGACACTTATAACACTCAATTGTAGCTTTATTGAATGTTTTTCTGCCTCTTCCTCGAAAATCTCCACTACCACGAACTCTTCCTCTTTAGCCAGATCTATCATCGTAGGTCACTTTCAATGCATGCTCATCTCCTTTATGTCCGTTCATCCTCTGCTCATGTACCAACAAGCTACTTTGCAACTCATCAATAAAGTGTCTAAGTTATTAGATTCTTCAACCGAGCACACAACATAGTCGAACCTTATGGTCATTGATCTCAAGATCTTTTCAATGATCACCACTTGCTCCATGCTTTCACCATGAACCTTCATCTTGTTTGCTATGATAAGTGTTTGAGCAAAGTACTTATCAACACTCTTGCCCTCTTTCATCTGTAGGACCTCAAAATCCTTTTGAAGGACTTGAAGCAGTGCTTTTTTGACTCTTGTGGAACCCTGGTACTTCTGCTTCATAGAGCCTCATATATGTTTGGCAGTGCCTCTATTTAGGATGGTCTCCATAATGTTTCGATCAATGGCTTGGAATAGATAATTCTTGACCTTCAAATCTTTCAGCTTCTAGTCTGCAATTGACTTTTGTTGAGCTTCAATTAACTCCACTCCTTCTGCTACAGCAGGGATTCCATCCTCCACTAAACTCCAATACTCCTTTGAACGAAGAAAATTTTCCATAAGCATGGACCAATGATCATAATGACCATCAAACTTAAGAATTGTAGGTTGAACGAATTTACTTTCAGTTTCAACTGCCATACTTCGATCACTCTTTCTTTTCTTAAGAAACTGTGGTTTCTTTTCTCTCACAATCAGGCCCCGTGATAGTGCTCTGATACCAATTTGTTGTAAACTCTAAACACAATGTAATTCACTCAAAGAAATAAGCATTCTTGTTATTAAATTCAAAGCAAGCTGTTGGCTTATAAAGGCCTTACAAAGAGATAAAAATGGAAATAAACAACCCACGATTTGCAAAACCTAAGAACGTGGTAACTGTTTAAGGAAGTAATCAAATCCTACATACATGTCCCAAATAATGGGGATTATTAACTGAATGAAATCCTAACAACTTTGAAAACTTCAACAACTCTAACAACCCCAACACTCTGCTCACTCACGCATTCCAGGGTCTTTCCATAAATTTTTGTTACAGATCCTGTCTTATCTCAAATATTGAGAGAAAACCAAAAGTAATCATCCAAAACATTAAACTTTTTTTATAACCACTTTTGAAATTATAATTGTTAATAACCATTTTTTTGAGAAATTACCTCAATACCCACATATATAAGCAATAAAAACCAAAAGCATGAGCAGTTGAGATTAACAATTATAGAGAGAAAAGGAGAAAAGAGAGAAAAGAGAGAAAGAGACATTGTCACCAAGAGAGAAGAGAGAAAGAAGTGGTGTCGTAGGGAGAGAAGAGGTCGCTATAACAGCCTGGAGACAAACCCACCATTCTCTTCTCACTTGACATTTTTATTGGGATTTCATGTTAAGAACATGGTTAGAGAATAATAAATGTTGAAATGTATCAATTTTGAAGGTTGATTGAGTTGAGGTCTAGTATTTTGGATGATTTCAGACTGGATGTTGGAGTTTGGAGTTTGGTTTGAAAAAAAAAAACTTGAAAGCGTGAAATCTTCGACAAACTTAAAATGTTTTGTGAAAACTTGAAATCATGTTTTAAATTACTAACATAAAACTTGAAATCTTCTAAATCTTGAACCAGTGAAAATTGAAATCTTCTGGAAAAAAACATGATTGAAGTCTTACCCATAAACTTGAAATCTTACCAAAAAACTTGTCAACATTTCACGTTTTTAAATAAGATTTCAAGTTTTCGAACCAATGAACTTGAAATCTTCTGGAAAAAACTTGAAACTTTATTTAATTCGATTATTCACAAAAACACACAAAAGTGATACAATAACGCTAAACTCACATTAAGGTAGACCTAATAAGGTTCCGGTTCCAACAGTGGAACTGGACTGGAACCAAAACCGAAAAAATCAAAACCGAAACCAGTTTTTCGGTTTCGGTTTCGGTTCCGGTTCCGGTTCTAAGGTTTAACGAACCGGTAGGTTTGAACCGAATCGGAACCGCGACCGTCCTGGAACCGACGATTGCGGTTTGGTTCAAACCGACCGGTTCTTCTGTTTTTCTTTTTGGACCGTTGAGGCCCAACGGCATGCTAACGTCAGCATGACGTTGGACCCAACGACATGTTGACATCTGACGTTAGCATGCCATTGGGCCTCAACGGCCACCCCTTTAATTTTTTTTTTCTTTTTGTTATCTATAAATACCCCCCTCCCCTTTCATTTTATCTCACACCAATTTCTTATTTTTCTCTCATTCTCTCAATTCTCTCTATTCTCAATTCTCTAAATCTCTAATTCGAAATTTCTAATTTTTATTTCAAGTTTCATTGTCTCAACACTCAACTCTCAAGTCTCCAACACTCTCCAACTCTCTAAGACTCCAAGTTTCCAAGGTTTTTATTATTTATTTAATTTTGCAATTTTTTTTATTTGCAATTAATTTTATTTCCATTAAATTTTATTTGCAATTAATTTAATTTTCAAAATTCCAATATATTTTATTTCCAATATATTTTATTTGCAATTAATTTTATTTCCAATTAATTTTATTTACAATTTATCTTATTTCTAATTTATTTAATTTCCGAATAACCAATTACTATTTAGTATTTACTAAATACTAAGTTTCCAATTTCATTTATTTGCAATTTATTTTATTTGCAATTTATCTTATTTCTAGTTACTACTTAGTACTTTCTACTAATCTACTATTATAGTATTATAGTATTATAGATTTATAGTATTATTCTTCTAAGTTCTAAGTTTTCAATTACCTATTTCAGTATTTCTCTCCCAAATTTATTCTGTCCAATCCAATGGCAAATGGTGGAAATGGAAGGGGTTACGGCCGTGACGATCCTAGGCGTTCGATTTCGATGAAAGGTAAGGGCCAAATGGTCGATAATCTTGGTCATAACAACACCACCTTTCACAATTATCTGCAACGCCGGGCCTATGCTGAAGACCTAGACCTAAACATTCATACTCCCCCTTTAACAATTTCAGAACCCGATCATAATGCCACCCCCTGGCCCTAATTTGACAAGCTAGTCAGAAAATATACCTAATATTGATACACCCCCGGATTATAATTTTGATCCACCGGAAGCAGATGAGGACGAACCGGATCTGAAGTAGAGCAAATCTAATCTATTCGTCAAACATATGAAGAAAGTCAGACAAGAAGATGGAAGCTATCTAGCGGCTTGCAATTAGTGCGAAAAAGTATATAAGTGGTCCCAATCCGGAGGATATGGCACTTATCGAAAGCATATTCAAACCAAAGATCCAGAAGCAGAGACCAAATCGAGGTCATAAACATAAATTCCCAGGTACTCTACTCCTAACCAACAATTATTTCGTTATACTGATGAACAAAATATGGAAGAATTAGCTAGAATGGTAGCAGTAGAACACTTATCATTCGGTTTTAGTGAAAGGGTTGGTTTTATTAATTATTGTCGACGAGCATTAAACCATGCTGCATGCCGTGTTCCTAGATCCACTCTTGTATATACACTTGAAAAGATTTATGTAAAAGAAAAAAAAAAGTTATAAAGATTTTTTGAAAAACATAACGGTCGTGTTTCCGTATGTGTCGACATATGGACTGACCATTGACGATCACATTCATACTTAGGTGTCACTTGCCATTTTATGGATGATGCATGGAATATCCAAAAAAGAATTCTTGCATTTAGAGTTTTTGATGATTCACACACTGCTCATAATATTGTTAGAATGCTTAGAATTATTTTTTCAGAGTATAAAATTGAGAACAAAATTTTTGCAATTGGTTTTGATAATGCTTCTAGTAATACTGCTGCTATTCCATCTTTAATTAATTTATGCAAACCATTTGTTGGTGGTGCATTTTTTCATCAAAGATGTGCATGCCATGTTTTAAATTTATGTGTTAAAAAAGGATTAGAAACTCTTGATCATTTTATTTTACCTATTAAACAAGCCCTTCAGTTTTTATGGAAACATTCTTCTATAATGAATGCATGGGTAAAATATTGTAAACAAAATGGTAGACGTGCCATTAGATTTGCTCGTGATGTTCCAACACGTTGGAATTCTACTTATAAATTGCTTGCTCAAACTTACGAGTATAGAAATTTATTAGTTTCTTTTATTCAATTTCATGTTATTGACATTCAACTTTATAAATCTCATTGGGATGCTTGTTACAACGTTTTCAATTTGTTAAAAGTTTTTCATACTGCTACAACAAATTTATCTGGTGTTTATTATCCTACAACTCATTTATTTATTATTGAAAGTCTAAATATTGCTTGTGCATTTGCTTGTTGTGAATCCGACATAGAAATAGGTGAAGCCGTTAATGCTATGAAGGAAAAATGGTTACGTTATTATGATGAGTTGCCAGATATTTATTTGATTGCCATGATTTTTGATCCACGTTGTAAATTAGAACATTTTTGTTATTATCTCAATGGTTATTATGGCCTCCAAGGTTTAAACATAGAATATAATGTTAATGCATGTTATGATAGAATTAAGAAATTATTGTATTCTTTATATGATGAATATTTTTTAGTTTATGGATCCTCACTCAACTTAGATGTTACACGAACACAAACTGTACAACACACATCATCATCATCCGGATTTTTGAATTTAGGATATAGTCTATTATCAAAAAAAACCAAAAAACCTAGATCTTCTTCTTCATCAAGCACTGTCAAGTATTCTGAACTTGAATCTTATCTAAATGATTCTTATGAGTTTATAGAAGATATGCTAGAAAAACAATTTGATATATTACAATATTGGAAAGAGTACGCAAAGTACTATCCAATCATGACTATCATAGCCAAAAATATTTTTTCAACACCAGTTTCTACAGTGGCGGTGGAACAAGAGTTCAGCGCCGGGGGAATATCTTGGATGAAAGACGTTTATGCTTGACTCCGAAAGCACTCAAGATACAGGTTTGTGTGGATGATTGGACAAAGGCTCAATATAGACAACAAGAAATCGAACATGAGATAACATACGATTATGTTCAATTTCTTCAAAGATGACGAACATGAAAGTGGAGAGACAAGTACAATGGGCCCGAAATAGAAGATGTGGATCACGTATTCACGTCATCACAAGTCCATGTCATCAACAAACTTGCAATAAAATGTAAGAGAACTACGTGGCCTTTGATTCCTCTAAACCCCCCAAGAGGATACGTATGCTACTTAATTGTAGTGAAAATTAAGTGCAAGGCTAATAACTTTATATATATTTTTTTGTTTTATTTTAATTTAATTATGTAATTTATCGTTTATTTATTTTATGTTATTTTCGAATTTCGGGTGACCTAATTCCCAAATATCCAATGAAATGTAATATGTAATTTGTAATTTGACATTTTGTTTATTTTATTTTAATTTCCTTTTGTAATTTGTATTTTGTCATTTGTTTATTTTGTAATTTTTCATTTATATATTTTATTTTATTTTATTATTTAAAATTACATTATTACAAGTTTACAACTTAGAAGTCTTTTTTTTTTTAATTTAAATTTAAAAAAAAACGGTTCAGAACCATCGGATTGAAATCAGAACCGTCGGTTCGAAATCGGAACCGCCGGTTCGAAACCGAAACCGAAACCAGAACCGAACCGGAACCTTGCCACCTCTACATTAAGGTCACTGTTTGCAACTCAATTAATGAACAAATTAAAGATATTTACACACCAAATACCGATTTAGAGCAAATCAAAATTTTTGTTTCAAGTTTTCACTTCTTTAAATCTTCAACGCTATTATGAAATCAAACCATCCATTAGTTAGTCGATTTGCAGGAATAACAATGGTTCGGCCATATTGGTGTTCGATTTGCAGGAAGAGAAACAATGATTGGAAATCATTGATGAAGAATGAACAAAGAAGAAGGAAGAAGATGGTGAATAGTGAAGAAGAGGATGAGAAGGAGAAAAATAAACAAAACAAAATAGAAATATTAATTTGATGGCATCTTGGTAATTTATGGACACCCACTGAATTTTTTTTCAAAACATGACTATTGACAATTAAAGTTTCATATGTGGTTAAAAACGAATTTATCATATTTTGAGTGGTTAGTTTTAGCAATTTCCACTCAAGTATATATATTTTTTGATGTACAAATTTATAACATTTTAATGATATTGAAAAAAAAAATGTTTTAGGATTTGTAAAACGCAATAAGATAAAAATAAAATAAAAAAATAAAAAATAAAAAATAAAAAATAAAAAAGTAACATCGGATTATAGCAAAATTGTTCTGTAGTGTATTTAGAATTTCTATGTATACTTGTTAGTAATTTTAATTAAGAAAAAATTGTCATATAATAAATAAAGAAAAATTTAAATGGTGTGTATGAAGATATTTAGTAGATTGTGAACAACAACACTCTAGATCCTGTCAAAAAAAAAAAAACCCTCTTTATTAAAAAAATTTAATTACAAAAATATCCAAATAAAATTTTACCAATAAGGATAAATTACTTTAATTAAAAATATATCAAATACTATGTAAACTCTTTAATTACACTTATATCTTTAACTATATCTTTTTATTATAAAGAAATAAACTTATGATAAACTCTAACTTATAATAAACCCTAATTTTTAAGATAAACTCTAATTAAACTTTAATTTTATTTCAAGTATCAATCTTTCTCATCATCACATGATTATCATATAACAAAGTATTAGAAAAATAATTTTTAGAGGCCTCTTGATCATATAAAGGTAGGTATTAATTAATTCTTTTTTTTTTAATATTTATTTATGTCTATTTATGAACTCTATCTTTAAACAAAATAACTTTTTTTAAAGATAGTTATAGATATTAATGAGTCTTTTTTTTTTTTTTTTTGCTAGATAGTTGTATATATAAGAGAATTTCATATTTAAAATCTTTTGATCTCATATACAATCTAGTTCTACATATTCCCTTTCATAAGGCTCCTACATTTGAGATATTTCCTAAAGTAATTTAGACCATCATTAGAAGAGGATTTGGTTCCAAAAATAATATGATTATTATTATTATTATTATTTTATTTTTTTATTTTTTTTTATTTTTTTTTTTATTTTTTTTTTTATAAATTGGGTGTGTTAATAATTTAAGAGGGTTTATAAATAAAATGAATATATTAATAAAGGCAATATTGGCATTAAGATAAGTGCTTATAGTAATATTTATTTTTTAAATTTTAGACATGGGTGTACTTATAAAATGGGTATACTAATTAGTTTTATGTATAGCAATATCCGCTCCCTAAGTTTATATAGTACCAAAGTAAGTAAGTCACAAAAATGCTCTCATTGTCACATTCTTCACTTATTTCTTGTCTTTTTTTTTTCTCTTACTTCAACTTCATCAACGCCTTCTACTTCTCTTTACTCCTCTCTCTCATTTCTAGTTTCCTCTCACTTCACACACTCTTTCTCTTAGTTTGTGTTGTGAATGTGTTAACTGTTACATTTCTTTTAGAATATGGGGATTTGAAATCTCTTTGATGAATTTGTGCTGATGTAAGAACTGGAATTGATATATTGTTACCGGGTATGTGTGTGATGAGTTTGGAGTTTTTTTTTAACAAATTAGAGACTTAATTTACAAATTCAAGACTTATGCCCGATCAATGTCAAGGGATTGAAAGATTTTATAGGTGTAGGTGTAGGGCCCAACTTTGCTCAATCTGATAATATCGAAGTGGGTTGTCATTTTGATATCAATTAGGGGACCAAGTCTGGTGAGAGCTTTATGGTGAAGCAACCAAATGAGGATTCCAAGGATCGGCCTTCTCCATTAGATTTAATATCTCTTCCTATCAAATGGGAAAGCAATGATGATGCCCTCAAATTTTCAAAAAAAAGGAATGCTAGGGATTTTGGTCTTAGTGCGAAGGGCCATAGTGTGAGGACAAGGAGTTCAAAGTTTAAATCGTCGTGGATCCTTGAGGAGGAGATTTCTAAGGTCATAGACATTGGCTCAACCTTGGGTTTTGAAATCAATAATAATGAAGTTCGGATGGTCGATGTTATTGAAAAAACGTTTTTGAAGTTAAAGGGTGAAAGACAAAAAATGGGGAAGAATTAGCGCTTGTTTTCTTTCAGTTTTGTTTCTTGGTTAGTTTGGTTTTCTCTTGGCAACCCTTTGCCTTTTGTAGGCCTCGATTTGGGCCCCGCTTGCTTTTTGTTCGGAATGTTAAGGTTGTTTGGTTTTTCCTTTTGGGCTTGCTTGATGTTGTTTTCTATGTTTGCATCGTAGTGGGCTATTGTGGTCCATGGGGTTTGTTTTGCGGGCTGTTGGGTTTTTCTTGTGTTGGGTTGTTTGTTTTGTGAGCTTAGGGTGTGTTTCGGTCGTTGGGTTCTTGTAGCTTCTTGCTTTTCGGGCTTTTGGCCAGTTGAATATAATTTTCTCTTAAAAAAAAAAAAAAAGGTCTTATTAAACATGCTTTCGAGACTTAAATAAGACTTTCTTTTTCAGTCGAGATTTACTAGACAATTGAAAAATACACTTAAAGTGTTCCCATATAGTGTCTAATAAAACTAGGGGTGAAAAAGGTCATTTGGATATGAGGACTAAGGAGTTGATAGACTTGTAAGCGGACAATGGGCATGTAAAAACTCACAATTAAGTGCATATGATCAAATGTAACCATGAAAGTGTACAAATGTACTTAAATTGTTTAAAACTTGCCTAGAAAATGGGGGGTGGTGGGGCGGGGGGAGCTGGATAGGTTTTTAAGTCTTTTTCAATCTCTTAAAACAAACTGAAGTTTATCCCTCAAGGTAGCTTACATAGCAACACATATAAACAAGATAAGCATGTGATTATTTTAGACATTGTCTATATTACACCAAGTAGCATGAGGAAGAATAAGATTAAGCATACAACCTCAAAGAATACCTGTATATCAAATATTGTTCAATATGTTACAAGTATGAATCAAAGTACAACTATACATAAAAGAATCAATATACAATATACTAAAGAATTATATATACAACTATGATCAAAATGAAATGCTTACAAATCACACTTAACAAGATCTTGTTTCCAAATATATCACAAGTGAATATTGAGCAACAAGATTAAAACATACACATATACAAATATTAAGAGAGAGATAGAAAGAATTGACACATGAGATTTTTTAACGTGGTAAAACCTCCAAAGAGGAAACATCCACATGTTGAATTACAACCATTAGGTAATATATATATTGGATGATAGATTAAAAATTCCTCAAAAGTGACCAACCTATGATCTACTCTCTATTGGTGCCTATGTCTACCTAATCCCTATTGGAAGATACAAAATCCCCCAATGATACGGAGCCAACATATATTGGAGTCCATACCAAACCAATATCGTTGGAAGATTAGAAATTCCTCAAGAGTGGATACACATCCAATGTACTACTCTCTATTGGAGTCTATATCTATCCAAACGCCCAGGCCTACCAATATTGTAGCCAACTCCCTATCCAAGGCACTCATGCCTTTAGAGAGCCTCCCTTGCATAGCTATCCGGACCTTTCTGATCCTAGCCATGACTTCTTGCTTAGATATCCAAGTCCTCCCGACTCTAGTCAAGACTTCTTGCTTGGTTATCTGGAACTCTTGTCCTAACCAAGACTTCTTTGCTTGACTATCCGAACCTCTTGTCCTATTTAAGACTTCATACCTTTTACAATGACTTCCTAGTATGATCATGTGAATGCAAATGATGCAAACAAGAAATTCAACATAGAACATTTGATCAATACATTCCATGGAAACTAGACTTAAAAAACATGTGAGAACACAAGTCAAATAGTCTAGATACACAAAACTTGAGCATGTGAAAAACACCAAACACATATGGCTCCTAGTTTCATTCACACATATAACACTTGAATAGATTATATACATGAAGCACATATTCAAGATGTTACAAACATACACATAAATGCTAGAATCATAAAATGTATTCAATGAGTATTCTAGCCAAATATTTAGAGCAAGGATAAAATGATAAATCAATTAAATCCTAGATAGCTCTAAAAACAAATACACATGTACTAATCCTAGATTTGTTCAATCAAGAATCAAGACATATTTCAAGGTTATTGATCATAAAATAAATCGATACAATCATAAACAACCCTAGACATCAAACTAATCACAATACAACACGCAAACATGTGGGAAACTAGAATCATAGAAAACCAGTTCACATTTGTCTCTAATTAGACTTGATTAGGTTTGATTATGAAACTATCTTTAACAATAGCATTCACCATACATACACATACATATACAAGAAGAAACCTCAAGGTAATGGAAGGTTATAAAAGAAGTAAACATAAAGTTGAGTTAAATACCTGTGATTCACGAGTTAGTTCGGTTTTCTGGGTAAAACCACTAGAAAAATCAATCAAAAAGCTTCAAGACCACCTGAAAAAGGTAGAGGACTTGATTACAAAGATTTTCCAACTTGAATCACTCAATTCGGACTTCATATGAGAAAGTTATGGTGTTTGGAATGTGAGAAAAATTGAGAGAAAAATTCTGCACTTGGTGTTTTCAAACTTTTCTTTTTGAAATGAATGAGAGGGAAATGAGGATATTTAAATGAAATAGAGAGAGGGAAAGGATGGAAAAATGAGGGGCTGCCACCTCACCACCCCGTGAGAGGCATATGAGCCTCATGGGGCAGAGAAGTGGTGTGGTGGTGTGGCTGTGAGGCTTATGGCCTCCTCATGCGCCCATGCAAGCTTGGTCGTTGGCCAATGCTTGCTTCTCTCATGCTCCTCTCGTGTACTTCGACCGTATTCGGGCCTCCGAACTCCAATTTTGAATCCGTCTTTGGATTCCAATTTTAACTCCCTCTCGCATAAGGATGACTATGAAACTTTGACAAAAGGTTGAGAATTCAACTCGAAATACAATGACGAAGACAACTCAACGAATGAAAATGTAAAGTAGCATAGCTTCCTAGTTTGGACTCGAAACCTAATAAGTGAGTAACTGAAATAACTAGGACTTAATAAGGAATCAAATGAGATCATGTTCAAGTCCAAATACAATAAAACTAAAACAAATAAACACCAAGTCACACACTTATGCTATTTACTAGACATAGTCCTAGAACATGCAAATCACAAAGATTATCAAATTGAATCTAATGAATGTGCATACGTTACCAAGTGTATAAAAGTGTTATACCAAATGTGTAAAACTATGCAGGGACACAAATGAATGTCATGTGTATGTGTGCCTACACCTTGTAAGAGGAATGAGGTCTATTATACCTTTGATGAGCAATGTAGCTCATTTCCTCTTGAAGACACCAGCTTGCATGAATTGTGGCCAAGCCTTTCTTTGAAGTTTTGAATCATCATTTCTAAGACCACTAATCAATACAAGAAAAGCATCATTTGGATATGGAATTAATTCCAAGACAAACCAAAAACTTAAAAAACCAACTTAGAATATATAGTGTTGGTTATGTATCCCTTGCAAAAGGTTAACCTATGATGTATAGTAAAGGCCTCCTACTTAGGACTATCCCTTCTAAACAACCAACCTATGATGTATAGTGTTAGTTGCTTATTTATGACTTCTTGCCATGAAGCTTATTTATCAATTAAGGGCTTAACCTCTTAAGAATGTAGCCATCCTATGATGTATAGTGATGACTCTTAATCTCTCACAAAAGGCCAACCTAGGATGTATAGCGAAGGTCTCCTACTTGAAATTAGATTAAGATAGAGGGTATTAAACCAGATTCCATTCGAAGGATGTATTCTTGTGAAATTTAAAGGTAACCATCCTAGGATGTATAGTGATAACTTTTAATATCTCATAAGAGGCTAACCTAGGATGTATAGTGAAGGCCTTATATTCGAGATTAGATTAAGATTTGGTTTATGAAGCAGAATTCCACTTGAAAGACGTATTCTTGTGGAATCCTTCCATTCAAAAGAGCTTGAGATAACCAAATAGGATGTATACCTAATTGTCTCCTCAAGCACTTTGTAAATCAATTTGCTAAGAGGATGTATCCAAGACAAATAAACATTCAAAAGCAATGATAACAAAGAACAGAACATAAATGATAGATTGAATGTAGAATAATAGAGTTTAATTACATATGCCCAATATCCATCAAACTAATCACATGAACCCCTTAGTGGGGATTTAACTACTCATAGTAAATACACAATATGAACTAAGAGAAAAGAGATAGAGAAGACCCATGGTGAGACCTTCTTCTTGAAGCTTGGATTCCAATCTCCTAGTGTTCTTCCTTGAGTAGAGATGGATTGTAAGTGAGAATGGTGGATATGATGTATATAAATGTGAAGTATAGGTATAAAAATGTGTTTGGATGATTGGAGAATATTCCTAGATCTAGATGATGTAAGGAAAAGAAAATGTTGTGTCAAGTGTTATTTTCAATTTGAAACCAGATTCTATTTATAGGATTACAAAAATATGTCTGAAATGCTTGAAAAAAGAGATCTGGCGGGCGTGGAGTGTGGGTAATGGACCCATACTCTATTGGTTCTTCCTCTGATCAGGTCTTTGGTTTTGCAATAGTGCGGGTTATGTGGGTAATAGAGCTGCACTATACTCCCACTCTATCTTCTCTTCATCTGACCAGCTTCGGGTTTTTGGCAATAGTGCAGGTTTTGTGCGAGTAAAGTACCCGCACTCTAGCTTCTGCTCATCTGATCAGCTTTCGGGTTTTGGCAATAGTGCAGGTTATATGCGGTTAAGGGACCCATACTGTACCCCGTACTCTATCTTCTACTCATTTGATCAACTTCTGGGTTTTGGTAATAGTGCGGGTTGTATGCGAGTAAGAGACCCGCACTGTACCCGCACTTTGGAGCTTCTGATGGTTCTTGCCTTCTTTTTGCACCATTTGACCCCTTTTTTCGTACGAAAGTCTCAAATACTGTTTCCAACACCAGAAATGTACGAATGCCTAAAATAATAATCAAAGAGCCCATCAGAGAAGCAAACAGGCACAAAAACGAGACAATGGATAAGAATATGAGGGCTAAAATATATGGCATGATCGGGGGGTGGAGTCATGAACACCCCTAATGTCAAACACAAATCATCATTGTAAGATAAGTGTGGAATATAAAAGCAATGACGCAATGATTTGTTTTACGTGAGAAATCCCCAAAAGGGTAAAAATAAAAAATAAAAAATAAATAAATAAAAAAAACAAAAAAAAAACTATGGGCCTAGTTGCCAATCGAACCCTCAAATCCTCTATTTACACAAACGATTACAATCTAAGTTTATCACATCACACCTAATAGATTAATTATCCGTCTTTGCTACCCGTAGGCCGTTAATAGTGATTTTAGGCTCTTTCTTATAAACTACCCATGGTAAATACAAGACTTAACTCTCATTTGAAGAGAAATGCAACGTAATGTGAATATGAATATGAATATCAATATCCTTCTAGTGGAGGCACATGGCCACCACGGGAAGAAAGCCTTTCGGCCTTCCCTTAATGGCCATGCACCTCCAATGGAAAAGAGGTTGATTGGTGGCACAATTACCTCTTTGCCCTTCTTCTTCTCTATTTGGTTTTCCCTCTCTATATATTCAAATTTCATGCCAAAACTCTCAAAACTTTTGTATTGTTGTTTTTGTCATATCTCTTTCATCTCAACTCCAAATTGAGTGATCTAAAAGCCAAAATTGTTGGTTTTGAAGAGATGAACAAGTCCCAAGTATTTTCAATATGAAAAGATGTCCAAATGTTTCGTAGTGATCTGATTTCAGTTTGTGAGTCATCTTTTCTTTTGGTAATCATCTTCTTTGCATTTTTCTTATGATCAACTTGATGGATCTTATTACTTGATTGATGAAAAATGTTTAGAATGATTTTGATTCTAATTTTAGACTTGTTTGATTGATTTTTGAGTTATAGCTTTTTGTGATTTTGATTGAACATATTTCAAAGCTAAACTTGATTCACATGAAATTGATTCTAGAAATGTTTTGTGTAATGAGCTTGATTGTTGATTTCTAGATTTAGTTTCATGATCTAAGAACTAGGATTTTTTATTGTGATTTTGATTATTCTAATCTAGTTCTTACTGATTCACATGCTTAGATTTCTAGATAACTTTATGATTGATTGTTGAAAGCATATTGTAGTTATCTAATTGCATGTTCACAGAGTTTATGTGATCTACTTTTTCTATTTGATTGTGTTTGTATCATTTGCATCACTTAGATCATTTGCCTTACAAAAGGTGGGAAGTCTTTTGTTATTGAGTGATTATTCAATATAGAGCAAAGAAGACTTTGTTAGGACACGTGGTCCGGTTAGCCAAGCAAGAAGTCTTAGTTAAAAGTATGTGGCTCATAATAGCTAAGCAAGGAAGTCTTGGCAAGAAACATGTGGCTTCAAGTAAGTCAAAGCAATGAAATCTCCCTAGAGACTTATGGATAGTCTAGGTTGGGGAGTGGCTTTCTAGAGGCAAGCGATTTGTCTCAGTTAGAAAGTTGAGGCAATCTTTTCATTAGTAAAAGGCATTGAGGGTAGGATAGAAGGAATATTCAAGAGAGAGCATTTCATGTGATTTGATTGCTTTTGAGAGTGTAGTTCTTTCTAACCAGTGAATTGTGTATTATCGATGGTTGTGGATTCAACCCGTGAATGTTTCCTCTTTGAAGGTTTACCATGTAAAAATACTTGTGTCAAGTTTCACTTTAAGTTTCTTTATTTCCATAACTTGCATTGCTTGTAACACTTGTAAAATTGAACTCTCATTATCTTGTTAAAAGCAGTCCATTTGTTAAACACACCAAGTGTGCACATCCTTGTTGTATTGAAAAAAGAGTTTGAAGAATTTTGAGAACATACCTATTCACCACCCCAGGTATAATTACACTTTAATTGCTTAAGGGAATTTCATTTTGACTCTTAAATTTTTTGAAAAAAGGGTAAATGAAGAAGATAATTTTAAATATGTTCTTAATCTCACAAGGGTTGTCAATCCAAGTTTGATTCCATAACAAATTATCATAAACACAAGTATTATCAACTAGTGGGTATACAATGCCAATCATATAATGAATAAGATTTAGTTATAAAATGAATAAAACACAAATAGAGATTTAAATGCAAAAGCCAAATCCAAATGTTCCTCACATCTATCCCCTATAAAAGGGGTTTAGTTACACATAGTTACAATCAAAAGCAAGGAAGTAATAGATAAGGTAATCACCTTCTTCTTTAATGCTTGCTCCTTACTTTCCCTAGAAGCTTTTAGTGCAAAGTGTGGAAGATGAGGATGTGTCTAGATAGGTGGATGTCTATGGATAGTGACAAAGAAATTGAGATGTAGAGAATAGGAAGAGAGGAAAGATTTAATGAAGTAATCAAGATTTTGATGTTGAGTTTGGGATGGAAAAGATTAGTTCAAGTTCAAAAATGGAAGATGCTGAGAAGGGAATTATGGAGGAGAGAACACTAAGCTCAAATCTGAGAATTCGTTCTTGTAACGGTCTAGTGTCCCTTTGCTTGTTGGAGAAGAAGAATGTTTATAGAGGCATCGGATTTATACTGTTTAACTACTTGAAATGCTGAGGTGGATTTTTTTTAAAAAAAAATTAAGTTTTTATGATGGAGTGCATTAAAAAAAAAAAGTGTCAAATGGTAAAAACGATAATTTTGGAACAAAATGAAGTGTCATTAGAATTTTTTTAAATTCAAGATTTTAGAATGGGATGTGTTATCCGAAAATTGTCGGGAGACTTTTTGTACAACAGTTTGTCGGGAGGTATGGGTGCCCCCCGATGGGGTCTCAAAGGTAAGGAAGGGAGATGGTGTTTAAGGTTCTAATACTAGTCTAGTGTCTTTAGTCCCTAGTCCCTGGTCCTTGGATCCCAGTCCCAAGTACAATGTACTTGATTTATGATCTCCTCTCTAGGTGTCCTCCGTAGTTCCCCAACACAAGTAGCAAGCTAGAAAGAGGAGAATGTGCTCCTCATGATGTAAAAGTGGTCGTAAAGGATGGGACCACCTGGTTGGTGACTCTTCTTGCTCCGATCCTTCCAGTTGGGGTTGGAGCCCATCCTTCTCTTCTAGCTGATCCTATAGCACTTCTGGGATATATAGGTGTATTTGACCAGGCTCATCTAGTCCCGAAGTCGAATCCCTAAATAAGGTATCAGCTCTCCTCTGCGGAACTGGTTGGGCTAGGTAGGTCTTCCTATGGGTCTAACGGGGCTCCGCGGGTCCCCTATTCTTCTCTAGCTCCTCTTTAACCGATCTAGAATGCTTGTCCTTATTTTATATTTGGTTTGACATGCAAATAAGTGGATATTAGAGCAATGACCAGTAGGTTTGGAGCCTAGCTCCCATACATGCATAATAGAGGATATAAATGGAAGAATAGTAGCTCTTTATATATTCAAATGAGAGATGCTCCGGGGAGCTTACACAAGCAACCAAGTAGTACAACACAAATGCTCCAAAGAGCTTACAATAGTAACCAAGTAGAAATGAATCAATGGAGAGCGTTCTTAGGAGACGTGTAGCAAAATAGCATGAACCAATGAAGGAGGCTATCTACGAGACAAGTAAGTAGCATATCTATTTTATCAAGGAGGGAAGTATAGGGGTTATCTATTGGAGAGGTACCTCTTACTAGGAGTATGGTCCTTCATGGAGGTAGAGATGCTAGAGAACACTCTCAGAAATAGTGGATAGGTGAGCCATTAAGTGAGACCATGTATCTCACTTATTTAATGAGCTTAGCTAGTGATGTGGAACGCATGTGTTTGGCACAGGTGGGCTCATGGTTCCCACATGTAAACACACTCTCTGAATGATGCAGGACATGCCACACTAGATCAGGGCCCATATGGAGTCTCACATGGCGGTGACAAGGAGCTTTGGTGTCATCTTAGTGTCTTCCCATTGGGAGGTGGTGCCTATGTGGCTTCTTTGGCTTAATACCCATTATGTTAGGAGGCTTCTGAAAAGCTGCAGGTCATGGGCCCCCCCTGTACCCCCACCCAATTGGTGAAAAACTCTCATGTGGTTGTTAGGAAGTATGCCCTAAAGTAAGGGTTCTTCTGTAACAAATCATTTGATATCAATAAAAGTCTTTTGTTTACAAATAAATTATGTAGCATGTATAAATCATTTATTATATATATCAAAAGCAAAATATTCTAAGGATCCAAGACTAAAAGAATTATAAAGAATTATTCACATAAATAAGTTTATGTGTGGTACACATAATTCTTTATTTAGTCTCAAAATGTTCACAACTTAAGATACATGTTAGACACCTTATCTTGATTAAAATTGTGGGTCTTTTGCTTTCAATTGGGAAGTGATGAGTCTAGAATCACCAAGTGAAAGACTTTGAACAAAAGACCTAGTATATATGATATATTGAACGGATCACGTGAATAGTATATTTCGATTTTACCATTAATGGAATAATACATTCACAATAGAGCAATTGAAATATCTATCTTAATCCTAAGATAAATAATGTACCATATGTATTATAAGTTGTAACGTTTGAGCTATCAATGGGTATGACCACAAAATAACGGTTTAATCCTATAGTTTGGCGTTATTGATTCATATGTCATAGCGGACATATATTTATAGATATGGACATCATGGCTCTTATAATCAAATAAGAGTAAATACCACATTATGGGTCTTACGAGGACTTGGATAATAAATCTTGATACCGAGTATACAATAAGGAGCTATTGAATCATGATTTATGATAAATCAAAATTATTGATTAGACATAAGGACGGTTATAAGGAATAAAATAATTAATAATGCAGCAGTCAAAAGACATTTTAATTATTGGTATTTTTCATGAGGATCATATTTCATACAATTGCTTAGAGTAAAAATGTTTAATATATTTTAATTCAAGAGTGCAATTTCAGTTTTTGTAGTGGAATATACTGAAATTAATATATTTGTGCTCAACTAATTAAGAGTTAATTGGTACTTGGGTCAAATGTATTGGAGCTTGTAATTGAAATAACCCGTGGATCTCCAAACTTCACAAGTTAAATTGGATCATCTAAAATGAACCTATTGGGCTCAAATGTTGGGTTCCAAGACAAAGACTAATCTTACTTCTTTTATTTTATTTCATTTCCTATTAGTAATGAAAAATAAATACATTAAATAAATAAAAAATGAAAAGACTTCTAATAAGATTAAACTTACTAAATCACAATAGAATTTGTGATTCTTGTATCCTATGAGAAAATAAATTATTCTTTTCTAAACCAAAATGAGTCCGATTTTTTTGCTTGTTTGACTTTTTTTCTTTCCCTATTAAATAACAGGTTTGGGAATGATGAATGTGTACGTAGTACATGAAGACTATTAAGTGTTTCGGGTGATTCCGACTCATCTATGATATGATTGTGAAAAGATTAGTTCCTTTACAGTAGTTGGGCACGGAGAGACGGGATTGGCTTTCCTACTTTCCTACCTTCTAGTGAGACAGTGATGGTGGCTAGGAAAGAAATGGCCTTGAAGACGAAAGAAAACTCAATTAGTTATCTCCCAGGATACTGGATCATAGACCATCTCCCAGAGTCTCATGGTTGTCTTTTGTTGTGCTAGCCCTCCGACCCGTAAGGACGATCTTAAGGAATAAAATAATTAATAATTCAATAGTCAAAACGCGTTTTAATTATTGGTATTTTTCATAAGAATACATATTTCACACAATTGTTTAAGGTAAAAACATTTAATTTATTTTATTTTAATACAAGAGTGCAATTTTAGTTTTTTAGTAGATTAAACTAAAATTAATATATTCTGGCTCAATTAATTAAGAGTTAATTGGTGCTTGGGCCAAATATATGGGAGCTTGTAATTAAAATAACTCGTGGATCTCCAAACTTCACAAGTTAAATTGGATCATTTAAAATGAACCTATTGGGCTCAAATGTTGGGTTCCAAGACAAAGACTCATCTTACTTCTTTTATTTTATTTCCCATTAGGAATGGAAAATAAATCAAAATAGGATTTTGACGAAAAAATAAATAAATTAAAATAAAAAGGAAAAGACTTCTAATAAGATTAAACTTACTAAATTACAATAGGATTTATGATTCTTGTGTCTTATGAGAAAATAAATTATTTTTCTAAACCTATAAATAGGTGGCTTAAGAGAATGAATAGAATTACACACTAAGCTTGTCATTCTCATTGGTGTTGACACAAGCTTGAAAGTAAGTTGTAAGTTTCAAATTCGATTTGAGCTTTTAATATTTTTCTTTAAGTCTTGTAGGTGGATTTACATCTTGGTTCAAAGAAAAATGAACCTACACTCCTAGGCGATTTGATCTTGTGCTAAATGCGGAAGATTTGCGGAGGTTAAACTACAAAGGTAATCTTTAAATTAATTCAATTTGCATTACGTTTAGAATACAATCCGGCGATGTTTTGAAAATGATTTTTAAGTTCCGCAAATACATTTATTTTCAAAATGGTTATTTTTCCCTACATTGGTCTCCCTTGTTGTCCCCTATGCCAATCGGACAGGTCCTGGTCATTTTGACCCACTTTTTCTCATGAAGAACAACCCATTATCCTCTAATAAGTTGAGTTGGCTCATTCCCCCACCGTTAATCTGTTACTTGGTCAAAAGGCTTCGATTCTGAGCCATCAGATCGCTTTGATGTGTACCTTTGGTTCCACCAATGCTTTAGCTAATTTTTCAAGCCTATGAGGTGTGTTTTAACTATAATTTCTTCATATGGGACGAGTTGCTCCCTTGGAGAGATCTAGTAACCCGGTACCATGGTACCCTAATGCAGGTCTGATGTAGAGGGGATTTGCTGTAGAGGAGCTGCACTAGTGTAGACCTGCCGCCAAGAGAGAAGGATCCGGTAGGGAAGATCGGAGGTTCCGTTAAAGGAGATCCCATAGGGAAGATCCGGAGCGGATCTCATAGGGGAGCTCCTGTGGGAGAGGCCCAAAGGGAGGTTCTCCTATATAGATGCCTTGAGAATTTTCCCTTAGGTAAATGACCAGATTTTGGCATTAACCGGATATATTTAGAAAATGAAGAAAATATAAAATTAGATTGTAAGGAGAAAATCTCTAAACCTATTAGGAATTACCCCAAATTAGTATATATATATTTTTTCAAAATTCCAAAATTGCCCTTAAATAAAACTATTAAAATGATAAATATAATTATAAATGCACCTCATATACATCAAATATATACAATAACTAATATTTTGTACATGTATAAAATCTTTAGATTGAATTGTTAATTAAATTTAAATGATTATTTAACTTAAAATATTAAATAACCATTATAAAATAGTCTTAAAAATTGAAAATGATTTCATTTAATTAAAAATTAGTTAACATGGAATTGTTTAAAAAAAAAAAAGAATAAGGAGGCGTGCTAGAAGTAGATGTGACCATAGTTTGGATCGAACCGGAACCGTGGACTTTTTGTTCTGGTTCTGAACTTAAATGGGGACCTATAAGGTTTCGGTACCAGTTTTAAATATTTTGGAACCAGCAGTTCCAGACCGATTCCTTTGGTTATTTATTTATTTATTTATTTATTTATTTTTTAGCAAAATGACCGTTGGGCCTCCAACAATCATTTTTATTTTATTTTATTTCAAACCCTTTTTCCTATAAATACCCCCCATTTCATTTCTCCTCACTCCAATTCCCTCTCAATTACTCAATTTTTTTTTTTTATTACAATTACATTTTGTTTTACTCAATTCAAATTCATTTCTAACAATTTTTTAAAATTTATTTCCAACAAAATCCATATTAAAATAAAAATAAAAATAAAAAGGTTTAAAGCCGTAGGAAACCGGAACCGGTTCTCCTACTGTTCGTTTATGGTTCTAGTTCCCTAAGAAACCAGAACCGTCAGTTCGGAATCGGAACCGAACCACGGTCACCTCTAGCTGGGAGCATACTCTTGTTTCATTTTTTTAATTATTTTAAAATTTATTAGTTTTATTGATTAAAAAATAAAAGAAAAGATATTATTGGTAATATGTGGGGTGTACTTAATTACAAATTATAACATTTTAAAATTTTTAATTGGGTTTAAATACAAAATTGGATGCTGGTATGATTTTTCAATGATGTAAATATCGTCACTCTTTTCTTTTATGGAAATACATCTAATGATTGAACTTCATCACCAAGAAACCTTCTTCAAGCCTCCAACAACCAAAGAACTGAACAAATTTAAGTAAAAAAATTTATTATTTTCCCTCTTTATTTTTGTTTGATTTTAGTTATATATGTAATAATTTTATTACTCTATCTTATGTACACTTTTGATGTTTGACCTTTTTTTTTTTTTTCATGCAATGTTTGCTTTCTTATTAAGGCAATTTTATAAATTCTCTTAATAAATTTAGCTAAACAAGTTCACTATTTTTTTTCCATTTTTTTTCTTGAAACTTATTTAATCAGCGCTCCACAATAAGGTGAAAGGTGTGTTTCTTACAAGTTTCATGGTGGTACCCTGTATATTGAAAGAGAACTTTCTTATGCTATTGATTCATATATGATATATGATAAGTGTTGAATTTTGGAATATATATGAGTCATCAATTCCTCATTGGGTACCACTTGAACACAGCAGTACTAATGTATTTATATTGTAGGTTATTTCTTATTTAACTTGTCATCTATTTTCAAAATGTATGTTTTTTTAATAGTATATATATATATATATATATATATAAAAATTTTGCTCAAGTCCCAAATTAGTTGTAACCCTTGTATATTACTAAAGCACTTTATAATCGAACTAAATTCAAAGTATTGGATAGAATTTATGTTGCAGCTCTTGGAGGACAGGGAATTAGGGATCTCTTCTATACCATTTCTACCACTATAGACTATACTAATACGTCATAATCGGTATCAAGAAAAATTAAAAATAATATTAAATTAAATGTTTTAATTTTATACAATATAATTTATCAATTAGATTATTAAGGCTCGATCACGATCATCAATGAAGAGTGTGGCACTTCATCAACTCCGTATTTATCATGCCATAAAAAATACACAGTACGTACTGTTGTGAAATTGATAAGCTAACACAACAATTTCCACCGCTTTCCATTCACCACTTGATAAGCTAACACAACATTTTCCACCGCTCGAATGTGTGTCATCACACACGTTGAGAAGAAGCAAGCATTTGCTTCTAACTTAAGCTTTGGTGTGAGGCGGCAAAGCAATGCATTCAACGAGGGAAATTACAATAAGGACCCCTATATTTACTTGCCTATAAATGTGTTATTTCTATTGTAATTGTAGGCAACTCTTGAATTCAGAAATAAGAAGAATAAAAAGCTGTTAGCATCCGCTTCTCTTCATCTATCTTCATCTATAAGTCTTTGTTATTTATTTATTTATGGTTTTGCAACATGTACAAATTAATATTTATGGAAGAGTTACGTTTCAATATATATTTTGATCTATCAATTGATTAAATTGTTATGGCTGATGAGTTGCATTGGCACATTGTCCACTGTAGAACCAGAAAATCCTACCATCAAAATTCGGTCAAAATCGAAGGGTTCAGGGCGTCGGCAATCTATGAATAGTGATTTGTTGAATGATTTGGATTCCTTGTAGAACAAAACTAAAGGAAGGGGTGTCGTGTAGGAGTCTACTCGACACCCAGGTTAGACAATTTATGAATTAATTGATAATTCAAATTAAGAAATAAACGATGTAGATTCTAAAGCAAACTGTAGATAAGGCTTGCTGAGCCCTAGGTGGTGTCATTCAAATAGCCTTATTTTCGCTTGGGCTGAGCGTGGAGATTATTTGAGATAGGGTTTCGGTAGCCGGAATAATGGATTGAGAGATTGATAATTTATCAAATGAATTTTCTTGAGTCGGGAATGATGGAAAGAATCCTCCTCCTTCTCTTGGAGAGAAGGGTGTTATTTATAGTGTTCTAATCTAAACCCTCAAGTGGGGTCTCTCTATTCGGTTACATGCAATTACTCTCCATGGTTCTTTCTTGATTTTATGGGATTCCATAAATGTCATTTAGGGCCAATTTGAATTGGCAGTTAACAATTGATTTATAACTGAAAAACTTAGTCAACTAGAAATCAAATCGGTTGGTGACTTAAGTTTGGGTCATGGATCATGGGTCGGACCCTTGAGCTTGGGCTTTCGTATTGGGCCTAGAGCTTATTTTTAATTGTGCTATTTTTGGCTACCACAGTTAGCCCCCCACTCTCTGAGTTGAAGTCTTCAACTTAGAGAGTAGGTTTTAATCGAGCATTGCCGAATGTAGGTCGGTAAGACGAACCCACTTATTTTTATTTTGTCTAACACTTGGATCATATTAGTATAACTGCTCATGTTAGATCATCTGTTCATCATCGATCGACGGTATGAATCAATGGGATTTTTGAGGATAATAGCTTGTAGACTTTTGATAATTAACTTGTAGATCTGCATAGGGCACTACATTTAACTAAAAGCATTCGGTTTAATCTGGACCACTAAACTTGATTTTTTAATCAAACTAAAAATGTAGTTTGACTTGGAGCATATCAGTTAGAATTTCATCAAATTAAAAGCAATGTATGTCGACACAAAGTAGTCATATATTTCATTTTAATTGTACCATAGCTTGATGTATGGCTTCTATTCTTAGCTTCGTAGAGCATTTGTTATAGCTCGTTGTAGAGCACTTTTTGAGGCTCCATAGAGCGTTTATTTTATGGTTCGTCGTGATTGTATTCGAGATCCATTGGAATGGATATTTGAGCCATTTCGTCTGGCGTATAACACCTATAAATTAGTTAGTTTTGCAAAAATAATTACTAGTGCCCTACTATAGGCGCCAAACTATAGAACCAGAAAATCCTACGGTCAAAATCCGGTAAAAATCGTAGAGTTCAAGGCACTAGCAATTTATGAATAGTGATTTATTGAATGCTTTGGATTCCTTGTAGAACAAAATTAAGGGGTGTCTTGTAGGAGTCTACACGACACACAAGTTAAACAATTTATGAACAAATTGATAATTCAAATTAAGAAATAAACGATGTAGAATCTAAAGCAAACCATAGATAAAGCCTGTCGAACCCTAGGACGTGGTGTCGTTCAAATAGCCTTATCTTTGCTTGGGCTGAGCGTGGAGATTATTTGAGATGAGGTTCCGATGGCCGTAATAAGGGATTGAGAGAGTGATAATTTATCAAGTGAATTCTCTTGGAGAGAAGAGTGTTATTTATAGTGTTCTAGTCTAAACCCTCAAGTGAGGTCTCTCTAGTCGTTACTCCCATGTTTCTTTATTGATTTTATGGGATTCCATAAATGTTATTTAGAGCCAATTTGAATTGGCAGTTACAATTGCTTTATAATTGAAAGACTTAGTCAATTAGCAATCAAGTCAGCTGGTGACTTGAATTTAGGTCATGGGTCGGACCCTTGAGCTTGGACTTTCGTATTGGGCCTATAGCTTACTTTTAATTGTGTTATTTTTGGCTACCACATCCACTATATATATGGTATTAATTGTCATACAAAAATTGTGCATTTTTTTTTTATTTTTCTTTTTAAAAAAAAACCAAAATTGTGTTTTACTCCAACAATCTTTTACTGATAATAAATGTATTGAAGGTTCATCATTCCTTATATAAATTATTTATACCTTATATTAATCTATATAAGGAATGATGAACAGTCAATACACCGGCTATTATTATTATTATTTTAAACGACAATACACCGGTCATGATTAAAGCTTTCATTTGGAGAGCTTGTCATGATTGGATTCCCACTAAGTTAATCTTGTTTGTCATGGAATGAAAATTGAGAGTGTTTGTCCTCTTTGCTCTAAAAATGCTGAATTGACTGCCCATGCTCTGTGGTGGTGCTCTTCGCTCAAACATGTCTGCAATGCGCCCTGTTTTGCTGGGGTTGGGATCAGTTACAGCTGTGTCTCTTTTTTTGATTTTGTGTTAATTTGCAAGGAGGTGTTGAGCTTGTCGAATTTTGAGCTTTTGTGTACTGTGTGGTGGCATCTTTGGTTCAAAAGAAACCAGTTTGTGTTCTCTTCGGTTCAAATCCCTGATGATGGTATTGTGGAGTGGGTTGTGGGTTTTATTGATGATTTCCGGAAGACTAACAAGAGGGTGTGCGTTGGTTTGATGAAGCAACAGCTTCCCCCAAAATGGTTAGTGCCCCCTCCTGGACGATTTAAAATTAATACGGATGCGGCTCTAAATGCGGATAGGAAGACTTCAGGCATTGGCATTGTCGTTCGGGACTCTCAGGGGAATGTTATGGCTTCTCTTTGTAGTAATTTTGGGGTGTGTTTTCAGCCTCAAGTTGCTGAAGCTTTGGCAATTTTGTGAGGTTTGGAGTTGGCTTTAGAAACTGGCTTATGTCCTGCGATTTTGGAGTTTGATGCGTTAAATGTGGTGAACATGATTGAATCGTCGGTTGCACCTTGTTTGGATGTGGGGGTTATAATCCATGATATTCTTGTTGTTTTGTGTTCCTGTAAGATTTTTTCTATTGTTTTTGTTCCTAGATTGACTAATAAGGTCGCTCATAGTATGTGTTAGGTCATTTGGGTGAGTTTGTTTGGTTGGAAGACTGTCCCCTGGCGGTGGAGAGTCTGGTCTTGGGTGATTGCCCGAGTTCTATGTAACCCTTTCTTATTTATTGAATCTCTCTTTCAAAAATTAAATAATAATAATAATAAAGACAATACATTGGTTATTAGTAAGAGGCTGTTGGGAGTAAAACACAATTTTATTATGATAATTAATACTATATATATAGTTGACAATGTACCACATATGCAGCTTATCAACCCTAACAATTTAAATAATTGACTAATCAAAATTATATATTAAACACATATAAAAGTTATTGAGTTCTTCCTCGTATAAAATATTTATTGATCATTATATTTTCTTTACATTTTTTTTTTTACTAACTATTAATAATATGGATAATTACTCCGGTGGTCATCAATTTGATGGCACATTATCATCATTGTCACTAGATTGAGAATTAGTTTCAAAATAGCCATTTTTAATGAAAAGTGTGACATTAGTGGTCATTACATCCAATTATATCTAATTCCATCCAATGAGTGACATTTTAGTAAATAAGAGGATGACATTAATTTATTTAAGATGTTTTTTTGGAAATCAATTTTTTCTTTTATTTTTTGAAACAAATAATTATATTTAGTGTGTGTATATTCAGTATATATATATATACATATAATTTTTTTTTTTTTATAAGATTAAGGTTAAAAAATCTAAAAAATCTAAAAAACAAAGAAGAGACATGTATATTGATCTAAACCATTTATTTTGTATTTTGAAACGAATAATTATATTTAGTGTGTATATATATGCATAGTATATATACAGTCTTTCCATTGTCAGTTCGTCCTGACATAAAATATATCAAGACGAAAAATGTGGACCATAGATTATGGAGAAGTTTTCCCAAGCATACACTTTGAGTCAAAGTATGTAAATCTAATGGTTCACATTCTTCATCCTGGTATATTTTATATTAAAACGAACTGACAATAGAAAAATTGTATATATATATATATATATAAATGTGCACTTATGTTATCAGTACCAATGTATGTGAACTACTGATTATGGAAAAGCTTACATTTTGAGTCAAAGTATGTAAATCTAATGGTCCACATCCAACATCAGTGCACACTGACTTAGTCATATCAGTGCACACTGACTTGAACATTTCCGTATATATATATATATATATATATTTACATACACTAAATATAATTATTTCGAGCTGGCTTCAAGACCTCTCATCATCATAAGTGATTCGTTGACTGCTGTGTGTTGGATTTCTGATAGTATCTCAATAAATAGTAACCACAAGAATATGATCTCTACTATTCGTAGCTAGCTCAACAGATTCGATTAGGTGTTAGTGGATTTTTGTCCTAGAAATTCCAACTCCTTTGTGGATACCCTTGATAAGAATGGCTCGGAACCTAGTAAAGATGTCTTTGTTTGGAGTGATTGCTGATTTGCCTTTTGTTTTGGGGGTTTTGTTGTGTTATGTAGTGCCTTTGTCTGGCTTTCCTTTGGTTTTTGTTGCTGGTTGTGCTGCTTTAGGTGTGTCCCTAGCTTCTTTCGTTATGGCTTTGTCTTAGTGCTTACGGGTTTAGGGTTTTGTTAGATGGGGTTTGCAGGTTTTTTTGGGTCTTGGTGTTTTTTTGTTCTTTGTTTTGCTAGCCTGTCAAAGTTCAGCGATAAAGGATGGCATGTTGTTACCTCTGTCGCGGTCTTTTGATGCTGCTGGGTTCCTTTTGTGTTGCTCGGTCTTTTGGCCTCTTGAATAAAGTTTTCCTTTCAAAAAAAAAAAATGCCATTGATTGGATGGAATTTAATGAAATTGGATGTAATGGACATTAGTGTCACATTTTTCGTCAAAAGTTGTCATTTTGAAATCAATTTCCAATCTAGTGGTCATTTTGATAGTATATCATCAAATTGATGGTCATATGGGTAATTATCCCTTAATAATATCACAACATCTAACTAAATCTTTCAAGTTTACAAATACAGCAAAGATATATAAAGTTAACCAATGGTCAATTCAAGTAGGTCATTATTTAATTTGAGCTTTGTTTAAAGCACAGTCATGCTACCGATCGTTCCCATATTTTTTCCCCTTTCTTTATCGATACATAATTGTAATATAATTTATCTATTGGATTTTTTATATATAGAGGAAATATAGGGAAATAGTACCAAATGGATTTGGTTTTGTGGGAATATCACCAAGTTAATAAGCCTTTTAAAAATAGCTTCAAAGTATGTGTTCTGACCAAAATACCCTCACTTGTCTTCTTCCTTTTTCAATTTCCCTCTCTTCTTACTTTTTCACTTTCCCTCTCTTCTTTCCTCTCTCCTCTTTTTTGTTCAAAGATCTCCATTGATTCATCAATGGATGTCAAATAGACCTCAAATGGAGTTGAAAAGACCTCCATTAGAGGTCGAAATGACATCGACCTCCATTGGTGGTCGATGAAGAAGAAGATCAAAAATCGAAAAAAAAAATCTAGAAATTAAGTCTCAGCTAATATGGAATAAGTCTCGACGAAGCTTCATTAAGTCTCGGCTAGTTCCATACTAGTCGAGACTTATTTCTAAATATCTGAGACTTATTTTCAAAAAAAAAAAAATTAACTGTTGGAGGTCATTTCGGTCGTCGAACGACCTCTAATGGAGTCGACCGTTTGGACGACCTCCATTAGAGGTTTATTCGACTTCTATTGATGGATCAATTGAGGTCTTTGAAAAAAAAAAGGAGAAAGGAAGAAAGAGAGGGAAATTGAAAAGGTAAGAAGAAGAGAGGGAAATTGAAAAGGTAAGAAGAGCGAGGGTATTTCGGTCAGCACACATACTTTGGTGCTATTTTCACAAAACTTATTAACTTTATGACTTTTTCACAAATAGCCTTGGAAAAAGTGCTAGAAATTTTAATAACCCTTCATATATTAGCAATGTTATTAGAGTGAGTGAAATATTATTATTGAATCTTATATATTTATTGAAAACCAACATAAAGGAAAAAAAAAAAAAAAAACATATTGAATACATGCAATCCATAAAGACACACAACAACTAAATTGTAGAATTGATCGATCTTATTGAAGCCAAAATTATAGGGAAAGAAAGCTAAGGGTTACTTTTGTCTCGATTAGTAGGAAAATAGCTCATTGGTTGGGAAGGTTTTATTGGAGGAAATGAAGAGGATGAGGCCCCTAAGCCTCCAAGACTCTTTTCATTTAGTTTGTTGAGCAAGATCATGCCCAGCTCTTCAAACTTTGTACCCATTTCAAGTGTGTCTTTCAAGTTCATTTCATCAACAGGGGCCTCCCACCAATCTTGAGTATTTTTCTCCTTTGTCATCTTCTTGAATATCTTGCCTCGCTCCTTCAGGTTGTTTAGTTTGCCAAGTAGGTACTTGTGGCGTTCGATAAGTTCATTGATTTTTTCCTGGCGGCGAACTTCATAAAAAGGGTTTGCGATATTGTTTGGTTCTAGGTTCACCCCAAGGAAGCGGTTTGAAATGGCTTCGATGGAGGGGTGGCCAAAGGAATAAGGCTTTCCCGTTGGAGAGAACACAATAATACCTATCTCAGCACCGGTTAGAGTGACAATCTCACTCGCTTTTTTGAAGATCCCGGATCTTCGTTTTGAAAAGGTTACTAGCCTGTCACTGTCATCCTCAATCCTTTTGATCTCAATCTTTTGTTTGCCCTTGGTTTTCTTACTCGATTCAGCCATGACCAAGAATGTTGGCAAAAGACACAAACTTTTGTTGAAGAAATGGCTTTGATGATATGGTATTGTGAGATTTGAAATGTATATATAAGAGGAAAAACCCAAGAAACTAGTCAGTGTGACATCATGATTTTAACTCTCGTGAGTTTATCTCTTATAAGTTGTCATCTTATCATATATTATACACATTTAATGTTTGAATAATCAATTTGGCTGGCACTTTAAATATCATTTTTCTTTTACAGCCCACTGCTAATGATTAATTTAATTTCTTTCTTAATAAGAGAACATTATATATAGAATTAGTGATTAATTTAATTTCTTTCTTTATAAGAAAAGATTATACATAGAAAGAGTGATACATGTGGCAGATAGATTATTACCTATTGTTGACAGAAATTTTTTCATCAACCAGAATTAGGGGTGGGCATTTTTGGGTTGGGTTAGTAAAAAAAAAACAAAAAAAAATCAGTTACATACAACTTCACATAATTCAAGCATCTCATAATATTACATAAAACACAAACAAAAAAGAAGGAAAAATAACACAGTGTTCAATTTATTCTTGAGCATCATCCAAACATTTTTCCTTGAACATATCATCCAAACATGCTTAGACATTAGCGTTTTTCCTATTGATAAAAAAACCAAATATATATATATATATATGTGCCACCCTGAATATTTAAAATTTATGTTTTTACCATTCAAGGTTATATCATCAGCAAATCTTAAAGTAGCTCTGCTAACAAGAATTCACCGGAAGATAAGATCGATCAACTAAATATGTTGCTACTTTTCTGCTAATCTAGACAAAAGTAACCTTTAGCTTTCTTTTCCTATGATAATTATGGCTTCAATAAGATCGATCAATTCTACACATTTAGCTGTTGCGCATCTTTATGGATTGCATGTATTCGATCTCTTTTTTCCTTTATGTTGGTTTTCAATAAAAATATCTAAGTCAATAATAATATTTCACTCACTCTAATAACATTGCTAATTCATGTAAAAAAATCCAATAGATAAATTATATTACAATTATGTATAGATAAAGAAAGGGAAAAAAAATACGAGAAAGATTGGCAGCTTGATTGTGTTTTAGACAAAGCTCAAATTAAATAATGACCTACTTGAATTAACCATTGGTTAACGTTATATATCTTTGTATTTGTAAAATTGAAAGATTTAGTTAGATGTTGTGATATTATTAATAGTTAATAAAAAAATATATGTAGAGAAAATATAATAATCAAGAAATATTTTATACGAGGAAGAACTCGAGAAATTTTATAAGTGTTTAATATATAATTTTGGATTAACTAATTAATTAAATTGTTAGGGTTGATAAGCTGAATATGTGGCACATTGTCAACTATATATAGTATCAATTGTCATACTAAAATTGTGTTTTATTGTCAACAATCTCTTACTAATAACTAGTATATTGTCGTTTCAAAATAATAATAATAATAACCGGTCTATTGAAGGTTCATCATTCCTTGTATAAGATTAATATAAATAATTTATACAAGGAATGATGTACTTTCAATACACTTATTAATATTAGCAAGAGATTATTGACGGTAAAACACAATTTTAATGATATTACAATTTATAAACAAACATAAAAATAAATGAATAATGATACTCTCACATAATGCTTCATTAACAATTTATTAATTCACTAAAGAAAATGGATCGCTGTAAAAAAAGGATCAAATTCAATTTCCGAATGTAATTGAGCGGGTTACTGTATATATAAAACTTAAACATGGAAATGAATTAAATTAATAAATTAAGCAGATTAAAAGCAAAATAATAATATTAAAAAAGAATAAACATATATTGCACTAAGATATAGAAAGAATAGATTTAAAAATCTTCCTTTTTGTTTTGTAAGGTTTCTATGACTATAACATGCAAAGGTGTAATCCTAGGGCTTCTAACGATGTGGTGGATGGCCTGGCGAAGTTGAGCTCGAATGGTGGTGCGGATAGTATAGTTTGGGGGGAGTTCTGATTCTCCTTGTCTTTCCTTTCTTCTTTCTTTTTGGGGGCTATGTTGCTCTGTTTTCTGGTCGGTTTTGTTGGGGCTGCCAGTTGTGGTTCCTGGGGCTTTTTGTTGATTTGGCCTCTGTTGTTTGCCTGTGGTTTTTTCTTTCTTGTGGTTGCTTTCCACTGCTGGGTGTTTCTTTGGCCTTTTTGTCTCTTTCTTAATAAAGTTTGTTGTTAAAAAAAAAAAAACATGCAAAGGTGTAGACACCATGCATATTTCCCTATACCAGTATTTTTTGAGAAAATACAAGAATTTAAAAAAATAAAAATAAATAAAAAAAATAAAAAAAAAATGAAAAAATTTCCAAGCTAACATGTAATTCACCGAATTCATTACCTAAAAATAACAAATACTAAAACATTTACGAAACAAAGCAATATTGATTTAATGGATTTATGGGATTAGTACTATTAAATATTAATAATTCTTGATGATCATTAGTAGTCCTCCTATAAACTATCCAAATCGGTAGCCACATTTATTCACTTTAACTACCGAGTATCAAAGGCATACCTGTGAGATCTGAAGATAGGAGAGGAAGACAATAGTGTGGAAGATGAAAGAGTGACTCCAGTGTGGAGAACTAAATAACGGCACTGGCTTGGAGAACCGATGAAAGACATCAATGTGTTCGAAGTTTGAAGAAGAGAAATGCGGCGTGTGGATGGGTGAGAGAAATGAGAGAAAAGTGTGATAGATTTTTTAGGGTTTGAAAGTGAGAAAAGGATTTTAAAATCTTATATAGGAATTGACACGCATGCACACACGCACGGAAACACACACGCACATATATATATATATATATATATATGTCAACTCGGGTTTCGGGTTAGCAAGAAAACCTAACCCAACCTGACGTGTTGGTTAGGTCGGGTCGTGTTGGTCAGGTCGGTTTCATTGTGTCTACCCCTAAATAGAATTGTGATATGAACTTAGGTGAGATTAACTAGAGGGTTTCCTCCAATAGGTTTAAAAGCTTGAGCTAAAGTTCACTCAGTGTGAATAAGGCAAATTTCTAAGAGGGATGCGAGGTTCTCATACTGTAAAATATAAAGAAGGTCGGGCGATGCCAATAGGGACCGATAGTCACTCTCCAACGCTCAAGTCAGAAAACCGAAATCTAAGGAGTGATGATTTCACAGGGAAACCACTATGGGGATAAATTTCAATAAGAGAGACATTGTAGTTGGAGTGTTATCCATGCGTGACTTGAACTTTTAGATATTTTTCATCCTCTTTACTTATAGGCCCTCAATGGAGCAGTTAGGTCCTCCCTTTCACCCTCTTCATTTATTTCCTATCATGACGAACGTTCCAGTCTTCCTTAGAGAATATGTGCTAACATGATTTAGTTGCTGCCAAAGGTAGATGATGATTTCATGTTGGGTGGTATCTAACCACCTTCAAGCCATTATCCGGCATGTATAAGTTGTCTGGTTAATTAGGTTCAATAGAGGTAGCATGTCTCACCTAGTCTATTTGCTTGAGTGATTCAAGTCCATGTCTGTAATGTCACATGTCCCTTTATTGAATTAAGAATACGTTCTTTGAAAGTTGTATTGTTTTTATTTGATTTACATTGATTTGTGTAATTGGAGATCAAAGAGTTACCATTGGGAGATGCTTCATTATCTCCACTGATCTTTTACATTTTTGTCAATTGTAATTCCATATATTGATATAGAATTTAGATTGATTGTTTCCTTGTATAGGCTCCTTAGACTTAGGATCTAAATTGATGAGCCAATTGTAGGCTACTATATGTACATGTAATTTTACCTTTCAAGGTACAACAAAATATATAGAGAATTTCTTTTCTCATTCCAAAGGTTCTAGATAGAATCAATTATGCTATACGGAGACGATCCATGTCAGTGAGTCTTTGTGTTAAAAACAAATTGGGTTTCATCAAAGGAACCATACCAACATCAAGTGAGATTGATGCTAAATATCAAGTGTGGCAACGCTGTAATGATATGGTCCTCTCTTGGATCTTTAATTCGTTAAGCCAAGACGTTGCATGACGGCTAACAGTATTCTTTATGTCGAAACTCCTTTAAAAATTTGGACAGATCTTCAAGAACGTTTCTCAGAAGTTGATTTTCTCATCACTTTCAGGTCCAATGCTCCATCATTGAGTTGAAAAAAAAAATCAAGATTCGATTTTACGTTATTATACTAAGATCAAGACATTGTGGGATGAATTGAAGATATGTAGCCCATCTGTTTCTTGCACTTGTGGACGACTGAAACATCTAAATGAAAAAGAAGAAAAAGTAAGGCTCTAACAATTTTTCATGGGCTTAAACGAATCTTATTCAGCCGTGAGAGGGCAAATCATGTTGATGCAACTTTTTCCAACTGTCATGAAAGCCTATTCACTTCTTTGTGAAGAAGAAAAACAACACGATCTAGTTGAACACAAGGGCATAGATCAAACTCATGCCATAAATATCAAAACTCCCTCAAATTTCAAGAAACAATAATCTGATACATAGCTAATGCCATGCCAAATCTCATCCATGGACATCATCTTTCTCAAAATCACAAGGATCTAAGAAACCACTCTTGTGCACTTACTGTGATGGCACCACTCATACAGTAGATCATTGCTATTATTTGATTGGTTTTCCTGTTGGGCATAAGCTTCATGGCAAGGATGTTCAATCTCCAAATGAGCACGTAAAATTGCTGCAAATCAAATAGGCATTGAGCTTTCTCTTGTCTCAACCAAGATAACACAGACATTTGTTTAGTCACTCCTGAAGAGTTCTTGCAAATAAAGGCTTATTTCTGAAATGGTAAAAACCCTCATTATGCAAATTATACACGTATTTCAACACCTTTTTGTTCATTATCCACCTTGCAAAATTCCAAATATATTAACTGGATCATTGATAATGGTGCTACTAATCATATAGTTTCATCAATAACTAGTCTTTTTATGTTTCTGCGAGTAAAAGATTCATCTATAACAAATGTTCTAGTTTATGTGGATGAAATGGTCATCATGGGGAATGACGCAAATGCTATTATGGATCTCAAACTCTTCCTTCATCAATAGTTTCATATTAAAGATCTTGGCTATCTAAAGTATTTTCTCGGCTTGGAAGTGGTAAGATCCAAAACTAGAATTGTCATATCACAGAGTAAATATACTTCGGAGATTCAAGATGATGTTGGATTCCTTGGAGTTTAACCAGTTGATTTTCCTATGGAACAAAATTTAAAGCTTACAAATAATCAAGGTGATCTCTTGCTTAATCCTTCTTGTTACAGAAGATTGATAGTTCGATTAATTTATCTTACAATTACAAGGTCGGATATCACTTACTCTATGAACATTTTAAGTCAGTTTATGTATGCTCCAAGAAAGCCTCATTGGGATGCTGCTCTTCGCATTGTGAGGTATTTGAAAAATAGTCCAGGTCTTAAGTTGTTATACTCTTCCAATTTCTTTTTCTCACCAAAGGCATATTGTGATGCTAATTGGGCTAATCGCCCTATGACAATGAGATCAACTTAGGTTGTTGTGTATTTCTTGGAGATTCTTTAATTTCTTAGAAGACATTGGAAGACAGAATCAAAAAATTGTTTCCAAATCATCTTCAAAAGTAGAGTATAGGTTTTTTTCGATATTAATAAAATATGTCGTTCAAAAAAAGAAGTCTAGGTCTATGACTGCTTTAACTTAAGAACTTACTTTATTTTTTTAAACGGCTAAATTTATAAAAGGCAAGTAGCCACCAAACCAAACCAAACCGAACAACAGAACACCACCAAGCAACAAGAAACGAAGCTGAAAAACAAGAGCAGCAAAAGAAAAATAAAACAACAACAAGAGAACAAAAGCATCAAAAGGCATTCCACTCAATGTTGTCCCCACACAAAACAGAGCCCTTTTTAGCAAGCTTATCAGCTACTAAATTCGTTTATTTGGGCTGAAACATAATCGAAAGATTCTTTAGAGTCTGGAGGTGGTTCCGAATGTCATAACCCCCCTACCCACCCACCCACCCACATGATCCAAACTACCAAAATGATCACCCAAAATCCATGACACCACTGCTTTAGAGTCTGAAATGATGACAATTCTACGAGTGTGAAGACGAAAATCAAAAGAGACCAGCTGACAGGCTTTTTGAATGGCCAACAACTCTGCAGAAACAGAGTCCCTTGAGACAACGAAAGATGAAAACTTGTACAGGATCATGTCTCTTGAGACTCTAAGAACTCCACCAATCCCAGCTAAACCTTGACTTTCAAGAAACGAACTATCCACGTTAAAATAAAGACAGTCAGTAGGTGGATGACTCCATTTCTTCAAGCATGTGTGACGAACAGAACCCTTATCAACACATCTCCCCTGGATGTCAAAAAGGATCAGGGTGACATCGTCGCTGGAGCCGTGACCATGATGCTTGAACCACCAAGCTTACTTGGCTTAGGTATTATTTGGGACTTGTCAAGTTGTTTTGTGACAATCAATTAGCTCTTCATATTGCTGCAAATCCTATGTATCATGAACACACTAAATATATTGAGTTTGATTTCCATGTTGTGAGTGAAAAGATTTAGACGGGTCAGATTGTCACTGTGAGAGTATGCAACATTATTAGTCTTCACAAAGAAGCTGACACTCAAAGGAAAGCTAAGTACACCAACACTTTCAGCATACTCTGGACTAGCAGTTTATAAACCATTTGATGACAGATCAAATGTTAATCATCCTGATCATCAAAGCTGCTGGAAGAGCTTCTCTGACTAAGCATTGCCTATTGGAGAACCTGAGCTGGCATCAAGCTTGTCTAAATTATTTCCAGCCAGAATAAGAATTCTGTTAGAATTGTCCGGAAAACTCATTTGCAGAATTAGTGATGTCACTCTTAGTATAAATAGACACACTCTCTCTCTTGTTGAGTTACTGAATCATTTTCTCTATAAATTTTCTCTCAATGAAAATATTTTCTCTTCCATTATTTTGTTCTTAAAAGATTTTCAATTCTTCAATCAATTTCTTCTCATAAACCTTCAATTAAACACATGTGGTGTTTGATCTTCATCTTCTCAGTTCATTGAAACTTTACATAGTATCAAAGCCAAAGACCGACGTCAATGGTAACCACAAATTCCCCTGATTCAGACACAAAAAGGCAATCAAATAGATCTTTCTCGAGTTATGCTAGTATGGATCTAAATTCATTAGCAAAAACTTTAAGTTTCAACATCACACTAAAGCTAGATCGAAGCAACTATCTCTATTAGAAGACACAACTCTTACCAGTGATTCGTGCTTTGGATATAGAAAATCTCATCAGAAGGACAACGCCTGTTCCAAAGAGATTCATTGAATCTCGAACACAAAATGACAAAGGAGAAGATGTTGTTGAACAACAACCAAATGGTGAATATGAGAAATGGAGGAAAGCGGATCAACTCTTACTCAACCGGTTGATCTCCACAATCAGTCTCAGTCTCATTGGACAGGTAACTCAGTGCAAAACTTCTCTTGAAATATAGACAAAAGTGGAAAAACTCTATTCACAACAATCATTAGCTAGAGTTCTGCAACTTAGACAACAGTTGCAGTCAATCAAGAAAGAAGGTGATTCCATTAGTGATTTTGTGATGAAAATAAAAAATGTTGGTGATGCATTAATGGAAGCTGGAGATACTGTGATAGATCGTGATCTGATTATTTGCTTAATGCAAGGTGTTGGGCAGGAGTATGATTCTGTTGTTGTACTAATTTTTTCACAACAGCACATAATGTCTGTAGAAGATGCTCAATTTCTTTTCTTAATGCATGAACAAAGAATAGAACAACAGAATTCAATTACTCAAATCAACACTTCTAGAATTTCAGCTAATTTTGCTTCTGGTGAACCTGGTAATACTGATAAGAGGTATCAAAAGAATGCAAATAATTTTGGAAACAATAGAGAATGAGGTACTAGAGGTCGTGGTCAGAGTGGGAGGTTTACCAAATCAAATCAGAGGATTCATTGCCAAGTATGTGATAAACTAGGCTATGGAGGTCTCAAATGCTTCAAACGTTTTGACCAAGGTTTTCAGGGACCAAATCAAATGAACCAGATGAATCAACAAATGAATCAAGCTCACTTTGTTCAACAACAGCAAGGATATCAGATTGTTGCAGATCTATCCTGGTATCATCAACAGATCACAATGCCGCAAGGAAACAATCAGACTCAGTACCATTATCAGTCACATTTTCAACCAAATTCCATACATTTTGCTACACTTGAAATCGTTAATGATCAGACCTGGTATATGGACAGTGGAGTAACCAATCACATAACTTCAAAACAAGGTAATCTCTCTATGCAATCTGAATACAAAGGTAATGATACTATTGTGGTTGGTAATGGTAATCAGTTAAACATAGCACATGTTGGAAATGCTTTAGTCAGGTCACATACTTCACCTGCTAGAGATTTGCATCTCAAACATATATTGCATGTGTTTGAAATATCTAAGAACTTGGCATTTCTAAACTTACCAAGGATAATAATGCTAGTGCTGAATTCTGCGTTGAAAACTGTGTTGTTAAGGACCTGAACACCAAGAGAGTACTTCTTCAAGGTTCACTTAGAAATGGGATGTATCAAATGAAGAGTGCTGAGAGAATGCCTTGCTATCTTGACAAGTCCAGCCGGCTACCTATAAGGAATTTTTCTTTTTCCAATAAACTTGCTTGTAATAAAACAAATGTTAGTCAATCACACTTGTATAGTGCTGATGTTGCTACTAAGACTAACTCTATGATTTGGCATGCCAAACTTGAGCATCCATCACCTATTGTACTTCAAAAGGCATTAAAGAATGTCAAATTTCCTTTTAAACTTCATTCTTTGGATTTTTGTGATTCCTGTCAATTAGGAAAGCTGCATAAATTGCCTTTTCAATGACATAATATCACAACTCAAAAACCCCTTGAACTGATGTATTCTGACATTTGATGGCTAGCCCCTATGACTTCCACAGAAGGATTCAGATATTACATAATCTTTGTGGATGCATACACTAGGTTTACTTGGTGTTTTCTTTTGAAACTGAAATCTGAGGCTCTATCATGTTTCCTAGCACTCAAAAGGAAGGTTGAAAATCAATTTGGTGTTTCAATTAAGTGCTTACAGACTGATATGGGAAAGGAGTATCAAGCTTTTGCTTCTAAGCTGAGAGACATGGGTATTCAGCTAAGGTTTTCATGTCCATATATTCACCAACATAATGGAGTCCCTGAAAGCAAACATAGACATTTAGTAAAGCTCGGTTTGACTCTTCTTGCTCATGCACAAATGCCACTTCGGCTCTGGTATGAAGCTTTTTTAACTGCCATCTTTTTGATCAATAATTTGCCTTCAGTTGTGCTTAGTTTTGTTTCCCCATATGAGAAATTGTTTGCAAGGAAACCCAACTATAATTTCTTCAAAACTCTTGGATGCACTTGTTTCCTATACCTGAGAGATTACTCTAAGCATAAATTGGATTTTCACACTAGTAAGTGTGTGTTCATTGGTTATAGTATTAACCACAAAGGTTACAAATGTTTGCACTCAAATGGGAAAGTGTTTTTCACAAAATGTAGTTTTTAATAAGTTGGAATTCCCATTCAAAAGTCTATTTGATGCCAAACCAACTGAAGAACCTGTCACCAATTCTCGAGTATCCTTGTCTCTACCATCTTTTATATCACCTGATTCTAATAATGGTTCAGTTGGTCAAATTTGAGCTGCTGCTCCAACTACTTCAAACAGACCACGAGCTACTACTACAGCTGCAGTTGATCCAGTGCCTTCAAATAGACCAGTTTTGTGCCAGCAACCTTCTTCAGAATTCCATATGCTATCTTTTCAACCTGCTACTTGTGTGCCATAACATGTACAAACTTTCGAAGATATAACCTCTAGACACAAAATGGTCACTCGATCCAAAACAGGATCTCTCAAACCAAAAACTTTCCTATCCACCTCAAATATCTCTTCAGCAGTATCTTCTGAGCCTAAAACTGTCAAGCAAGCATTGTCTAATCCCAAGTGGCACTCTGCAATGCAAGAGGAATTTAGAGCCTTATAATCTAACAATACATGGTCATTTGTGCCTAATTCCTTTGATAAAAGTATAGTTGGATGCAAGTGGGTCTTCAGGACTAAATACAAACAGGATAGGACTCTTCTCAAGCACAAGGCAAGGTTAGTAGCCAAAGGCTTTCATCAAATTCTGGGTCTAGACTTCACTGACACTTACAGTCCAGTTGTTAAGTCATCCACAATTAGGATCATTTTCACCTTAGTTGTGCAGTACATTTGGGAAATTCAACAAATAGATATTAACAATGCCTTTTTGAATGGGGACTTGCAAGAGTTAGTTTACATGGAGCAGCCTCCTGGTTTCATTGATGCTAATTTTCCATCACATGTGTGCAAGCTTAACAAAGCTTTATATGGTCTAAAACAGGCTCCACACTTCTGGTTCAACAAACTCAGGACAGCTCTTCTTACTTGGGGGTTCTAAAATGCTGGCTTAGATGTTTCTTTCTTTATTCAGCATCATGGTCCAGATGTTATCTATCTTCTAATATATGTTGATGACATATTGATAACTGAAAATCAGTCTTCAAAGATTCTTTAGCTCATTGATAAACTCAATAGTGTGTTTGCTCTCAAGAATCTTGGCTCTATTAATTTTTTTCTTGGATTCGAAGCATTTCATGACTCTACTGGACTCTATTTAACTCAGTCCAAGTAAATCACTGATTTGCTTCACAAAATGCATATGGCTGGTTACAAACCGTGTAACACTCCTATAAGCTCTTATTTGAAGCTCTCCAAAACTGGTGATGAACCGTTTGATGACCCTACACCATATAAAAGCATGATTAGAGCACTGCAAAACCTGACTTACACTTGGCCTGACATTGCCTTTGTGGTAAACAGGTTGAGTCAATTTATGGTATCTCCTTCCCAAGTACATTGGCAGGTTTGTAAGAGAGTCATAAGATACCTAAAAGGAACAATTCACACTAGTCTTTGGTTCAAACCAGAAACCTCACTTACATTAGAGGCCTATTGTGATGCTGATTGGGCCAGTGATGTTGATGATCGAAGATCAACTAATGGTTCATGCGTCTTTCTAGCTGGGAATCTGATTTCTTGGTCCTCCAAAAAGCAGTAGGTAGTGGCTCGGTCTAGAACTGAGGCTGAATATCAATCCATGGCAAACACAACAACTGAACTATTGTGGCTGTGATCTCTTTTCAACGAGCTTCAAATTTCACTACCAAAATCTACTATGCTGTGGTGTGACAACATTGGTGTGAACTCTCTGGCTAGAAATCCTGTCTTCCATGCTCGAACCAAACATATTGAGCTTGATGCTCATTTCTTGCGGGAGAAGGTGGAAGCAAGGCTCATTGATCCTAGATATGTTCCCACAGAATGTCAAATTTATGACATATTCACAAAGGGATTGGTACAAGATTGTTTCTTGTTTCTCCGTTCCAAACTGAATATGGTGTCATCCACACAGTTCAGTTTGCGGGGGGATGTGAGAGTATGCAACATTATTAGTCTTCACAAAGAAGGTAACACTCAAAGGAAAGCTTCAGTACACCAACACCCTTCAGCATACTCTGGACTAGCAGTTTATAAACCATTTGATGACAGATCAAATGTTAATCATCCTGATCATCAAGGCTGCTGGAAGAGCTTCTCTGACTAAGCACTGCCTGCTGGAGAACCTGAGCTAGCATCAAGCTTGTCTAAATTATTTCCAGAATAGGAATTCTGTTAGAATTGGCGGGAAAACTCATTTGCAGAATTAGTGATGTCACTTTTAGTATAAATAGACACACTCTTTCTCTTGTTGAGTCACTGAATCATTTTCTCTGTAAATTTTCTCTCAATGAAAATATTTTCTCTTCCATTATTTTGTTCTTAAAAGCTTTTCAATTCTTCAATCAAGTTCTTCTCATAAACCTTCAATTAAACACCTGTTGTGTTTGATCTTCATCATCTCAGTTCATTGAAACTTTACAGTCACCAAGTCGTTTCATCATCTCTTCAACTAGCTGATGTCTTCACGAAGGCTTTAGGAAGAAACATTTTCAAGAATTTAATAAGCAAGTTGAACAGTTTTAACATACGTGCTCCAACTTGAGAGTGAGTGTTATGATTTGATTTACCTTGATTATGTAATTGGAGATCAAAGAATTACAATTGAGAGAGGCTCCATTATCTCCACTGATCTCTTGCATTTTTGTCGATTGTAATTCCATTGATATAGAATTTAGATGGATTGTTCCCTTAATATGCTCCTTAGACTTCGGATCTAAATCGATGAATCTGTTGTAGGCTACTATTTATACATGTAATTTAAACTTTCAAGGTATATCAAAATATATAGAGAATTTCTTTTAAATCCTTTCAATTTATCACAATTGTCTAGTGATGATTGGACAATGGACCGAGTCAACATGCATTCAATGAAGAATTAACGAGTTCAATGGATGGTGGAATCTCTAGCTACTACTTTCTTCCCTGAATTTGATTTCAGTCATACTTTGATCAATTCCTATTTCTTAGGCACCTTGTTGTCGAGATTAATTAAGTGGAACTGAACTGGGTCATCTGTATGTCTTTGCAATCTGCCATCTGGATCACTTAGGAATGCAAGTGCTGTGATGCCTAACCTTCTCCATCTTGCACTTAGACCTCAGATTTCTACATGGGTGCTTTGTCCAACCTCGCTGGTCGAGGTTGCCTAACGATGAGATCTCCACCAACTTCGATTCACGACGTATATATAACAAATTATTCTGTTAACACCTGTAAATATTTAAAGTCGATCAGTTACTAATGAAATAATTTGTTTCTTATTTTCTCCATCATGAATTCTCCAATTATAGAATTGAGACTGATGGTGTGGTTGTGTTATATTGAAATTTTCTCGTCATCACATGTTTGGTTTGATGGTTTATATTTACATTTTTAGTTTATACAAAAAGAATATTTGGGTACTCATTACCTCAATTACCTATCAGTACATAATATCTTCGATTGTGATTAATAGGAATAAAATCTAGCATTTTTGACATTGTAAGACTATGAGTTTTGATGATATAAGGTTGGTTCAATGATAAACCTCTCACACCTACATCTAAGAGGTTGTGATCATAACTATGAGTTCAAGTCATACCCCTTCCAAAATTCCGAAATATTGTAATAATTAAAATAATAATAAATAAATAAATAAACTATGAGTTCTAAAACATACAAATTAACGACCCATCATATTCACTTAAATCCTACCTACATGCCATTATCCATTAAAGTTGTCAAAACTCTTGCGATTATATATATCTTATGAATTAATATTATACTCCTAAAAAAGTTAAGATGCATTAAAGTTGTCAAAACTCTTTTGATTTATATCTTATGAATTAATATTATATTCCCAAAAAAAGTTAAGTGAAATCTCGATTATATTAATCTTTTTTTTTTTCAGCCTTTTACGTCACACCTATTAGGTTAGGTTTAATTATCACATACAAAAATCATCCATTTTATGAAGGGACGGGGATAGGGAATACCACCCCATTTGCCCCAAAATATATTTTTTAAAATAATTGTTCATTTTCAACATTTTCCCTATTTTCTTAATTTTAACCCTAGGTATAAAATTTTCTTTAACTCTTAAATAATTAATAATCTACCTAATTTAAGTTTTTAATTTGTAATTTTTATTTGAATAAGTTTCGTTAATTATTTTTAGTCAAACGACCTAATTACAAAAACTCTCTCGGAGTTTGATCTTTTAAACTCAAAAACAATTTTATCAAAAATCGACATTGACCTCCTCTGTTGATAGGGTTTGACCATTAAAATGGAAAAAGATAGAAATACCCTTGATTCACTAAAAAAAAAAAAAATTTTAAGAGTAAATAAAAAATAACCTACAAAATAATGTAGACCGTTAAAAAATTGGAAATAAAAAACAGAAACTTAAATAAAAAACAATATATATATATATATATATATATATTTAAAAGGGTGGAGATCTCATATTAATCTCCACAAATTTCTAAAAATAGTTAATAATAAATCTTAAATCAAATTAATAACAAAGAATAAAAAGAAATGAATTAAAATAAATAAGAATCTGAAAAATAAAAGATTGGAGACCACCTCATCACGGAGGTTGTCTTCTTCTCTAGATAGTCCGCAGCAGTGTACTGCTGGTGACCTGGAGGAAGATGGCAAAGTGGGGATACCCGCTTTTCCAATGCATCTCCTCCTCACATTCCTCTCTCAATGATCCAAATCTTCTCTTCATTTATCTCCCCCACAAAACATCAAACACCTTGCATGCACCCACACAATCTCTTCATTTTGAACACACCCGATTTATAAAAACAAACTTACAAATCCACCAAATACACTAATCACATACACACACAAACCAACCAAAAGGGAAAAAAAAAAATCAGGGTGAAAAAATTAAAATAAAAGAAAAAAAATACAAATTAGGAAATTCAAAACAATTTCTCACGAGATCAAACTTAACAATTAGTTCTAAACTGACTCAAATTTTGCTCAAACCGAGCCCTCCTCAATCACTTTTCAAATGTGGATTTGAATGAAGGAATTGAATCCTCGACTATTATATCCAGCTTGTGTTTGTGTTTTGTTGGCTTTTGTCAATTGTGTTTGTATTTTGATTGTGGATTGTGTTGTGCTTGCTTTGGTTGTTCAAAAGGGTGGTGCATCATTGGGATCTTCTAGTCTGAGAAAAGACTCATCGGCAACAAAAATTGGTCTGAATCTATCGGCAACGATCAATGGAGACTGGGTCTTTATCATCGATGATGATCGATCAAGATGTGACAATGGAGATGGGATCTCCATCACCGACAATGGAGACCCATCTCCATTGACAAAGGTGGATCTCCATCAAGTTTTTGCCTTTTTTATCTTTTTAATTTTTAATTTTTTTTTAATTTTTTTTTTGTAATTTGATTTTTTTTAAGTAGATGGACTAGCATTTTTGTTGTTGTTGTTTTTTTTTTTTTTTAATTTGACCTTTCTAATTAATTTTCAATTAATCTTGTTTTTTTTTTTTAAATATTTTTTTTCAATTAAACTCTATTTAAAACTTTTTATTCAATTTTTTTTAAAATGATTTAAATGGCTAAATTACCCATTCTTTTTACGGTCAAACTTGGTTAGTAGTTAAGTTTGAATAACGGTAGGGGAGGTAAATGTCAATTATCGATAAAGTTGATCTTAGTGTAAAAGAACAAACCTCAGGAGAGTTTGGTGTAATTAGCTCTAAAATTTTCTTTAACTCTTAAATTTATAACCTACCTAATTTAAATTTTTAATATGTAATTTTTATTTGAATAAGGAAGTTTCAGTAATTATTTTTAGTCAAACAAGGAAAAAAAGGAGGAAAACGGGGAAAATGAGGGAAACAAAGAAATGGGGTGTGGGTGGGAAATATGGGAAGGGGTTGGGAAATAGGGATAAAGATGGAGGAACCAATATCCATCCTCATTTCTCCCATTGCCATCCATAGTTGACATGGCTCATCGAAGAAAACAACCCATGGACTCGAAACATATCCCAAATTATCAAGGTTTTCTGCAAGCCTATATATATATATATATATTTATATGGCGCACCTTGCAACACCAATACGCATCAGCCATCATTTTACAACTTTGGACGAGACTATAAAAAGGATGGTTTGGGTTAGTTTTCTTTTGAAGAAGAGCTACAATTACCTAAAAATCCCAAATTATCAAGGTTTTCTGCAAGCCTATATATATATATATATATATATATGGCGCACCTTACAAGACCGATATGCATCAGCCATCATTTTACAACTTTGGACGAGACTATAAAAAGGATGGTTTGGGTTAGTTTTCTTTTGAAGAAGAGCCACAATTACCTTAAAATCCGACTTTACCTCTACCTTCATATAAGTATATAACTAGCTTTCCACACGAATTTTAAATCTAGCCTTCAAATAAACCCTAAACCTTTGCTTCTAAAACACTACTTGCTCCCCTGTTCACAATAACGCTACCAAGCCAGTGTTTACTATGATGGCTTCTCATGATACTATCAACATTAAGCTTGACCAAATCCTCCAAAAGAGGGCTCCAGAGTGCTAATTTTAAATTAATTAACATAATCGGTTTCTAACTATATTGAACTAATATAGTTAACACGATCCATTTTTATAACGTTATTATATTTTTGTCAATTTCAACAAAATGTTAACTCCTTTTCCCCCAAAAATAAAATAAATATTAACTATAGCATGTATGCATTACTCGGAGAAAATCAAAATTAACCATTACAAACATTAAAGATCTATTTCTAACCACGTACGAAAATTTAACTTGTTATAACAATGTTTTCGAGCAATTACCATTTTACGGGGTCTATTCTCTCCCCTATATCTCTCCTCCTTTCTCTCCCCTATTTTCTCTCTCCTACTTTCCCTCTCGTCTCTCTCTCATCCTAGAATAGTGGTGACACGTGCTAAAACTACCCACAATTGTACGGGGTTGGTGCCTACAATATAGAGAAAGTAGAGTATCGTACACATGGATTGGGATGCTAAGTACCAAAATTGATCAAGATTACTACTATTTAGACAATCAATTAATGGGTGATGTAATTACCTAAAAGCTACAATTTAACTAAACTAAGGGTAATTGTAAATTAAGCAACTAATTTAACATGCAGAAACAAGATTAATGCAAGCAATGAGATTAGAGGCCATGGTTTCCAATTTCACCAAACTAATCCCATCAAATGAGGTTAAATGGCAATTAAAAGAGATATGCAAGTCATTATTGAAAACCATGTTCACTTAATTCTCACCAATATTCTCTCTCAATCAACAAATGATATACTTATATGCAACAATAATCTACCTTTCGATGACTATTAGACATACACACAAGTTAATTAAGATCTATGATACACATTCAAAGGCTCTACATGAAAGCTCGCATATTTCTATCTCACTAAACATGTATGAGACATTTCATCGAGCACATTGCGTGCGTCACCTCTCAATCTTTAACACAACAACCAAAGCTTATTTAAACGATGACCAATCACTTAAAAGCATTGCAAACATAAATATCCACTCAATAATAAACAAGCAATCTCAATAAAAAGAAGCAATCTCAATAAAAAGGCATTCTTCATTTATTATTCATAATAAGGATCCATTGTGACCCTAACACAAATAACAAAAATATAAGTTTTGTTTATAACTTTTTTTTTTTTTTTTTTTGAAATATTACAACAGTTCAAGGTTTTATAGGAAGGGGGGAGAGACTCGAAGCCATAACCTCATGGTATGGGTGTGAAGGGTTTTACCACCCCGGGCCAACCTCATTTTGTCAGTTTTGTTTACAACTCTAAACATAACTAAGTATCAAGAAAATAGATGAAAATTAGAGGATTAGATGAAACTCTATTTGATGAAAGCTCCCTCTTTTGTTGCTTGATCTCTACTCTCCAACTTTTTATTCACGTTCCTTGCCAAAATGACGGTGGATGGTGGTGGATCTAGGTGATGTACATTGGAATATGGTGTTTTTGTGATGGAAGAATGTTTAAAAATGGAATCTTTGGTGTTTTTGGTTGGGAAGTCGTCCTTTTGGGAAGTGAGAATAGGTAGTATTTATGGAAGGGAGATTTTAGGACACAAATTCGTCACTTAGCTGAGTTGGCAAGGGTTGAGCGACTTCATATGCTTTTGGAAGTGGCTCCAGAAGTAGCATGAACCTCTGGAAATTGAATGGTGGGTTGGGCGACTTCCCATGCTACTTTGTGGAAGTGGCTCCAGAAATAGCATGAACCTTTGGAAAATTGAATGGTGGGATGAGCAGCTTCCCCTGCTATTTTCTAGAAGTGGCTATAGAAGTAATATGAATCTCTGGAAACTGAATAGCGGGTTGAGCGACTTCCCATGCTACTTTGTGGAAGTGGCTCTAAAAGTAACATGAACCTCTAGAAACTGAATGGCTTCACTAGTACTTTTTCATCTTTTTGCCTCCAATCTTCTTCGTTTTTGCTCAAACACCAACTCTAAGCTTTAATCATTGCACAAACTTATTAAACACATCAAAAGCATCAATTTTACTCAAGAACCAAAGCGAAAAGATTCGGAAATAGTGGCCAAAATTACGTATATAATGGTCTTAACAGGTGGCACCTTCGTCAATAATGGCGGCGCCTAGCGAAGGCATCATAGGGGCAAACGCTTCCTAGGCATGGTGTCACCTGGGCAATGCACAGCTCGTTTGGAAAGCGCGTGCCTAGGCGTCATCACACCTGGGCAACACACAACAAACTTGGGAAACGCGCACCTAGGTGTCACCACGCTTGGGTAGTGTGCTCCTAGGCGTTGCAATAACGCCACCGGCAAAGACGGAAGTAATCAAGGGTGGGCAAGGTCAACTGCCCCCTACCCCTTAAAATTTTAGATTCAACCAAAAAATTTTAAGTATTTTTTTTTTCTTTGTAAAATATTCCTTTGAAGCGATTGGAACCTGGAAGACTAGAATTGTCTGGAAGTCTAAAACAAAAAATAAAAATAAAAAATAAAAAAAAAAAAAAAATTGTGTATAAATAACTATTCTAATTTAACAATTAATAAAGTCAAACAATATAACCCACATGCCACGTATGATTGTTTTTTCCAACGGGACCTATACAATAAATAAACTAAACTCACTCTTTTATTGCTTTCTACACTTTACTCTTTCAATATCGAAATAACCTAGAAAACAACACTCTCAATTCTTAACTCCTCTGCAAACTGAATTCAAGCAGCAACAAAAAAATTGTGCTTTTATTCTAAAATCAAAGAGTCTAGATGTTTTATATATTCTCTTGAGTCTTGACAAGTAAATCTGTAAATAGTAATCTTCTAATCCTATTTCTTTTTTCTTTTTTCTTTTTTCATCATTTATTTCCCTTTTGTTTTCTATTATATAATTGAATAAAATATAAATTTAAAACTCATGTGTAACATGTGTTTAATTTATTGGTATTTGACAAATTATATAAGAGGAATGATTGTTATTAGAAGGTTGTGGACCATAAAAGCTTGAGAATATGATATATAAAAGTTTAAAGTGAAGAGTAGAAAAGGTAATATGTACTCTTATTAAGCCACTAATTATGTATTATCACATAATTGCTTGAAATAGTTATGATTGTTAATGAATTATTTTTTATAGGATGCATAAAAGTTGGATTTATTATGTGATGCAATCTGAATTTCAATACCAATTAGGTGTTATATTGCAGAAACTTTTAAATTAATTATAGGTTCATTGTTTAAAAAAAGTGTAATCATTTTACTAATTAAACTCTATTTAGAAACAGTGATGCTGAACTATTATAAAAAAATATATCAATATTGTCTATCTCTTTGGAGAAGAGTGATGGTTCTAAACAAACAAGTTCAAAATTTGATTTATCTAGTCTTCCCACAGATCCTAGTATACGGCCTCATATATTAGATTATAGTCATGATGTTCGAGACAAAATTCGTAGATCTTATTTGCAAAAAGTGTTGAATGTTAAACTTGTCATCAATCAACCACCCTCAAGCAAAACCACTTATAGAAGCCAACATTGTTGACTCTCCTCCACCGTCCAAACTCATCAACAACCATCTCCCAACTCCCTTCTTCCCAACTGCCATCTCCCAACTCCCTTCTTCCCAACTGCCATCTCCCAACTTCAGTTTGAATTTGCTGGTTTTGCATTTATTTTGTTTGTCTTTAATCTCATCTCAGATCCCTATATAAAGGGACTCAGATTGTGTTGTAAAAGTAGTGGAGTGGTGTAAGAAAATTTCAAGAGAGAAATAAAGTTTAAAGTTTCTCCGTTTTTGAGTGTTACAATCTCTCTCAGAGGTGCACCACAAGTGACCTCAACATTTCCATTCCACCAACAGTGGTATTAGAGCCCAGGAGAGCCAGAAATTTGAAGAACAGAGGCCAAAACCAAATTGGCCCAGAAATCAAAGTGCTAAAAATATAAATTTGAGCATACCATTATGTTCTACTCGTCTCAAGGAGTGCATCAGTGAAAATTTCATCGAAATCGGAGAAAAAGAGAAGCGTCAAGCGCCGTTTGAAGTTAGAGAGTAGACCCACGTGCAGCCAAACTTCCGGAGCGTCACCGTCATGCGCCGGTCGTCTTCCTCGCCCGGTTTTTAGGGTCTGACCCGAAGTCCGACCCGTAACCTGACCCGGTGGTCCGACCCCGTCACCTGATCCGACCCGGTTATTCGACCCGAATTCCAATCATCCGACCCGGTCCGTGAGTGCTGCTGACGTCACTAACGCCGTTAGTTCATCTGGAATATTCCGTCAGAAAAGGAATATTCCGTTGTCTTGGTTGACTTTTGTCAAAAAAGTTTGACCGCTCGTTTCGGACACTTCCGAACTCGTTTTTTGACAAACTTGGACTGTTTTCCAAGGTTTTAGACCATTCCGGACGCAGCCGTGCACTCAATTTTTACAAATTCAGACTCCATATTAGTGTTCTAAGTAGTTCAAGCTCGATGGCCAACGAAAACACGCAAGTTGTCATCCCGAAACTCACCAAAGACAACTATGACAATTGGTGCATACAAATGAGAGCTCTACTAGGCTCTCAAGATGTTATGGACATTGTGAAAGATGGATACACAGAACCCGCATCCAAAGAAGCTGAAGAAACCATGACAGAAGCTCAGACAACAACTCTCAGAGTCGATCGAAAGAATGATTGTAAAGCTAAGTCCATAATCTATCAAGGACTAAACGAACCCACGTTCGAGCTTATAGCTTCCTCCAAATCATCGAAAGAAGTCTGGGACACCCTTCACAAGACCTACAAAGGTGCTGACAAAGTGAAAAGGATCCGTCTTCAAACTCTACGAGGTGAGTTCGAATCTTTACGAATGAAATCTAATGAATCCATTACAGAGTTCTATACACGAGTCATGGTTGTTGCAAATCAGCTAAGAAGAAATGGAGAAACTCTCGAGGACATGAGAATTTTGGAGAAAATTTTACGATCATTGGATCCAAAGTTTGACTTTATAGTTATTGCCCTGGAAGAAAAAAAAGATCTGGAGACGATGTCTGTAGAAGAACTGGTGGGTTCATTGCAAGCCCATGAGCAGAAAGTCACAAGAAGAAGTGACGACAGAGTATTGGAGCAAGCTCTCCAGTCAAAGTTATCCCTCAATGAAAAAAGATATGAGCAAGGGGGGACCTCACAACAAGGAAGAGAACGAGGTAGAGGATCTCGTGGAAGAGGTTCTGGAAATGCTGAAACCAAAGGTAGAGGCAGAGAAGGAAGAGACGCAAGTAGAGGAGGACGTGGACAACAAAACCATGTCTCAACGAGGACGAGGAAGAAGAGGCGGTTACAACTACAGTCCGACCGTTGACAAAAGAAACGTTCAATGCTATAATTGCAACAAATATGGCCACTATAGCAACGAGTGCAGAGGTATCCCAAATGAAGTAAATGAAAGTTCTAACTTTGCAGAGAAAAAGCAGGTTGAAGGAGAATCGCTGATGCTAATGGCACACAACTCAACCTATCAAAATCAAGATGTGTGGTTTCTTGATTCTGGAGCCAGCAACCATATGACTGGCAGAAAAGACTTGTTCACTGAACTTGATGAGAAAGTTCATGGAGAAATCTCATTTGGTGACCTCTCTAAAATCTCTGTCCAAGGAAGAGGAGATGTCATGATAAAGCAGAAGAATGGAGATCATGCTTTCATCTCCAATGTTTATTATGTTCCAGACATGAAGACAAACATCCTAAGTCTCGGACAACTCTTGGAGAAAGGCTATCACATTAGTCTTCAAAATATGCAACTCACCATCACAGATGCTCGAGGAAAGCTGGTTACTCGAGTCCAGATGACGAAGAATATGATGTTTCCTCTCGCAATTCATCATGATACGCCAAAGTGTCTGACAGCCATCATCAACAACAAAGACTGGTTGTGGCATCTCAGGTATGGACATCTCAATTTTGAAAGTTTAAAGCAACTGGGAAGTAAGAAGATGGTGAAAGGATTGCCAAACATCCATCACCCAAATGAGATGTGTGAAAGCTGTGTTCTTAGCAAACAACACAGAAATAGCTTCGGAAAGGAGGCAAATTGGAGAGCAACCATGCCACTTGAGCTCGTTCACACAGATGTGTGTGGTCCATTGACGCCAGTATCAAATGGACAGAATTAATACTTCCTTACATTCATTGACGACTACAGCAGGAAGACTTGGGTCTATTTTCTAAAAAGGAAGTCTGAAGTGTTTGGCTACTTCAAAGAGTTCAAAACTCTTATGGAGAAGCAAAGTGACTATCATATCAAAGCATTAAGATCAGATCAATGTGGAGAATACATTGCAGGTGCTTTCCAAGAGTTCCTAAAGCAACAAGGAATCAGACATCAGTTTACACCAGCTTATACTCCTTAGTTAAACGGTGTAGCTGAAAGAAAAATCGAACAATCTTTAACATGGCCAGAAGCATGTCAAAGGATAAAAACATGCCTAAAAGTTTTTGGGCTGAAGCAGTCTTGCGTGCGGTATATCTACAAAACAGATGTCCTACAAAGAGTCTTGATACAAAGACACCGCACGAAGCATGGAGCACTCACAAACCAAGTGTCAGCCACCTTAGAGTTTTTGGCTCTATTGTCTACATCAAAGTCCCAGAAGCGAGAAGAACCAAGCTTGAAGATAAAGGAGAGAAGTGTATCCTTGTTGGATACGGTGACAGAACTATGGGTTATCGGCTATATAACCCCACCACCAAGAAAGTAATCTTCAGCAGAGATGTCATTTTTGAAGAAAATGAATCCTGGAATTGGGATCAATCTAAAGCTTCCAGAAGCGCAGAGTTGATACCTGAAGAAGAGACAAGAGAAGTGGCTACAGAGTCACAAACACCCAGAGATCAGCAAACACCTCAACGTGGCTCCCCTTCACCACAAAGGTATGATACTCCATTACCAATTGATCGTGATTTCTCAGATATGAAGCCTAGAGGAACACGCAGTCTAGAAGATCTGTATGAATATACAGAACAAGTGAAAGAAGATCTTACTCTGTATTGTCTGCTGATGACAAGTGATCCAGTTAGCTTTAAAGAGGATAACCAGGAAGGAAAATGGAGAAGTGCAATGGATGATGAGATTCGATCCATTGAGAAGAACAAGACGTGGGAGTTGACTAATCTCCCAAAAGGCAAGAAAGCTATCGGAGTGAAATGGGTCTACAAAACCAAAAGGAATGCGAAAGGAGAAGTCCATAGATACAAGGCAAGACTTGTAGCAAAAGGCTATAAACAAAAGGAAGGAGTTGACTACGGAGAAGTCTTTGCGCCAGTTGCCAGACTAGAGACCATCAAATTGCTAATATCATTAGCAGCCCAGAAAAGTTGGAAAATTTACCAACTTGACGTAAAGTCAGCATTCCTGAATGGCTTTCTTGAAGAAGAAATCTATGTGGAACAACCACCTGGATATGTGAAGAAAGGAAAAGAAGATAAAATGTGCAGACTGAAAAAAGCCTTATATGGTTTGAAACAAACGCTTCTAGCATGGAATATGAGGATTGATGATTACTTCCAAAAGAACAGATTTAAGAAATGCCCGTATGAGCATGCACTATATATGAAGAAGGAGATTGACGGAAGCTTGTTATATGCATGCCTATACGTTGATGACTTGATCTTCACCGGCAACAATCCAGCCATGTTTGAAGATTTCAAGAGGAGAATGGTGAAAGAATTTGAGATGACTGACATTGGTCTAATGGCTCTTTTTCTCGGTATTGAAGTTGTGCAAAGCGAAAAAGGTATCTTCATCTCTTAGAGTATCTATGCAAAAGAAATTCTAAAAAGATTTGGTATGGAAAAATGCAATCCTGTCACAACTCCAGTAGAAACAGGATTAGAGTTAAGAAAGAATGAAAGGGGAGATGTTGATCCAACCTATTTCAAGAGCTTGGTTGGAAGCCTGAGATACTTGACGTGTACCAGGCCAGATATACTCTATGGAGTTGGACTAGTCAGCAGATACATGGAGACTCCTGACCAGTCTCACCTGAATGCAGCAAAGAGGATACTCAGGTACATAAAAGGTACTATTAATGATGGTATTTTATATACCAAATGTGAAGATTGCAGGTTGATTGGCTATTCAGATAGTGATTGGGGAAGAGATCTAGATGAACGTAAAAGCACCACAGGTTTTACGTATTTTATGGGAGATACAGCGTTCACATGGTCATCCAAAAAGCAAGCCATTGTGACATTGTCATCATGTGAAGCTGAGTATGTTGCTGCCTGCTCAGCTGTTTGTCATGGTATCTGGATCAGGAATGTGTTGCAGTACTTGGGATTTCCACAAGTTAATCCCACAGAGGTCTACATTGACAATCGGTCAGCGATTGCACTAGCAAAGAATCCAGTATTCCATGAAAGAAGCAAACATATTGATACACGGTATCATTTCATCAGAGAGCATGTGAAGAATAAAGAGGTGGAACTAGTCCCTTGCAGGACATATGATCAAGCTGCTGATATTTTCACCAAGCCGCTCAAACATGATGTGTTTGAAAGACTAAAGACAATGCTTGGTATGACGAAACATGGAGAGTCAAGTTTAAGGGGGGATGTTGAATGTTAAACTTGCCACCAATCAGCCACCCTCCAGCAAAACCACTTCTAGAAGCCAACATTGTTGACTCTCCTCCACCGTCCAAGCTCATCAACAACTATCTCCCAACTCTCTTCTTCCCAACTGCCATCTCCCAACTTCAGATTGAATTTGCTGGTTTTGCATTTATTTTGTTTGTCTTTAACTTATCTCAGTTCCCTATATAAAGAGACTCAGATTGTGTTGTAAAAGTAGTGGAGTGGTGTAAGAAAATTTTAAGAGAGAAATAAAGTTTAAAGCTTCTCCGTTTTTAAGTGTTACAATCTCTCTCAAAGGTGCACCACAAGTGACCTCAACATTTCCATTCCACCAACAAAAAAGTCATTGTCAACCTAGAGGGCATGAATTTCCTTTTAAGCCAGTAGGTCGAAGATTCATCTAATCCTAGTTTGATGAATATAAAACTTGGTTAGAATATAGCATTACAAAGAATGCTGCATTTTGCCTATATTGTTATATTTTCAAATCGGTGAATGGTCAACAGGAGGGGTGATGATTCATTTGTTGGGAGGTGGTGATTCATTTGTTAGTAAAGGATTTTCAAATTGAAGGAAGAAAGATACATTGACATATCATGTAGAAAAATGTAGTGCCCACCAACATGCTCGACGATGTTGTGAAGCTTTGATGAATCAAGCGCAACATATTGAGACTATTTTTTCTAAACATTCCGATGAAGCTAGAATTCAGTATTAGATTTGCTTGAATGCATCTGTTGATTGTGCTCGATTTCTTTTACGATAAGGACTCGCATTTCATGGTGACAAAGTATATGAAAAGTCAAGTAATTGTGGTAACTTTCTTGAACTTTATCGATTTCTTGCAAACCATAATGAAACTATTAAAGCTGCAACATTGCAAAATGCTCCAGAAAACCTCAAGTTAACTACACATGATATTCAAAAAGACATTGTACATGCTCTTGCAGTTGAAACTATCAATATTATTATTAGAGAAATAGGTGATGCATTGTTTTCAATCTTGATTGATGAATCTTGTGATGTATCAACAAAAGAGCAAATGGCTATGGTATTGCGTTATGTAAATCATAATGGACAAGTAGTTGAGCAGTTTATTGTTATCAAACATGTTGCTAGTACTACCACTCTCTCACTCAAGGCCACAATTGATAACGTATTTTCTAGGCATGGATTGAGCATATCTAGATTGCGAGGGCAAGGTTATGATGGGGCAAGTAATATGCAAGATGAGTTTAATGGTCTTAAATCAATAATTATGAAGGAGAATGAGTGTGCTTATTATATTCATTGTTTTGCTCATCAACTTCAATTGGCTCTTGGTGCTTTAGCAAAAAATCATATAGATATTCAATCTTTATTCAACACAATTGCCACTATAGTGAATATTATTGGAGCTTTATCTAAACGTTGTGATATTCTTCTGGAGAAGCAAGCTATAATAGTTTTTGAACCACTCAAAAGTGATGAACTTTCAAATGGGAGAGGTCTCAATCAAGAGAATAATTTGAAACATTCCGATGATACACAATGGGGGTTCACATTATGGTACTTTAATAAGTATAATCACTATGTTTCCATCTATAATTGATGCACTTGAGATAATTGCAAATGATGGATCAACTTCTGAGCAAATATGTGTGGCAAATAATCTAGTAGAGTTGGTGCAATCATTTAATTTTGTCTTTTGCTTACATTTGATGAAAGATGTACTTGGAATTACAAATGAATTATCTCAAGCCTTACAGAGAAAATATCAAGATATAGTAAATGCTATGAATTGAAGTTGGTTGGTTTATGTAAGCACCAATTACAAATTATGAGGGAAAGTGGATGGGTTTATTTACTAAACCAAATATCATCTTTTTGTCTCAAATATAATATTGATATGCCTAACATGGATGATATGTTTGTAGCTTGAGGGCGGAAAAGGCATAAAGCTTAAGAAATCACAAATTTGCATCTCTATCAAGTTGAGTCATTTTATTCTATTTTAGATATGCAACTTCAAGAGCTAAATAGTCATTTCAATGAGACAAATACTGAGTTGTTGTTTGTTTGGCATGTTTAAATCCAAATGATTCTTTTTCTGCTTTTGATAAGCAAAAATTGATACCTCTTGCTCAGTTTTACCCAAAGGATTTTTTTCTTATCGATCTTATGATACTTAATTGTCAACTTGAGACTTATATTATGGATATGCGCTCTAGTGTTGAGTTTTCAAAATTGAAAGGAATTACTGAGCTTGCAAAAATGATGGTTGCCCATAAAAAAAAAAAACAAGATATTTCCATTGGTTTACTTGCTTTTGACATTAGTATTAATTCCACCGGTTGCTACTGATATTGTTGAGAGATCATTTTCTGCTATGAATATTATAAAAACTCGACTGCGCAACAAGATGAGAGATCAATGGATGAATGATAATTTGTTGTTTATATAGAAAAGGACATATTTTATGGCATTGATAATGAGACAATCATGTAACATTTTCAAAAGATAAAACCACGTCGAGGACAATTGTAAATGTGTTTGAAGAATTATATGAATCTATATGTTTAAACTTTTTATTTAGTCAAGTTTTTTGTTTAGCTCGAGGTATGCCCCTTGTAAACTTGTGGTGTTTCGTTTTTGATTAATTTACTTAATTAATTTATTTATTTATTTGACAATTGATTAATGCACTTTAAATAGTTCAAAAAGATATATTACCATTTTTATTTTTATTTAATAATGCCCCTAAATGAAATTCCTAGCTCCATCCCTGGCCACCAGTGTGGTCTATCCTGACGGCACCACCGCTTTGAAAGAGACGAATGAATTATTTTTTTAAAGGGTTTTATTGAAAATTAACCCATTTGGGAGGTTCAAGTTGAAATCTAACATCTTTTTGAAAAACTTGCAAAACTAACTATTTTGGGGTTATTGAAGGACAATATTGCCCTTGTAAAATTGAAAACCCCAGATCTAATACTTCTTCTAATTGACCAAGCCTCAAAATATTCTAAATCCCTATCTACTCTTTGTAAGACCAAACCTCTTTCAATTCAAAATCCTTAATTTCTCTGAAAATGATCAAACCTCATTTGTGAAAAGAGGCTCTATTTCATTATATTCCATCCATATCCCAATTCCATTCATTTAATATCCCTCGTCGATATCATCGATCTCATAAGTCTCATACCAAATCTCATCAATCGAATCACCCCTTGGGAGGGCCAGTTAGATCGTGCTCCTACTTCGTGAAGTAACTCATAATGTCTTCGTTCCAACTTGGACCCCATTCAGAATGGTTACTAGGAAAGGGCAAGAAAGGTTTGTTCTCACGAACATAACTTAATTCAGAGGTTCTGTTGCAGGAAGAAAAGAAGGTAAGATGGGAACAATGGTGATCTCGATCATCACTCTACGAGTTTGCTCACTTCAGATTTCCTGAGTATCACATCGTAGACCCCTACCCCAACTCTATCTTCCTTATCAATGAACTAGATTACTTTTTGTTTTGAATCTTTAGCAGTCGAAAAAGAGTATGTATAGAGAGGGTAGCTCTTTTTTGTTGAAATCTTTGAAGCAATAGCTTTGCCACTCTCCACGCATGTTCAATGATCTTAGTTGTGTTATGATTAATCTGGGTTGTCATATCAGAATTCTTCTAGAGAAAATAATCATGGGTAAGGCTAAGGCAGAGGTACTAAATTATAGAAGGTGACCGAAGCAGGTATAGAAGGTAACTAGATGTAACGATTTCCCGCCTAACCCCATCGGGAAAGGAGGTAGGCTTAGAGCCAGTAATAAAGCTAGCAAAGACAGCTCTACGCGACCCGAGCCTAAAGAAGGAAAAGAACGGACTAAAGCGAGGAGTTCATTGGCCATACATAGTGAAGGGGGATGGGGGTCAACCTTTTTCATGACCCATGGCATGGGGCTTGTTTCCTCTTTCCCGAGAGATTCTGAGGTTTTTGCCGAAGAATCTTCCTCTTCGGGATCGTTCCTCCGCAAGAGCGTTCCTCATCGGAGCTTTCAGTCTTATCCCTCGCAGGCAACAAGTTGTGATTAAAAAAAAAAAAATCGCTTTCTAAAATGATTCCCATTTCAGTTGATTTTATTCAATTCAACGATTAACCAAAAGAAAACAGTAATAAATAAGTATATAAAAATAAAGTAGAAGAACCCAAATTCAAAATGAACATATTCAAACTTGAAAAGGATCTTTCTGATTCTCGAAGAATGAAAGGCTCACGGATGGTCCCACATCCGGATTTCGGGACATAGGTACATACCTTCTTTATCCTACGAGACTAACTACATTTCCAAAAGTAAAAGGAAAAGGGACAAGATTCACCGATTCCTCTTTTTTGCTGCTGATCTGGCGTTGAGTCAGGGTATTCAGGAAGAACAGGTTGATCCAACTCGATATCGTCAAGAATTCCTGACTAAATAATCCAAGGAACATCACAGGTATAGGAACCACTAAAGGTATTAAAGAAACAAGAACAACAACTACTAATTCATCAGCTAATATATTCTCGAAAAGTCAAAAGCTAAGTGATAAAGGTTTTGTGAAATCTTCTAAAATGTTAATAGGTAAAAGAATGTCCCTCTAACGAAGATTCTCCATTTTTCGTGGAATACTAGTTTAGTGCTAGGAAAAAAGCTTCAAGCAAGACGGGTGGGTGGAAAAATCCCTCGCCTTTCGGTTGGGTTCCTTTTTTTTGTTTCAAGGTACCTTCTTCTTCAGTCTCTCGTTTATTGCCCTTCAGGTTCCCCTAATCAGTAGGCGAGCACTAAAAGCGCGCTGAGTGAGTGGCATTTTTCGTGCTTTTAAACTTCTAAACTGGCGAGTTTAGTTTAGAGCTTGTGTGTTAGAGATCGGTGCATAGGGGGGTGGTAGACCGGGTTTCTTGACCTGGTATCCTGCACCTCGCATTCATGATATCTACATTCAACTGTGCCCCGGAGACACGGTCGAAGCACGCCCGCCTAGTGTGCCTCTTAATATCTTCATATCTTAGATTGATACTATTCATATCTTAAAGTCAATTGTATTCTAGAATCATTCTTAGAACCATACACAAGAGTTGGCTTAGAGTCATTAGATCTCATATACCTAATTCTGTTCCCCTCTCCCAATCAACCCATTATTTATGAATCTCGTTTGGCGAATCATTGCATATAAATAAACATAAGTATTTTATTACGGTAAGGTCATTCACTTTAATTATTTAATTATTTATTACTATTTTCTTTTAGTCAATCGTTGAATTGAATAAAATCAACTGAAATGGGAATCATTCTAGAAAGCATCTTTTTTTTTTTTAATCACACACCGTGTAAATTGTGATACTATGATACTATAAGAATTTTTATATCCTACTGGTTGTTCTCGGATATCAGAATCGAAAGCTTTTGAGGATTAGGCGCACGGTCCTTATTGTGATTTCCTAAGAAGCTGTGGATCCGACAAGCTCATTCAGTCACACCTTATTCGCTCACACACAATATGCATAGAAAAATGAGTCGATCTTTTCTACAACAAGAAGAGAATAAGCCTTGATCTTCTATTTCATAAGAAAGGATCAATGTAAGTCGTAGTTCGTTCCATAAGCATTGGAGTCGTGCCCGAATCCTTTGAAAAGCTTCTATTAGACAGGAGAAAGATTGTGTTCTAGCTGGCTTCTATCCAATCTTGTACTTATCCATTTCATTAGTAAGAGATCGAGCTAATTCGTCTATCGAGGAGGAACGCTCCTAAGAAGGAATAGTCTGTAGCGTAGCGTGGGGGCCAAGCAACCAAAGCGGGGGACCTAGGTGGGAATATTGAAAGAAAGAGAAGGGGAAGAAACGAGGTAGAGGATCCGAGAGCGAAAGGCACTCTATGTCGTGATCGGCCTTCCTCTTCCTAGTAGTCGGCATTCTAAAAGCGACTTGTCGTATGCCACGCGGAGGTGCGTCTGTGGATTACTCTCGTGAAGAGAACAAGGTTACAGGAGAGGCGAGCTAAACGAGGTGGTCTACTTCTACGGGTGACGAAACGGCGGTTGGTCAAATACTCTAGAAACACGAGCTAAGAAAGAGGCTTATCTGAGCGAAGAAGGCTAATGATTGGCTATGTCTATAACGATTTTGGATTTTTTCATAATGATCAAATTATATCTGGTCTTGTTTCCACTTTTCCAGTCATTTTAGATACAATTTTCAAATATTGGATTTTCCTTTATTTAAATCGTGTATCTCCGTCACTTGTAGTGATTTATCATTCAATGAATGACTGAAAAATGAGTCAATTAGAATGTTTTTGTACCTAAGCAAAGCATTCCAGGTCGTGATCCTCTCTTTCTTGTTGGTTGAGCTTTCTATCTGCCTCATTCTATTAGGGCTCGTTCTTTCCACTCGCAGGCTCGAGCTTTTGTAAGGATCCGCCATATCCTAAAAAAGTCATCTTTGATGGTCCACTTCCAAGTGGAAGAATGCATTCGGGACCAATGAGCAGACAAACCTTTCACACTCTTGCCGGTGCTCTTCCATTGTCTTTTGAACGTCAGGAGAACGACGTTGTTTAGAGACTCGTAGGTCCCCGAAGATGAAGAGAGAAACAAAGAATATAACTACGGTGTAAACAAAGAGTTTGAGAGTAAGCATTACACAATCTCCAAAAAAAAAAAAAATTGGGGGTGGGGGAAAAGAATAGATTCTCTATTTTTATACTACATATCCTATTTTGACACCAAGAAATGAAACGTTTTTTCAAATTGATATAAATACAAAAGAGTTTTTATTTTTCGAAATCAACACAATTCGACTTCGATATTGTGGCAGACTCTAATAGAGTCTTTCAGTGAAAAAAAGGGTCAGAATCGTGAAATAGGGAAATCTAAATTTATTGTGTCTGCCCAAGAATTTTACTGTTTTACTTGAAGGTTCATTCAAATTGGAAGACTCGTCTGGTCTTATCAATTGTTAGAATTTTTTTTTTTTCTCGAGCTTGAATAAATCATGAATTTTTCTCGAACACTATTAAAGATCTTATCGAAAACTTACAGCAGCTTGCCAAACAAAGGCTAAGAGAAAAAAGAGAAGAGGTATTATTGGCATAACATCTACAATTGGATTCAAAAAAGCATATGCCTCGGGTAATTTGCCGAAAAAAAAACTACTCAAATAAAGGGCAGAATTAAGAAAGGTATAGATCAAACTAAAGGTATTAAGCATAACAAACATTTTGTTCTTAGAGATAATTGTATTTTGATTGAGTTAAAAATATGTTATTGATATAAGCTAAAAATGACGAAAAGAAAGAAAGGTAGACAAAAAAAATACTTCTTTGAACTGAACCTATCAAAACAAAAATCCTTCAATTCTCACAAGAGAATAGAAGAAATCATACTTTCATACAATATCTTAATTGAATTCTATGTAATGATCAATAAATGGAGTTTAATTCTGCATCTACTTGTGTCAAAATCTTTAAAAAATAAAAAAATAAAAAAAAAAGAATCTAATTTATTCCATAGAGATTTGGCCGGGAATTGACGAACAACCAATATTAGTGTTTATTAGTATCGAATAGAAAAGAAATTCAAATGGGGCGTGGCCAAGCGGTAAGGCAACGGGTTTTGGTCCCGCTATTCGGAGGTTCGAATCCTTCCGTCCCAGAGCGACCTCTTATATATATCCGAATATCCGAATATCAGACTCCAAATTACTTTTTTGAGCAACCTCTCTTTCAGAGTATAATTTTTTTAAGAGTCTAATTTTTGATAAAATGGACTTCTTGTTTCGAATTTTCAAAACTCTTCTCTGAATAAGATGTTTTTTCATAAATTGAATCGAGTTCAAATAATACGAAAATAAAACGGAATCCATTTGTGATCCAAGTAAGATGGCAACATAGATCACAAGAATTTGAATTCAAAAAAAGTCGGATGGGACCTCCCCCTCCCTTTCACTTTGATATGTAAGTGAGTGGCTTAAAAAATCCTTACATACCCTACCTCCGTGAATTTGCAAGGATACATTCTAAATCGAAATGCGAAAACCTCTATCTTTCTTATATTTTTTTTTTAATAAGTAATAAGACAGCCCAAATTTTTTATTTCATTTCTTGAAATCTAAACAAGAGGGTATTCGTGGTACTGATTGAATTCAATCAATGGAATTAAGTTTCTAAGACCGGTTTAGGGTAAAAGAACAATTCTAGTAAAGAATGACGTAATCTGGACCCTTTTGGCTTTTTATCTATACAAAAGAGTCTAGCATCCCGTATCAAATAGGATCCTATTTTTATTTATGATTAATCATCCCCCAGAATGAATTGGGAGTGGGGTCCATACGAGTTAGTGAGCGATGTAAGATCTCATAATCAATCGAGTTTCATATGGATGAATTTTCTTTGAGCTGGAGGTATTTGATGTTTGGCTCTAATTAATAATTGGAAATGTATTTAGTAATAATTAATAATTGAGACGGGGTCCATTCATATATCTTCATCCTCTTATTTACTTTTTACTTTATTTTCTTTTTATTTTTATTCGTGTTCTTTTTTGTTTTATTTAGAATTTTATTTAGAAATAAAAAGAAATATTGCATTCATGCAATAAAATGAAAATAGAGGGTGAAATTCAATTCTTACTGAGGCTTCTTCCTCATAAATTAACTAACTATTCCTTTCATATCGAAGGAAAAAGGACTGGGTATTGACCGAAGCAATGACTATTCATGATTCCATAATTGAATCAATTACATACCGGTTCAAAACTAGAAAAATGTTATGGTAAAACTTCGTTTGAAATGATGTGGTAGAAAGCAACGTGCAACTTGAAGAACACGATCCGCTGTGGATTTTTTTTTCATCCACCATTTTAGATTGTAGATTATCTAGAAATGAATAGGCTCTTGGCTCGACATACTTTGTTCTGTTCTACTAGAATTCTCGTTTTTTGTTGGGGTGTAGTGTAAATAGGACATGATGGAGCTTGAGTAGAAGGTATTTGTTCATTTCACAGGGGCAAGGATCTAGGGTTAATACCAATCAATAAGTTGTAACAAACTTCATAAGTATATTTTTGATATATAAATTGAAAGAATCCGATTCGAGCAATTTTGAAATCAAAAACGACAATTTGTTGGAATTGGTAAAACTCTTTCGATGAAAAGTGTATCATGCATGAATCAATTGTTCGTATAATTCTTTGATAGAACGCAAAAGGGGGTTTGTTGCCGCCATTTTTTAAAACGAAAGATTACCGAAGTAATGTCTAAACCCAATGATTCAAGGCAAAGATAAAAAGGATCTTGGAACAAGGAAATACCGTTTTCAATTGTCTCAACAATTAGATCAGAATAGGAATTAAGAATCAAAAAATCGATTCGAAACGAGACAAACAAAAAAAAGGGTTAGAGACCACTCAAAAAAAGAAATCCCTAAAGATTTTCTTTTGGGCTATTTAAAAGTTATCCAACTTGAGTTATGAGAGTACAAATGCTTTTTTTTTTTTTTTCGAAAAAGAAGGACTTAAATCACACAATTTCTAATCATTTTTTCTCGAGCCGTACGAGGAGAAAACTTCTTATACGTTTCTAGGGGGTATTGTTCATCTACATCTATCTCAATAAGCTGTTTATCAAATCGTTGCAACCGATGCTCGATCCCGAAAAGAGGGAAGAGATCTTCGGAAAGTGGGTTTTTTTATGATCCGATAAATAATTAAACCCATTTAAATATTCTTGCTATTTTAGATTTCCTTGACAAAGGCGCTTAACCTACAAGAAAGGTTCATGATATTTCAAAGAAAGCTGGGATTTTTAAGGAACTTTATCTTAATTAAACAAAATTGCATCAAGGATATAGAATAAAAAAAAGAGGGTGTGGATGACTCCTATATAGTTTTGTATAACTTTTTCTTCATTACTCCCCTCCTTTTTTGTTCTATTCATACCTATTTTTTATTCCTATTTAATATTGCTCCCATAAAGTATCATGTTCTGGAAGTATAAGGACAAAAAAAATAAGCAGAAAAACAAAAATCAATTTTATTGCTAGAATTTTATTGATATAAGATGCATATAAAAAAGATCAAATGAACACAACGAACTAATTGGGTCGAGAAATCAAAATTTACATTACTCACAATCGAAACCGGGGGTTTTATAGTTTGTCGTTGTAAATCTATTAACAAATTACAAAACAAGGCATTCAACTTGTTTATTTTACTTATATTGATTGATTGAATCCATGTCAACCCGAGATTTCTTTTTTTTATTTATTTATTTGTTTATTCTTTTCAGCTATAGCTATGTATCCATATGTATTTATATATAGTAAATATGTAGTGCAAATCTAACGCAAGTTCTTTCTTTTTCTTTTCGATTTTTTTTTTTTTTCAAAAGCATTTCTAAATTATTTCTTTTCTATATTATTTATTTATTTCATTTTATAATTTTTTTTATTTTAATTAAATTAATAAATTCATTCTTTTTGTTTTGACCATTTTCTTTTTTTAGATTATTTTCTTAACATGAATATTCAACATTCACCGTCATATTGACAACAGCGTATCGAACAACTAGAATTCGATCGTGGATAAGGATAAACGGACACATTTATCTCCGTACCTATTTATCTCCGTAACAGAGGTTTGGTTTTTTTTCTTTACTTCATTCAAAATTAAAGTAATGGGTTCGCTGGATTCACTGTTATACAAGAAGTCTTTTTTTTTTATTTTTTATGTTCTCAATCGATTCTAAATTTTGTTAGTCTATTTCTTGCTAATTTAATATTTTGATTCCGTTGTGCAATTTCATTTCTTTTCTTTTATTTCTTTTTTATTCCGATTGTATCCACCCATTCGAATTATTCGGGTTGGTAACTCAACGGTAGAGTACTCGGCTTTTAAGTGCGGATAGCATCTTTTACACATTTATATGAAACAAAGGATTCGTCCATACCATCGAAAGAGTTTGTAAGACCACGACTGATCCTGAAAGGAATGAATGGAAAAACCGGCATGTCGTATCAATGGAAAATTTTGAGAATATTTTATTCTAATTCAATGGCTTCAAAATAGGGTTTGAATTGTTGGCGCAGAACAAAAAATTGAATTTAAAGTTGGGTCAAGTGAATAAATGGATAGAGCCTTACGGTTCCAATTCTTAGGAAATAAAAAGGAACGAGCTTCTCTTCTGAATTGAATTTGAATAATACCCCGATCTAATTAAATGTTAAAAAGATATTAGTTCCTAATGCGGGGAAGGGATTTTCCGTGAGTCGATTAGCGATTTTTTTAATGAGTCTTAACTGTGAGTTTGTTCCTATGCCTTTTTCCCCGGGGTAGAGTGACTTTTCTCTACCAGATGATGACCTGAGGAGAAGACTAAAGTTTCATCTACAACTTAATAAGAACCGTGTTCAACTCCAGGAAAGAATCTTGACCACTTGCTGAGGAGAAGTAGACTGAAAAGTTTTAGCTTTCCTTCCAATCTTGTTATGGGGCGATCCATATCTCGTTGCTTGTTTGTTAAGTGCAAGTGATAACAGTTTCCTTACTCAGCTTAGGAAGTGAAAACATCATTTGCATATTATTTGAACTAGCTCACGAAGCAGTAAACCTCATCATTCTCTCTCAAACGACCTTTTCCATTTCTCCCTCTGTCTCCTTCTCTCAAACGACACAGTGGTAGCTATACAACCACGTCGACAATGACGAAAGCTTGGAGTCGATGACGGCATGATGGGACAGAAGCTTGCAGTCGACGACGGTGCAATGGGACGGCAACTTGAAGTCAACAACGGCACGACATGACGGGACGGCAACTTGAAGTCGACGACGGCCAGATGAATGGTGGTTCTTCAATTTTTGAAATTTTTTTGAATTAGAACCCTAAAAGTTTGTTTACTAATGTGTGTTGTAAAAGTTTTAATTAAAACAGTAAACAAAAATTCAAACAACACCCATTCTAAAAGTTTTTTTTTAACTGAAATTTTTTTGAATTAGAACCCTAATGTGTGTTGTTTGAATTTTTGTTTACTGTTTTGATTAAAATGATGGTTTAGCTAAACCTTAAGGAGTTCTTATGGGTTTTTTGGGTTAATTAGAACCCTTGAATTAGAAGCCTTTACTCGTGATTCTTATGGGTGTTATGGGTGAATTAGAACCCTTGATTTTTTGTTTACTGTTTTGATTAAATTGAGGTGACTGTAACTTCTTATGGGTGTTTTGGCCTTTACTCGTGATTCTTAACTTAAACTTGTTAATGTGTTTGGTAGATCTTCAATGTCTTAAATTCATTGGAACTGAAGTCACTTGAAAAACCAATCTATCTTTTTGAACAATTATTTCAGAATCCCCTTGAGTGCTTGACACTCGGTAATTGTTTTCCTCTTAATATTTTAAATTACTTATGTTATGTGAAATTATGGTCATTACTTCTGATTAGTCATCAGAGATTGTGTTCTTGTTGGTCATGTATACTTGTTTATATTCATACTTCAAGTCACCATAGATCAACCAAAACTCAAAGAATTCATTAGTGTTTATTGCCTACTATGAGATCAAAGCGATAGTATCAATAGCTTTATGGGTTTTATAGTGGGAAAATGATGGTCAACTTTCTTGACACGGTTTTTTTTTTGTTTTTTTTTTGTTTTTCATAAAGTGTGAAGGCGTGAAGCACTTGTTGTTACTACTAATACATTATTTGACATTTTTTAGTTGCATTTTTTTTTTTGTTTTTTTTGTTTTTCATCCCCTGTCATATATTTATTCAACTTTGAATTAATTTTGTGTTTGAACTCCTTACATTGTGGCAGCAATTTCTTGTTGGAAAATTGTATAATGACATACTGCAGCTTATATTTAGTTATCATTTTATTTGCAAGCGGAAGTTATGCATCTGCAGGTTATAATTTTAGCATTGTGATGTTTTGTTTTCGATATTTGTGGATTCAAAGTTCCTAAAATTATAACAAGTATATTGGTTAGTGTTTTTACAATGTGATTGTTATGGTTGTATGGAGTGTTTGGTGATGAGAACAATGTTTTGGTGTTATGTTTGGTGATGAGAACAATTTTTGGGTGTTATAGTGTTTGGTAATTTTGGCATAGTGATTTTTAATTTGTTATATTGCTAGTGTTTTTGACGTCTCATTATTATGGTTAAGTTTCTATATTGTTGGGTTCATTGATATTTGAATGTTTGGATTGGATTTTGTAATGGTTGTGTACTCTTAGGTTTGGTATTCTGCACTGTATTTTGGTTTCCTAACGGGTGTTAGGAATTCGTAATGGGTGTTTGGAATTCCCAACATCAGTTAGGAACTCCAAACAGCGGTTAGGGACTCCCAACTGCTGTTAGGAATTCCCAATAGCGTTTTGAATTCTGAACTACAGTAACAAATATCATCTTATTCGGTTAAAACATTTTACTGGTATATATATATATATATATATATATATATTATGGTTTATGTTATATTTCAAGATAATTAAATGGGAGCACTTCGTCAACGGTTGTTCTAAAGTGCTCCCACTGGAATAAGGAGCATGTGCGGAATCCAGATATCGACAGTATTGCGTGTGTGCAGTCCAGATATCGACAACATTAACATTGGCCAATTGTTGTGTAATGTTAATGTTATTTGACAGTGTTGCGTAATTTTCACATTGTTGTTTTGTTGGATTGTTGTGTTGGGATATCAGAGTTTACATTGTTATGTCAATGTCTGCAGATACAAGCCTAATTTATGTACATGTTTCTGTCTTCAAAAACATGTATATAAAATACCGTCATAGTTTAATTCAAGAGAACTAATTCTAAATGTAGTTAATAGCTATTAAAAAAATAGGTGGGTGGTTTTTTGTGCATTTTAGAACTATATTTATTCACCAAAATGATCTTAGCACAACAATGCTCTACAATAGTCAAATATTCAAATAAATGTCATAGTCAAAGCTCAATACTCCAAATTTCTCATACATGGCAACAAGAGATACGAATTTCCTCCAGATCATTCAAAGTTGAGCTACAAAGGCCATTCAACAATAAGTAACAATCTTACACGGTGAAAACCCTCATAAATTATATCAATTAATATTCGGGTCACTGTCATGAATAAATAAACAACACAAGAGAGGCCACATCTACATGCATTCATATACATACAAAATTCACCACAAAGCAGACACCAACATAATAAACAACACAAGATAGTTATTGTTTTTCTCACATCTACCTTATAAAGACCAATTTCATAAGGTTATTCTAGATCGCTACAAATTTAAATGCCACATATTTAAACACAGTTGTTATCTGAAATACTTTGCTTTATCGACTTGGACCAAGTTGATGGATTCAAGTTTCCCAAAGCATGTTGTGTGGAAGAGAGATAGTTGCGCCTCCGTCAACTTTTCCTTAATGCACTTTACAGCAACCGTTGACGAAGTGTTGTTTATCTTCGCCGGGGAATGTTCTACAACCTTTACTAACAATTCCACCTCTTCTCCCATTTAATTATCCTAAAATATAACATAAAACCCTAAAATATTTATATCAGTACAAATGTTTTAATCGAATAAGCAATTTAAGATGATATTTGTTACTGCAGTTCAGAATTCAAAACGTTGTTGGGAATTCCCAACAGCAGTTGGGAGTTCCTAACTGCTGTTAGGAATTCCCAACTAGTGTTAGAAATTCCCAACACTTATTAGAAAACCAAAATACAGTACATAATACCAAACCTAAGAGTACACAACCATTACAAAATCCAATCCAAACATTCAAGCATCACTGAACCCAATAATATAGGAACTCAACCATAACAATGAGATGACAAAAACACCAGCAATATAGCAAATCAAAAATCACTATGCCAAAATTACAAAACACTAAAGCACCCAAATATTGTTGTCATCACTAAACACCCCACAGTCCCACACAACCATAACAATCACATTGTAAAAACACTAACCAATATAATTGTTATAATTTTAGAAACTTTGAACTCATAAATATCGAAAACTAAACATCACAATGCTAAAATTAGAACAAACATTAAAATTTATATATAAGCATTGAAAGAGCCCAAACAAACACCACATTAAGACTAATAGGAAACACTATGTAGGTACATTAAAATAGATATGTAGTACCATGAACTTGATTTTTCTCCATATTGTTCCAGCTTTTTTTAATTTACTATATAAGCTATCCAATCTTTGTAAACAAATTTGTTAACAATCCTCAACAACAACAAAAAAGGCATGAAGAAGGCAAGAAACTATTTATACTTTTGTACATCAAGAAAACCATTCAAACTCTAAACATTAACCATTTACACACCAGCATACAATTAAAAGATTTACAACTATTGAAGTTTGATACAAGAGCTCTTAACCCATACTGAAAAAGTAAAATTTCAATTGGAAAAAGATTGATGTTTCAGTATTTGTGCTGAAACAATTTGTCATCACTAAACAACACGTACTTGTGAGCACATAATTTAATTTCATTCCACAGAATCCCAGTCACGATTTCTGAAGCTTGGTACAACATAAACCAATTCAGAATAAACAAGATTCCTTAAATTTTATATGTTATTTAAAAGTTCTCTTCTTATCGAAGCATCAACCTTGATTCAAAACAATAGCATTACGCCAAATACCAAACACATCAAAAGCCTTGACAATAGGAATTTGAAACAAAAGTTCAGAAGTTCTAATTCAAATTAGGGATTTTATTCAAAAGTTCTACTGTCAAGCAATTTTTTTCAAACTCAAAATTAGGGTTCGAATTCAAATTAGGGATTTTTCAAACTACACAAATTGAAGCAAAAAGCTTCACAAAAAAATCCATGCCAAGTAGATTGGATTACCAATATCATTGCTATAGATCACAACACGACACCATAAAAAAATCAAAAATTGAAAAACCATTCACCTTTTTTTTTCTTGAACTTTCCCAGAAGCCAAATGGAGTTGCCATCGCGTTGTCGTCTTCAAGCTTCCGTTGGGCCAGCGTCGTTAAGCTTCTGTTGCAATATCTTCGTCAAGTTTCATTGTACTTCAACAGAGAGAGAGAGAGAGAGAGAGAGAGAGAGAGAGAGAGAGAGAGAGAATTTGTTAGGGATTTCAGAGAGCATAAAGGGCTTTTGCTCGTGAGAATTGAGATGAGGATTTAGGATTTATGACACAATGTTCAATCAAGACCCATGTTCTTAGATCTAATTGTAACTATTTTGACCAAAATAAACAAGAGATTAACTACCATTTTGTGGAGAAAACTAAAAAATAAAAATTAAACTCACATTTGAAGCTTTGAAACAAGAATCCCCTTTTGTTGGTGAAGAATGGATATAGATTTGTAATGACAATGAAGGAGTTCGAAATTGTAAATGATAAAGAGAGAGAGAGAGAGAGAGAGAGAGAGAGAGAGAGAGAGAGAGATTTCCAGATTCGGTTTAAAAAGAGAGGGTAGAGAAAGAAAGAGAGAGGTGAGGATGACGGTAAAGAGGGAAGTGAAGTAAAGAGAAAATGTTTAAGTGAGGGTAATATGGTACTTGTCTATGGAAAATGAGTTAGTTTTTCAAGTTTTTCAAAAAGGGGTTAGTTTTCAACTTGAGCATCCCAAAAGGGTTAGTTTTCAATAAAACCCTTAACATGAAATTATCAAAACCTCTCTTTCTAGTGGGATGTTTCGGTAAATTTCTTGTAATAAAATTGAACATAATGTTGTTTAGGGAGGTTTCAGTAATTTTTTATTTAAAAAAAATAATAATAAGGTTTCACGTTTTTCACTAAGAATTCATGATTTTCATTTTTTTTTCCTCGAATTTCACGTATTTCTCAACAAAAAAATAAAATAATAAACACTAATGTTTCATATATATATCTGTTTTCCTTAAGTTTCATGTTTTTCTCCTAGGTTTCATTTTTTCACATTTGTTTCCAAGGTTTCACGTTTTTAATATATATTTTTTCCCAGGTTTTACGTTATTCTCAAAAACTAAAAAATAAAAAAAGAAGTTGTGGGGTAGTTTTGTAAGTTTATCTATACAGCGAAATAAAACTTTAAAAGGTGATTATTAATGGTTAAACTTCTATATGTTGCTAAAAACAATTTTTATATATATTAGATGATTATTTTTATGATTTTCACTGCATATAAATGTGAATACCTATCATTTGATTTGACAATTTATCATTAGTTTAAATTTTGCATTTCATCAAAAATGGAGGTTATTTTTATAATTTTAGCTATATAACGAATTTCAACTTTAAAATATGATTAACCGTTAAATTTCCATATATAGTTAAAAATAAAATTTATATATATTAAATGATTATTTTTGACGATTTTCACTGTATATAAATGTGAAAACCTATCATTTGATTTGATAGTTCATCATAGGTTTAAATTTGCATTTCATAAAATGTGGAGGTTAAATGTTATTTACGATTATTCTTCAAATATATCATAAAGTTTAACATGTTAATAAATGGGTTAGTTGCACAAACGTTCCTTAAGTTTAGATGTAATTGTACGTATATGCAACTTTTAACTGAAATTACACAAATTACCCCTACCGGTAGTTGACTATTGTCAACTCTAACTGTTGACCAAATCATTTGCATGTAATGACTAAAATAACCCTATTACTTACTTTATCTTTTATTTTATATTTTCATATTAATAATTAAAACAATAAATTAAATAATAAGGAAAAATAAAAACAACTTGGATTTTTTTGTTCAAATTTTTTTCCAGTTGCTTGTTTTATTTTCCTGCATTTTCTCAACTTCAACACCAAACACCTTAACCATCTTTATCACACCAAATTTCTGGATTTCAAAAACTAACTTCACCATCTTCATCTCCCAAACACCAAATTATATTCTTGCATTTGCTCACTCCCCAAATGTTTTCAAAATTTCAACAAACTAATTTTGAACAACCCGAAAACAATATCACAATTGACAATAAAAACCAAATCATCAAACATGTTGAATAATCTACCATAAAAGGACTTTTTGAAACAATGCCCAATCATCAAAATCAAACCTGACATGCCCATCACCACGTCTTCTTCCTCATCTTGATCCCTCACACCACTAAAATTCAACAAAAATCGCTACAAACCGATTGATCTTAAAATAAAAAAAATTATGGAATCAGAAAAGGTCAAAAATCATCCCCGATCGAGCCCGATGCGATTTGCTCTAAGACCATCTCCATCTCCTCCATCTCAAGTAGAGATCCTCTATCTAAGATAGACGTGATCTCCATTTTTAATATGGAAATGGGTGCTCCATCACCCACCAAACATTTGGTGGATCTTGTAGGAGAGAGATCTAGAATTTTCCAGATCCCTCTCCTCAGCTATTTCTTTATGTTCATTGAAAGAAAAAAAAAACTTTGAAAGATTGTCGGTTTAGATATCTATCTTCTCAATTTTCATTTTTTTCTTTTTTATAATTATTATCTTTTTTTAGAAAATGTTTTCAATGGTGGAAATTGTTTGATGGATGGAGGTGATTAGATCTACTCCATCCATTTTTTAAACAATTAATTAAAAAGTATTACATAAATAATTTTATCTTAGCAAAAGGTAAGAGACGTTTTTACCCCTTAACTGTTAATTTCTAACTATGTACAACTAACGGTAGGGATATTTGTGTTTGAATAATGTATTTATTTGAAAATTTGCTTTATTAGATAAATAGAGGGTTTATTTGTGCAATTAACCCTTAATAAATCATTAAATTAGTGATTTTTTTAATCATGTGGTAGAATTAGAGAATAAATAATTACACAATATAACAAACCTCCAAATCTCCAACAGCAATCAAATGTCCTTATATGTAAATAAAAATTATTTAGGGGGCCTATTATATGTCAAAAGCACATACAGGTCAAAAAGGGACCAAAGAATCTCCTTAATTTCTCTGACTTTTGACCCCGTAAAGCCACGGGCGTGTGTGTATGCGGTATCTATCAAAAGATCGTATCTTTTTCTTCTTATTATTATTGATTTTTTATTTTTAAATTACAATTTCGCTTTGTTATTTACATAAATACCCTTGAAAAGAGAAATTCTCACATAAATCCTCTCCTCTTTCTCTATGAGTCTATGAATTGCAAGATACAATAGACAAAATCAACCAGAGATCTTCCATGAAAAGGATTCCGTTCTGAGTCCGTACACTTGAAAGCTTTTAACTTAGCTCACATTTTTCTCTCATTTCTAGAGAGAGAGAGAAAAAAAAAATACAATTATACATATACATATAGAGAGAGAAAGTGATAGAGAGATGTATGAACTGAAAGAAGGGTCTTGTTTTCCAGAAGTATTGGTGGGTGTGAATGTGGGTCTTGCTTGTGTTGATGGCATTATCGCTGTTCTTGCTGTTACTCAGGTTGTTCTGCTTTCTCGATCAATTTTTTGTTGTTGTTGATAATGGTTTTTATTTGGGCGTCGTTTAGTAGATTTTTATGGATTGTTTTGATTATTGGGTTTACGGGTATAATTTAAAGGATAAGAAATGTTGGTTTTGTTGAGTGGAAATTTGAGTTTGTCTATGTGGTTTTGGATGACCAGAAATTTTGTAAGTGAACATGTTTTTGTTGATTTGGTATCCTAAAGAGTTTGTTTTTTTGTTGATTCATGGAAAGTATACTAGAGATGTGGTTTTTGCTATGTGAATTGTTTGTTTACAGTTTCATTTTTTGTTTTTGTTTTTGTTTTCTATTGCTTTCTGTCATTTTTCAAAGAAAATGTTTTCTTGACGGGGTTGCTGATTGGATTTAGTTTGATTTATATGGAACAGTATTCTGATATTTTTAATAGCTAAATTTTCACTTGATAGTGATACAATTGGCATTCAGTAAAGGAAGGCTCTTTAAGGAAGTTTATGGTCCTAATAATAAGACGTCCCTATTGACATAACTGCTTGACATTCCTGACTAAAACATCTAAGTATCTGTAATTTAGGATCCAGTTAGCAAGTAATGAACTTGTTTTGTTGAGCTTAAGTTGTGTCTCTGTTGACTGCCTAAGAGCTGGTTTGTGCCTAGATGGACCCTCTGAATATGTTTTTAATATATTCGATAAAGAAAATATATTTTGAATATAACTTATGATCAACAGTATGTTTACTCGTTTGTTATTAACATGCTTACTTTTTGTTCATTTAGCAAGCATTATTTTAGGTATGGTTAAGCAGAGTTTTAAAATCATTGTAAATTTTTATACTTTTCAAACAAAATCTGTAAGAAAAGTTGGGAATTTGGAAGATAGCAGTTTAATTGGGAATAGAGGCAAATATTCTGCACTTAACTTCTTACTTTCAGAAATGAAGACTGTTTAGTGTTTTATGGTTGGGGCAGTGCAGCGAGTCATCTGGGCTGGCCTAAATATGTTTACATCATAAGATGAGAGAGAAAAAAAATGTTTCAGAGCCTGAACAATTGACCAACTTTCTGCTATTTAACTGAGTAGAGCCTTATCCTGCCAAAATTTGGTTAAGCTTAGGTTTAGGGCAAGAAATATCTTAGATCTCGTAGAGAGAGGTTTCTAGTTTCTTTATGTTTATGAATTCTACATTTGCATGGCAAAGTTATGTGCCTAAAAGGTTTCAATATTTTTTTTGTTTGTATAACTTGTAACTGTATATATTATATACCATGGACATGAGATGTGCTACTCAGAGAAAATTATGAAGTCAATAAGTTCATTGAACATGTTATCTAATGTTCTCTCTCTCTCTCTCTCTCTCTCTCTCTCTCTCTCTCTCTCTCTCTCTCCATGTTTTCTTTCTCATGTGTGTTTGAATTGACTAATCTTTTTGCCTTTTTGTTTACCAGCTAGTAAGGATTCACTCACAGGATTCACAACTTGGCTGGACTCGTCAAAAAGTAAGGCTGCATTTCCTATAGTTGGCTAACTAAATTTTATTCAAATTCAAATGATTAAATGAATTGATTGGCCGGTTAGATGATTGATTGTTTTCTGACCAGTTCAAATTGAGGACTCATGCCTTTATCTTGATCTGGTTGTGTTGTCTGTAACTTGAGCAAAAACTATGTGACTGAAAAGAACGAACTTGGGTAACACATCCGACAAAGGACTGGGACTGGTTGAGAATATGTCACTGAGAAATTATGGGTTATAGATCTGTAATATTACCTTGGATAAAACAACTACATTACCGAGTATTCCAGAAAATCACTTTATGTACAAGTACAAGTGTTTTGGTTTCTATAGTTTTTACTAGTAACAATTCTAGTTAAAGATAATCTGTGTACATTCTAAAAACAATTAGAAAAGCAAATTCTCCAAGTCACAAATGCAAGCATAAAAATCATTGATTTAAAGCTTACATGATGTTGATTCTAAAAACATTGACATTGTATTAATACTAATGAGTGTTAAATTACAGGTCTTTCATCTATTGATTGGTTCTTCAAATGTAGGTAAGAATGTGTACTCACCATGTTGGTATATTGTCTAACATATATTATCAGTTACTGCTTAATAGTGGTCTTTCATGATTCCTTTGTAAGTATCTTTTTCCTTCAATTCTCTTTGGCTTATTACTATAAAAAATTTATTTTTGCCTCTAGTTTTAAAGCATAATCGAACTCTAGCTGCTTTATAATAAATCTTTTTCTTTTGATATTTTAATGATTAAATGAGTACGTTAAATTCATCAAAAAACCATTTTCTTGAGAGTGAGAGAGAGGGAATTTGGTTCTACTTATACTGATATATTTATCTGATAAAAACTTCAATACATATCGTTATTAGCTTTGCAACTAATTAATATCAAACCAGATCAAAAGTGAAAATATAAAAAATAAAAACAATAAAGTATTGAATAATATATAATTTTAGTGAGAGAGAGAGAGAGAGTTAGAGATGCTAGTTCTATTTTATAGTGATTTATTTGTATGGTGATAAAAACGTCAGAATATGTGTTTTTATTAGCTTTGCAATTAACAAATGTCAGACCATATTATGTGGGTACTGTCTGGCTTAGTTTGGTTACTTTGGTAGATCTCTTGTTATTGTACAAGAGGTCTTGGGACTCAATAGAGTTTGGGAGTTGGGGGGTATTCGGTTGGGGGGAGGGTGGGTTGCTTTACTTCAATTATTGTAATACAAAAATAAAAATAAAAAGGAGTAACAAATGTGATAACATATTATAAGTGGAAAATAGAAAAAGAATATTTTTTTTTAACAAAGTATTTTGATTATGAAGATTTTGGAGTCTCATCGGTAATTAAAATGCAACTTTCAGGGAGATGTTGCTCATATTTTCTTCATTGCAAGTTTGATGTGCATTCATTTCTCTAAACATGCTGAAAGTCTCAATTTAGATTTGTATACAACATCTTATTTATTTCTTGGCAGAAGAAAGAATAGATGACGTGTATAGCTTATATTGTTCTGAATGAAAATATAAAATATATTTATGTAATTTGTTATCCAGATAATGCATTTCTACAGTACAGGCTTGCTTATCTTACTCTGACAAATTGTGTTTATTTTTCCATATTCTAATATTCTAAATTTCTAATACATTTTTTGTATTTTCTCTTTTTTGCTTACTAGTTTGATTCCTTGACCAATGAAGGCAATTAAGCCAACAGTAATTTTGGTTTCTTGGATTAAACAAAATTACTAAACTTGGTCTTGACCTGGCAGGTTATCTTATTTATTTTGCTCTAACACTTGTTGCTGCCTGCAATGGATGGCTATGCTGGTCGTATTCTTGTGGTTTTGTTGCCATGGGTATGCTTGAGGTTTTCACAGTATTTAGATGCTTATGTAAGAGCTTAGTAGAAGTATTTGAATTTTGCACGTTTCTTCTTTGCAGCCTTTCCCGGATTTCTGTTGTTTTCAGCATTTCTCCTACTTCTATCATTCTGGTGAGTCTTCTTAGTTCATCTTCTCCTCCCCCTTTTTTTTTGAAAAGTATCTACTCACAGATGTTTTGTTTAGGGCCCCACCCTCTAAATAGGAAAAAAAAAAAAAAAAGAATCATTTTTGTAGATAAAGTCTTTAGAATGATAGAATCTGATGACAGAGTGGAGTATATAATATTTTCTTTCTATTGTTTATGCAATAAAAGGTGCCAGCAATTTAAGAAATCCAGAAGAAATTTTCACTTACCAAAAGGGACCTAAAGAGAAGAGTTGTCCAAATCATTCTTTATCACATGATACTGGCATTAGTTTAAGAGTTATGATCATCTAAGTTAATTTTTTATTATTTAGGTTGATTTGTACTATTTTTTCTTCAATTAGTAGTATGCATTTCTTCAATGGTCTAATGGATCCTTAATGCTAGTGATCTTGATATTTCAGTACTCAGATCACTGTCAGATCTGGTGATAATTATTGATGGCTATAAACTAAATTTTTATTGTTTATCTTCTATGGATAAATTGTATTGAATTTTTTCCTGATGAAATTCTGATAATGTTCATAAATGTTACCATTCTTATTCTTACATTGCAATAATTTGCTTTCCTGTTATAATATCAATTTTCCCATAAGCTATCCTTTGTATGTCTCTGGGACTTTTTCATAGGGTCGACCTTTGCCATCAGGGAGATGATGATGAAGAAGAGGATGAAGAATATGGTTTTCTACAGGCTCTGTTGAAAAGGTCATTAAATAAATCAAGTTCATCTAATCCAGATAGTCATAGGATATGCTTTCCTTTCCAATCAATTCATGTGGGAAGCCGTCAAAAAATAGTGATTTTGGTACGGCAACAATGAAAACTTTTCTGCTTTCTCGCTCCAAATAGTATAAATGCATGATTAATTTCCTATTTCATTTTTTAAAAGCGATGTTGTCACATATTCAGCCCAATTTTCACAATCTGTTAACTCTGTACTTTGCACCAGGTAACAGTTCTAGTATTTGTTTTCATGATGACATTTGCTGTGGTAATTTGGATTGGGATGGGAGACAATCTTATTAATTCATCATTGGTGGCCCGGGTATGGACATTTCGGTAGTACTTTTACTCTTTACCCATTCATGCTGTCCTAGCCTGCCCTAATATAGTCAGTTTGTCACTGTACTTTTTATTTGGTTGATCTTGCTTTTTCAAGCCACATTTACCAACCTATTTTGATTACCTGACTTTAAAGCATTGGTTATTTGCATTATTGTAGTTACTCATTCTCCTTAGTCTTGTATAGTTTTTGGGGGTGTATGAAACTGTTAGTAACCACTTGATCCAAAAGTTTGAGCTATTAGAAAATGGTCCAACAATAGTATATAAGCAATTAAACACATCCCCTCACATGCAAAAAAATGGGGCTCAAGTCCAAACACAAATACAAAACAAATTCAAATAACAAATAACAATAATCACGTGGAAGGTTTCGAACCCAAGTACTCTTGGTAAAACAAGACTCTAACATCATGTTAGTAATCACTAGACCCAAAAGCTTATGCTATTGGAAAATAGTCAAATAATAGTATTTAAGCACTCTAACATAATCCTTACTCTTCGAAGAGTGGATTCTATTACCATCTACATATATTTATTAAATCCGTTTATTTGTCCGATCTACTAAATACATATCTAATGTGACTTATCAATATTATTGGTGGTTGTGTTCTCTGATGGTGAGAGTACATTAAGTGCTGAGCTCTTTGGCTGCAAATTTTGCTGTTATGTTCATCCAGTCTGTTTAATCTTCTGAAATATAAATATGAATGTATTAATATTGATTCATTGAACACATCTGATGCAATTTCTTTAAATTTATATGAAGCCTACTTGGGTCAATTTATTCGTAAGGATCCAATTTCTTGCTGCTTGTCTCTAAAAGACTCAATTAGTGCATTGGAGACAAACTTGGAAAGACTTTTAAAAAATATTGTAATGGAAGAAAGTTTAATATTATTTCTTTGGCGTGCTAGGTAGTAGTTTTAATTCAGTTTTGGTACAAACTAGCTATATTGCTTTTGCATAAATTGGTTGTAGAGTGAGAGGTAGTGTGACATACACACACAGACATAAAAACTATTGTATTGCATAAATTGGTTGTAGAGTGAGAGGTACTGTGACACACACACACACACACACAAGTATTGTATTGCATAAATTGGTTGTAGAGTGAGAGATACTGTGACACACACACACACACACACACACACACACACACACACATATATATCTATATAAAGAAAAACCGCAGATTGTGATTGCTCCAACATTATAAGGACTTTTTTTTTTTCTTTCTGTTATTTGCTTTTTTAACAAGAATATATGTTGTGAGGTTGTGCTGTAACGTTTCTAATCTCTTGGCAGGTTTATGTGGCTCTCTTTGCAATAGCGATACTTTTACTAGGAGGAGCGATAGCTTGTTATGGTGAGCAACTATGATATACTGTCCTTATTTTTGGGTATGATTTTCAATAATTGTGCATGGCTTTTCTATGCTTTTTTTTTTTTCCTACTTGATGTGATAACTTCCCACTCTTCACTTACAGTTAAATTTAGCATCAGAGCCAGTATTTCCTTAAAATGCTGCTGTTTGTTATTATTTTTATTTTTATTAATAAATTTGTGTAGACAGATTATGCCAATAGAATTTTGATATGGAATTGATCGGTAGAAGTCTCTTTTAATATAGCTTTACAATTTATAGCCTGGGATTGTTTACAAACCCATCTGTCTTGGTTAAAATTAAAATTTCCTTTGTTGTAGTTCCCTAAAGTGTTGGGATTATGTTGTTGCTCCATTTAAAATCTGACTCAAATCTTTCACCGAAAAATTCATGGGTGCCATTCTTTAAACTCTGAACTCAAGATGCATGCATATACTGGTGATAAATGGCACTTAAATCATATTACAGGTATAATTCCAAAACTACCTGAGGTTTGACCAAAATCGAAAAACAACCTTATGGAATTAGCCAAAAAACCCCTCGGCATGGGAATTTATACCTATCTCCGAAACCATACGGCTATTTTCCAAATTTGGTCAAACATCTGAAGGGGGGAAGAGGTGTTGGAATCATTGGTCTGTGTGGAACTTGATTATGACTCTTTCCATTTTAAAGAGGTATGGTATGGCAATTACTTCTTGCTGGTCCTTCACCACACTTCTTGACCAATCCTACTATTTGCTTACATTTTCATGATTTATGTGTCAGATTAATATAAATGTACATAATAAATTGGGGGTCACACAGCAGCTACCTAAATCCCAGAAATAACTTACCTGGATCAGGTGCTATTTGATATTTTTTCTAGTTTTGATTTTTAGAAAGTTCTTATACATAGAAATCATAGATGTGTTTCTGTCTTGCAGTGTAAACACTGGACAACCGAACATAGCACCTCTTTGAAATAAAATTTTTTAATGACAATAAGAAAATGTAATGGTTTCAGGGAAGTATAAGTATTTATCGGAGAAACTATAGTTTAGTAAACATACAATGAGTTGGATGAGCCAAAAAGAGTGGATAATTATCAAAGATATGAATTGTGGACCAAAGTTTCTGAATAAAGACGATAAAGAAGCTGCTATATAGTTACAGTAGTTTGTAGAATTGACTCTTTTTCCTTTGATGTTGGGAAACTTGAACCACTTAAGCATAGATATCTTTTATTTAGTCATTAGATTTTTGAGATGGCCAAGATTATTTCAGCAGTTAAACATTGCTTATTTTCAAGACCTTAGCAAAGCTGCACCAGCGTGGGAATTCCAAACTAGACCTATCATTTCCTTTTTCATGTTTTTTGTTGGTTGTAGCGTAGGGTTTCTTTTCTCTTTGTTTTAAGTTTTTATGATCTGGTTCTCTCTCTCTTGCTCACTTCTCTTATCCTTTTTATATATGAAGCCTCTTGTCAACCACATATCTTGAATCATATACTGGACTTAGATGTTTTGTAAACCCTGATTGTAAATACCGCATTATTGTTAGCCGCTATTAATAATTTGTAGATAATATTTATAAGAAAAACCTCATGTTGTAATGCAATATTGTCTGGGTGGATCACTTGAACAGCATGAAAAATATTACAGAAGTTTTTCTGTAACTTCTTTTTTGATTTACAATATGATTTTTGACTAGCTGAAAATTGTTGGGTACAATGTTGGTTGTTGCAGCAAGTAGTGTTTGGGAAGTAGAAGTGGTTCATTGACCTTTCGTGTTGCTAGAATGCCTGTCTTTTGTATATAGAGGTTGTCTATTTGTATACCTCTTTTCTTTGTTTTAAAGTGAGATAGTCTTTTTCTGTGTTCATTCCAGGACTCCTGTTATGCTTAAAAATGAGGACAGTTAGATCTGAGAGAGCTTCATCAGAAATGTGGAAGGTATCAGCCAAGCTTTAGTAGTACCACTTTAGTAACTAATTAGTTAGCCTGTCGTTTGGTTTGTCTGTTGATATTGGAAGCATTAATCTCTATGTATCTGTGCATCCAGCAGCTTCGTATCTTCTTTATTTTGTAGTTGGTGTGAAAGTGAGTTGTTACATGCAGATCGGCGGATTGGCTGTTGTCTCTCTCTTATGTTTTACACCGAGTGCATTTGTAGCTCTTTTAACTGAAATTCCGGTATGTTTTGTCTGTTTGCCATATATTTTGTATTTGCATTTCTTACTTAGCATTGACATTTTTCAAATGACCATTGTAGGTCCTTTATCACTGGGATCAACTGGATATAAACATCGTCTATACTTCCATTTTACTAATCTTATACTATTTTGTAGGTGAGTAGTATAACCTTTCCCTTTCAAGTTTTCCAACCAACTGTTAGATACTTCTGAATGATGATTGACTGAAGTCATGAACAACTGTGAATTGTAGGATTCTCAATTGATTAGGATTTTGGCATGTCAGTGTCCTTGATCTATAGACAATTCTTATTAGATTTAGGTATGCATTGACCTAACATGGTTCCAGTGCCTTATAATTTGTGCAATTTAAAATACTTTATAATTAGCCTGTTAATCAGTAAATCTAGTAAGACTTTTGAATAATTTTTCTAGTTTTCATGATACTATTTTTCTAGACTTTTAAGTTCTATATGAAGCATTTTGATTATGTGTTGATGACTATATTTCAAGTGGATAGTTTTAATTTCTTCAATGGTAAATTTTATTAACCTCTTTTGTAGTAAGCACTATATACATGTAAATCTAGAGGTTTCAAAAACCATTGAGAACATTGATTTGAGTGGAGGCTGCGCTGCCTCCATAGATGTTAGTGGTGGAAACCAAGCTACATTGATGTGAGTGAAGGAGGCTGCACCCTCCACTGGCTTGAGTTGAGGACACCAAGCCTACGTTGACTTGAGTGGAGGAGGCTACGCCCTCCACTCGTTTGAATGGAGGTGCACCACCAAAACTTCTATGGGGAGGCAGCTTTGGCCTTCTCACTCTATTTTTATTTTAATTCAAATTGTTTGTTTCATTTGTAAAGAATTTATGTAATTGCATGGTCGAACTTGGTCAACTAACTATTACAATAGTGACCAACGGTAATTGGTAAGGGAGTTTCTAATAGTTCTTAAAACCCTTCAGCTCTTCTTGTATTAGCAACTAGTGTAGGGGAGGGAGATAAATTGACCCTTGTCCGAAATGATAAATTTGACAAGTATTGGGCAAATTTATCCACTTAAATTAAGTTTTAAAAAACAGCTAAATCAATTGATAATATTATCTCTTTGCATCCAATTTTGTCTCTTCCTTCAAATTCTTTTCAGTGAGATTGCATTGACAAGTTATTCTTGCAGTTTTCTTGCAAGCACTACCTGCTTCCATTATAGATTCTCTCGGCATTTCCCATGCTTTATGTACCCCACCTTCTTATGGACTCTTAAGTTGAATTGCCATTCTTTAAATTTTGGTTGGACAATGATATCAGTATTGTAAATATTTTTGCTCTGAAGAAGAAAGTGTTTATGTTTCCACAAGATGAAAAAAAAGAGTATTGACCTCATGTTTAGTAATATTGGCCTCATGGCTGCTTCTAGGCTGTGTAAAAATAGTTTGCATTCATTCTGCACCTTAATACATCCTTCTTGTTAATCATTATTGTATCATTTTGAAGATAATAATTAGCAAGAAATTTATTAAAATTTGGTTCAAGAATGGTTTGTATGTTGAAATTAGGTTTTGTCATTGCATCAACATGTTTTATTATTTCAAACAGCAGACCACAAGGTTGTTTTTGTATGGCTTGATAATGTTATTCTGTGAAGTTATGAATTTGCCGGTTGTTTCCTCTTTCCTTTGTCTTTGTTTTGGGGTTGGGGTGGTGGAAGAAACTGGTTCTGTGGAAGCTAAATTGGGGCAACAAAGAGTGGACATGGCACAAATCTGTTTATTTTTTAGAATTATAAAAAATAAATAATTTCTTTTATCTTTTCTGTTGGTTCTGTCTTGGAAAGACGGTCATAAATCAAAATACTGTCAGACTTAAGATCTGTGGTTTGCATTGTTTTCTAGGTTCTTCAGTACCCTCGGCATGTGTATTATGGGTCATGAGAGATTTACCGCCCATAGTAGTAGCTAGTAGACAAGATGAATCAACAACAATTGCTTTCATTCATGATAGTTCAGCATCAATACATCATCCTCAGCACTGAACTACTGCAACAAGTGCACAAAATCAGGTTCAGATTCCTTTTTTCCTCCTAGCTCTTCTATTTGTTTTATCATCTCCTTTATAATTCTCGTCTGATTTTGTTTGTAATTATAAATTTTCTTTTATGATAAAGAAAGTTGATGGAGCCCATTGCAACCTACTTATTTTTAGTTTTGGAGATGAGATCTAATTTCAACATATCAAACCAAGATCAATCAACCTCACCAACTGAATATGGGCAAAGTTCAAACTCATTTTGTTCAATCAAATATAGCCTTAAGGTTCCTAAGCATCAAGTATGATGCCTTAATATCATTTACTTTTTCTTCCAATAGTTCACCTTCATCTCAATTTCAGCTATGTTTCTATAGAGAATCGTTAGCGTTTCCTATCATTTACCTATATCTCCTTTCCATTTGAGTAAAGCAAGAACAATGTGATTTTTGCATGTGTGTGGGATATGTTTGTTTGCACAACTTCCATGAAGCTTAGTTATTCTTAGTTTAGGGCGCATTTACTAACCGGGAATCTAATGAGAGAAATGGAAGTTAATTCTTGTTTTGTTGTCACTATGTCTGCTAAAGCTTTTGGGAATTAAGTTGCATGGATCCCACACACATTAGAAATTAAACTAAACTTGCTCTTAGGGGCTGTTTGTTTTTTCTAGAAAAAGCCTTATTACCACTTATAACTTAAATTAAGATAAAAAAGTTTGTTTTTTCAACTTATATCTTAAATTAAGATATATGTCCGATAGAAAAAATAAAATTTTTTGGCTTTTATCTTATTGAAAAAGTGCTACCATAAAGTCATCTAGTATATTTCTATAAATACCCTATAACAATTTGTACATTTATAATTTTATCTGAATATAATAAAACCCTAAAAATCAGTTTTGTTAGAGAAAAATTCTCAATTTTAAAGAAAATCTAGAACAACCTAACCAACTTAGGGGGTGTCGATGGCGGTGCTGCCCCTTAAGGCCGGCCAGCATCCTCTCGGATTCCGACGGCAGGAGGCCGGTCGGTCTCCTGTCATTCCATGGGAGGAGGCAGCACCTTCTCCCATTCGATTTTGGAGAGGAGGTTGCAGACCCTCTGTGTATGGAGGAGGAAAAGGAGATGTCCTCCGTCCATCACAAACAAAACCCACACAAAACAAAACTCCAAAACACAATTAAGACCCACGCAAAATTGGGACAATCCCAAAACACAAACAGAGACCCATGCAAGATTGAAACCACAAAACCAGAGCAAAATAACAGAAAACGAAGAATAGAAGAAAAGAGAAAGGAGAAGAGAGCCAACTACCAAAAAGCAGAACGCAACCCTAGGGTCTATTTACTTCCACCTTCTGGTTTTCTGTAGAGAGAAATCTGAGATGAGAAGAAAAATTGCCCATTGCTTTTATCCATTAGATTTTATTACAGGGATAAAATTGTCAAATTATTAATTTAAGATATTATAAAGTGAAAAAAAAAAATAATAATAAAATACTAAAAACATAAATCATCGTAACTTGTTTATTAAGTCTTTATTGAACTTCACTTAAATTAAGTCCTAAAAAGATCTCATACATAAAAACAAACAGTCCGTTAGTGTATCCCTTAATGCATTTCTTATGTTAGGAAAGTTACATCTTGTGGCTTCATATATAATTGAACTGATTTCAGATAGTGGACATTTTCCTAATACTATGGTAAATTTTCACATGCTTTTCTATGCTATAGGTAGAAGTTAAATATCTTTTGATCTCCCTTTTGTTTTACTTTTACCAAGCTTTTGATATTTAATGTCATATAATTAGGTGGGGATGTGAATGAATGACATTGGTTGTTTGGATCAATAAATACACAGGCCTATTATATGCTGTGTTGTGATTTTATATTTAATTAATGGAATGAGGGTTCCTAGGATTCAAACTTGAGACCACTTAAGTCAATTATGCTTCAATATCATGTCAATAACCGCTAGACCTGAAACTTAAGGGTAAGGGGGCTCAACGATAGTCTTTTTTTTTTATTTTTTTTTAATTTTTTTTAATTTTTTGGAAGACCCAACAATAGTATATATACTTTTAACAATGTTTACTTATTTGCATACATGTAGTTATGCTTTTGTAGTCAACTTGATCCTAGTTGAATTTACTTCCTATGTTTCCTTAAAAGAATGTTTTCTTTACCATTTGAGTGAGATTGGGGACCTTTATTAACTTAAGAGCTCTATAAATGCAGATAACAAGAGTGAGTCCTGTATAAGTTGAGTTTCCATACAAAATGTGCACGCTTTGCCTGCCCAAAGTTCAACTGCTGAACAAATCTAGTCAGAAAGGAGTTGGATACGGATCGTGTGAAGCTGATGAACTGAATACATGAATAGCACGCAAGAGTACAGCCGTAAGGTTCCATTATTGCCATCTTTTTTCACATCACATCGGGCATGTAAATAGAATCGAAATGCTAATCTCCTTTACAATGTCGAGATGCTAACTTAGATTATTTCTCAGCCAATATTAATAAATCGTGATTAAATGTTCCTCTACTTTATATGAAGTTCCCGTTTTCACAACAGGCTTCTTTTTGAACCGTAATAAGATAAAAGTAAAAATTTATATTAAAAAAAAAAAAAAAAAACTCTTCTGTAGCACTTTTTAATAAAATAAAATTAAAAAAAAATTAAAAAAAAAATTCGAAAAGACATATTTTAAAGTAAGATATAAATTAAAAAAAACAAACAAATTGATTTAGATAAAAAGTCTTATAGTGAAAAAAACAAATAGCCTCTATCTCTTTAATGACAAATCAAAACAACATAAAGATGTGATTAACCTTTGCATAACAACGTTAATTACCTCTTAAAAAAAAAAAAAAAAAAGTCACAATGCAATCAGTAACAAATCAAAGGCATGAATGAGGATAAGGTTTTACAACACCAGATAAAAGTTTAAAATGGTAAATGATTAGTATGTTTTGTTACTCTCACAAGGTGTTTGTTCATCGTTTGTGTCCGAGGCCATTTTCCAAGTCATCAAAGGGCACACATCATATGAACTTATACAACTCTTATCATAAGATCAGAGGCTATTTCCCATCACCTTGGCAGATGAACTATTATCTTAGTTAAAGTACAAAAAGACGGTTAAATAATGAAATGCAGCAATTTTTTTTTCTTTATTAAAAAAAAAAAAAAAAAGATTGTCTTCATCGTTTAGTTAGAACTCCATTGATGGAGGTATGTGAGGTCAACTCCATTCACCTCCACCGGTGGAGGTTTTTAAAAAATATATGAAGAGAAAAAGAGGATAGAAAAAATAATAAAAGATAAAATGGAAGTATTTTTATCCAGCAGTATATTTTAGTCTCATTTAAATTTAAATTACTAATATGGTGTCAAGTCTATAAAATACTCGATAAATAGTGCTATTAAATTTTTAGACTCGTCTTAGAAATTACATTTACATTTGGGTTTCTTTTACCGACTTGGATGCGGGTATCTCGGTCGGGTCAATCTCACCCAACTTATAGTTATAATGTATTAGGTGGGCACTCAAATCACCAAATCAATCAATCCGTCCAAACCAAATTAAGTAAGTTGGTTTGGCTTTGTTAAATAATAAATAAAATAAAAAACTAATTGGATTTTTTTAGCAATCCGATTAGTTTGGATCGGTTTGTGGGAATTATATTTTATCAAACCGCATAACCCAACCTAGACCATTATAATTACTTACTTAATATATATAATTTAATTTATCAAATAAAATAATAAAAACTAGGGGTAATTTTACTTTTTGGTGAAATGTCACTTATTTAAATGTATTTTTCATATTAGTAACTTTAGTCCCTAATTTTTCCAAAATACATCACTTAGTCCTTCTGTCAGTCAAACTTAACGGAATAAGGGTTATTTTGGCCTTTTGCATAATAATACATGGCAACTAAATTAAAAAATTTAAATTACAAAAATAATAAGTCAATGGATCTCCACCGATGAAACAGATCTCCATCGTTTCAGCGATACAGATCCAATGATCTCCACTAGCTTTCGTCGATAGATATCCCTCGATAGATCTCCATCACCGAGGTGATGGAGATCCGTTGTCTCGATCTTTGTCGATGGAGACGATGAAGACCTAACCTGCAATCTCCATCGGCTCCATTACAATTGATGATATCCATCGTTAATAGATATCCCTCGATGGATCTCCATCGCTGAGGTGATGGAGATCCTTTGTCTCGATCTTTGTAGATAGAGACGATGGAGACCTAACCTGTGGTCTCCATCGGCTCCATTGCAATTGATGATGGAGTTCGTCTCAATCGCGAAGACGAACTCTACATCGTGATGGTGACGATCTCTATCATTGGAGATTCTGATCTCCACTGATGGAGATCTAATAGAGATCCAATATGGATCCCACCAGTTCATCTCCTTTTTTTTTTCATGAGAAAATGCGCTCAAGCACCCAACCCATACAAGGGGCTTGGACTCAGGAGGGGCGTAATTGGGCTTGGCTAGGGGTGGGCTACAGCCCACCAGGGCGGAATTGGGCCTGGCTAAGGAGGTGAGCTACAGCCCATCCTAGTTTTTTTTTTTTTTTTTTAAATTAAGTTTTTTCAATAGTTCTATCAGTTCTAAGTACACCCCAGCCCAATTCCAATTATAACTTAACTTGCCATATTTTTCCTTATCTTAATAATAACCCAATAACTTAAAATTTATGCATCAAACTCATTCAAGCCCAATTATAACTTAACTTACCATATTTTTCCTTATCTTAATAATAACCCAATAACTTAAAATTTATGCATCAAACTCATTCAAGCCCATTGGATTTCCTTAACCAAGTGAAAAATCAAATTGAAAATTTTAACCCTTTAATAACTCAAAAATCAAATGGGAAATTTTAGGGTATGTAATATTGTAATAGAATATGTATTTGAGGGTAATGTTCATTATGTCCCCTGACTAGGTGTATTTTTTTTTTTTTTTTATATAATTAATGAAAATTCTCGTGTAACGTCAAGATTCGCAATAAAAATGATTTTTTTTTTTACAGTATAAATTTTTATCTATATGAAATTGTCCACAACCCTCCCATAAAAAATATTTATGGTTTCGCCCCTGTTTGGACTCAAAAGCCAACCTTATTCAACAAGCACCTTTCTTAGTAAGGTTGCTTGTTTCCACTCATCGGAGATTCTATATAAAAGAAGGTCAATGGGGAATACTAAAGTGGCTCTCGCTACACCATCTGCGAGAAGGTGAGGACTTCTTTCTTTCCTGCCATACGGTTCGCCTTAAAGACGGAGAAAGGGAGGAGCTGTTATTTATGTAATTACGGTCTTTGTTGGCCATTGCTCCGGTCGAGCACTCTTTTTTCTTTGTATAATTCCGTCTTTCCAAACAAGACTTACTTCTGACCAATCGACGAAGGGTTGTGAGGTTGGACTAATTTTTCATTATTTTTTTTATAACAAAAATTGTTTGTAATTTGATCTCCATCTTCCATATTTAAGATGGACAGTGGTGATCAATCTATCTACTTAAAATTAAATTCTGTTTTTTTTTTTTTAGAAAAAAAATATTTTTTATATACTCAATTTTTATTTAATATTAAAATATTGAAAGTATTTGAAAGTGTTTGAAAGAAATTCTAAAAATAAAGATGTAATAACAAAAAAAAAAAAAAAAAAAAAAATTTTGGGGCAAAATTGACCTTTCATCTCCATTGGTCCCATCAATGCAGGTTTTTGAAAAAAAAAAAAATCCCTAAAAACGACACAAATATAATAAAAGAAGGAGATAATGTTATGTTTGTCATTTGATGTCATTTAAACTTAAGTTATTAATCTAGTGATACTCTCAAAATTCAACATGAAAAGAGTGCCATTTCAAATCCAAATATAGGCATAAGATATTTGAAAATATAAAATAACATGGAAACAATTCAAATCCAAATATAAAAGTTAACCATATAAAATCTTTTATATACTGTAAATAATAATATGGAGAATCAAATTAAATATTCAACACAAAGGATATTTCATTAAATGGAAATATAAAATAATATGGAACAATATAAAATCTTTTATATATGGTAGATACAATCTTTTATAATAATAATAATAATAATAATAATAATAATAAGGAGAGTCAAATATTCAACTATTTTACTCTCCCCATCTTTAAAACATCTCTAATGCTATAATGGATATTGAAAAAATTAAATGCAACATAGGACAAATAGACATTGTGTTAATATATATCTCTTCAATGCAACCATTGTGTTCATTGTCAAGATGCCGTGGTGAAAAAAATTATAGATACCATTAACATGGAGGTCTACTTTAAGAGACTATGTTGAACAACTATTTTGTAGACCGAATGTATTGTAGATAATTATTAAAAAACAGTTAAACAATTTGTAGCTAAAGGTCAGTTTGATATTACTTTTGAGAAGTTAAAATCAGTTTATTTTATAATTTTTGATATAAAATGATGTTTGGTAAAACTTTAAAAGTGATTAATTGATAATCTGACAAGTTTTGGTAGTGATTTTGAGAAGTAGGTGGAGGGTTACTTTATAAAGTGATTATGAAATAATCTATTTCAGCATTAATGAATTTTGTAAAATATCATTATTATCCTTATGAAGTTAAATTAAAATCATTTATATTCCTTATTTCATCTTAAAATTAAAGATTCTAATTAAATATTGATTTGATTTAAAAATCTTTTAAAAATATTTTGATTATTCTTATGGAATTTTTTTCTTCTAATTTAAATATTCTACTTAAATATTGATTTCATATATATAATTAATGAAAAAAATAAAATAAGGTTATAAAATCATGTCTATTTTAGTTATTGTAACTAATTTCAGCACTTTTGAAATAAAATTACCAAATATACGTATACTGCTTTTGAGCTATACAGTAGTTTTAAAACTATAATTAACCAAACATCTGCCGATTAACTTTACAGCTGATTATTTTTTCAGCACAGTTAACAGTGATTATTATAAAAGTTACAGTAATATCAAACTGACCCAAAAAATAAAATAACTAGATAAGTTATTAATAAATTGTATTTTCAATAAAAGCATTATGAAAACGGGATCAGATTGGTCCAGTGGTAAGTAAACCTCTCACACCTGCACCATGAGGTTACTGGTTCAAATCCTCATCCCTTCCAAAAAACCACAAATTTATATAATAGTATAATACTTCGAAAAAAACAGAAACATTATGAACAAGTTTTTCATTTGGTTGTTTATAAGTATAATTTTATGCCACCTAGAAAGTAGTGGCAAAGCCATATAGTTGGGTGTGAGGACCATGATCCCTCAAGCCTAGAATTTTTTTCAAAAATTAACATTTTACCCAATTATTTTTTTAATTTTTATATTTTTCTATTACAATTTAATCAAAGGTTCAAATTGACCCCCAGAACCTCTCAATGCTAATATACATTTTTGAGTTTCTCAGTAGTGATACAATAGCATTTATCTTGAATATGGATGCATAAATTTTATAACCAATTATTGGTGGAAATAATTAGAATGCTGACTAGGATTTCTATAAGAGTTTTAGAAACCCATCTACATAATGAAGTTAGATAATTGTATAGAAGTTATATAGAAGTTAGATAAACTCATCTTCAATGATAATTGTATAATGAAGTTGGAGATGCTCTTATATAAAAAGAGAATGAATGCATGGATTAATGTTGATTCATAAATTTAAATGAAAATTAATTTGAAATTAATTCAGTGGCCCAAAATAGAATGATAAAAAAATTATAAGTGCTAATATATGGAGAGGATGACATTCCTAATTGCGGGATCCAATACTCTTATTTTTGTAATTTTATTTGTTTATTTGAAGTCATATATCAAAACAAACGAACAAAAATGCAATGTAATTAATTATCTCAATAAAATCAAATAAAATCTAATCAAATCAAATCAAATCAAAATAATAAAAACCAAGTCAATTATTTTCTAACAGAGTTTTGTTTAAAAATTAAGTTTGTTTGGGTCAAGATATTAAGTTATCCATTCTTGATAAACAGCTAATTTTCATCACTTATAAATTGAACACACTTAGACACGTAAATTATCTATTACTACCAACTTTTGCTTTACACTCGAAACGAAGCCATGGCCAAAGTAGTTGTTGTCAATCTTATTCTATGTATCAGTCTCTGTATGGCTTTTGTTAGTTGCACCAACGCTAGAATAATAGTCCCTACAAATTCATCTCCATTAGGTCACGATGATGCTACTCCTTCTGGCAGTAACTTCACTCATGTATGTGACCCTTCAAGGTTCGATCAACTTGGATTGGATATGTCAAGTTTCGGCTACTGTGACAAATCTCTGCCCTACAATGTGAGGGTTAAAGATTTGGTGGACAGGATGACACTAGCTGAAAAGGTCAGACAGCTTGGAGATCTTGCTTATGGTGTCCCAAGGTTGGGGCTGCCCAAATATGAGTGGTGGTCGGAGGCACTTCACGGTGTTTCCAACGTCGGTCCCGGCACATTTTTCGATGATCTCATTCCTGGTGCAACTAGTTTCCCACCTGTTATTCTCACAGCAGCTTCCTTCAACGAGTCATTGTGGAAAAAAATTGGCCAGGTACGTAATTATTAAATGCAACATAGTCGTGTTGCTATCAGTTGCTTTAATACAAATGAACTAATTAAATAAAACATTTTATTTTTTTATTTTTATTTTTATTTTTTGTGTTTGAATGATTGCAGGCTGTTTCAACGGAAGCAAGAGCCATGTACAATCTAGGACGGGGTGGATTAACATACTGGAGTCCGAATATTAACGTAGTAAGAGATCCGAGATGGGGAAGAACCACAGAGACACCAGGTGAAGATCCTTTTGTGGTCGGAAAGTACGCCTCCAACTACGTTAGAGGCCTGCAAGATGTGGAAGGACATGAAAACCACGAAGATTTGAACTCGAGACCTCTAAAAGTTTCTTCATGTTGCAAGCATTATGCTGCATATGATGTTGATAATTGGATGGGAGTTGAGCGATATTCTTTTGATGCAAGGGTATGTAACAAACTAACAATACACAATCTTCATATACTTCCAAAACATTAAAATTTACAGACCTGATCAGTATAATTTGTGTTGAAGGTGACCGAGCAAGATATGGTAGAAACATTCCTTCGACCATTCGAAATGTGTGTTAAGGAGGGCGATGTGAGTAGTGTTATGTGCTCGTACAATCGCGTTAATGGCATACCAACTTGTGCTGATCCCAAACTTCTGAATCAGACCATAAGAGGAGAGTGGGATCTCCATGGGTACGTACAAGTTACAACTTAAATCCTATCTAGTCTCATGATCATCATATTCAATACATTATAAGTAATTATTAATTAAAATTATATTAATTCCAGATATATAGTCTCGGATTGTGATTCAATAGAAGTAATGGTGGATAAGCACAAATTTCTTGGTGACACAAATGAGGATGCTGTTGCTCAAACATTGAAAGCAGGTTAATTATTCTAAATTTAGATCATTAATTGTTTTTTTACGTTCTTCTTCACATGAGATAATATATTAACTTTGGTGGTTTTATTATATATTTAAATTTTAGGGTTGGATCTGGATTGTGGTGTGTATTATACAAACTTCACTGAAAATGCAGTAGTGCAAGGGAAGGTGAGGGAGAGAGACATAGACAGATCATTGAATTACCTATATTTGGTATTAATGAGGCTAAGTTTCTTTGATGGAAGCCCTCAATATAAATCACTTGGCAAGGATGATGTTTGCTCTCATCAAAATATTGAATTAGCCAGAGAAGCAGCTAGAGAGGGAATTGTTCTCTTGAAAAATGATAATCAAACTTTACCTCTCAATTCGGCTAAGATTAAAACCCTAGCTATCGTCGGTCCACATGCCAACGCTACAAAAGCTATGATCGGAAATTATGCAGGTACATGCTCGACTGTCCAAAAAATTTGAATCCAAATATTATAATTATGTTATAATACAAGTTTAATTTTTTAAATCATAGGCATCCCGTGTCAGATTGTCTCTCCGATTGATGCATTCTCTGAACATGGAAAAGTGAACTACAAAGTGGGATGTGGTGATGTTGCTTGCAAGAATGAGAGTTTGATATTCCCAGCCATGGAAGCTGCTAAGCATTCTGATGCTACAATTATTTTTGCTGGCTTGGATTTATCTATTGAAGCCGAAAGCTTGGATAGAGACAATCTTACACTTCCCGGTTTCCAAACTCAGTTTATCGATCAGGTTACTAGAGTCGCTAAAGGTCCGGTTATTCTAGTAATCATGTCTGCTGGTTGTATTGATATCTCCTTCGCTAAGAGCAACACAAAAATCAAATCCATCTTGTGGGCTGGTTACCCTGGAGAGCAAGGCGGTCATGCCATCGCAGATGTTGTTTACGGGAACTACAATCCTGGTAAGTACCCAAAACAATGTCTTATGCTTCGATACGTGCTTGTATTGTATTGTTTTCACGTAACAAATGTGTATTTATGTGTGTTTTCAGGAGGAAGATTACCTATTACATGGTATGAAGCAAACTATGTTGATATGTTGCCTATGACATCCTTGCAATTGAGGCCAGTTGACAGCTTAGGCTATCCTGGTCGAACATATAAATTCTACAATGGCTCCACAGTGTACCCATTTGGTTATGGCCTCAGCTACACCCAGTTCAACTACAAACTCGCAACTTCAAAGAGATCAGTCCATGTAAAACTGAACAAATATCAACATTGTCGCGCTCTAAACTATACATCTGGTGCCTACAATCCACCATGCCCTGCAATGCTTGTAGAAGACTTGAAATGTGATCAACATTTCGAGGTTGGAATCGAAGTCCAAAATGTAGGTAAAAGAGGCGGCAGTGAGGTAGTCATAGTATACTCGAAGCCTCCGGAAGGAATTGCCGCAACTTACATCAAGCAAGTGATTGGTTTCAAGAGGGTTTTTGTAGCAGCAGGAGGTAGTGAGAAGGTTACATTTTCGTTCAATGCTTGCCAGAGCTTGAAAGTTATCGACTACGCTGCAAATAACCTTTTACCTTCTGGTGGGCACACCATTGCAATCGGCGACAGTGGACTTTCGTTTCCGGTCCATGTCGAATTTGATCGTTAGAAAGCAATTAGCTTTCCTAGTTTAGTCTGATCTTCAGGTATCACCCAAAACAAATAAATTTAGCAGCAGCAGTAGTTGGCTGGTAAATAATTAGTCATCATGGTATTTTCTGTTAATAATCTTTGTAGGGTACCAGAGTAAGGGGTCGTTTGTTTTTTTGTCTAAAAACTGAATAGTTATGAATTTTACTGAGACTAAATAGTGACTGAAACCTGAATCTGAATGACATATTTGTTTTTGTTTTTTTTTTCTCATATCTGAATATACTGTCAACATGTTTGTTTTTTAAAAATAAAATCGTCTGAAAAGAAGTAATTTTACATTTATACTCATGTTAAACAATTATACATATAATATAGAATAAAAACAATCCAAAAAGAATAATTATTGTATGAACACATATGATCATGATTTTCTTCTTCGATTACAAACAAACTTTATTTTTACTAAGAAAATAAAAGGTTTTTTTTTTTCAAAAAATAAAAGGGAAAGTAGGAAAACTCGCACAAAACACTCTAAAAATAATAATATATAAATACATCATACTAATATCATAATAAAGTATTGATATTAAACACTAATATGAGAAGTGATTAGGGTTTTTTATTTTTTTAAAAGCTATTTAAAATAAGCAATATATTAAAATAAAGATTTTTCCACGATATATAACTATGATGAAATTGAAAATATATTATATATGGGAGATAGTATCGGAAGAAAAGATTTTGGATTACATTTAATGCAATTCAATGATTTACAATTAAGTGAAAAGTCAAGATTTTTTACTTTTTATTTTAAGTTGTTTTTTGGTATTTTTAAGTTGTTTGACTATTTAAAAAAAACAAACAAAACAACTTAATAATTATGATTCAGACCAATTAGGTTTTAAGTGGAAAAAACAAACGACCTCTAAAAATAGAGTACCTAGCGATAGGGAATTTTAATGAAAATCATATTGGTGGAACATCGGAACAAGTGAGAGTCTCTTTATCTATGCAAGATAACTTAGAGGTGAGTGTTTAATGGATTGATTCATTTTTTAATAGAAGCGATAAAAACTGATAAAGTTCGGTTTTTGAAAATATCCAATAAAATTTATTGTCAACCGATCAAAAACAAACCGAATTTGACCGGTTTGGTTTTGGTTTTATTGGGCCAAATTTACAGGCTTTAATTATTACACATATTTTCATATTTTAATCATTTTGGACCTTCGAACAAATTAAATTATAGACTTGAACAAATTTAAAATACTAGTTTAAAATAATATTTAGCAAAATAAACAAAGAAAAAAAAATATATGATGTTGCACTTTCATAATTTGATAATTTTATGGACCGTTGAACATTAAACTAGAATTTATAATATATATAAATATATAGTTGGATCTCGGTTCAGCTTTCCGGTTAGGTTTGGGATAACGACCGGGAAAAAAACTCGATCCAATTGATTTTCAAAAAAAATAAACCAAACTGAACCAACCAATATAAGAAAATCCGAAAAAAAAAAAAAAACCGATTGGATCGGTTCGATTTATTGGTATTTTACCCACCCTCTCATAACTTGCTTGGCAATTCAATCAAAACATTTTATTGGGCAAGAAAATCATTATTGAAAAAGAGATCAAAAGCAAGAAAAATCCATTAAAGTGTGGGGCAATTGAAAACGAAAGAAATCCAACATTGACAAATTTGTTTTCTAGAGTGGGACCAATTGAGAGGCACAAAACTTGGCAAGGGATGATGGATGTGCAACAGCAGCAGCAGCTAAAAGGTGTGAATGGTGGGTGCACCACTACCAATTGCAGTTGCATGTCCCTAGAATTCCAGCACATATAGATAATATATATAAAAAATGAAAAGGGAACAAAAACTGTGAAAGAGATTTGGGCAACTTATGCTCAAAGAAAGTGACAAATCAATTAGGGCATTATAATATAACAATTTGATATCACTAAGTTAAGCATAGCATATTGAGTCTGCAACAAGGGATGGGGAAGCTTATATAATAATACCAAAAGCGAACTTTGAACAGCGACAGAATCCTGAGCAAGTATATATGCTCCAAGAAACCAAGCGACAACGAGAGAGAAAGCAAGATTCACAGAATGCAACAAGAGGAAGGTACATCGTTCGAATAAATAAAGAGTACATTACATTACATAATACTATTCAAGTGTCAACATGGCATACAGATAGATAAAGAGAAGGCATATTACACATTAAACCCCTCATCCTATTTCCATTTCCAGTCCCCATCCATCCAAGAGTTACAACAAAAGAAGTTGCAAAGTTCAACCAATCATTGTTGGCAAAGCATACTCAAAGTCTAAACTAATACAAGAACAGACCATGAGTTCCAAATTACTGCTCACTCTATTATTATTATCCTCATAATACCTACCTGCAGACAGAAAGGAAGAGTAAACCTAAATAATGCGATATAAGCTCCCATCTTAAAAGTAATGAATCTAATTATTGTTTACCGTGGGATGATAACAGGACTAGTTCTTCGAATTCCCAACTCCAAGCTTCTGCACTTCAACCTTGAGAGACTTGAGGTACCTCACAGCTTCATCTAGAACAGTGACAGTATTCATCTGATTGCCACCAGGTACAATTCCCCTCAACACCTTCACCATCTTCTTCATTTTTTGTCGTTTTCTCTCACTGTCACAGTTGCTAATACTGCCAGCGGACTTCAGTTTGGAAGAAGATGACTTATTCTTTTGGGATTCTGTGCCATAACTCGAGCTAGAATCTGGAGAGTCACATCCATAATTTCCATAAGTTCGTGCTGTGCTGACTTCTTCTTCATCATAATCTTCTTCTTCTTCTTCTTCCTCTTCCTCTTCCAAGCTCAACAACGCATCGATATCATCTGAATCCTCTTTTAGAGAAGAAGACATTTCTCTTTCCATATTATTGATATCCTTCCTCTCAAAATTATCTTGGATGTAAGTTGCACAGAAATTCAAGCTAGGACCATTAAACTTGTGTGCAATAGCAGGATTGAACATAACTTGACTTCGCCGATCATTCTGATCAAAGATAATGAAATTCTTTGGGCAAACCTCAGAGGGCTGAAATTCAACACCATGGAAAGGTATTGACGGCTTCACAGCCGGAGGTAAAGCTGCACCAAAGGCAGGTGCAACAGGAATATCCATGTAACTATTACCCACTTGTTTTGCAAAGGGCGGCATTGCCCTTTTTGGGTAAAATTGTTGGTCTCTTTGCATCAAAAGTCCTACTTAAGCAAAAGATTTAAACGAAAGAAAGATTTTAACCTTTTGAGCCGGCGATTATTCAATTACCAAATGGATGATGGTTTCTACAACGCTAAACAACTATTAGCAAATCAAGGTATTGCCATCTCAGAACAAGTGAGCTATCTACCCCAAATCAACAGCTATCACAATCAAATTATTCAATTGTCACTTCCTTCTTACAGAAAAACACAACCAGAGGGAAAAACCGTCCCAAATCCCAATGTCCCAGATCTTTGTATTAGTAGACTACGTGACAGGTTTAAGCAACTGACGGAAATATTCAGCCTGTAATAGAAAATGTCAAAGCAGCATTGTTACGAACAAGCATATCATTTTTTCCCTAAAGTGATACAGTTGACTGAATTAACATTAAAAAAAAAAAAGATGCATTTCGAGATTTTTATGCATAATATTCAAGCTTTCACATTAGCAGAAATGTATACAACATTCACTTATGCTTAATTAATGACTCACGTGCATTGCATACATCAGTGCCTTCTGAGGAGAAAACTATTGTGTGTATATTAACCATTATAAATATCGATTCCTCAGTCACCAAAACCGACAAACTTAAATCCAATCAGCAATACTTAAAAAATCAAAAGAATAAGAAAGATCAATGGGCATTGTAATTATCGTAAGTCGTAACACAAGTGATACTCTACACCGCCAGCATAACCAAATTATAAATATACTGTAACATTTTAAAATTATATGGGTTAAAGACATGCAAGGGAACAAGAAATTGAAATTACTGAAAGGGTCTAAGAATCATCTACATATAGTAATGAAAAAGAAAAACTAGCAAAAATATGTTTACCTGACAAACTTGCACCAGTTGGTAATACGCAATAACACCGACGATCATTTTAATCTTCCCAACTTCCTTCACTGCTCGATATCTCTTTATGGTTACCGCAATGTACATTCTCACTCACTCCAACCAGCTTTTACTTATAAATACACTTGATGAAAAAATCCTATACAAACCAATGGAACTTCACCTACAGGAGCAAAAAGAGAACCCGCATAACATCACCAATGGAAACGCGAATGCAACAGCAAAGAAGCACATATGACATATCATAACCAAATATGAATTAAAAAAATGCTTAAATTTCGAATTATGCATCCTTTCTTATATTGAGCCAAAATCTCAAGCATCCAGTTCCAGTTGACTAAGCCAAAAATAGATAAATAACTTCACATAACAATGTTACCTTCTTCCATAATCAAACAATTTTTTTTGAAAGATAATCCAAACAATTTTTTTTTAAAAGAAAATCCAAACAATTTTTTCTTTGGAGCAGTAACATAAAAAAAAAAAAAATTATAAAAAAATAATAAATAAATAAAACAGATAGTAGAGAAGGAATTGAATATGTTTAATAATTCATTAAAAATTCAGTTTTTTTTTTTTTTTTTCATTATATAAAACCTTAAAAAAAAAATAAATAAATAAATAAAAAATAAAAAAAAATAATCCAAACTACTTGTATCATATATTTTTACAGTCATAAGTGTGAAAATCTTTTAATCCAAACTACTTGTATCATGTATTTACAGTCAAAAGAGAGATTAATCTAATTAATAGCATATAGAAAATAAGTAACCATAAACAATTAATTAAAACTCCAAGAGAAAGAAAAAGTCTCACCAGAACAGATGAAAATTACAGTATAACACGAAAGAACACCACCAATCGAACACAATTCCTGCTATAATTCACAAAAGAAGACGTCCACGGCATGTTGATCTTTTTCACATTCAATCCCAAATGATCATAAAAAATCAACTTAAATACCAATACTGCAAAATTCACAATAAACCCAAATATAAGCTAACAATTATTTGAATAAAAAAAATTAAATAGAGAAAAAATCCCAGATCTTGAAATAAATTGAGTAAAAATAGCAACTTTTTAAAACCATGTAAATATATCAGCAATCTGAAAAATTCCCACAAAGGAAAACCAATAACCGACAACATAGACATGAATCTAAGACAAAAAATGAAGGAAAAAAAAAAACATAAAACGAAACCTAGATAGAAGATTCCAAAACAAAACTGAAGATCCAAGCTGATGTATGTTCCTCTGATGAGTTCCCTTGAATTGCGGTGAAGAGATCTAGAGAGAGAGAGAGAAAGAGAGTCTGAGAGTGGTGTTTGTTCTGGGTGGGTTGTTGTTGTATATAATTGTTTGTTTTTTTTAATGAATTTATTAGTGGGAGGGTTTATTTATTTTCACTTGGGGATGCGTGAGATTTTCAGACAAGAGGAGTCAAACGCGGGGATTGTGGACCGTTGGATTGAGCACGCGTGAAGGTGGAATGTGGGGCTCACGAGGTTTGACGATTTGCGTTTCGTCGAATCGACTCCTTGTACTGTACACTCTACACTGTCTCTAAGTCTAATCATGCATTTAATTAATGGTCATCTGTGTTAAACATGTTTAATTAACTATTTTATTTTCACACTCATGAAATCATCATACGAACTTCATACAAAATATACCGAGATGATTTATATATCACCATACTGGTTTCTCTGTTGTCAGTTCGAACCAATAAAAATATATCATTTTTCTGTCAGTTCGAACCGATAAAAATATATCATTTTTCTGTATATGAGTCGTTAGATAAAAGATAATTTGATAAGGGCATAGAGTCAAATCAAAACATTTAAATTCAAATGATCTACATATTAAAAACTGATATATTTATATCAGTTCGAACTGATAATAAAAAAATTGTATATATATATATAAATATTTAAGTCAATGCGTATTGATATAACTTCATTAGTACGTCGGATGTGAATCTTTAAATTTACATACTTTTATTCAAAGTGTATACACTTGTCAAAACTTCTCCATAATCAGTGGTTCACATGCATTGACATTGTTGTAGTTACATCAGTACACACCGATGTGAACGGGACCGTATGTATATATATATATATTTTTTCATATTTTGAAGGATTAATATAAAAAATATCATTTAATATTCTTAATATTTTAAATATTTTAATAATATATACAATATTTTATATATTTTTATAAAAGTTTACATTTAAAACTTTTATCGAAACCAATATTTAATTTGCTATTCGCACCGATATAAAATGTATACACACATGTTGAATGCGGATTTGTCCCTCACAAAAATGTTATGCTAGAATTCTTTATAAATGAATTTTAATGGCTAAAAAATAAATAATTAAAAAAAATAAAATTGTTAAATCTCTACTACAATTTGTAGAATTATTTCTCTATTACAATTATAAAATTTTAGTAAAATCTCTAAAACATTTGATTTAAAATTTGTAAACCAACCCTTTTAGTTTGAAAAGTCCATTTTTTAAAATAAAATAAAATAAAATTAGTTTTATGCAAGATTCATAGTACCTCATATATAATGATCAATCTCCATGGTAAATTTGATAAAGTGATCGACCCAATTTGAACATTGGTAAACTAGAGTTTAATTATATTGATTTAAAATGCCTTTATAAAACTTATTCCTTTGACTAAAAACTAATTAATTAAGAGATTTCTGATTAAAGTTAAATTCTCCACAGTTAACATATAATTTATGGTCGGTGATCTACACAAACATTCAACAATTGAAGCAAGATAAAAATATATCGTATGAAGTAAATCATTCACACATGAACAATATATTTTTACATTGAAACACAAACGGGAAAAAACACGGGGCCTTTTTTAGTCCATCCAAGAATCGATCTACTATATGAAATCAAGTTACTAACATACAAGCGTTTTGACCCTAATCTTACCTATTCGTGCATTAGAGTTGCTCATTGGAGCTATAATTACTATCGCTAGTACTTCCAGGTCTCGATCTCACTCCTTTAACCCTTCCGTGCCTCACGTCACAACACTTTCTGCTCCGACTACTTAAGGACTACTATACCGTCTACCATTGCTTGATATCCCAACTAAGATTTATGCTCGGATCTCTAATCTCTAATCACTAAATCTAATTTCTAATCCATAACTTAACTCCATAGCTCAACTCAACAAACAAGTACCAGTGCATAAAATCTCAGATTACAATAATAAAAGGATAAAAATTGTATTTGTATTTAAATTCCTTAATTATTTCAATACATTTAAATGGTGATTAACTAAAGAGAACATTAAAATAGAAGGGCTCCTTCATTCTTTATTGGAACCTAAACACACACACATTAACATTCATGAATATCATTAGTAACCAGAGCTGTACGAGCACTGACCATAACCTGCAAAATCAAACACAAAAGCACATTTCAAGTTCATGCAGATCAGCAATACGTGTTAATTGAAAGATTAAAACGAATTCGCGCATCTTACTTGGATTGGTCATAATGATGAGGCCAGTTTGCTTGAAGTTGCAACTTGAGCTGTTTCTGCCCATGCTCTGGTAGTAAAGATTCATAGCAAAAGAGGCATGGTTTATGAGTGTTGTTGGGTTGTAGCATGAACCACCATCATCTGTACTTGGGCTAAAATCTACATTATTGCAAGCATAATTGATGTTTTGCTGCAGCAGATCGTCTCTCGTTCCAGGTTTCGCCACACACCATGTTCCCTGCAACATCACAATTAGCACTGTCAGTCACAGCCACCAATGTTTAATAATTTGACCTGTAATTCTTAAATTAGAATATTATTGTAGCAGCAAAGACGTTTTGCATCACCAATGGCGCCCCCTCTTCTGCTAGATCTCCTCCAGCATAAACATTTTACAATTATGGCTTGACGATAATCATAATTTACTTAAAAAGATATTAATGGTGCGTTTACTAATCAGAAATGGGAAAGAGAACTTAATTCCTGATATTACAGTGTTTACTAAAATCAGTTGAATATCAAATTATGTGGGTCGCACACATAAATCAGGAATTAAGTCTCTGCTAGGGAGGGAACTTAATTCCCACCCAATAAAATTTCCTTTCCTAATTATGTTTCCTATAGAACTTGATTCCTTTTCATTTCATTCCCGACTAGTAATCGTGCCTTGTGATTGTATTTTTACATCAAATTAACACTTATTAATGCATACCAGTCTGAAAAGTGCAGCTTCCAGTACCTGAAGAATGACACAAAGCAGAAAGTTTAAGCTCTTGGAGAAGATGAATTAATACAATAAGTACTAGAGTGGCTTACTGGGATCGGTCAAGGAAATGAGTCCGGAACTTCGGAAATGAGTCCGGAACTTCTGAAATAGCAATTACGCATGAGAATCACGAATTATAATAACTCCCATAATAAATGTACAACTTCTTATGTACATGTAATTAATTTGAACTAATATGCTGCTTAGACAAATCTTTCAATCAAATGCTCAAATTCCAATTAGAAAATATAAATATTGTAATTTCCTTCTTTGTTTTGTAGCCAAAATGATTCCAAAAAAAAGGACTAATTGTAGTTTTATGTACACCGTATAACGTTGCATAACTGACCACATAACATTACATAGTTGCCGTCAAAGAAGTCATAGGCCCTTTAACACTGCAATCAGACAACATGGTCATTTGACTTGGTGGTTGGAGATTTTAAAATGAAGTTTCACCACCAGGGTTCAAATCTTAGTATCGTAAATATAATCCTACATTTATCCATTAAAACTCAAAGTGTAAGGAGACCTCTCCACCAACTGTGCTCATTGAGCCTAATCTCGTTAGGTCCCCGACAGATACTGACCCACAACAATGTCAGCTTAAAGAAATAATTACAAAAAAATGACAAAATCGTAACTGAGAAAGCTAAGATTTGAAGTTGACCTGAAATGAAGAACCAAAACACAAGGAAGAAGGAGAGACTGCGCAGAGGAAGAATTGGGTTGGCCATTTTGGTTGCATACATGAAGATGGTGAACAAAGAAAGTGAAATGAGGAATCTTAATATATAGTTTGACAATCCTAATAAATAAAATGAGGAATCAAATTTCTTTATTTTCTTGTTCAACAGCTCATAAAATACGGAAACTATGTGAGCATTCATGGCAATGTCATTTCTCTGCAAATTGAGTTTGTTAAAAATCAACTTTGATCATGTTTCAATGAGAATTAAACAACATAAAAATGAGAAATACTAAAAAGTTTATTTACTTTTTTAATGAGTTTCACTAATAATTATAACCAAATCAATGATGAAAAATTGCTGAAAAATAAAATTTTAAATATTGTTACTATATTATAATATAATTATATTAAGGGGAAAACATTTATTTAAACTAAGAGCATCTCCAATGCAAATATGCATTTTTGAGTTTCTAAGTAGTGCCGCATCAACATTTCTATTTATTATGAGCCCACTTTTGAAAAAAAAATTAAAGAAATGCATATTTACATCTCCAATGCAATTATTTAAAGTCAAATATGCATCCATTTTATGTCCAATCATAATAAAACAATTATTATACTCTCTCTCCTCTTTTATTTTACAATTAAATGAAGTTTAATCTCATTGGTGAAAAAAATTGAAAGCTTTAATCTTATTGATGGAAAAAGTTAGAAATCATAATCAGCATTTCTAGGAAAGTTTCTAGAATTAGAAACTCAACTCCATATTCTCTAACTTTTTTTTGGCCACATCATCTTCATATTCAACTTAGATAATAGCATTGGAGAGAGTTTTTCTAACTTTTTTAACATCTATCCTATGTGGCACTCCATTTTCTCCAAATGCATAATAGCATTGGAGATGCTCTAAGTTATTTTAGTTAGATACTTACATTCTTAAATAAAATTTGGGTGAATTTCACTTGGTCTCTTTTTCTTTTTTCCATTGATAGATCTTGACATTTCTTTCTTGCCAAGTCCCAAAATTATCAAAATTACATCAATTTGGCCCCCTTGTTAGTTAATCATTGTTAATCAAACTTAATGATTCCGGATATATTTTTGTTTTTAAACATGAAATACTCCACGTTTCCACATGAAAATTATATAATTGACGGATCAGTTGTTAGAGCATTCAACCTCACCTAAAGTTGAGGAAAGTTAGTTCCATATTCTATATATATATATATTTTTTTTTTGAAAAATAGAAACTTCACTAGTCCATATTCCATATATATATGAACAGTAATGTTAACATGTGCTCTGTTACTTTATTTTTATAAAACGAAATAAAAAGTATAGATCAAGCACTACATTTATTGTCTTACTATAATAATTGTAGTAATCGTTTTCTTTTTATATAAATAAAGCAGACACAAATAAATACTACCCATATAAAAATTATCAGGTCTGGAATCCTGTACATATTTTTTATACAGGACTATTGTATATTTTTTCATATGGAATTCTATATATATATTCATTCAAATTAAACATTCAGTGAAATTAATTCATATAATCATACCCAACAAGTTGGAACAGGTTATGACTGATGGAAGTGAGTTTCTGAACCAATGCCTCTTAAACCCACATTTGTGAGTTGTCATATTCCTAAAATCCAAAATTTACTGATTTAAAAAAAACATAAGGTAGCTCTATTACCGCCTAAAAAATTTCTTCGAACAACCATTATTTAATAGAAAGATGCTACTGACAATTAGAGATATACATTTCTCTATGGACGGATGGGCCCCACCCCCATTTGGGGTAGAGGTAAAGATTGCCTCCAAATGGGGTTTGGGGGTGGGGTGAAGCCAAATTTTACCCTTAAAATCTAAAATCTAAAATCTAAATGGGGGTGGGGGTGGGAGTGGGTGTGAGGGAACCTACCACCATCCCCATTTCTCCATTTCCCTATATATATTTATATATTTTACTTTTACTTTTAAAAAAAAATAACTTTTAACTCTTTTACTTATTTACTTATTTAGTCATTTACTCACTACCCATTTCCACATATATATTATATGTAGAGTGAGTCTTTTATGAGAGATCCCTTATTTTAATTTCGGTATTTTAATTTCGGTAAGGACCTTGATGAAAATATATCGATTTTAGTGAATTTTGTTCTGAATTTTTTTTTTTTTAATTGTAGATAATGAGTTCATTAAAATCTAGCTACGAACAAATTTGAGAATTTTTCGAATACTAAAACTGTTTTTCTTGAATTTTCCTGTATTTCACCTATTTTCAGATGTCTACATATTAGTATCCGGAAAATTCTCAAATCTTGCTTATATGTAGATTTTATTGAACTCATCATCCACAAAAATATTCAGATTAAAATTCATTAAAATTGATTATTTTCATCATGTCCTTACAAAAATAAAAATTAAATAAGGGATTCGAGAGACGAGCGAGTCTCTTATGAAAAAATAATTCGACAGCAATGAATACATAACTTCTACTATCTCAAATTCTCAAGTATTTCCACTCAACCCAATTTCTTCAACCATGAGTGTCATCATCCAAATCAACTTCTTCCAACCCTACATTTGATTCCTTAGTAGTCAGTAATTGGTAAGCTTCAAACCTACAAGCCCAGATTTGGAACTTCAAAAACCAGATACCCAAATTTGGAACTTCAAAAACCAGAAGATTGGTTAGATTTCTTTATCTTTCTATAAGTGTTATGATTTCTGTTAAAAATTTGGTAATACCTGTGGCTTCAATTGGTTGTGTTCTGGAAATTGATTGGATAAGTTGGAACAAAAAAAAAAAAAAAATTGCTCAAGATCTAGTAATTTTTTTAGGAGTTATTAATAGGTAAGGGGTTTAAATTTTTTTTTTTTTTTTTTAATAAATTGAATAGGAAAGGTTATTAATTATCGGTTGTAATATCAAAAATTAATGAATTTAATATTAATTATTGGATAGGAATTTTTTTTTTAATCAAAATATTATCAGTATTTTTAATTAATTATGGTATATACTTCAAAAAAACAATTATTATATAATAGGAAAGAGTTTTTTTTTTATTTTTTATTTTTTATTTTTTATTTTTTTATTATTTTAAATCAAATAGGAAAGACTATTGATATAAGGTGCAAGGGCACTTTGGACATTTCAATCTCACAGTCAAGACCACCGTTACAGCCATGGGAGGAGATAGGCGGGGGCCGACAGGGGCCATGGCCCCCCCAACCAAAATATTTTCAACAAACTTCCATGTATGAAATTGTCACAATGTGTTATATAGACATAAATATTTCCAACCAATCATATTATTTTTTTTAATTATATACATAGTTGTTTCCCTTAAAGTCTAGTCCAACCAATATTTCTAAGAAAATTTGATGTGATGCAGCATCAACAACTATGAGTCTGTGACCATAACCATTTTAAGAAGAAATTATTCATATGTTCATATTTAATAATGTATCTAATGAATAGCTATCATGAAGATTATTAACCATGATCACTAAGAAACACTGGATGTGATAGATTATTTATTAAAGTAGTAAATTTATTTTGTGAGACACGCAACATAGATATTCTAGTTATTAATGCTTGTTACATTACAATACGAGATCAAACTCAATATCAATAAGATAATTTTACAACTAAATAGTACTATTGGGAATTTATATATTTTATGTTGCAATTAAATATGAGTATAGATTCGATTATAAATAATTTTTTAGATTTTAAAGAACATCATTTTGATTCATAAAACTTATGTTTATTTTATTTATTAATTTATAAGGCTAAAAGGTATCAGTGTATTACATGCATTTTTTGTTTTTATTTTATTTTATAATAATTTAGTTTTTAAATATTAATTTGAGTTGTCGCTGCCGCGTGAAGACTCGAAGTCAAAGGGGACACACTCAAACACTCTCACACTTGGAAGTTGGATTGGTTTGATTGTTGGAAATTTTAATGGATACGTTGCTGGGTAAGTGGGTTTTTGTGAGACTTGATGCGACACACTCTTACACTTGAAAGTTGGATTTGTGTGATTGAAATAATAAAGAATTTTTGGATTAGTTGTTGTGTGAGTGGGATTTTGATTTTATGATCTGGGTTTATTTGAAATGTTTTTTTAAAGAAATCTTCTTCTCTTTTGTTGATTTATGAAGATAGTTGTTTGATCATTTGGAGATGTTGATGTTGTAGATGGAATTTGGAAAATCAAACAAGTGTATGGAATTTAATTTAATTTAAAGTTACCAAATTGCCACACATGAGACATAAGTCCATGACCCACTATTCCATCAGAAATTCTTTTTTTCTGCGCTTTCTTATTGCCAGATCCCACTATTCCATCAGAAATTCTTTTTTTCTTTATTTTCTTTGATATTTTTCTTTCTTCTTTTAAACATTCTTTAATCTCTCTCTACCCGGCCCAGTCCAGTCGTTGGCTATAGAATGCAGAGCCTGAGATCAATGGTTCTACATAAAATCTTAGCTATAGTGTCCTGGAAGGTGAAGAATTCGGGCACGAAACTGCTGACGTGGATAGCAGCCTAACTGCCTTGACATCTGGAAGCTTCAAATTTGATCATCAAAGGTGTTCGACATTTTCCACTAGGTGTTTGTGAAAAGTTCTGTGTTGAAACTTGAAACCAAGCTTGCTTAAGCTCTTGTTGTTGTTGTTGTTGTTGTTGTGAGACCAAGCTTGGTTTTAGCTTGCTTAACGTCTCTTGACTTCACTTGTCAAACAAAGCCATTATATTCTTAACGTTTTTTAAAACAAAGGTTGGGATTATATTATATTTTGTTTGTCCATTATTCCAACTACTACTATAATAAAATAAATTTGATGAAAAACCATATTCATTTAATATATTTAGGCCCTTTGTCTCTCTGTTTCTGCGTCATTGTGGAGTTTGAACTGGTTAAAAATTCAAAGTTGGAGCTACTGCTTACTGGGAAAACCCTCTTCTACTTTCTTCCTGTGAGTTTTCTTCTTAAAACTTCCCTTATTTTGGCAACTTTTATGTGCTATTTTTTGTTTATATTCTATGATTATGTGTTTCCAGTTTGATTCCCACTATGAAAATACACTTCTTAAATAAATATAGTTTTCAGATATTAGGATGTACTCCAGATAATCTTACCGAGAAAATTGCATTATTGTCAAATTTTTGATATATTGGTAGCTAAGGAGGGTGATTCTGGTTGCGGAAATGGAGAGGGGAGAGATTGAAGAGAAGCTTTTGAGAGGAACACAGCAGGAGAGTTATGTTGATGATCGGGAGGGAGTGAAACTCAGGGAAAAGTTATGGATTGAGAGCAAGAAGATGTGGATTGTGGCTGGTCCTGCCATTTTCACAAGATTTTCGACATTCGGGATCAACTTAATTAGTCAAGCATTTGTTGGGCACATTGGATCAGTTGAGCTAGCTGCCTATTCACTTGTGGTTACTGTCTTCTTGAGGTTTGCAAATGGTGTCCTTGTAAGTAGCCTTTTTCAACTTTTCCATTTGTTTTGGGGTTTGATTACTAGAATATTTTAATTTTGAGCCATCTATATTGAGATCATCTAAATATGGTTGATTGCATTTTCTTATAGATGTTTGAATGTGCAGTTGGGCATGGCTAGTGCATTCGAAACGCTATGTGGGCAAGCATACGGTGCAAAACAGCATCACATGCTGGGAATTTACCTTCAGAGATCATGGATAGTGTTGTTCATTTGCTCAATTTGTCTTCTTCCCATCTTTATTTTCACGACTCCGCTATTGAAGGCATTAGGCCAGGAAGAAACAATTGCAGAAGTAGCAGGAACTATTGCTCGTTGGCTAATTCCGGGAACATTTTCCTTTATTGTGTCCTATACCTGTCAAATGTTCCTACAAGCACAGAGCAAGAACATGATTATCTCCTACTTAGCAGCATTTTCAATCACAATTCATCTCATCCTTTCCTGGCTCTTGACAGTGAAATTCAAGTTTGGAATCAGAGGAGCACTGGTGTCAACAATTCTGGCATATTGGATACCGAATATTGGTCAACTTCTGTTTATTACATGTGGAGGGTGCCGCGAAACATGGAGGGGTTTCTCGGTTTATGCTTTCAAGGATCTCTGGCCAGTTGTAAAGCTCTCCTTGTCATCTGGTGCCATGCTTTGGTAAGTTTTGGAGCCCTTTTGTGTGTGAATGTCAGATTCATTATTATTATTATAGGCAATCTCATGTTCAGAGTACTTGTTGTTGACTAATACAATGATTAAAATTGTTGTTTTAGAGTAAATGGAAAAATTTCTGAATTGGGATTTTGTTGTCCTTGACAGTTTGGAGATCTGGTACAACACAATCTTGGTTCTTCTAACAGGAAACATGAAAGATGCCGAGGTTTCCATTGATGCTCTTTCTATCTGGTAATTGATTCATGTCCTCCTCGATTTCTCTCTTCTTCTGTTTCCAACTTTATCATTCAATTGGTTCTCACACATTCTTCATTTACAGCCTCAATGTCAACGGGATGGAAATGATGATATCGCTTGGTTTCTTGGCTGCTGCAAGGTATGATTGTCATAGATTTTTTTCTTTTATTTTCAGTCTTATATTCCTATAAATCACATTATATCGGTTCAAAATTGAAGTTGATAACTCTTACATTATCAAACTTTGAAACTGAATAATGACTTTACCCTTTAGGTTATGATCAATGAGATGCAGAATTATGTGTGCATTGATTAACATATTGTTCCTTGTTTTGGTTGGGAAATTTTCAGTGTTAGGGTCTCAAATGAGCTTGGAAATGGAAGCTCAAAAGCTGCGAAATTCTCTATCGCGGTGTCAGTTCTTACGTCATTAGTCATTGGATTGGTGCTTTTTGTGTTTTTCCTGCTCCTTAGAGGACGTCTAGCATATGTTTTTACAGAAAGTCATAAGGTGGCTAGAGCAGTTGCAAATCTATCACCTTTGTTAGCTTTCTCCATACTTTTGAACAGTGTTCAACCAGTGCTCTCAGGTATAATATTTTGTGGTATAATATTTTGTTTTACATTGTAGTAATTTGGACCTTTAGTTAATTGTTTTGTTCTAATGATGATGATTGTGATTCATGGAAAGTGAATTGTCATTAATTGAAAGATATAAGCATTTTTTTTTTTTTTTGCTTTAAAGGAATATATCTTTGTATAAGTGTCATAAAAGTAATATTCTTGAACAGGAGTTGCTGTTGGGGCTGGATGGCAGAGCATTGTAGCATATGTGAACATAGCGAGTTACTACCTGATTGGGATTCCTATTGGAGTTGTGCTTGGTTATGCCATAAATATGGAAGTCAAAGTGAGTTATCTTTTCTCTTTTTTCTTCAGATTTACATTTGTAGAGACGGTTTACAACTTGTGTTAACTGAAGTCTCTTCAATCAATTCAATACAAGTTAAATTAATGAAGAAAACGAAATCAACATTGTTAAATTGCTAGCCTATGATACTGTTTTGGACCGTGAAGGATGATTACGATTAGTATTCGCCTGTTCAATAATGCTGATACTTTCATATATTTCGCTGTAAAATACTTAAGTGTTTTTCATGACAAAAGTTTTGTCTTCTCTTCTTGCTGTAATGTGTTCTCCAGGGTGTTTGGATCGGAATGTTGTTCGGAACATTTGTTCAAACTGTTGTACTTATTATTATCACCTGGAGAACTGACTGGGATAAACAGGTATATATGTTGCTTTTCCATTTCGCCATCTTTAAAAACCATAGTACACATCTGTGCTGGTGCTACTATTAGAAACATAATTTTTCTTTTACTTCCACTTAATCTGCGAATAATACACATCTCTGCAGGTAGCTATAGCTCATAGACGCGTTAGTGCGTGGCTTGTCGTAGAACCAGAACAATCGACGCAAAAGAGAGAAGAAGCATGACATCTAGCTCCATCATTTTCCGGTAGTTTTTCTCTACATTACTACTAGTAAGTAGTAACATCATTTGCAGCAATTAATTAACGGTACTTATATTTTTATTGCGATTTTATCAAAATTAGGATAATAAGAGGTTGATTTAGTAGTGTCTCCCTCACAACTATACTACGAGTTTATGGGTTTTAATTGTGTCCCCTCTCCTCAACCTCGAATAATATGTAATGTTTCTTAAAAAAAATTGTACGGTTAAGAATGCAACATGAAAATAAATTAAAAAGGACCAGCGAACATTAAAATTCCAATATCTTATAAAATATTATTACTCCGTCTGAATGTGTATACAGAAAGAAGTACACTTATTATGAGAAAATATAGAAGACTGCATTTGAAACCCAACTGCTATATTTTCACGATGAAGGATAAATGCAAGCATCATAACCTGCAAAAGGAGTAAATTCAAAAAAATTAATTACGATTAAGAATTATTTACAAATGCTAATGATCTAAGAATCAACATAATTGATGCAATTAATTACTTGGATCAAAAAACACAACTCGACCAGAGTTGTTGAAGTCACAATTTTCAGGGACAGAGCCAACTGTGTGGAAATAAGAATTCATGGCGAAGGAGGCATGGTTGAAATATTTGTTGGGCAAATAGCAAACTTGATGGACTTGTATCGGACCACAATCGGCACCATTGGCGCAGGCGTAGTCTATGTTCGATTGTAGCAAATCATCGCTTGTTCCATTCTTCGCAATACACCATTTTTCCTGCAACATAAAACCAATTATAATGTTACTTAAAAAAATAAATAAATAAAATACCAATTCTAATGTCAATGCATGCACATACCCACGTACTTGTTAAGTTATATCAATAAAAAAATAAATTAAAAAAAAAAACCGTTTAATATGATTTGGTAGTGAAAAACATTTATTAAACCTGACAATATCTCAAATTCAGGAAATTACCATTGGAATGTGTAAAGGAATGTCGGAAGTTACCGATGGAACCCTTTCTGCAACTCCACCTGCAATAAATTTTAATTTTGTGGACCACAAGAAGATAGAATTAGATACATCCATCAAAGTAATTTTATCTAAAGCTTCTAATTAAACAACTAATTAGACATCTCTTAGCTTAAACAACAGTATAAAATTGTAAAATGCCGGCAAATTAATGTCCGCACAAGATTACGTAGCACCTTAGATGAAATTAAATTTATGATGTCATATATGAGTTGTAACTAACACATCATCTATTTATTATATATTTATTGAATCTCGTGATTAATATAGCAATTATAAATTTACAAGTCACATCGTTTAGACATGAATTTTAATATTCAAGTATTTTGTCTAAGCCTCTATGGCACAAAGGCATGAATGATACGCAATGCCTTTTTAATATTTTATCTTCAAAATGTTGTAAGAAAAAAAATAAAGTTTTAATTTTTTTTTTTTCCAATTACAAATATTTCATTTTTTTTTTTTTTTATCTATACCGTGTGCATTATAAAACAAAAATACTCAAGAAAGAGAACATATCTAAATTCATTAATCTTTTTTAATGAATTGTGATGAGATTATTTTGAAGAAGAGGAAATACACATAAATATAGAAAGAGGAATGAGAAAAAAAAAATTGTAATAAACACATTGAATCCTAACCATTCAGATCTCTAAAATCGAATAACTACAGTTGTGTCAAATGTTATGTTCTTCGATCATATAACTATAATTGTGTCAAATGTGTGTTTTTCGATCATATATATATATATATAAATACATATATAATAAATAAATAAAAAGGAGTACATACCATCATAAGAGCGACTACCACAACCTGCAACAATAAGAATATCACATATATAATTAGTAGTTTTATGACTTGTATCAAATAAATACTATTGTGAATTTTTAAACTATACTTGTTTTCCATAGACAAATTTAAGAGATGAACTTTAAAATTTTGTATTTTAAAAAATGTAATGCTTACTAGATTAAAAGTGATGTATAATAAATGAAATATTATAAAAAGTATTATAACGTATATGCAAGTATGCAACCAAAGTATTTTGAAATATTTTGGAAACAAATTTCAAAATATTTAGGAAAATATTATTGAATGAATTTTTTAATCGCCTTTGTTTTTTAATTGTTATATATATATATAAATAAAAATATAAAAAATATATAAAAAAAAAACCCCATAAATTAAAAGAGTTGAATGAAATTTGCCCTTAATTTTCATGTGTGTTCTGAACATATTTAAATACTATACATTCAAAACAGACTTGTGTAGGTCTCTTGGCTACCAAATACATTTTAAAAAAAAATCACCAAATACATGTTTTTTTTTTCAGAAAAAAAAAAATACAAATTAACAACTCAACACATACAAATTAAGTCAATGCAAGAGATTCCTAAGACAAAAAAAACAAGGTGATTCAAAGGGAAAATATTAAATATGGAAGTGGAATATGCGGAAAGGATTTAATTGGAGCAGAATTCTAGGAAGGACAAAATATTAGGGACTGTCTATGGGCTTGAACACCAAAATTATGAGGAGACATGAAAATTGGTCGAATCAAACTGAATATGTGTCGGGTTGTAAATGGATAGATTCAAATTTTATTCAATAGTGGCGATTTGACACCTCTCAAAAACCGTATGTACACCCCAAATTAGTATGTTTTTGAAAATCCAATAATACCATCGAATAAAATTACTAAGAAGACTAAATAGTTTGTAAGTACGCCCATTAACAATTGTTAATTAGTTTCCTATTTTAATTTTTGTGAAATTTTTTTCCTTTTAATGATTAGATATTAACATATATTATTAAAAACTCTTTCCATTTTCTTTAATTCTAGATTCTTTTTTTAATACTAATTTTGAATATATTTTCAATTTCTTTTAAGGAAATACAAATTGATTGTTAAGTATAGAAAATGAATCAAAATCATCCAAAATTGGTTGTGAAAGTTTTAAATTAATTATTATTAGTTTCAAATCAATAATAAGCTCAAAATTGGTTATCGATAGTAGTTTCAAAACTGGTATTGATAACCAATTTTGAGCTTATCTAGGAGTCGAATTGAAAATCATCTAGGAGAGACGATACTAGGACTCCTAGATGTTAAACTATCTGCAACTTGGTTACCTTCTCAATAAATATGAGTGACAACAAAATCCATTTGAGAAATTATGCTCAAATACCTATCTCAAGTGGGGCGCTAATGCCAAGGAACCTTATGAGACCTAGAACGAAGGATATACATAACAAAAGTCGAATCGCTCTCCAACCATAACTGATGCCGACCAAAATTCCAAGCATAATTAATAACGTGTACGGTAGCAGCTAATTCAGCCTCAAAAGCAAAATAGACACTAAGAGGAATAGCAAAACAACCTTTAATGAAACCCCTACATGTGCGAAAAACCCTTGCACAACTAGTAAGATCAGGACTACTAAAAGCAACCCCGTTCGTGTTAACCTTTAGACAGCCCGGCCGGGGAGGGTGCCGATTAACCTCTAAAATGCGAGGAGCCTTGGAAGGACGACTAGAGACATGAAGCCGTTGAAGAGTCTGAAGCTCATCCATTGAATTCCTCATAGTGCCAGACTGGAGAAAGTCTGCCTCGCCAACGGAACCCCAAATCAAGGAGAGAGCATCGGTAAAAAAAGGCTTGCCACCCTTAAAGGTAACTTGGTTTCAGAGGAACCACACCACCCAGAAAACCGTGATGATAGAAACCCGCCAGAGAGCACTCAGTTGAGTGCTAAAAACAACCCTCATTACTTTCTGCCAAAGGTCCAAACAAGTGCCATCCAACCGAAGCTTATGGCTAAAAGTAGAGGAAACAACATCCCACAACCCACGAACAAAAGGATAGTCAAGAAACAGATGCCTTAAGTCTTCCTCTGCAGCACAGCAAAACCGACAATGTGATGGAGAAATATAACCTCTGGCACGCAACGCAATGTCCGTAGGAATCTTACTATGAAACAAGCGCCAAATGAGGACAGAGTGAGAAGGAGGAATAAAAATGTCCAAATCTGCTCACCCTAAAAAACAGAACATATAACCTCAAAAAGAGAATCATAAGCAGATTTATAAGAAACAATACCATCCAAGGAACAAGTCCAAACTAATGAGTCTGGGTCAGTGATTACCATCACCTTCTCAATCTCACAAGCAACATCCGGGTGAGAAGCTTGAAAAGAAGTAGGAATATCCCAACCTGTAGCATCTGAGTAAATATCACCCACAACTGAATCCAGCGGAGGTTGTAGTTAAGACCTATCCTCAACTAGATAAATTAACGGATCTCCTAACCAGTTATCCGTCCAAAAATGAACCTTAGAGTGACGACCAACCAACCATATAGACTCAATCATCAAGGGATTATAATGTAATTTTAGACCTGGCCAAACAGAAGAAACAACATACCATGTTCTAGGTCTGTGATCCTAGGTGAAAAATCGAGCCCGAAGATATGTGAAAATGAAGGACTCCTCAGTCATCATCCTCCAAGTGAACTTCTTAAGCATGACCTTGTTAAGAATACCAAGGTCTTTAACACCAATACCACCACTATCCTAAGCCTATAGTAAGATTTCCAAGCAACTTGGACAGATTTACGACCATTGATCGAACCAGTCCAAAAAAGATTTCGCATAGCAGTATTTAAATCTTTCAAAAGAGATGAAGGCCAACGATAAACCTGAAATGAATACAGGAAGGAACCCATAATCACTGAATTAATAAGACATAACCTACCTACCATTGAAAGAGAGAAACCCTTCCATGATTCCAATTTACTTTTAATTTTATCTACCCAAGGGATCAGCCATCGATGTTTAGGCGCACTAGTGAAAAGAGAGACCCCTAGATAAGTCATTGAATCACCGCCATTACGCATCCTAGACATTGAAAGAAAATTAGTAATACGAGGCCTAGAGATGCCTCTGTCAAAGAAAATGGAAAATTTTTCTCAATTAACATGCTGACCCGTGAGAGATTCATAAAGAGCAAAAGTATCTAAAATCACTCACAAATTCTAATGAGAAGTCTTGCAAAAGAGGATAACATCATCAGCAAAGAGAAAATGCAAATGGGCACGCATCCCAACCGGATAAGAGATAGAAGTCATAGAGCTCGAGTCTATTAGATACGTAAGGTATCTGCTCAAAAAATGTTCCGCCAAACAAAAAAGAAGGGGCGAGAGAGGATCACATTGCCATACACCACGCGAACATGGGAAATAGCCCTGAGAGGAACCATTAATAAGAACTGAGATCCTAGCAGAATCAAAAATAGCCGCAACCCAACCAATAAAATTCTCAGAAAAGCCAAAACATCAAAGGACTTCAAAGAGAAAAGGCCAACTAATGGAATCAAAAGCCTTTCGAATGTCTATTTTTAAAGCTAAGTGCCCATTGCAACTACCATTATTCAACATATTAAAACATTCAGAAGCACCGGCAATACATTCTACAATTTGACGACCCCTAATGAAACCAAATTGATTTGGAGAGATAATATGAGAGCAAATTTCAACCAAACGGTCAGAATCTTAGTGATAACCTTAAACAGGAAATTACCAAGAGCAATCAGGCGAAACTGATCGACTAAAAGAGCGTTTGAAGTCTTCGGAATAAGAACCAAGAAATTAGAATTCAAACCCGAAAAAATTTGACCAGTGTGAAAAAAATCATGCACAGCTAAAACCACATCATGTCCCACAATTTCCCAACAATGAATATAAAATTTGCCTGAGAAACCATCAGGACAAGGAGCACTCAGAGGATCCATGACAAAAACAGTACTCCTTACTTCATTAAAAGAGGGAACCCGGAGAAGTGAAACATTCTCATCAACAGTAACCAATGAAGGCATATGCTCCCGAATTAAAGAGAAGTCTGAACTCTCGTTGCCAGGATCTGAAAAGAGATGCTAATAAAAAGAGGAAATGTGCTCACCAATTTTAGCAGGATCATGAGAAATATTCTTACCAATTTGGACAGAGGAAATGGGCTTATTACCCCTTCTACATTTCATTAGTGAATGAAAAAATTTAGAATTTCGATTACCCTCAGCAAGCTACATGACTCTACTTTTCTCTTTCAGAAAAATCTCCTGTTGTTTTAGAACACTATCCAAATCTGCAAGAGCGGCAGTCTCAAGACGAAAAAGATCGTTTGAAAAACCTTCAAAACCAATCTTGCCCTGAATAAGCATCACCTTCTCATTAGCATTAGTGACATTCAAGGAAATATCCCCAAACACCTCCCAATTCCACATCCTCAAGGCCATTTTCAACAACTTTAACTTCTGAACAACAACCCCAGTACCACTCCCAATAATAGAGGATGACCAAACTGATATAACCAAATTAAGGAATAAGGGATGAGAAACCCCCATACCTTAAAACCTGAAGGGCCCTGGACTCTGCAAAACACCCGCAGAACAAAAAACCAATAAAGGGTGATGATCTGAATGAGATTTAGGTAAGGTAACACAAGCTATTTGTGACCAAGCAGCCAGAAATGGATGGGAACATACAACTCTATTTAATCAAGAAAGAACCATACCACGCCTATCCTGACCGATCCGGGTATGAAAAACTCCTTTCGCTTCAATGTCAACAAGATCACAGATTGTTATAACAGCACAGAAATCATTGCAGGAGATAGTAGAAACGTTACCAGTAGTCTCATGAGCACCTAGAACCGTGTTAAAATCCCCAAGTACAAGCCACGAATCATCTGAACCAGCAATGTTCATAAGAGAGCTCCAAAGAGATCTACGAGTGATGTAGTGCACACTGGTATAAATAAAAGAGATCTGATGGACAATCCCATAAAAATTAGCAGAAACAGTAACATGTTGAGAGTGAGACAGAACAATAGTAGCATCCTGAAAAGCAGTAGACCCAAACATCTACATAGTAGGAGTACCTCTAGCATTAGCACTAATAAAGTGAAGACCCATAGAGCGCCAAAAAGAAGGAGAAATTGAATCAAAAGCACACAACGGTTCATCAATGCAAACAAAATCCGGTCTATGATGAGAACAAAAGTTTTTCAAAATACGTTGGGTATCATTGTTTGCAATACCTCTACAGTTCTAATAAATGACAACCATTTATGTAATAATTTATTTTTAGCAGCCCTATGCAGCCCTAGCTTTGGACAAAATAACACCGGTAACTTATTTTTTATTTTTCTTACCTTTTTTAGCTGTAACCTCCTTCTAACCTGAATCTTCCACTCAAGAAACTCTACTTTGGATACCTGTGATGTCTAAAGTTGTAGGATGGCTGAAGTCTGATTCGGTGCCTTCACTATCAGTGTCAGAGCTAACTTCACCTTCAAGAGTGTGCAAATGTGGCTCTACCATGGGAGGATCTATCAAGGGCTCCATATGAGCAATAATAGGATCTGTCATGACATTAATATCTACCTACTCAGAGTGTAGTGGGTTTGTGGAATCATCCAAATAAATAGCGTTTTTCAAGGCCTCTCTTTGTCTAATAAGAATGATTGGTCCGAGTTAACTAGAAGAGGCAGCCGGGTCTAAAGTTGTCTTGTTTGGAAGATATGTTGCAGCTTCATTGGGCTTAGTTATAGTGGCATTAATACTCGTTTTGATAGTCTCAAAGGCGTGAGAGGTCGGAACATCTCTTGACTTATATTTTGGTTTGTACTCTTGTCTAATTCTGGATCTTAATTTTTCCATATTCTTGTCTTTTGGCTCAGTGGTGACATTCCCTGTAAATCGGGCTATATGGTGACATGAGGTGGCCGAATGACCAATAGTGCTACAAACCGAGTAGAAATTTGGGACATTCTAAAAGTAAAGAGTCAGAAACAAACAATCTTCCCCAACTTCTATCATGATGGAATCAGGCAAAGGCTTAGAAAGGTTAACATCAATCAACATGCGAGTGAAGTGGCCATAATCACCCTTTAGGGTAGCTCTGTCAAACTTTAGAGAAATTTCGATCCCACGTGCCATGTCTGAAAGGATTTGAGGATGCCAAAACTCCCAAGGCAAATCGTAAAACCACACCCATATTTGAGCATTCGTCGCGCGCTGTGTGTTAGTGTTAAAATTCTGAGTCCATGGCTGAAGCCTTAGAATTCCAAGTTTCAATTGAAGTGATCTGATGCCCCAAACTCTTGCTTTATTTTCCTCAGAGTTCAAAAAAATCTGGAAGAATCCCCATCCAAGAGAGATGAGACACCATTGAGAGTTCAATTTGCAAATAGATTGAAGTTTTTTTTTAAGAGCCAATATCTTCCATGGTTCTTCTCCCTTTGACAAGACAACTCAACCGATAAGAGAGTAACTGCAAAGTTTCAGCCGTTCTTCGTAAGCTTTTGGGCTGACTTTGACTGCAACATAATCATCTTTTTTTTTTCGAAGCTGAAGAAACCGGAGCAATGGCGGAGGAGATTACTTAGGCATAAGATTTCATTACTGATTTGGGATACGAAAGTTCATCCATGTGAGGGTCTGTTTGGATTGAAGGAACTCTAGCCAGTAAATTAAGCTCTGGAAAGAGATCCGATAACTCCATAGAAGCCATTAGTCTAAACAAAAAAACAACTAAACAAACAAATATCCAGTTTATTCAATTTTCTATGAATTAATATAGAAAAAAAAAATAAATAAAAAATCATGAGACAGCAGGTCACAACAAACAAATCAGATCACGCAAACAAATCAGGTCGCGACAAAAAAGGGGACTGAAGGTGAATGACGGCAAGACGGCGAGGTGGCAGCGCGGCGGAGGCTGGATGGGATTGCTGGCGCGAAGTTGCCCAAACAGACCACCCACGCGAACGGAACTAGTGAGAGGGACGATCAGCTACAGGCAAAGTGGAGCGGCGACGAGGATGTAGTGATTAGGGATCGAGCGGTGGCATTCTTGGTCGGGGTGGTGACAGAACAGAATGGCGGCGGCTAGGTTTCAATCTTTATATTTTTTCTCCAACTCTTTTCTCTGTAGTGAACAGAACCTTCATAAAATTGATTAAATAACATAATAATAGGTGTAAGTGGTGTGTATTTGTAAAAGTATAAAACAATATAATATTTAAAAAAGGATATTTTTAGTATTAAGTGAGATTTATTTACAAACTACAAGATTTTAAAAATATATATATTAATGGATGTGAATACAAAAAGAATGTATTAGAGGGTGCTATTATCGCCACTCATTACTTAACCTATATCCATGCGTTAGCTTATTGGATTTAAAAACTCAAACTCATTCTTTATTATGACGGTTATCCTGAAACCAATTCATTTATATTTTTGTTGAGGGCGGTTTTAACGTTAAAAAATTGTTCAATTTTAATATACATTTGCTTTTAGTTTAATTTAATTTTGGACGTGACTTATAATTACATTTATAATATCCTTGTCCATATTAATTTGATTAATATTTTTTTATATATATTTTTTTTCATAATTTTCTTATTTTTACAGCTTATTCTTATATTTTCTTCTTTAATTAAATCAATTATTAATTACTAATATAAATTAATATGTCATAGTGGATTTTAAGGAATTAACTTAACAACCCTAATAAATCTTTTAAGGTAGAACCAGTATTCTCGCCCAGGATAACGTTGGAGAAAAAATGGAAAAAAACAACATAAAACAACAAAGAATGAGAGGGTCTGTCGGTCATGGCATCAACAAGTATGGAATATTGGAGACTATAAGAGATTTTAGGTCAAATTTGGTTTCCATTTTCATTGACAACCTCAATCCAGTTGTTGATTTGAAAGGTTTGTGGGGGATTTTTAGACCTTTTGGGTTCGTTAGAGATATTTATTTGTCTCCGAAGAGTAGGAATAGAAGGTGCTACTTTGCTTTTGTTAGGTTTGCTGCAAATGAGGAAGCAGAAAAAATTGTTAGCCTTACTAATGGGATGCATGTTTATGGATGGCCAATAACTTCGAAGCTAGCTTCATTAGAATGGAACAAAAGGAATTCGGCGTTAGAAGCTCTAAGGAGGTGGCAGTTTGGTGGGACAGATATTAAGATGAAGGTAGGTAGGACTGTCAACAAAATGTATAGCAAGTAGATCAGGTCATCTTATATGGAGATTGCTAAAAGTGATAATTCGGAGTATCACATGAAAGATTCTAATGTTATAACAAGGGGGAGGAGATGATTTGGGATGATGCTGACAATAACGATGACTGGTTGAAGTTCTGTGCAGTAGGGTTCCTTAGGCTGTTTACTAATATCATGCTGGTGGTGGAGGGATTGAGGAGAAGGAAGATTAATGTTTCTTCTTTTTATCTTAGAGATAAGAACATATTGTGGGTTTTTCGATCGATTGCAGAGAGAGATTATTTCATTATCAACAAATGGTTATGGGAGGAATTGTTCTCTTCTGTGGGAAGGTGGTCTAATGCAATAACTCCTCAATCAAGATTATCTTGGGTTGAGCTCAGAGGTATACCATTGCAATGTTGGTGTGAAAAATTCTTCAAAAGATTGGGATGGGAAGTGGGTGAACCTTTGATAGTTGATGAGTCGACGTTGAAAACAAAGAAGCTTGATTGTGGAAGAATTCTGGTTTTAATACCCTATGGCCAAAGATGTCCTGGAAGCATCAAGGTAAAGTCGAGAAGCTTCCCATTTTCCGTTACAGTATGGGAGAATCCGGTGCCGGTCGATTCCGAGTGGAGTTCGAAGTGGTTGGGTACAAGAGTTGATGCTTCGGTCTCTGCAAAAGTAAGTCATCATGAAGCACAAATCCAAATCTGTGGCGAAAGGTATCATGATTTGAATTTTGCTGGTCTTAAGGAAGAAGTAGCAGTTGCTAACAATACTTTGCCCAATCAAAACAATATTGATAAGCCAAATTTTGTTAGCCATAAATTACAATATAAAGATGCATTAGCCGAGTGCATTTTTGCTCACCCATAATTTTGTGGGTAAACACTACCTCCCTTCCCAGCACTTGACATGTGTCCAGGGAGGGGATGCTTTTGTTAATACATATTATCAAAAGCACCCCCTCCCTGGACACATGTCAAGTGCTGGGGAGTGCTTGCCTACAAAAAGTGTAGGTGAGCAAATTCATTCTCACTAGCCAAGGGGTGTGTGACGGTTTACGAAGATTCAGGTCCAATAAATAATAATTTAATGAATATGTAGAAGACAGCTGGTGGAGATGCACTTAAGAAAGTTTATATGAAAGGGAAAGGAATCCAATTAAAAAAAGTGGGCCGAAAGCCTTGCATTCAAAGGGCCCAAGATAGTAAGCGGGTTTTGTAAAAGATAAGAGTGGCTATTGCAGGCAGTCCATGGGCCAGTGATGAGAGTGGATCTTCTTCATTTGAGGAGAGTGAAGAGGGCCTGGCGGTGGGTATTAAAGATGTCAAAGGCGAAACATCTGGTGCTGGGTTGGATCATTTGAAGGGAAGCAACATTGTAATTAACTTAGGGGGTGATGGACCAAAGTGGTAACCCCTGTTTATACAAGATGAATCCGAATGGTGGTTCTAATAAGTTGAAACATGGAGAGTTACAGGTGAAGGATGTACAGAGTATTCATGAGGAATCATGGGAAGAGGATTTGATGGGAAGGAAGACAGGAGGAACAACTGGTGATAGTTTAGAAGAGAGCTTTTCATCTTTGGGTAATTAATTCTCTCATATCTCTGATACTCCTCTTTCTCAACTTAAGTTAGATGGGAAGGATAGTGTTGTTGATGGAAGATCAGGTAGGAAGAGGTTTTCATCCAAAAAGGTAGTGAGTTATAGAAATTCGATAAAATGCCATGGTATGAAAACCAGGAAGGACATCAACTCATTATCTCAGGTGGTAGAGGAAATCGATAAAAGGAATAAAAGAGAGACATCAGTTAAAGGGCGCGGGAATTTGGATGACGAAATTACCAAGGTAATAGAAAAAGGTGTGAATTTAGGGCTCTTCAACATCTGAAATTCTGGGAAGAGCAAAGGGGGAACATAATCTTTTGGTGTTTGTAGTAAGTCTGGTTCGTGGAACTTTACCAATGAAGTTGCAAAGGTCATTGAGACAGGGATTGCTCTAGGAATTGATTTCGATAGAGGGAATTTGGTGTCAGAGGAAATTGAAATGAGAGAAAAAGAGGAAGAGGAAAGATTTAATATAGAAATTTGATTTCTTTGGGTGGTGTTATATGCGTGTTTTGGATTCTGTTTTTTCGATGATTGCATTATCATGGAACATAAGGGGCTTGGGTAGGGTGGAGAAAAAGAGAGTGATCAGAAAGCTTGTTGGCCACACTAAGCCAATCTTATTGTTCATTCAGGAATCAAAATTGAATTATTTTGATTCAAGAGTAATCAGGGCTTTAAGAGGTGCTCTATTATCAAAAGGTATTGATGTGGAAGCTAACGGTTCGGCAGCGGTATTATTACTTTATGGAACGAGGAGCTCCTTGAGGTGAAGTCATGTATTTCTAATGAAAGATGCATTATTGTGTCCGGTGAGATGTTGAGACTCAAGAAAGAGGTTGTGTTCTGTAATTTGTATCCAGCGAATAATGAGAACGAGAGGGTTGAGCTTTGGAGATTTATACTGAATGCACAAGCTTCTTTTTCAGGAGATTGGGTTATTGGGGGGGATTTCAACACTGTCTTGGATCATTGTAAGAGGAGGGGTGGTGTGGGAAATGAGAGATCGATACGGAATTTTAACAATTTTATAGACTTGGTGGGTGTGGTGGACATACCGATGCAAGATATGTAATTTACATGGTCAAATAATAGAGAATGCGGATCTTGGGCGAGATTAGATCGATTCCTTTGTGCCCCTATTTTTTTTTATCTTGGTTTCCCAACTTGATACAAAGGGGACTCAATAGGAGCTTATCGGATCACAATCCGGTGATTCTAGGGGAATACGCGGAAGATTGGGGTCCAAAGCCATTTCGATTCCTCAATGGGTGGTTGGAGGATAAAGTAATGATAAATGGGGTTAGAAAGAGTTTGCTGAATTGTAAGAAGGGTGCTTCACCAGGGGCAAAAATTGTCTTCAAATTGAAAGTTGTCAAGCATCATTTAAAATCATGTTTGAAAAATAGGAAATCTGATGGGGAGTTTGTGAAAGCGTTGGAAGAAAAATTGGCAGAGATTGAGAGTAAGGCAGTGGCTTAAGGGTGGTCATCCCAATTGAAACAAGATCGTCTATCATGTCTGGCTAGTTTGTGGAAGCAAATTCGCCTAGAAGAACAAAAATGGAGACAAATTTCAAAAGTGAGATGGCTAAAGGAAGGTGATAGTAATTCTAGGTTTTTTCACATGGTGTCTAATATGAGGAAGAAATCCAATTTCATAGGGGAATTGTATGTGGAGGATAGGTTGTGTAAAGGTCTGACACAAGTAAGAGAGGGTGTGGTTTCATTTTTTAAAGAGCATTATAGAAAAAGAGATTAGAGTAGATCGACTATGTCTGGTATTCAAACAAAGAAGATTTCAGGTATGGAGAGTTTAGCTTTAGAAGAGAAATTTTCAGAGGAGGAAGTGTGGACAGCTCTGAAACAAAGCGCCGGGTCTGGATGGTATGAATTTGAACTTTATTAAAGCCAATTGGGACTTGATAAAAGATGATTTTATGAAGTTTTTGAAGGAGTTTCACAAGGATGGAAAGGTAGTAAAGGAGTTGAATAGCACATTTATAGCACTTGTCCCAAAGGTGCGTTCCCCGATCTCCTTGAAAGATTATAGACCGATTAGTCTGGTGAGTTCTTTGGATAAGGTTCTTGCCAAGGTTCTTACTAATAGATTGAAAAGGGTCATGAATTCAGTGATTGGTCCAACACAGATGGCTTTTGTGAAGGATAGGCAAATTGTGGATAGTTTCATTGTGGCTGAAGAATTGATTCATTCTTGGAAGAAAAATGGAATAGGGGGCATTTTACTGAAACTTGATTTTGAAAAAGCTTGTGACAGTGTGGATCACGATTTTTTGTTGGAGGTTATGGAGAAAATGGGTTATGGTTCAAAATAGAAGGAATGGATGAGATGTTGTATTACATCTCCATCTATGTCAATATTGGTGGTAGCCCGACTTGTCAATTTGAGATAGGTAGAGGCCTTCGTCAAGGGGATCCATTGTCCCCATTCCTTTTTAATATGGTAGTGGAGATTCTGAGTGTTATGCTTGTTAAGGCAAAATAGTTAAACTTGTTAAGAGGAATTGGCTTTGGTGATGATGACATCCATATTACACATTTACAGTTTGCTGACGACATTGTTCTTTTCCTTGAACCTAAATTGGAGTATCTACTTAATGCCAGGAGAATATTGAGATGTTTCGAATTAATTTCTGGTTTAAGAATTAATTTTCACAAGTCTTGTCTTGTTAGAATTGTAAAGAAAGGACCAAATGAGGAGGTTTGGGCATCTCATTTTTGGTGTTTGGTTTCCTCCCTGCAAGTAACGTATCTTGGTCTCCCGTTGGGTAGGAATTCGAGTAGGGAAGCTTTCTAGGATCCGGTCATTAGAAAGGTGGAACAGAGGCTTGCTCTTTGGAAGAGATCGTTCATTTCAAAAGGGGGTAGGCTTGTATTAATAAAATCGGTCCTTTCTAGCCTTTCTTCGTATTTTATGACTGTCTTTCCTATTCCGGTTAGTGTGGCAAAGAAAATTGAAAAGCTTCGGCGGAATTTTTTTTGGAATGATGGTCTTCTATCAAAGAAAATTCACTCTGTTGATTAGGAAACCTTATGTCGTAATAAGAGGAATGGAGATTTAGGCATAGGGAGAATTAAGGATATAAGTTTGAGTTTTTTGGCTAAATGGATTTGGAGGTTTAGGAGAGAAGAGTCTTCGCTGTGGAAAGAAGTGATTTGTGCAAAGTATAAAATGGGTGCCAATCAAATATTGTGGAATTGCAAGAATATAAAATCGACTTCTCATTTTAATAAGGCGATTAGTAGGTTCTTTGATGAAGACCACAGAGCTTTTAACATTGTTAACAAAGGATTTCAGGCTGTGGTTGGTAATGGCAAAAGGATTCATCTGTGGGAGGATCTTAAATGGGATTCATTCACGTTAAATGTAGCTTTTCCAAGGATTTTTGCTTTGGCTGTTAACAAGGAGGGGTTGGTGAAGGATTTTGGTAAGTGAGAAGGATCTAAATGGGTGTGGGAAGTGAATCTTAGAAGACTTTTATTTAATTGGGAGAGGGATCAATGGAATTGCTTTCTATTGGCATTGGAAAGCATTAACGTTCGGAGGAATATAAAGGATGCAATAGTCTAGAATTTCTGTCCAAACGGCATTTTGCCTATGTTTGGAAGGCACCAATGATGGGAATTCTACTCAAGGTTCGTTCATATGGCAAGGAATTTGCCCCCCTAAAATTGAGATCTTCATTTGGCAACTTATGAAAGGAAGGGTTCTTGTTAGAGAGGTGTTGAGAAAGTTTGGTGCTGCTCAGGTGGGCACTACGAACTGTCCGATTTGTGACTTGTGCAATGAGTCAATCAATCATTTTTTTTTTTTTTTTTTTTTGTGAATGGGCTAACGATTTTTGGAGAAGGTGTATGGGATGGTGGGGGATTATTGTTTGCTCTAACTCTTCATTGCTAGACTGGATAGATGGATGGGGAAGTATTTGTTCGTCGCGGTCTAGGAAAAGAGTGTGGAACATTTTATTCTTTGCAATTATATGGACAATTTGGGAGAGTCGTAATGAGGTGGTATTTCGAAGAAAAGCAGTAGAGTTGAGTGTGGCAATGGATTCAATCAAATTTAGAACAGCTTTGTGCTTCAAAAACTATGACTGCGGATCGAAAACTGACTTGACATTGCTCATGTTAGACTTAAAAGAGAGGGCTGTCGACAATGTTTCTTCCAGGAAAAAGAGCATTATAGAGTGGATTCCTCCGGCTAAAAATAATCTTTTTTTCAATGTTGATAGGTCAGTCAGAGGTAATCCGGGAGATGTTGGTATTGGTGGGGTGCTCTGAGATTCAAGTGGAAAGGTTATGTGCTTATTTTCATGCTTTGTTGGTACAATGGATTCGAACTCGGCTGAAGTTCTAGCTATACATAGAGCTTGTCAGCTTCTTTCATCTAATGTTTCTTTGGCTGATACGAAGATTACCATAATTAGTGACTCAAAGTCGGTGGTAGGTTGGATCAATGGCGATGATTTTGGTAATTTGCATATGTTGAATCAGATTTATGATATTAGACAATGTCTTCAATCTTGGGAAGACTTGGACATAAAAGGGGCTCGAATTCGCTAGCGAATGGTCTAGCCAAGGCTGGTTCTAGTAGAATGGGGGATAGATTAGAATGGGGTGTTTTTTGAGTTGGTTTTTTGGATGTTTCAGCAGTGGTCTGTGCTGCAGTTTTTAGCTTGTCTTCTGTTTGTGTGTTTTGTGAGCGAGGGTCCCCTGTTTGCAGTGGGATTTGCATTTCTTGTGAACTTGTTTTGTTGGTGTGTGGTCTGCTTGAGACTGTAGTTTTTGGTTGTTCTTTGTGGTTTCGTTTTGTTTTTGCCATACGTTGGCTTTTTGATTTATTCAATTGTGCCGTTTCAAAAAAAAAAGGAATTAACTTAACCCGAACCGATGTTTTAAAATTCGAAAGGCGAGGTGGTTATGCCTTCATGAGGCTAGGTGACAGCCTCCAAACGGTCGAGGTAGTAGCCTCAGTTTGAAAATGATTAAAAAAAAAAAAAAATAACCTTGAGCCATTAGCCTTAGTTTGAAAATGATTAAAAAAATTAAAAATAATAATAATAAAAAAAAAAATAATTCATAACATTCAATAAATAAGTCATATTTAACGATACTAACATAAATATGTCAAACAAGTGAAACATTACATATAAAAAAACGTCATCCTAATGATAAATGACCGCAACATATCGAATATCCCCAATTAACAATATGTTTGAGTTGAAACAACTGGCAGTATATATATTTTAAGTCATTGCATCCTAATATAACTTCGTGAGAATATTGAATGTAAGCCACCGGTTTTACATACTTTGACTTAAGTATGTATGCACTTGTCAAAACTAGTGACTCACATTCAATATCCTGATGAAGTTATATCAGTATGTACTGACCAGATCAAGATTGTATATATATATATATGATCAAATCAATATGCACTGATGTAAATATATGAGGATATTGAATGTGAGACACTCATTTTTCATGCTTTGACTTAGTGTGTATGTACTTATCAAAACATCTCTATAATAAGTGGCTCACATTCAATGTCCTTATATATTTACATCAATGCGCACCGTAAACGAGACTGTATATATATAAATCTAGCACTATGTTCAAACAACAAATAGAATGTTTGTAAGTATTTTAGTTGTATTATAGAAGAAGATGATCTATGGAACTATAGAACTATAGAAGTGCATAGCAAAAGACCTTGGAGCTAAGAAGTATCAATTCGGATACGCATTTCAAATACGATACAATGCATTTCAAATATAAATTTATGACTTAAAATTTTGACTTCAACATTCTAACCTCATGTACTTTTAATCCAATAGTTGAGATTTTAATGTATTTATAACTTTTTGATTAGAAACAAGTGGGTGGTTGAGATTTTATTATTATTATTATTATTACAATATCTATTAATCTGGGACTAGATATTTTTTTTTGAAAGTTTTCATCATTGGTACGATTCGAGCCTCTGACCTGAGAGTCATTTGCCTAAGCCTCAAGTTCGTTCATTTACCAACTGAACTACGCCCCTGTTGGCAGGTGGTTGAGATGTTAAAATCAACATTTTAAGTTAACTTATCCTAACTATATCTATATATATATATATATATATATATATATATTAGTTAGTAAATTTAATTAGTAACTTTCTAAAAAAAATGTCAATACAGGCGTAGCTTAACTGATAGATGGATGAGCTTGGGGCTTGAACAAATGGCTCCCAGATCAGTGGCTCGAATCCTACCAATGACGAAAGCTTTAAAAAAAAAAAGTACTTGATCCTGGATTAATAGATACTTTCAAAAAAAAAAAAAAATTCTAAATAAAATATTCCATAGATTGTAGATACAATATGTATTTTTCTATAGAAACTCTAAATTTTTTTCTCTTAAAACATTGTTTATATAAAACTATAAAACTCTAAGACTATCTCTAATGTAAAAGTGGTTTCTATACCAATAATCGTTGATATAACAATAATGTCAATAGACTTGTTTTATATGTGGCATAACAATAGACTTGATAAACAATCAACTCAAAATTTGGTTTCCAATGCTTCTATCTAAAACACATTTTTTTTTTAATGACGTATCAATTTTTTATTTTTGTTTTAATTTTATTTCTTTACCAAAAATAGATGAAAAATTAATGTTAATTTTAAATACTTGCTAAGTCCACCGAAAAAATAGCCGTGCAACAGATCATCTGAAAGTAGACGGTCATGTTGACAACATCTAATATATTTTTTGCCACATCAACTTGAAGTTGAATATGCAAAGTTGCATGGAAGAAAGATTTATTAGCTGAATGTCTATTAATCCTACATTGCATTTTTTTTTTTTTCATAAGTCACTCTTGCATTAGAGATACTTTAATATTTTCTAGAACAAATTACACCAAACTCCCTTGAGGTTTACTCTTTTACACGTAGAAACAACTTTACCGTTAATAACTCATCACCCCTGTCGTTAGGGTTTGACCATTAAGTGTGAGAGTTGACTGTTAAAAGATGATAAAAGATGAAAATACCCTTGATTCACCAAAAATCTAAAAGAACGAATTACACCAAATTACCATGAGGTTTGCTCTTTTACACACAGAAACAATTTTATTGATAAATGACACATATATTTTTTTAAGGTATTTTAAAATGAAGATTAAGTGAACAAAAAAAAAAAAAACTGTTTTTAAAATTAAGAATTTTTTTTCCATTAAAAAAATGGACAGCCCAAACTAATTTAAAAGAAATTCAAATTTTAAAAAAAAAAATCTTAATGTCTTTAACAATTCGTTAGTTCCATTAACAACACAAATCATAATCCCTTCTTAATTTGGTGCAATTTGTTCAAAAACATTTTTAAAGGAAAAAAGCTCAAAATCTATTTGTAAATAAGAAATTTTTTTTTTCCAAAGAAATAGAATAAATTTTTTTAAGTTTTTAAATAAATAGAAAAAAAAATAGGAAGGAATTTTGATTTATGTTGTTGGTGGAATTGACGAACTGGCTCAATATCTCATGGAGGAGATCGAATAAATTAGGAAGGGATTGTGATTTGTGTTATTGGTGGAACTGGCAAACTATTTAAGGCATTAAGAATTTTTATTTATTTATTTATTTATAATTTGAATTTCTTTTAAATTAGATTGGATTGTCCCCTCTTTTTAATGAAAAATTCAATTTTTTTTTTTAATTCTTAATTTTCAATTAATCTTATTTTTCTTTCCCAAAAAAATCTTAATTTTTAAAACTTTTTTTTTTTTTCACTTAATCTTCATTTAAAAATATTTATTCAATTATATATATATATATATATATATATTTATATAATGCTTCAACTGACTAAACTATCATTAGTTTTAATAGTCAAAATTGGTCTACGATTTAATTTGACCAACTTTAACTAATAGTAGGGAAGGTGAGTGTCAATTATTAATAAAGTTGTTATTGTGTGTAAAAGAGCAAACCTCAAGGGAGTTTGGTGTAATTAGTTCTTTTACATTTTTGGTGAATTAGGGGTATTTCTATCTTTTATGTTTTTTTAATGATCAACTCTCACACTTAACAGTCAAGCCCTAATGGTAGGGGAGGTGAGTGTCAATTAATGGTAAAACTGTTTACACGTGTAAAAGAGCAAACAATAGGGGAGTTTGGTGTAATATGTTCTATTTTCTAATTGTAGATGCAAGGGTTAGTTGCAATAACATACCCTGATTTTTTCCAAAAAGACTTAATTGCAGTAGACCCCCCTGTCAACCTTGACTTCCATCTCATTTAACTATTGACTAAGCTTTGGTTGGAAAAGGTCCAAAACGCCCCTACACTTTATTTAAAAAAAATCTTAATTACCCTTTTACTTTTATATTATCAATTTTAAATTATTAAATAACAATTAAATAATAAAGTTTTAAGTTAAATAAAAAAAAAGTTAAATAATTAAAATAAAGAAAAACACTATCATTATTAGGTTTGAACAGAAGCATTTTTGGGTGTTTGTTGATATAGGTCTGGTTCTTTAATGGTGGTTGGCTGATAATGGTGGATTTGAGAAGGACCGCTGCCACTGTTTTTTGGTGAAACAATTAAAAAAAAAAATCTACTTTTACTTAAAGTACTCATCAGAAATGCAGGGTCATTTGTGCTTTATATCTCAAATATGAATGAGATTTGCACTAGATCTGCTTGTGGAGCTGGTGGAGGAGCAGATCTGTTGCTCCTCGTTCTCCGTCATAGCTGCCGCGTCCCACCTGTCCCAATCCGGGCCTCACAGAGCTTGCCATTAGGTTGATCTCAACCGTCATTTTATGGTTTTCTGTCTCTCCGCCACCGTCGACAAGATTCGCGGCACCCGATGGTTCTAGTTTTTATGCTTCCCTCTGGACGAACATGTCTTTTTATAATCTTACGTCTTCAACCTCTCACCGGTTCCTCCATTGAATGAGTGATTTGCTCAACTGGATCAGATATGGAGGTTTGATCCATTGATCAGATTGAAGCTCCATCTGATCAGATCATAGGAGGATAGAATCAAATCAGATGGTTGAGGATTTTTCTCCATCCGATTTTTTTCTTTTGTTTTTATTCTTCTGTTGGACAGTGACGATTTTATCCTTAACAATTTAGTCAACCGTTATCTTCAACGGAGTTTGACTAACGGTTTGGGGGGCTGCAGCAATTAATATCATTTATTGAATATTAAGCTTTAATGGTAAAGCTCAGGGTATGTTTTTGCAATTAACCCTACACAATCAGTCAATATTCATCAACTAATATTTACGGATATAATATACAAAGTCAAAGAATTTACTTTCTCAATATAAATCAACAAATTAAGTATTTATTAATTCCTAACTAATAAGAATCTGTATTCTCAAATAAATCAATGAATGAAATCAATGAATGTGATATGTACCCATACAATACAAAGTCAAATAATTTATGTTCTCAAAATAAATCAATAAATGATTAAATGAAGTATATCTTATAAGAATTTGTATTCTCAAATAACTCAATAAATGAATGATCATAGTCTAGGTGACAACAATTTTTTAAAATGACCAACTTTCAACCCATTTTATTTATATTTTTATATTTTTTTATTTTTTTAAAAAATTGGTCAGCCTTTGAGTTACATTAGCTGCCTCAAGGTGACTCGATCTTGAGGCGGCTGAGTCAACTCAGTGAGGCAGGTTTTTTTAAAACCAGACCTGGCCTGGTGCGGTTGTACTAGGGTGCTTTTTCCAGAAAAAAGGTTGAGGCAGTCGTCTCGGATCGAATTTTAAGACTATAACACAAAATATATTTATATAAATATATAGGAAGAACTTTAAAACTACCTAAAAAATTAGTGTGTTTATTGTTTTTATCTAAGATTATGGTTTTATTGTTTTTATCAGTATATCCACTTTTTAACAAGATTGCCCTTCTTTATAAAAAAATTTCTATTTTTTTTCTTTTTCTTTTTCTCTCTACTTTTCTCTCTCTCTCTCTCTCTCTCTCTCCCCCCCTTCTCTCTCACGTGTTCTTCTTCTTCTTCTCCTTTCTCTCCTCTCTTCTCTTTCTCTCTTATGCCTTCTCTCCTTCTTCCTCTTCTCTTTCTCTTTCATTTTTTTTTCCAGATTAAAAAAAGAAATCAGATTTTTTTTTAAATAAATAATTTCAGATTTCGTTTTTTTTTTAAAGAAAATTTTCAGATTCGAGGGTGGTTGTTGTGTTTATTAATGGTGGGAGTTGTGTTTGAGTTTGAGTTTTGTTAAAAAAAAAAAAAATTCAGATTTTTATTTAAAAAAAATTCGGATTTGGTTCTTTAAATTTTTGTTGTTTGCTTTCAGATTTGATTTTTTTCAAACAAAATTTTCAGATTTCATTTTGTTTAAACACACCACGTAAAAATAATTAAACACATTAGGGGAAAACGAATTAAACACACTAGGCTACCAATTAAACACATCAGACCACCGATTAAACACATCAGGGCAAAAACAATTAAATACACCAGAGCAAAAGAATTAAACACACCAGGGTAAAACGAATTAAACACACCAGACAAAACTCATTAAACACATCAGGGGCAAAAACAATTAAACACATCAAGCAAAACTCATTAAACACACCAGGGGCAAAAACAATTAAACACACCAGGGTAAAACGAATTAAACACATCAGGCAACATGAATTAAATACACCAAGACAAAACGAATTAAATACACCAAGACAAAACGAATTAAACACACCAGGGCAAAAACAATTAAACACACATGCCCCTATGTTTAATTCGTTTTACCTGGTGTGTTTAATTGTTTTTGCTCTGGTGTGCTAATTCATTTTGTCTGGTGTGTTTAATTCGTTTTACCTTGGTGTGTATAATTCATGTTGCCTGATGTGTTTAATTCGTTTTACCCTGGTGTGTTTAATTGTTTTTGCCCTTGGTGTGTTTAATGAGTTTTGCTTGATGTGTTTAATTGTTTTTGCCCCTGATGTGTTTAATGAGTTTTGTCTGGTGTTTAATTCGTTTTGCCTGGTGTTTAATGAGTTTTGTCTGGTGTTTAATTCGTTTTGCCTGGTGTGTTTAATTCGTTTTACCATAGTGTGTTTAATTCGTTTTGTCTGGTGTGTTTAATTCATTTTGCTTGATTACAACTGATATGTTTAATTGGTTTATACCTGGTGTGTTTAATTGGTCTGCTTTGGTGTGTTTAATTAAACAAAAACTGGAAAAAAAATTTTAACAAATATGATCTGAATTTTTTTAAAAAATAATCTGTAATTTTAAAATAAAACAAGATCAAGTTCTAGAAAATTTTAAAAAAATTCTAGAAAAAATTTTAAACATTCAAATCCAACTAACACTCAAATCCAAACAATTTGGACACAATTGCCCTTCTTTATAAAAAAAAATCACTTTTTTTTTCTTTTTCTTCTTCTTCTTCCTAGACCTCTATCTTCTTCTTCTTACACATAATGTGTTTAATTGATTTACACGTGGTGTGTTTAATGGGGTTGCCCTAATGTGTTTAATTGATTTACACCTAATGTGTTTAATTGATTTATAACTGGTGTGTTTAATTGGATTGCATCTAGTGAGTTTAATTGGTCAGCCCTTGTGCATTTAATTGGTCAGCCCTGGTGTGTTTAATTAGTTTATAACTGGTGTGTTTAATTAGTTTACACTTGATGTTTTTAATTAGTTTACACTTGATGTGTTTAATTGATCAGCTTTGGTGTGTTTAATTGAGTTCCCTGATGTATTTAATTAGTCAGCTTTGGTGTGTTTAATTGGGTTCCCTGGTGTGTTTAATTGAGTTGCTTTGGTGTGTTTAATTGATTTGCCTTGGTGTGTTTAATTGGGTTGCACTTGTGTGTTTAATTGATTTACACCTGATTTACACACCAGTATTAACCAATTAAACATATCATTAGCACCTAATTAAACACACCAGTAATAAACAGTTACACACACCGGTCATAACCAATTAAATATACCAGTAACACAATTAAATACACTAGTATGGAAAAAAAATCTGAAAAATCTGGACTCTTCAACTTCAAAGGAAAAATCTGGAAAAAAAATTATTAAAAAAAACACAAACAACACTGAAAATTTGAAAAAGCTGGAAATTTTTTTAAACAAAACAAAATCTAAATTTTTTTAAACAAAAAAAAATCTAAATTTTTTTTAAACAAACAACACTCAACTTAAGCACAAGAACAGCCACAATCTGAAAAAAAAAAAAAAAAAAACGAGATCTGAAAAAAAAAATTAAAAATTAAATCTGAAAATTGAACAATACAACAACCACAACCCAAACTTAAACACCACACACAAAAATTTAAACAAACTGAGATTTGAAAAAAAAAAAAATTTTTTAAATCAAATTTGAATTTTTTTAAAATAAAAATCTAATTTTTTTTTTTTTAACAAAACCCAAACCCAAACATCCCATTATTCATAACAATAACCACCCTTAAATTTAGAAATTTTCTTTTAAAAAAAATGAAATCTATAAATTTTTGTTTAAAAAAATTATCATTTTTTTTTTAAAAAAAACCTAGAAAAAAACTTGAAAGAGGAAGAGAAGAGAGGAGAGAAAGAGAGGAAGAAGAAGGAGATAAGGTGTGGTTGAGCAAAGGAGAGAAAGAAGAAGAAGAACATGACATGAGAGAGGAAGAGAAGAGAGGAGAGAAAGAAGAAGAAGAAGAACGTGTGAGAGAGAAAAGGAGAGAGAGAGAGAGAGGAAAAAAAAGAGATTATGGTGAAAATGAGAGAGAGAGAAGGAGAGAGAAGAGATTAAGAAAAAAAATAGGGGCAATTAAGTCCTTACGACTATATTGTTGACAAAAACAATAAAAATGATAATTGTTGACAAAATCAATAAAGTCTCATAATTTTTGACTAAAAACCCCTATTTCCTCTATATATATGTCATGTTTCAATAACTCAATCCATTAATGGCCCAACCCAATAAAACTAGTATCACAACTGTTTTGTTATGTTTCAAAAGCTCAATCCATTAATGGCCCAACTCAATAAAGCTAGCATCACAACTATTTTCTTTTTTGATTGGAATGGGGTCGAATTAATGCGTTTAATATAAATATGCTAGGTCTATGGGTGAGCAAACATGAACATAACATTCGGTATCAGAGTTAATCAAGCAGCAGTTCAACAAGTCTTGTGTCGGACTACCATCTCACATGTACAAGCAATGAAATCGTGCAATTTATAAACTAGATTAAGATGCATTATTATTATGTATGGACATAATATTATCACATTGAACATTGATAGTTAAGAGACAAGTTAGTACCGATAGTGTTGACCAACATGGAAATTGGTTCAAAAGCATTGTGTAATGTTATTATTTCAGGTTGAATGACTGTTCAATCTATCAAACCACATTGGGTGATGGTGCAAGTCATTTTATTAGACTTATATATTTTATTAAATTGTACCAATTTTTACCATAATGTATATTATTATAAATTAGAATACTTTAGTTGTTTATGTAATATCAATTTGAGGTTAATTTGTAAATAATAAAGAAGATCATATGGAGACATTTATGTCTTAAAGTAAGATAAAAAAAATAAAAAAATAAATCACCTGCCTTATAAGAATAAATTTGTCTTGGGTAAAAATTTATAACAAACTAAAATGTATATGTACATTTCAAATAAAATATATAAATACTTTAACCTAATACGTACATATGTAATATATAAACAGTGGAAATGGTGCGAAATGTCACCTTTTCAAACTCATTTGGTGATATTGTCAGTGGTTTAATAAGTTAAGTTTAAAAGGCACATATTATGGTGAACTACCAAAATTGCCCTTAGATAATCAGTTATGTTATTCTCTTTGTACTTTTATTTCTCCACACTTCCAAAAAAAACGACTCTTTCTCTCTCTGATTTTTTCTTTCTCTCTCTCTCTCTCTCTCTCTCTCTATCTACAAATAAAAGTTAAAGATTTGTGGTTTCCTCGAGTTTCATCTTCAACTTATAAAATAAGGTAATATTTCTTGAACTTTCTTCTTATAATTTGTTCACATTTTGTAAACCAGCCATTGTGAGAATTTTTAGATCTCCGAGCCTTTTCATGTGTTACCCGAGCCTTTTCATCTGTTCACTATCCAGGCATTTTCATGTGTTTCCCGTGCCTTTTAATGTGTTCACTATCCGAGCTTTTTCATGTGTTTCCCGTGCCTTTTCATGTGTTTCCCGTGCCTTTTCATGTGTTCACTATCTGAGCCTTTTCATGTGTTTCCCGTGCCTTTTCATGTGTTCACTATCCGAGCCTTTTCATGTGTTTCCCGTGCCTTTTCATGTGATTCCCGTGCCTTTTCATATGTTTCCCATGCCTTTTTATGTGATTCCCGTGCCTTTTCATGTGTTTCCCGTGCCTTTTCATGTGATTCCCGTGCCTTTATATGTGTTTCCCGTGTCTTTTCATGTGTTTCCCGTGCCTTTTCATGTGATTCCTGTGCCTTTTCATGTGTTTCCCGTGCCTTTTCATGTGTTCACTATCCGAGCCTTTTCATGTGTTTCCCGTGCCTTTTCATGTGTTCACTATCCGAGCTTTTTCATGTGTTTCCCGTGCCTTTTCATTCACTATTCGAGCCTTTCGAAGAATTTTCGAGCTTTTTTATGTCTTTCCCGAGCCTTTTCATTCACTATTCGAGCATTTTGAAGAATTTTTCGAGCCTTTTGAAGAAATTTTTGAGCATTTTCATGTGATTTAATCGAGCCTTTTAAAGAATTCTATGAGCCTTTTCATGTCTTCTCTGAGACTTTTCAATATCCTTACCATAGCCTTTGTAAATGTAATATTTGAAAAAAGTTTGTAGTCCTGAATTTTCATTAATGCTTTGTGATGATTAATTTGACAGCATCATGAATCGGGTTAGAATAGTAATATCTTACAACGGTCGATGGGAGCAGTTACCCGACGGAAGTCAAAGGTTTGTTGGATCGGATAACCAGGGAATGTATGTGTCAAAGGATATGACTTACGAAGAATTGGTGGCGATCGTGCATACCATTGTGAATTATGATGTAAACAAATTCAATATTGATCTGTCATCAATATCAATTGTTCCGGGCAGTACATGTCGCACATTTATAAGAAATGACAACGATGTGCAGTTTATGCTAGGGGAAGATCGAGTTATCCCTCAAGTATGTGTCAGTGTAACTGAGAGGACAGCTGGAGATGTGATCGGGAATGATATTCCTCCTCTTGAAAATACCCAACAATTAGGATCCTTTAGCGGTAGCAACCAAGTGTTCACCCAAAGAAGTGCCACTGAAGGTGAGGGAAACATGTGTGGTGTCCCACCGATAGCGGTCGACCATGAAGATTTAGTTGAACCTCAATTTGGCGATGTGTTTGGTTGTCGAAATGAGCAGTACAATGAGCAAAACAATTACCCGAACCCTGAGGTGGATAATGAGGCAAATAATGAATTGCCTTAGGCCATGAATGTGTATATATATATATATATATATAAATGATCACCCATACCACCCATTGGGATTCCTCTACTAGGCCCCAACACTATTAGGCCTCCAACCTTATAAGACCAATGTTTATTAAATCTCACCAGTATTTGCTTGGGTTGGGAGTTGAACCCGAGACAGTGAAGACAGTGAAGAGTGACTTTGCCATTTTGTTGGAAGTTTTTGTAACACCCCAAAATTCAAAGAGTAAACAAGCACTTTGATATGGAATGTTCTATCATAAACCATAAATTAATTCACCAAAAAAATTAATAATTATAAAATACCTCCAAATAAAACCAACAATAATGTCCAAATCGATCTAAAGGAAATTAAAATAATTTTGAGAATCCTAACTTAAAATTCTAAGTAACAAAATTAAAGTGCTTCTTTACTCTTTGAATTTTGGGGTGTTACAACTTGGTATACTTTGTTAAATAATGCATAACTATATATATATATATATATATATATATCATATATATGCTACCGATCTGCTTATTTTTTTTTTTATATAATCAATAAATTATTAAAAAAATATTAATTTTTATTCCTTGGCCATGTAAACTCATTCTAGTAATCTTTGTAATTATTTTGTATGATAAAGACATAGATATTAAAAAAAAGTTTAGTATAGAATTTAATTAAACTATTTTTTTATATTTAAAATCAAATACATCGGGTTAGAGACTATCAAAACTTGATGATAACAAACGTTGCAAACTCAGAACGCGAAATGAAATTCTCAATACATGGAAGAAGTCTCCCCCACATTTTACAATTTGATAGTCAAAAGTGAGACTTGAATCCTTATCACAAAATAACAGGAGATGGGTCCAACCACTTTGCTTATGGGTGTTGTGTATTTTCAATAATTATGAACAAGTCCATGATGTTTTGGTTTCTAAATATAAAAAAAAAAAATTCGAAACACACAAGTCAACAATTGCTAAAATTGTTCTTACGACAACGTGCATATAATATGTGTGATGAAATATTAGTAGTTTTGGCAATACGCAATTCAATGATTGCTAAAAGAACTTTTACGATAACATGAATGACATTTGTGTTGCTAAATATTATCCTTTCATAACGTGCATGACATTTACAGCAACGTGCATGACTTGTGTGTTACTAAAATATTTGTCTTTTGCAACACACATAACAGGTGTGTTGTTAAATATTATCATTTTGCAATGCGCATGACATCTACGGCAACGTGCATGACTTGTGTATTTCTAAAATATTAGTCGATCTTTTGCAACGTGCATAACACGTGTATTGCTAAATATTAGCTTTTTGCAATGCGCAAACTAGTAATTGCTAAAAAGTCCCTTACAACAACGTGCATGGTATGTGTGTTACGAAATATAAGACTTTTCACAATGTGCATGATATGTGTGCTGCTAAATATCAACCTTTTGCAACGAGTAAACCAATAGTTGTTACCACCTCTAAAAAAATAAAGAGGAGGTTGGATACAGAATAGAGGAGATTTTCTACTATAGAACGACTAGCTTTTGGCGAAAGACCGAAAGACTCCTATTGTGTTACTATAGAGCGACTAATCTTCACGGAGAGACTTAAAGGAGAGAAGCGTGTGATATTGTACTCCATCCCCCCTTTGTATTCAAGAATTGTAATCGTACCACAAGTAATGAAAAATGTTGTTTGTTTTTTCCCTCCATATTGCAACTTATTAACCATCCATTTAGTGTTTGGTGAGTAATGTCTGACCTCGGTTGAACTGGTACCAGTATCCCTAGGAACCGGTCCTGGCTAGCCTCAGGAGCAGCCTGGTTCGACCAAGTAGATATAACCCCTCGGTTGTCCTCACCTATTCACCTCTATCTCGGTACCTTTACCTTGCCACCGTAGAAGGGTAACCAGGCCACCCTGGACCATGCCTAGGTCCCTCCGACCGCAGAGTATAACTCTGTCCGGTCTAAGTGTTGTACGGAAAGTCTATGCGACAATTTTTTGGATAATAGCTATAAATTTACAAAACCATTTTTTTAAAACCAAACGATAAGAATGCAATATACATCAATTTGGTAATTCATGACTACCAAGAAAATATGCATGTGTACATTATGCATGAGATATAAAAAAAATGCATGAGGCAATTTGTGAAACATTGAGTGTACAATATTTCGTGAGTGTGCATTATGTGTAATGAAAGTACAAAATACAGAGAGAAACACAGTGAGAGATGTGGAGAAAATATGTAGAATTTTCTCCCACATACAATCAAAGTGTGGGTAAATTGCATTATGATCAGAGGGACTTTCTGAATACGTGATCATCTTCCGACCGGTGGTACAATTCCATATGTTCGATCTCGCTTTCGTTGGAATTCGGATTTTTCGTATGGTGAACAACAATGATCTGAATTCATTTTATATATCGAATTTTATTTTCACCCATAAATAATTCGGCTGAGAAGTTTGCGAAAGGCTCTTTTGTAGGAATTTCTCCTTCTAGTCTATTGAAAGACAAATTTAGATATTTGAGATACTTGAACAAGTTTAGATAAATAATTCGGAGACTTGGGAATTGCTCATGAGAGGTTATTACTAGATAAATCCAATGACTTTATGTTAATAAAGTTTCCAATGATTCAAGGATAGGGCCCCTTAATTTGTTATTTGTTATGGAGAATTTCATCAGGTTTCAGAGGCCTCTAATGCTGCTAGGGATGTCACTTGATAATTTATTTTCTAATACGTCTGTTTGAGTCACAACCCTCAACTTTTCAATATCCAATGGTAGGTGTCCCCTGAGTGAATTTGTGTACAAGTTCACTATCAAAATATCATTGAGGCTCTAAAGGGATGCAGGTATTCTCGAAGTGACATTGTTAGAATTAAGGTATAAAACTTGCAGTGAAGCAATATCACCCAAGCATGCCGGTATAGGTCCAGAGAGTTTGTTACCACCCAAGTATAGTTCACCTAAGTTTCTTAAATGACAAACTTCATTTGGAATGAAGCCTTGCAATCTATTGCCATCAAGATACAAAACTTGGAGTATTCTCATTTTTCCAACTGTAGTTGGAATAGGTCCAGTCAATTCATTCTTTTCGAGGCGTAGAGTTGTCAAGTTGATTAAGCTCCCAACTTCATAGGGAATGCTACCCTTAATTCTGCAATTGTCTACTAGAAAACTTTTGAGAGCAGATAGATTTCCTATGGAAACTGGGAGTGTGCCATTCAATGGATTATTGATTGAAACTAATTTTGTCAAAAATTTGTAGTTTGTCAATGAAGAGAGAAATGTTAGTTCTTGAGTTAGAGATTCTCTTATGAACTGATTTGAGGCTAGGTTGAGTCGCTCTAGATTCCTTAGATTGCTAAGTGTTATGGGAATAGGGCCAGAGAATGAGTTTGAGGACAACTCTAGGATTGTGAGTTAAGAAGCAATATAGATAGAGTCAGGGATTATGCCATTGAGTTCATTACTCCATAGGTAAAGTTCCTTAAGATTTGGAATATTGAAGATTGTAGATGGGATGAGGTCTGTTAAGTTGTCATTATTGAGACTCAAAATCATTAGATCATGAATATTCCCAATCTCTGGTGGTATTGAACCTACCATGATAAAGAGAAAAACCAAAACAAAATGAATCACTCTCTAGTTTTGTTATTCATTCAATGATTCTTCTTAAATGCTATTTGTTGATATACATTTGGAACTTTAAGTGTATGAGACAAATACACAGGATTAATATATATATATATATATATATGTGAACTTAGTGTGTACAAGACAGATCCTTCTTTTAAAAATAAAGACAGAACCTTCTTTAAAAATGTTCTCTCCTTGTACGTTGTTGATCTTATAAAGTTATAGTGAAACCTCTACTTGGAACATAATTTTATTGGAAACTAGATAAATTATTGTATCTTCTATGTTTAATTTGCTTTTATCTAACTATAGTATAAGTTTGATTTTCTGTATGCTCACAAATGCTTCAAACCCAGAGGTATAGTAGTTCATGTAGAAAATTCTTGACCAGTGATGCTGACGCTGAAGGTGTAAGCTCAACAGAAATGTGTTTATTACTTGTAGTAATTCATATAGAAAATACTTTTCTAGTCATGGTGATCGATGCTGATGGCAAAAGCATAACAGAAATTTGTTTATTATTATATTTTTTTTCATCATTTGTCAACTCTGAATAGTCTTTGCTTTTTAACCACTAGGTAACGGCAATATTTTAGACTAGTGAGAATACTTTAATGGATTGCATTAAATGCATATATAAACTTCCCAGTGCAAGTTGCTCCTAGTCAGTTTGATTTCCCATAGCAAGGTACAATTAGAAAGACTTCTTAGCATATGTCCTGCTTATTTATTAAGTCCAGTTAGTTGAATGGATAGAAGTTACAAATATTCATCCGGTAAAAATTCAGAGAAACTACTACTAAGAAGATTAATCTTAATCCTTTTAGAAATAAAATAATTGATTGAAAGTTTTTTTTTTTTTTTTTTTGAACGGCAGAATTTATTCATAAACGGACATGCCGAAGAGCTACAAACAAACCACATGCCCATAAGACAACAAAAACATGCAACTGCAAAAGCCCCCAAACAAACTAAAACACCCAAAGACCAAAGCCATAATCTTTCCAAAGCATGAAGTGTACCTAATTCTTTTGGTATTTCACTTGCAAATTCTTAATAAGCTCCATATGAGTTTGCCTATGCCCAAAGTTTAGACCTCCTGATATGAATTTTCAATTTTGATTAAGTAATATATTTATTTTGTGACATGTAATTATGATTATAATATGTAACCAAAATATATTTCTTCTTTTATTTTCTAGTATCAATTATGAGTCTAAAGTTTGATGTGTCAAAAGAAAGCTTATAAAGATGTATTTGCTAATAGAGTAACAAATACTCATGTGAAAAGTAAAGCAAGTATATTTTACCTTTCAAGTCGTTGGTGTCTAGATAAATCTCCTGCAGCAGATTTTCAATATTTAGCGGTATTGTTCCTGTGAATTTATTGTTATCTAGAGATATTCAAAGAAGCTCCGAACAATATTGCCCCAAACTTGATGGAAGGGAACCTTCAAGTTGGTTGTGATGAAGAATTGGTCTTTGGAGAATAGGAAGATATTGGCACATATAATCGGGGAGGCTACCAAAGAGCCTATTAAATGCAAAATCAATCGTATCCAACAAAGAGATGTTGAAGGTATGTGTTAGGGATAGGGAAACCAGAAGGCCTGCAATTCAGCAACATAACACACGCACAACAAAATACAAAAAAAAAGAGGACACAAGAATTTTACGTGGTTTGGGAAATCTTTACGTCCACGGAGCTACTGCAGTATTTTCACTATGGGAAATATACACCGTGTTTTACAAACACTCTCAGCTCACAACACCACAACCCAAATACACCCACTTGGGATTTCTCTCTCTCTCACTCTGTCAACTCTCTGCTCTCTCCGTTGCTCTCACTTCTCTAATTGATTGATACAAAATGGAGAGGATGCTTCTCCATTTATATAGGCACCTTGGAGAAGAAAAAAAAAAAAAACAAAGAAACAAAATGAAGTGGCACTAAACATGGAGAGGAATTTAGGGGGTGGGGAACATAGTGGCATGAATTAAAGAGTGGTGTTGGCAGCCCCACTTTGACTTTTCTAAAAATCTCCCACTTGAAGACTGATATTAATCATGTCTTCACACCCAATCAAATGCAGTAGCTCTTCCTAATCTTGCTATCCTTGAAGACCAATTGAAGCTGCGCCCAGCTCCAATTTTTCTGTAGCGACTACCTTAGTTAACATGTTAGCTGGGTTCATGCTGCCTTGTATCTTCACAAGTGTTAATCCTTCATCATCCGAACAATGATCGAATGAAGTGATAATGAAGTCTTATATGCTTAGTCCTTGAATGAAATGATGAATTCTTGGCCATGTGTATTGAACTATGATTGTCATTGTGCAATACATTCATCACCTGTCTGAAACCCATATTTACCAACAAACCCTGTAACCAGATAAGCTCCTTGCTTGCTTCTGTCACTAATACATACTCCGCATCAGTTGTAAATCAAGCCACAATCTTTTACAACTTAGAATTCCAACTAACTATTGTAGTCCCCAATATGAACACATATCCTATAGTGCTCCTTCTATTGTCCACCTCTCCAGTGAAATCAGCATCTATATAGCCTTGCATTTTTAGCTCACATTTCTTAGAGCATGGACACTTTTCAGTTGTATCCCGTAGGTACCTTAGTATCCATTTCATTGCTTCCCAATGTCGTTTTTGTGGATTAGACAGAAATCTACTCACTGCTCCCATTGCATGAGCAATATCTGGTCTTGTGCAAACCATGTTATACATCAGACTCCCAATGGCCAAGGCATATGAGACTTTAGCCATGAAGTCTTTTTCTTCGTTTGTCTTTGGACATTGCTTCTTTGACAACATGAAGTGATTAGCAAGAGGCGTTTTGATTGGTTTAGCATCACTCATGTTGAACTTCTGCAAAACCTTATGAACATACTCTACCTGAGATAGCTGTAAGGTACCCTTCTGCTTGTCTTTACTAATTATCATCTCAAGTATCTACTTTGCTGCACCCAAGTCCTTTATCTCAAATTCACTGGACAACTATCTCTTTAACTTGTTGATCTCTTCTATATCTGCTCTCTCTACTAACATGTCATCAATATAAAATAGCAAAATAATAAAACTAGAATCACATTCTTAAAGTAACAGCAATGGTCAACATTGCATCTAAAGTAGTCATTCATTTGCATGAAACCATCGAACTTTTTCTTACCATTGTCGGGGTGTTTGTTTCAAACCATACAAGCTCTTAGTTAACCTACACATTAGATCTTCACTGCTCTTTTATATGAATCCCTCCGGTTGATGCATGTATATTTCCTCCTCCAAATCACCATGGAGAAAATATATCTTCACATCTAACTACTCTAGATGTAAACCCTCTGCTGCAACAATGCTTAAGACTGACCGAATGGTAGTCAGCTTAACAACTGGAGAGAAAATGTTTGTGTAGTCAATACCTTCTTTCTGTAGGAAGCCTTTGACCACCAATCTTGCCTTATATCTCTTGGAGCCATCATGCTCCTCTTTGACTCTGTAAACCCATTTGTTCTACAAAGCTTTCTTACTCGCTAGTAGCTCTGCTAACTCCCAAGTCTGGTTGGATATAAGAGACTTCATCTCATCTTTCATTACAAGCACCCACTTACTCGCATCCTCTACTTGACATGTTTCATCATAACATTCAGGTTCTCCTCCATTTGTCAGTAACAAATAACTTAGGTATTTCCTGTTTGGTACATGCGGCTGACTCGATCTCATCAGCATAGGTACCTGATCTTGTGGCTTATCAATGTCATGTCCTGTAATTTCCTCCACCTAAGGATTCTAATCCATTTTAATAGTGATGCTATCTGGGACATCATTGGGCTCAAAGTAAATAGGTTCATGTTCCATATGACTAGTGAGGGCTTTTTTTTTATATTAAAAACAACATTCCTGCTTCTAATGACTTTCTTATTTTGGTCATCCCAGAATTTGTAACCAAATTCATCACTACCATAACCAATAAATGTGCATTTAAGTGATTTAGCAAGAAGTTTATTTGTAGCATTATCACTAATATGCACATAAGAGATACAGCCAAATACTTTCAAATGTGAAAGTCTAACCTCATTTCCAGTCCAAAACTCTTATGGTATTTTGAACTCTAAGGTTGTTGATGATCCATGGTAGATTAAGTAAGCTGCCGTGTTGACTGCTTCTGTCCAAAACTACTTAGGCAACCCTGTATATATGCATATGCTTCTGGCTCTTCAGTCAATATTTTGTTCATACGTTCTGCTATGCCATTATGTTGTGGTGTCCCTGGCACAATCCTCTCGAGCTTGATCCCACTCTCATAATTGAACTTCTTAAACCCAGTGTCTTCATACTCACCACCATTGTCATAACGCAACTTTTTGACTCTCAAACCGATTTCATTTTCCACCATCGCTTTCTAGTTTTTAAACACTCCGAATAGCTCAGATTTATGCCTCATGAAATATACCCAAAATATCCTGGAGTGATCATTAATAAAGGTAAAAAATAATACTTACCACCAATTGATGAGACTAGGGCTGTACCCCAAACATCTGTGTGAACTAACTCGAGTCTTGATGCCTTCGGAGTTCTATCTACTTTCTTGAAACTGACCCGTTTCTGCTTTCCAAAAATATAGCTCTCACACAAATCAATATCTAATGATTTCAACCTTGGCAGTTTCCCTTTCGAATGCATGATTTTTAGCCCCTTTGTGCTCATGTGGCCAAGCCTCTGATGCCACAGATTTGGATCTTCTTTACATTTTGCAACTGCAATAGAACAACTTTCATTCATACTTGTGTAAAGAGTTCCAATTTTCTTATCTCAGGCAACAATCATAGCTCCCTTCGAAATCTTCCAAGAGTCTCCAGCAAAAGTAGTCACATATCCATCTTTTGCCAATTGCCCAATAGAAACCAATTTTTTTCTAAGACTAGGTATGTGTCTCACATTTTCTAACTTCCATACAGACCCATTCAGCTTGATTTGTACTGCTCCTTGACCAATGACATCGCACACCTGATCATTACTGAGATACACCTTTCCTTGATTTTCTAAGACATAATTCTGAAACACTTATTTGCTTGAGGTAGCGTGAAACGAAGCCCCAGAATCTAACACCTAAGATTCTGTCATGCTCTCTATAGAGCATATGAGAGCGTCATCTGAATCGTACGATATGACAATTGCACTCATCTGCTCATTATTTCCCTTTTTTGGAGCCCTGCATTGAGATTTATAGTGTCCCAATTTTACACAATTCCAACACTCAATGTTGTTCTTACCTTTGTGGTTGTGGGACTGGCGACTTGTGGACTTAGATCTACCATTCCTTGATATAGATCTCCTACGCTGATTCCCTATGCTTTTGTTTCTACCTCTGCTCTCCATATTCAAGGCTGATGTTGAAGTGGAAGGACCTTCATCCTTCCTCTGATCCCCTCTGTCATGACCATATCCCCGACCTCTAAGAAAACCATCTTGTTCTTTCCAAACGACGCACTAATATACAGTATAGTGGATTGCCAATTCTCTAGCATCATACCAAGGAGAGCGCCAGCTTCTACTTCATCTTTGAAAGTGATTTCAAATGATTTCAGCTGATCCTTGTCCTCATTAAAGGCGTTCAGGTGTTCTCTGAATTTCCCATTTTCGGGCATTTTCAAATTAAATAACTCTTTAATAAGAAATACCTTATGGGTTGTAGAAGGCTGCTCATACATATTGGAGAGAGCCTTGATAAGTTTTGCTGCTGTGTCTTGATCTTTGACGTTGAATGCGACGGACCTCGTCAAACTGAGACGAACTGCACCTAGACGAACTGCACCTAGGGCCTTGCGGTCTAAAACCTTCCATTTCTTATCCTCCTTGGTCGCCGGTTTACTTTCAGTGGCAAGTACAAGTCTTTATGGTATAGATAATCTTCCATCTGCATTTTTTAGAAACTGAAATTTGACCCATCGAACTTCTCAAACTTGTACGAATCCTTTTCTGATCTGATGTCTACCACTTGAAACTTCACTCTTTTACCGCTTGTGAATAGTACCGTATATGTGAATAGTACCGTGGCCAAATCTCAAGAACAAAACTTTTTTGATGTGGAAGATCAGACACTACTGCAACCATATAGGGTAATAAGATTTTTCAAGAGAATATAACACCTTAACAACCAAGGGCTCTGATACCAGTTATTAGGGAGAGGGAAACCAGAAGGCCTGCAATTCAACAACATATTACACACACAACAAAATACAAAAGTAGAGAGGACACATGAATTTTACGTGGTTTAGGAAATCCCTATGTCCACGGAGCTACTACAGTATTTTCACTATGGGAAATATGTTGGATATTTCTGTTAATGATAGATCGCTTTTCTTGATCCCAAACCAAAACACTATTAACAAATAAATATTGCAAACAACAAAATTAGTCCAAAATAAAAACACTAATATAAACCAGAATACCTCTGAAAGTTGCAAGTCTATTTATGACAATATTCTATTTCTACAGTGAATAAAATATTGTTGTTGTATGATTTTTTGAAAATAGATAGGAGAAAGAAAGTGGTTCAAGTGTTTTTTTATTTTTATTTTTTTTTATTTTTTTATTATTTTTATTTTGCATACTGTGTGATACTAGTATTTATAAACAATAAAATATTAGTTATATAATTTAAATTTAAAACAAAAAAAAGTGTCCATTTGAAACAACACATTCTTTTATTTATGATAAAAAGTTGTGTCTATTCAAATTTAATTTCAAGATGTTATTTATTTTAAAAACTTCTCTAACAAAATATACACTGTGTTTTACAAACGCTCTTAGCTCACACCACCACAACCCAAATACACCCACTTGAGATTTCTCTCTCTCACTCTATCAACTCTCTGCTCTCTCCGTTGCTCTCACTTCTCTAATTGATAGATACAAAATGGAGAGAATGCTTCTCCATTTATATAGGCACCTCGGAGAAGAAAAAAAAAAACAAAGAAACAAAATGAAGTGGCATGAATTAAGGAGTGGTGTTGGCAGCCCCACTTTGACTTTCCTAGCAGTATGTTACCATAGACATTGAATGTCTCCAGGTTAGTCGATTTGCCTATCTCTGCTGGAATACTTCCTTGTAGATTATTATTCCACAATTCTAGGTTCTTTAATGTTGTGATATTTCCTACATAAGGTGGGATAGTACCTGTAAATTGTTATGAAAGAGATAAAAGATTTGAAGTTTAGACAAGGAGCCAAGCCAAGATGGAATCTCTCCTTGAAATATCCCAAGTGAAGGATTTCCAATCTGTGTACACAGGCAGAGAGCCATGGAAACTGTTGTTTCTGAGATGTAGTTGATCAAGGAATGAAAGATTTCCTATATGCAGCGGAAAGGTGCTCGTAAGACTCATTGAGGTAAGATTCAAGACTATGACTGTTGTTTTGAGAAGCACATGTAATCCCTACCCAGTTGCAAACAAAGGTAGAAGCAGTCCAGTCGTTTGCCAACAAGTTGTGAGGGTCATGAGTGATATGAGCTTTCTATGCGAGAAGAGAAGATGATTGATCTGTGGTAATATTAGTTGCTTCAAGCCTTCAATAGCTAAGAAAGCTAATACGGAATACACAAAATTGTTTCCATTTGTGCATAATCATCGAACGAGGGAGGACAAGCGATGCATAAATATTAAATTATGAAAACAGTTCTTTTGACTAGCCAAAAAAGAAGAGAAAGACACACTAGTATGATTGCTTAATATTATATTTCCTACAGTGAAGACTTGTTTGAACATGATAATGTCACATGCTATTTCATTTCCGACAAGATTTAGATCTAGCCCAACTTGATATATTGATGCTTCATTTCATACATTAATGTAACTGATTACCCAAAATATAAATAATTTAATATTACTAATTTTTCTCAAACTGCATGTCCAATTAAATTTGAAGAAAAAAAAATTTGGTATAATTTCTGAAGTACTTGAGACTGATCAATTTAATATTATTGGTTTTTCTCAGGCTGCATCAATCTTAGAAAGTTACAATAGTTTATGTTATACTTGATTGATGATCTATTATGTTGAAAGAATGATATGTGAGAAGCTGATTGTTTTATGTTTATATTATCAATAATGCTAAACATTCCATCTAAAATCCCACCTTTTTCATCCCATTACATATGGCATATGAGGTGTCAAATTGTGAGTGAATATACATTAATGATGATTTATATCACCTACCCCTTGTATCCACTCACCATTTGACACCTCACGTGCCATATGTAGTAGGATGAAAAATGTGAGATTTGAGAAAAATGTGAGATTTGAGGTGGGATGTGTAGCATTACTGTTATATTATTTAACTACAGTTCCCTTATGAGATCTTTGTGACAAGTAGCATCGGCAATTTAGCTTATTATATATTTATATTATAAAAGTTTTCATTCATGAAAAAAAGTGATTAGTAGGCAGACTTGATAGTTCTTAGAATTGATAGTTCTTTTAAGTTTGGATAATGGGAACTTTTGTGTTGACTCACGTACAGGCACAGCTTAACACAAGCAACTGGGCAATTTTTAGTGCAATAATATGCAGATTCCCAATTCGGTCATGTTAAGTTTGTTGCCTCATGAAAAATGTATGTACATTTTTTTTGAACGGCAAATATTATTAAAACAAAGAGGAGCAACCAAACACCACTGAAAACAGGGGAGGCAACAGCCTCAAAGAAGCAGGGGAGGCAACAACAGACTAAGAGCAACGACAGCAACAATACAAATACAGCCACAACACTGAAAACAGGGGAGGCAACAGCAGACTAAGAAAGCAACGACAACTACACTAACATAATAGCCACAACACAAGCCTGTCACGACCAAACTAAGCCTTATCAAATGTCTCCCCACCCATGGATGAACCCCTTTTTGCGAGCATATCCGCTAAGGAATTGGAAGCCCTTGAATTGCACACCACCACCGTATTACTCATGCAGCTCAGTTTATTGCTCCGTCTGAAATTGTTTTTGTTTTAGGATCTCTGAGAGTCTGAGGTTATTTGCTATTTAGTTTTTTCTCTTATCAAATGTGATTAGATATAAAGCTCTATGCTAAATCAGTTTATAAAGCTGGCTGATCAGCAAAATACAATAAATAATGACGAATAAAACTTTATTCACTCGTATACATCCCGCCCTTCGATGCTCAAGAGCTTGATAATAAGCACCTATAGTCCTGATAGAACAATGGAGAGACAACATTGACTGGGATTCAGGGTCTTGCCACACTCTTTTGAAATCTAGTTCTGATATTTGCAAGTGTTGTAAGGACATTAGTTATATCAAGCCTCCTTTCAGGTGAATCCGCCGAGCAATCTACAGCCAGTTCCAGAATGGATGAAATACAATCCTTGGTAGCAGTGAAATTCTCTCCTCCGAATAAATTAGTATCTGCTACTTTGGTTATTGAATTTGGCAATGCGTCTTTTACCCAGCATTTCAAACTTATTCCTCTCTCAAACATATTGTCTGTGGGCTTCTTTCTTGTAAATGTTTCCATCATCAAAATACCAAAGCTGTACACATCCCCTCTTACAGAAACAATTCCTTCTGATCCGTACTCTACAATTAAGTTCAATGTTATTCATAGTCAGAATAGAGAAAACGAAACCTAATACATATCATAAAACCTAAACTCTATAAGTACATTTTGCAGTTGTAAATATGCAATACTATTGGATTATATGTATGTATTTACAAAACAATAAAATCATAATTTATAATGTTACCCGGTGCCATATATCCGATGGTTGCCAAAGTGTGGGTTTGTGTCAAAGAATCTTCTTTGCTTAAGAGTTTAGCGATGCCGAAATCACCCACATGAGCAACCATATCTTCATCTAGCAAGACATTGCTAGGCTTCAAATCACAATGTACAATGGGTGTTCCATAACCATGATGGAGATATTGCAGTGCTGATGCGACATCGATCATTATATTAAGTCTTCGGAGGATATCTACACAATAATTGTGAGAATACAACCACTGTTCCAAGCTCCCGTTTGGTATGTATTCCAGTATTAACGCTTTGAAGTCAAGGTTAGAGCAACAACTGATGATTTTGACAAGATTTCGATGACGGATTTTACTCATTACTTCACATTCATCATCAAAACTCTTTAATGCCCTCTCAACTTGCAAATTGAAAACCTTTGCAGCTATATCCATCCCATCTAAAAGTTTTCCTTTGTATACCGAGCCAAAACCTCCTATGCCGAGTAAATTGCTTTCGTCAAATCCATTTGTTGCATGATAGAGTTCTTCATAGGGAATTCTCCTCCATGCTGCAAGAATTGAAACATCTTCCCTATCTAAAGAATTTCCTTTCCTCTTTTGGCTTCTAAACCATAGAATTGTGAGAGGTAATATGACCATGGCCGATGCGATTGCTAATAATATGCATATCAATATCACTGATTTGGTCATCTTGGATTTTCGGATGGTACCTGTTTTACATGGGGGGACTTGCAGTCGCAGAGCACCACAAAGTTGACCATTGCCCATAAATGATTCAGCTGAGAAGTTTGCAAAAGCTCCTCCCGTAGGAATTTCTCCATCCAAGCTATTGAAAGACACATTCATATATTTGAAGTTACGTAGTTTCTCTAGAGATTTGGGAATTGCTCCTGAGAGGTTATTACTAGATAAATCCAGTAATTCCAAATTAACTACGTTTCCAAATGATTCTGGGATACGGCCTTTTAGCTTGTTGTGTGCTATGGAAAAATTACTCAGAGTTTGAAGGTTTCCGATGCTGCTTGGGATCTCCCCGGATAATTCATTCCATGCCAGGTCTATATGAGTAACTACCTTTTGATTTCCTATATCCAATGGTAGGTGCCCGACGAGTGAATTGTTGGACAAGTTTAGATCCACAATATCTTTGAGGTTCCACAAGGATGATGGTATTGTAGAAGTCAAATTGTTGGAATTCAGGTGTAGGACTCTTAGTGAAGTATTATCACCCAAGCATGCTGGTATAGATCCAAAGAACTTGTTGTCACTTAAGTATAGATCACCTAAGTTCCTCAAGTTACAAATTTCTCTTGGAATGGAGCCTTGCAATTTATTGCCGTCAAGATAAAGAACTTGAAGCCGTCTCATTTTTCCAATTTCAATCGGAATAGATCCGGTCAATTGATTGTTACTGAGATATAAGGCTGTCAGGTTGCTTAAGTTGCCAATACCTTGGGGAATGTTACCCTTAATTTTGGAATCAATTGCAGAAAATGTTTGGATACCGGAGAGATTTCCTATGGAAGTTGGAAGGGTACCGTTTAGTGGGTTATTATCCAAAACAAGCATTTTCAAATGTTGGCAGTTTGTCAAAGATGAGAGGAAGGTTAATTCTTGAGTGGAGGGTTCTCTCGTCAATTGATTTGAATTAATGTTGAGAAATTGAAGATTTCCTAGTTCACCAAATGTTGTTGGAACAGGTCCAGAAAATGAGTTTTTGCCAAGCTCTAGGAGGGTGAGTTGAGAAGCATTGGAGATAGAGTTAGGGATTACACCATCGAGTTCATTACCCCATAGATAGAGTCTCTCAAGATTTGGAAGCCGGAGGCCAATGCTTGATGGAAGATGGCCTGAGAGCCTGTTGTGCTGCAGTGAAATGACTTGTAGTTTTGACATATTGAAGATTGTGGATGGTATGAAGCCTGTCAAACTGTTATAATGGAGTCTTAAGATTGTGAGATTAGGAAGATCACCAATCTCAGATGGTATTGAACCTGTCATTATAAAGAAAATAAGAAAGATGAACCAATAATTGAATGAAATAATTAACTACATAGGCCAATAGTGTTAGGAATATAACCTGAGATTAAATTATTTCTCAAATCTAGTTCAGAGAGCTTGGAAACATTGGAGATGGATTTTGGTATTGTCCCACTGAAATTATTATCCTCTAGATAAAGCACCTCAAGATTTGGAAGCCCAGAGTCGATGCTTGATGGAAGATGGCCCGAGAGTTGATTTTCGTCAAGTACAAGTGCTTCCATTGTTGAAATGTTGAAGATTGTATTTGGGAAAATGCCAGTTAGGTTGCAATTTTGAAGATTCAACAATTTTAGATTACGAAGATTGCCGATTTCAGATGGCACCATACCTGAAAAAATTGTGTGTATTAGATGACACTTGACTGAAAATAGGTTGTGGGATCTACCACCAATTTGGGGTCAGTTATTAAATCATGTATTCCTTACAAAAATGATTAAATAATGTATTTACTATTTACAGAAAAGTAAATTAATGCATGAGAAAATCTTAAAAAATTTAAAAGATAATTACATCGGTGGACACCCATTTTAAAAATGTCTATTAAGTGAGAAATTCGTTTTAAAATGAATATCATATACAAATGGTGTGATATAAATAGCCAGTTGTGGGGAAAATTACCCTAATTGACACCCATTTTATTAAAAGGGGAAATTTTGAAAAGATAAGGTGGAGATCCAAATCCATGGAGATCACTGAAAACAGTATTGCATTTATGACTTGTGAGTGAGGGAGATTCTCTGCTCAACTAATTTTTACAGAAAACGACCATGCTTTTTTTGTGCAAAAAAATACAAAATCGACACGTCAGGGTATTGGTTTGTAGTGATAGTACTTCAAGTTTTACAAGATTGCTCAGTTCATGTGGAATTTCTCCTGAAAACATCACAGAAAAAAATTAAACGGTAGTAAAATTGAAATATCTTTTGGTAAAATGGATGACTATTTCATAATGTCTAAACTACCGATATCATACCTTGGAATTCATTTCTCCAAAGATATAATTCCTTCAACATAGTCAAGTTTCCAATTTCTTTGGGTATATATCCAACGAAATTATTACCGGACAATCTTAAAATTTGTAACTTTTGGCACTTTGATATTGTCGATGGTATTTGGCCATCAAACATGTTGCAAGACAAAGAAAGTCGTTTCAAATTGGGAAGATAATTGCAAATATCAGATGGAAGTCCTCCAGCAAGACTATTAGAATCCAAGTCAATAACTTGTAATGAAGGCATGCTAAAGATGATGGAAGGGAAGGAATCAGAGAGCTGGTTATAGCTGAGATCAAGTCTTTCCAGTGAAGATATTTGGAAGATGGAGGAGGGTATGGTTCTTGAAAGCTGGTTATAACTAAGATCAACAACTCGCAACGAAGACATGTTTCCCAGGGATGGTGGAATAGTCCCCACCAAGTTGTTATTATTCAAAAACAAGAGTTGAAGTTTAGATAAAGAACCAAACCATGAAGGAATCTCTACGTGAAAGCAATTGAACATGAAATTAACGAGTTTCAATCGACGTAACTGAGCCAACTCATCAGGTAGAGAGCCAGAAAAACTGTTGTTTCTGATGGCAAGTACTTGAAGAAAAGACAGATTCCCTAGTTGGGGAGGGATGGTGCCTGAAAGACCAAAGTAAGAAATATTCAAGATTGTGACTCTATGATGACGGACACCACAAGTGACACCAATCCAAGTACAGATAGAGGTGTTTGTGGACCAGTTTTTGGCCAATAACTTGGAAGGATCATACGTTATATGATCTTTCAAAGCAAGAAGAGCATGTTGGTCTGTGGTGATGTTGGTTGCTGCTGACATAACAAAGGAAAATATCAAACTTTGAACTAAGAAAGCTGTGATAATAACAATGAGAGGATTGTTTTTCGCCATGAGATAGAGAAACTAGTTTCGAGTGTGGGATTCTTTAGGCAATGAGGTTTAGGTATAAATAACTGCCAAGAAAAGGATGGCGGAAAATAAACACGTACAAAGCAAAAATAGAGTTACCTTTTAACTTTTTCATCCCCATTCTGTCTTTTAGAATTGTAGGTCCAAATGGAAATAGATAACCCCAGTTTTATTCAAAAAAAATTTACTGACTCCGATGTGAGTTGGGACACTCTAGGTGAAAAACCAAAAAAAAAAAATAATAATTTACTGACTTAATGACTTATAGACTTATAGTTGACAGGATCATAATTAAATCATTTATTTTTTCTATCACTACTTTCTTTTTATGGTTAATCTTCGTAATGTGTCCACACTCCACAGTCACACATCAGTTTCTTCTTTTTTCTTTTTTCCATTGCACAATGAATGTCTTTATATTACTGTTTCTACAATAATAACCACCAACGTCCAAGAAAAGTATGAATGGTTGTACATTTCTTTATAGAAGATGGGACTAACACAACAAAAGTATGTTAAGGAAAAGCAATGTGAGTAACGTGAATACAGGATTGACGACGAGGACTAACTATCAATGAATAAATGTATGAAAAGCAGTGTGAGTGTGGATATTGGATTGACGACAAGGACTTACTATCAATGCAATATTAATCACCGAAGAAAAGCAAATTCTAAGAAATTATTGTGTTACAAGAAAGTTAGAAAGAGAAGAAAAGGTATGCAATGTGAGTAACGTGAACAAAGGATTTATAAATCTTTCTACTCCCCCGACTGGGAGTTGGGACACACTTATCTCCCTCAGCGCCGCATTATTGAACAAGATTGAATGAGTATATACTGAAAAGCAGCATGTTAATTGAAATAATTAAAATGCAGTTACGTAAACGTACCTAACCTCCACACAATTATTGTGTTAGTATTCGGTGGATAGTAGAAGAATAATGGACACAAGAAAAATAAGAAGCTTTTCATCTCCTCTAATCTTATTAAAGTATGCGTGAACTGCGGAGTATTTCAAAGTCTGCTTTAAAGGTACTAACCATTCTAAGATCGTTCACATTGTATAAGACCCCAAACACAAGAGTCACAAGACCCATTTAGTAGCCAACTCCCAAACTTTTTCATCCTCATCTTGGTATTGTTATCCTTCCCTTTTTGTCACATCATCCCTATTTATGAATAGATTCAAGGGAAAATTGTACAAACTTCCCATGAATTTATGAAAATTGCATTGAGCGGCAACTTTTGCCAAAATGACACAACCTTCCCTTTGACTGAGTTGACCGCTGTCAATCACCTGTCTTGACTGAAGCTCGTTATGACTTTGGATAAAATGTCCAAAATATCCTTCATGGCAGTTGGTGTGATAGTTCATAGTTAAATTGTTTTAAAAAAAACAAGAAAATTAAAAAAAAATAAATAAAAAACTGAAGAGATGTGGAAATCAAACAAAATAATTATAATATAAAAAATGAAAAGGAGAGAAAGATTCTGGAAATCTCCAGAACAATTTCAAAACTCCATCAAACCAAAAAAATTGTTTTTACCAAAAAAGAAAAATAATAATTTACTGACTTAGTGCCTTATAGACTTATAGTTGACTGGATCATAATTAAATCATTTATTTTTTCTATCACTACTGAGTATAGGTATAAGGTAATTTTGGTTTATTGATATTGGATTTGATAAATATCAACAAAATGAATTGTTTCAAGACCAACCCGAATGAAATTGATTTGAATTGACCTGACTCCCATCAGAACGAAACAAAATTCATTTGATGGATACATGTACCTACCAATTCGACGTAGATCCAAGATATTTTATTGAAGCATGTGCTGAAGAGATTTTGGTTGTGCTCTGAACCCAATTTTTAGAGAAAAAACAAATTTCGATAACTTGTTGATCCCCCATATTTTCAGATTTCGATTTCTCATCTGTTAATTTCCTGGCTTAGTGTGATATGGAGATATGCCTCTCTGATCTTAACAAGAAGTTAATCAATGAATGAAAGTGGTAGAGCAAAGGACTGAAAATCCTCGTGTCACCAGTTCAAATCTGGTTCCTGGCATATATATTGAATTTGTAGAAATATCTATTCTACAAATTCAGTGATATGAATCGATATACATAATACTTATTAATTAATCGTATAGATCATGATACATACATACTTATTCATCTAGCTAGGTAAGGTATCTGGAAATGGATCCCCGGAAATGGATCCCCCACCCCCCGCATATAGATGAGTAAAGATGAGTACCCATATAGATGAGTAAAGATGAGTAAAGAGTATATAAATGAGGGAAAGAGTATATAAAAATTGTATATCTAATAAAAGAATTAATTATATTCTTTTTCCTCTTCTTTTTGATTTGTTCATACTATGTCTCTGCCCGTTCAAAATGAATGTTAATATACCATACATATTCGAAAGGGTTAAATTGGGTTGGTTGAAAGACCCAAGCAAAAGTCTAGTTTAGGAAGTTGAATGAAGGGTGGGAATAGCCTAAATTCACTTTATGGTTAATCTTCGTAATGTGTCCACACTCCACAGTCACACATCAGTTTCTTCTTTTTTCCATCATTCATGACCCACGCACGTGCTGCACAATCAATGTCTTTATAGAAGATGGGACTAATACAACAAAAGTATGACAAGGAAAAGCAATGTGAGTAACGTGAATACAGGATTGACGACGAGGACTTTTTTTTTTTTTTTTTGAATTACTATTAGTACAGTCTGAAATACTACTCCCACTATCGGGAAAATGGTACAAATGAATTACAACTTTCAGCACCTCCCACTATCGGGGAGAGGGTACAAATGGATTACAACTTTCAGCACCTACACTTGGGATTTAATAGCCAAGGTGGGACAAATAATATATATACATACCAAAATAAGATTTGAACCTTGGTGGTGGAGCATCCCTTGGGAGACACCAACCACCGAGGTAAGGGGCCACTGATGACGACGAGGACTTACTATCAATGAATAAACTTGTAAAAAGCAGTGTGAGTAACGTGAACATTGGATTGAGGGACAAGGACTTACTATCAATGCAATATTCATCACCGAAGAAAAGCAAATTCTAAGAAATTATTGTGTTAAAAGAAAGTTAGAAAGAGAAGAAAAGGTATGCAATGTGAGTAACGTGAACACAGGATTTATAAATCTTTCTAATCTCCCGACTGGGAGTTGGGACACACTTACCTCCCTCAGTGCCGCATTATTGAACCAGATTGAATGAGTATATATTGAAAAGCAGCATGTTAATTGAAATAATTAAAATGCAGTTACGTAAACGTACCTAACCTCCACACAATTATTGTGTTAGTATTCGGTGGATAATAGAAGAATAATGGACACAAGAAAAATAAGAAGCTTTTTATCTCCTCTAATCTTATTAAAGTATGTGTGGACTGTGGAGTATTCAAAGTCTGCTTTAATTGTACTAACCATTCTAAGAGCATTCACATTGTATAAGACCCAAACACAAGAGTCACAAGACCCATTTAGTAGCCAACTCCCAAACCTTTTCATCCTCATCTTGGTTATGTTTTCCTTCCCTTTTTGTCACATCAACCCTGTTTATGACACTACTACAAAAAACATAAAAGAAATCAGTATTTTTTTTTTTTCCCTTTTGTTTATACGGAAGAAATCGGTTTTTAAAATTTGATGTCTTTTTTAGTGTTTTAGAAAATACGCACAAAAGACATTGGTTTTTAACCGATGTAAAAACAAGGAAAAGAAATCTATTTTAGTTAAAACCGATTTAAAAACCCAAGAGAAAAGACATCGGTTTTAGTTAAAACTGATTTAAAAACCCTGATGTAAAATTGATATATTACAAAAATTAATCTCACTGTCGCCGGCCCACCGCACCTTTGATATTAATAAGAATTAATTGTCATATGCGGAGTTGAACTTGCAACCTCAAAGTTGTAAGCCTTTACCGCCTGACTACAAGATTGGACATGTTAGTAATTGCACAATATTTATATATAGCTCATATGAGTTGTTAAAAATAAAAAAATAAAAATAAAAATAAAACTTGTTTGATAAATTTAAATTTATTTAACTAATCAAAATTCTAATTTCTACTACAAATATATATATATATATATATTAAATAAATTTTATTGGTGGGTTTATTTTTCATTTCATTTTTTATTGTGTGGTTTTGTATTCTGCTGGAGATATTTTTGTACAAACTTTTTCTTTAAAAATGAATATTTTGGAAATGAAATAATTTTTTTTGTCCACGTTGGATTCTTTGATTTTTTGATACAAATCCAACGGTATAAACAATGTAAAATTCCGGGCGGTATTTTGAAAGTTATGAATAATTATTCAGTCAAAAGTCAGAAACAATTGGAGATATTTTTGTGCAAATGTTTTCCTTAAAACTGTATCTTTTGGCAACGAAATAATTTTTTTTTTTCCATGTTGGATTTTTCTATTTTTCGATACAAAACCAACAGTATAACGAACGTAAAATTTCGGGTGGTATTTTGAAAGTTATGATCAATTATTCAGTCAAAGGTCAGAAGTGATTGGAGATATTTTTGTATAAACTTTTTCCTTAAAACTGTATCTTTTGGCAACAAAATAAATTTTTTGCTCATGTTGGATTCTTTGATTTTTCGATACGAATCGAAAGGTATAAAGAACGTAAAATTCCGGGCTGTATTTTGAAAGTTATGATCAATTATTCAGTCAAAGATCAGAAGTGATTGGAGATATTTTTGTGCAAACGTTTTCTTTAAAACTATATCTTTTGGAAACGAAATAAATTTTTTTGTCCACGTTTGATTCTTTAATTTTTTGATACGAATCTAACGGTATAAAGAACGTAAAATTTTGGACGGTATTTAGAAAGTTATGATCAATTATTCAGTCAAATGTCAGAAGCGATTCGCGAATCCGTCAGTGAGCTGTTTTCATCACTCCTTTTCACATTTTTCCAAATCGATTTTTGGAATATTTTATGATTAAAAAGTGTTTGTTTTCATGTCTACTTTCTTGTGTCAAATTTTGAGCAAATAATGTTGAGTATTTTTAGAGATACGTACTTGAATGTGGACATATGTCAGATTTGCATTGTAGAATTTTGCTTTTGAATCCACATCGGTTTTTATAAAAAAAAAGATGTCTAAGTGCTTTTTTTTAATATCGGTTTTTATATAAACCGTTGTCTTTTGAACGCAAAATTTAAAACATCGGTTTTTATAAAAACCGATGTCTATACTTTTTTTTTTTTAATATCGGTTTTTCTAAAAACCGATATCTTTTGAAAATCCAATATTTAAGACATCGGGTTTTATAAAAATCGATTTCTAATTTTTTTTTTTTTAAATCGGTTACATAAAACCAAGTTAAACAAGTGATTTATTTTAACAATTTTGTAATAGTGTGAATAGATTCAAGAGAAAATTGTACAAACTTCCCATGAATTTATGTAATATTGCACTGAACGGTAACTTTTGCCAAAATGACACAAACTTCCCCTTGATTGAGTTGACTGCCGGCAGTCACCCATCCTAACTGAAGCTCATTATGACTTTAGATAAAATGACCAAAATATCCTTCATGCTAGTTGGTGTGATAGTTCATAATTAAATTGTTTTAAAAAAACAAGATAATTAAAAATAAAAATAAAAAACTGAAGAGATCTGGAAATCAAACAAAATAATTATTAAAAAAATGAAAAGGAGAGAAAGATTCCGGAAATCTCCAGATCAATTTCAAAACTCCATCAAACAAAAAAAAAATTTGTTTTTTGTTTTTCTTTTTGGTTGGAATCGGTCATATTTAATATTACCTACCCAAATCTAAAAACAAACAGTTAAACACCCACCCAAATCCCATCATCATCTTCTCGCACCCCAACCCTAACATAAACTCAAACAACAAATCCTAGCTACCACCGCCACTCCAAATCCACCCTAATCACACCAACCATCGCTCTCAATCTCCTTCTTCTCATCGCTCGATCTCCTCTCGTAGTTGATCTCCTTCTCATTCTCTTACCATCTCTCTTATCCCTCTTTCTTTCTTTGAGTTTTGACAGAGGGTGGCCGCTACCACTAGGTGAGGTGATGGGCATTTCGCGGCGGCCACTGTGGGTTGAGTTTTGGTTTTGGTGGTGATCAGAGATTGGGTTTGGATTTAGATTTGGGGTGGCTATTGGTGGGGAGCTAGGTTGGATTTGAGGGTTAGTTTGATGATTTAGATGGATGGTGATGGGTTTTGGTTTAGAAGATGGTGGTTTCTGGTGTTGATTTGGAAAAATGTTTCTAGTTTTTTTTTTTCAATTGATTTTCAATTTCTAGTTTAGAATAAGGGTTTTTTTTTTTTTTTTTGGTTTTGATTCTAGAGTTTTAAAGAAAATTAAAAACAAAAAATTTCAAATTGATTGAAGGAAATTGGATTTTTTTTTTTTCCAAATTTTTTCCAAAAAAGAAAAAAATAGTTGAATTAGGAAGGTTTCATCTATTTGGATTTTTGCACAATTAATTTTAAAGAATTTTTGGTATATTTTGTAATTTTATTTTGATTGATCTGTAGTTATAGATTTATTTGGGGTTGTTTCATAATTTACTATAAGTTTAATTGTTATTATTATTGTGTAAAATGACTTTTTTACCCTTGGACCTTAAGTCAAATGTTAGTCAAACCATAAGTCAATAGTTAGTCAAAGGTTTGTGTCATTTTGACATTTAAAAACAGTCAAGATATTTTTATAATTTTTTTTAAATTTTCATCATTTAATATTTAATTATAACATTTAATTAAATAATATTTTTTATTTTTGTACACCACTTATTTTTGTACCCCACCACCCCGTTGCCGCCTCCGGACTACCACGACCCAACCCACCCCACGCACCAGCACCCATGCCTGCGACCCACCATGTATAAATCACAATTTTAATTATTGTGATTATAGTGCGTCGAACTGGCACTTAAGAGAGAGTGAGACAAGCTTTATCCACCTTTCTGTTGTTTTGAATATGATAATAAAAGCATAATATATATATATATATATATATAACCTCTACTTGTTATTAAATTTTTATTGATTATTTTTCAATCAAAATTTTATTTGTAAATTGATTCTACTAATTTATTATTTATTTTTATATGATAAACAAATTGATATTAAAAAAAACGTTTATTATAATATTTAATTAAACTATTTTGTTCAAATCATATATTGTCATATCAAATGGTCAATCGTTAATCGTACTCGGAATTAGACATGACCCCCGTTCCGGTTCTAGATTCGGAACCAACGGTTTCGATTTTCGATTCAGAATCAAGGGTTTCGGTTTTCGATTAGGAACCAACGGTTTCGGTTTTCGATTCAAAACCAGCGGTTTGGCTTCGGTTTCGGTTCCGACAATTCGGTTCCGGTTTTGACGGTTCAGTTCCTTTTTTAAAAACTAATAGAAAACCTTTCAAGACTAATAATTATTGATCCTTATAAATAACTTATTAGGAAAAAACAAAATTCATCTCGATAGAGAACCACTTTGGACGAACAAAATGATCCATATTGCATCATTTTCTAATTTATATGGTAATTTAATTATTAATCTATCTTTAAGGAAAAACTTCAACAAAAAAAATCAAGAATTTTCAACAAAATTAATTAATTATTATAATTTTAAATAAAAACAAAACATATTGGAACGAAAATAATTTGTCCCAATAGACATTCTATTAGGACGAATTATGGATTTCATCACAATAGACGTTATATTGGGGCAAGAAAAATTCGTCCCTAAAGGTCTATGTTTAAGGAAAAACTTCAAAAAAATTAATTAAGAATTTTCAACAAAATTAATTAATTATTATAATTTTAAATAAAAAGAAAACATACATGAGAGATATTTGGAATACAACTCTCGCTACATGAGAGATATTTCTCAACATGTATCTTTCAACTTAATGAACAAATGTAAGACTTAAATTACTAATTTATATGGGTAATTGAACTATTAACGTGTCTCTTAGCATGAAATAAGAGGGTGCAAAATAAATATACAATTTTTTTTAAATTATTTTTTAAAATTTTTTAAAAGTAAATGATTTAAAAGTAAATTTATTAAATTTAAAATTTTACTTATCCAATATCGGTATTCCCAAAAACCGATATGTTACTGTAAAATAAATCCATATCGGGATTTTGTTTGGTGTTGAAAATAGGAAGTAAAAGTTTAAAAAAATTATTAAAGATAAGAAAAATTATATATTATGAATGTTTTATAATATATAATATAATATATATATTATATTATATATTATTATATTAAATAATATATATTATATATTTATTAAATAATATATATTTATAATATATATTATATATTATATTATATATTATTATATTAAATAATACATATGATATATTTGTTAAATAATATATATTAAATATTTATATTATATAAATATAATATATATAATATTATATATATTATATATAATAATAATATATTATAATACATATATATTATATATAATACATATAATACATATTATATATTTATATTATATATTATTTAATATATTAGTAATATATATAAAAAATGTTAGTTATTTGTTGACAATTTTTAACTATAAATCCTTGACAGTTATAGTTAAAAACTGTCAAGATCTTTGTCGACAGTTAAAATCAGTCAAGGTTTTATAGAAATTAAAAACCGTCAACAAAACCATATTTTCTTATAGTGAACCTTATGAGAAGTTTGTACAAATTTCCCCAGATTCAATTCAGGTGTCTTAACATGTCACATCCCACATCATTTATGAGCGAGATTAGGATTTGTATATAAACCTTGATCTCTTTTAACTAATTAAATATGTTTTAGATCATGAGTGAAGAAAGCTTACGTAAACTCCTTTTAAGCGGGACTTCCTCGAAGATGCTGCTTTACTTGAAATGAGATTAAGAGTGATGAAAATACAAGGTTGTTAGATTATTAATGTTAAAAAAATATATATTAAAAAAATTAAGATCTTTCATGTATGATTGATGCGCTATCATGTATATGCTTTTACCGAAAAAATTGCCTTTATCGAAAGAAGTCTTTAATTCATGGATATTTGGACGGTTAATGAAGGAGATGACTTGACTTAAAACTAATTTGACATATATCATGAATTTCTTGGTACACGACAATGGCGGTTACAGTTAAGTTTCTACGATAGTAAGATATAGAAAGTTTAAATTCCTGCTTTATGAATTATTTAGACAATATCTTTACAGATGATGGGACAAATACAATATTAATTACAGAAAAACAATTGCCAAGAAATTATTGTGTGGAGCAACGTTGCCATGCCTAGACTTTGTTACGGCGGTTACGGGGCATGTCTTCTCTGCCTTGGTTTTGTGTTGGAGACTTCAATGAAGTTCTTTGTTGTGATGAGAAGAGTGGGGGTCCTTCAGGACAGAGGTATTTGATTGAAAATTTTAGAGATGCAGTTGATTTTTGTGAGTTAGAGGATATGGGATTTAGAGGACCAAACTTCACGTGGAGCAACAGAAGAGATAGGAGTGCCTTGGTCTAGGAAAGGCTTGATCGTGGCTTTCAGTGTGCCTACTGGCATCAGATGTTTCCTAATTCCTTTGTGCGACATCTTGATTTTTGCAGTTCTAATCACAGTGTTATTTGTGGAGATTTTAACGGCTGGCGATCAATACCCTGTTATTGGTGGTCGCTTTCGGAGAAGATTTCACTTCGAAGCCTGCTGGGCTGATCGTGATAACTGTCAAGCGCTTATTAGTAAGAGTTGGATTCTCTCTGACAGGGAGGAGGCCATGGGAAGGGTGGTGGGTGCTATTTCGAACTGTGGGCAGCAACCTAGTATATGGAATGCTAGGAACTGGACAGCTTTGAGGTCTGATATTAAGAGGGTTCAAGATGAATTGAGATAGGAATCGGTTTCTATTCTGCTTGGTTCTTGGGAGGTGATTCGAAAGCTTGAGTTTCGTCTCGATCGTCTTTTGGAGACTGAGGAGGGGTATTGGAAACAACGTGTGAGAGTTGACTGGCTTAGGGGAGGTGACCGAAATACGAAGTTCTTCCATTGAAAAGCTTCAACAAGAAGAGCAAGGAATGTAATGGAGGGTTTGTTTGATGACAATGGGATTTGGCGTGAGGGCTCTCAGGAAATAGAAGGGGTTGTTACTAATTATTTTGCTGAGTTATTTACTGCTGGTGCGACACATTCAGTGGAAATGGATGAGGTCTTGAATTCTTTACAGTCGCGCCTTTTGGATCAATCTTCTAATTTTCTTAGTCAGATTTTCTCAACTGAGGAGGTTCGGTTGGCAATTTTTGAAACGGCGCCAACTAAGTCACTGGGCCCGGACGGGATGCCAACTCTTTTTAACCAAAAGTATTGGGACACAGTGGGTCCGAGTGTTACTGACGCTATTCTGAAATGCCTCAATGAAGAGAAGTCAGTGAAGAGGATCAATTGGACTCTGGTATGTTTAATCCCAAAAAAGTCAGTAGCCGATCGTATTTCTGACTATCGCCCGATAAGTCTATGTAACGTAATATACAAGATAATGTCGAAGGTCTTAGCTAATAGATTGCGTGTTGTTCTTGGTGAAGTGGTTTCGGAGACCCAAAGCGCATTTGTCCCTGGTAGACAAATTACAGATAATGCGATTGTCGGGTATGAGTGTCTTCATACCTTACGAACTAAGAAGCGGAAAAAGGGATTACTTGCGATGAAGTTGGATATGTCAAAAACATATGACCGAGTGGAATGGGAATTTTTGTCAATGATTATACGTATGCTTGGCTTCCTTGAGAGATGGATTGGTTTGATTATGGGCTGCATTAGTACTGTGACTTTCTCGTTTCTTATTAATGGTACTATATGTGGCTCTGTTGTGCCTTCAAGAGGACTTTAACAGGGCGATCCTTTGTCACCCTACTTGTATTTGCTTGTGTCAGAGGGGCTGTCTGGATTGATTCAAACGGCTGTGGATCAAGGGATTTTTAGAGGACTACCGTGTGGTCAGATGGGGCCGATAATTCCACACCTTTTCTTCAATGATGATAGCCTTATTTTTTTGAAAGCATCCGTGAGAGATTGCTCAGTAATTTGGAGAATTCTGGATGTCTACTCAAGAACCACGGGTCAGGTAGTAAATTTTGACAAATCAAGCATGTGTGTTAGTAGGTTTGTTTCTTGCATGGAGGGGGATCGGTTGGCGACTATTATTGGGGTCCAGCATGTTAATTGCCATGAAAGGTACCTTGGTCTCCCGGGTTTCATTGGTAAGAGTAAGAAGCAGTTGTTTGAGAACTTGAAGGACAGGATATGGAAGATGATTCATGGGTGGAGATGTAATACTTTGTTAGTTGGGGGGAAAGAGGTATTAATTAAGGCAGTCCTTCAGACCATTCCGGCCTACTCAATGTCTCTTTTCCAATTGCCTAAAGGTCTTCTTTCGGAGTTCCATAAGATGTTCAGCAGATTTTGGTGGGGCAGTACTGATCCTACCAAGAAGATCCATTGGGCTAAATGGGAAAGGTTGTGTGAGGGGAAGGACGGTGGTATGGGTTTTCGTAATCTTCTCAGTTTTAATCGTGCTCTGCTTGCTAAATAGGGATGGAGGCTAGAAAAGAATCCAAATTCTTTAACGGCTAGAGTACTTAAGGGTTGTTATTTTCCAACTTCGACTTTTATGAACGTTGAAACTGCTACTACGGGTTCTCATGTGTGGAAAAGTATTTTTTAGGGTCGCGGGCTACTGGAAGTGGGAATCCAAATTCTTTAACACCTGAATTTATGTGGAAACCTTTCGATAAGGGAAAAACCACGGGATTAGCTAATAGCTAGCCAATCGAGCCCTTAAATCCACTATTTGCAAAACGATTACAACTTAGGTTGACCACATCACACCTATATGGTTACTAATCCACTTTTGCTACCCGCATGCCTTTAATAGTGATAATCAGCTCTTGCTTGTATACTACCCACGACACATATAAGACTTAACTCTGAAAAGAAGAGATATACAACCTAAAGTGAATATGTAAAATATTCTAAATGCACAAATGTTAGGTCAAGACATTTAATGCTTATCTAGGAGTTAATGATGTCAATTAAACCAATCCTAGAAATCATGTTGCTATCTGAGATACATATAACTTAGCTACTTAAAACAAATGCAAACCTAGATGTAATAGTTATCATAATACAACAACTCAAACATCAACAAAAATCACAACTTGTAAATAAAACCTTAATCTATATGAAAACAAGTTATAAAAATGATTTCTTGTTACGCAAGAAAACAAGTATGGATGACAATGGTGTTCTACTTACCAAGTCAAGGATGTTGATGAAGACCCACGCTAAGACATCCTAGATGATGCTAGATGATGCTAGATGATGCTAGATGATGCTTGATTCATGAATGAATGAAATGGGTTTGGGTTTTGATTAAGTAAAAATCACTTATTGGGAGTCTCTCTCACTAGGCAAACACTTTCTCTTATTAAAACTCTTAATTCTGGACTCATAGGTCGAAGTTGGAGAAAATAAGATGAATATATAGGGTGCAAAAAATGAAACAAGGGAAAAATCTGAAACTGCCCTGAGACAGCGCAGTGCGCGGGTAGGATCGGCTCACTACCTGCGGTTTTGCCCACGTACCGGAACTCTGAAAAATTCACCTAGCCAATTGCGCGGTAACCTACTCGTGCAATTACCCCTGCAGTACCTAGCGCAGTACTGGTGGATGTGCCCGTGCAAAGCACTGGACAGAGAGAGACACTGGACCTAGATACGCGGATGCTGTTTGGGTGGCCTACCCACGCAGTGCCCTGTGTGGGGATGCCAAGAAGAAAACCAACACCTAAGCATATAATGGAATGCACACAGAAAGGCACTAAGGCACAATGCAAAATGAACATACAAGAATGAAAATGGTGTGTGTGTGTGTGTGTGTGTGTGTGTGTGTGTGTGTGTGCAACTAAATCTCTTCAAAGAGTTAAGCAAAGTGTGAAGTGATATACATTGAAGTGCTCTTGAGTTGATGATGCCATTGAAGCTTGATCACGAGCAATAAGGCCTAACCTACCCTTACAAGATAATTCCCAATATGGTTTGTTACCGAAATAAGCCAATCCATAAATGAGAAACTTACAACGGGTATTCACTGGGATGATATTTTTCATACAAATTAGGAATGGGGATGGTAATGGAAAACCTGTCCTCGATGTGTACTGTTGACATCCCTAGCAAGAATCAAGTATATATAGACAATTTTATAAACCTAGCCATTGGAATGTTTTTTATTTTTTCTATAATTTTTTTTTTTTTTTGGATTTTTTGTTGATTTGTCTATTTTTTTTGGATAAAAAAATATACTTATTTCAAATTTTAATGTTTGAAAAATTGTAGATCGTCCATCTCTAACGGTCATCAAATATGATGTGTTAGGCCTAATATGGCCTTCAATCCCATAAAAATGGCAAGTAAAAGTAAAGTATGAGTTCATACCATAGCCTTGTGCAAGCATTTATGGCTTCTTTCTATTTTGAGTTTCTCTTGGATGTTGGGGCAACCCTCTCCTTTGTGGTTGAGCCAAGTTGGCATGTCTTCTAGGTTGAGCATGAAAGACCCCATGTTGAGCTTTTGGGATCCTTTGTTGTAGAGGTTTTGGTTGATAAGGCCTTGGTTGTGGTTGTCTTGGTTGTAGTTGTCTTGGTTGTAGTGGAGCTCTAGTTTGAGCTTGCTTTGAGGATTCACCAACTTTCACCCATTTGGTTAATTGTTGAAGGGTTTGAGCATTTTCAACCTCTTTGCTTTTGACAAAGGTTGTCTTCTTCAAGGGTGTGGTCTCCATTTCTTCCATATATCCTAACCCTTTCTTGTTACTAGGACTCTTCCCATAAGATAGCATCTTGTCAAGCTTTTCGGTTCCGGAAGTCATCTTAGCAATCAACCCTCTTGCTTCCATAAGCTTTTTCCTTAAGCTCTCTTCATTCTTCTTGGCCAAGACTAACTCCATCTTTAATCCTTCTTTCATCTCTTTTGCTTTACTCATTTCCATACTTAAATGAGTAACCTTGGAAGTCAATTCAAGCTTCTCTCCTTTTAGCTTTTGTATCTCCTTCTTCTTCTTCAATCTAGAGTTTTCAAAGAACCTCATGAAGTCATCATAGTCCATCTCTTCATCGATCTCAAAATTAGAGTTTGAGGAGTTGCTCTCACATTTTGAGTCATTCTCTTCTATGTCACTCACACTTTCATTACTCTTGTGAGAGGACGAAAAGGCAATAAAGTTGGCAACTTGGTCTTCATCATCATCCGAAGACTTATCATTCTCTTCTAGGTTATCACTATCACTTCAAGTGACCTCCATGGCCTTTCCTCTCTTTTTCTTCAAATTTGCACATTCTGGAGCAATATGTCCAAAGCCACTACATTCATAGCATTGGACACGTTTCTTGTGGTCTTTCTCTTGAGTTTGCTCCACTTTCTTGAAAGGAGTCTTTTTCTTCACAAACTTTACCTTGGAGCCAAAACCCTTCTTCTCAAACCTCACAAATTTTTTAAACTTCTTAGCCATCAGAGCAATTTCTTCATCCGAGTCTTCTTCCTCCTTTTCAACCTTGGTGCTCTTCAAAGCCAAGCTCTTTTGCTTATTTAGAGGCGTAGTAGTAGGACCCTTCATTGATTCATAGGCCAAGAGCCTTCCTATCACTTCACTTGGCTTTATTTTTGAGTAGTCACTATTTTCCTCCAAGACTGTCACTTTGGATTAGAATCTCTCGGCAAGCGATCTCATTATCTTTTGCTTGATCCTTCTACTCGAGTAAGGATCACCAAGTTGGTGACTTTGATTCACAATATCCATAAGCTTCACTTGGAAGTCATTGAAGCACTTATCCTCATCCATCCTTATGGTCTCAAATTGTGTTTGGAGGACTTGAAGCTTGGAGTCCTTGACCACTTCGGTTCCTTCATGAGCTGTCTCCAATATGTCCCAAGCTTCCTTTGCTATCCTTGTAGTTTGAATGAGTTTTTATTGGTTGTCATCCATTGCACATAGGATTGCGTGCATGACTTTGTTGTTCCATTTTAAAGCCTCAAACTCTTGGGGACTCCACTGTGCCTTTGGCTTGGGAACTTCGTCTCCACCTCCCGTAGGAGTCATCATAGGTGGCGTGTACCCATCTTCAATAGCCATCCACACACGGTCATGAATTTGACACACATATGCTTCCATTTTTCCCTTCCATGATGCATAATTCACTCCGGTGAGCAAAGGAGGTCTTGTACTAGAAATACCCTCGCCTCCAATCCCATTTCCACTCATTGTTTTTGGGTGAGAATGATATGAATGCAAACAAACATGCAAGGCACACAAGACACAATGAAAATGCAAACGAATGCAATAGACTCTAACAAGAGCAAGGATCTCCTAAGTATGTTAAGGAACCCGCTCTGATACCAATTGAAAATATATCTTTAATGAGCCAAATTAATCTAGAGGGGGTGAATAGATTAAACACAAATTAATTACCAAATATTCACGATTTTGACGATAAAAAAAAAAAACAACCATTAACTAGTCAAACAAATATCAATAGAAAGATGCAGAAAATAAATAACACAAATTTTTAAGTGGAAACCCACTCGGGAAAAAACCATGGGTTGTTATGTGCGCCACACAAGAACCTCGAATCCACTATTTGCAAATATGATTACAATTTAGGTTGACCACATCACACCTAAGATTACTAATCCGTTTTTGCTACCCAAGGGCCTTTAATAGTGACTTTAGTCCCTTGCTTGCAAATTACCAAAAGGTAAATACAAGACTTGACTCTAAAGAGAAGAGATAAAACAACCTAAGGTGAATATATGCAATATTCAAGATGCTAAAATGCAAGGTTAGACATTTAAGCTTATCCAGGTATAAATGAACATGTTAGACATTCTTAGATATCATTTTGCTAGATGACATGCATAGAACATAGCTAAATAAACAAACAAAGTCCTATATGCAATATCTACCACAATCAACACACAAACTATAATAAAGAATTTATCTTGAAACTATTCAAGTCATAAAAGTGTAACCTTGAACCAGTCAAGTAATAAAAAGGCTATCTTGTAAAGTAAGAACATACAAGAAGATGCAAATGATGTTCTAGCTACAATTCATGTGAGCAAAGAAAAGAAACCGAAAGAAATCATACATAACCCATGCTAGATGATGTATGAATCATAAAAGATGAAGGGTATTGGTGTTTTGGATGATTAAAAATCAAGTCTTGGTGATCTGTGTTTGAAGACACTCTTTTGGTTCTTGAAAGGTGTAATTTTTGCTCAAAAAAATGACCCAAGGCTGTCAAAGTATATATATATAAGATCCAAGTAAAGTGAGGCCATTTTTTTAAAAAAAAAACGGTTCAACTTCCCGTCAATTGTGCTGGTCCTGCGCTGGTCGTCATGCGTACGACCAACGCACAACCTCTAGAAAGACTTGCGCTGGTGAGCGGCGCATGACGTCCAGCCCACGACCAGCGCACAACCTTTGCCAAGATTGTGCTGGTGTGTGCGCATGACGTCCAGCGCACAACCTCTACTAAGGTTGCGCTGGTGTGTGCGCTGGTCTGGCGCATGACGATAGGCGCAAAGCGCACACTGCACTTAAAAACAAACAAGCATAGAAAAAATTATGCAAGTGTGAAATGAGACAACATACACTCAAAATGCAATAATCACACAAGAATGCTAAAGAGTGTGTTTGTGCAACTAGATCTCTTAAATTAGGAGTCAAGACAAGTAATCTACCTTCCTTGAAGATCTTGATACCCATAATGAGGTCCTTTGACATTAGTTGAGGATTTCTTCAATCCTAAGCTACCCTTACATATTTGAACCCCATTATAGTTTTATCAACGAAATTAAGCCAATCAAAAAGAGGCACTTACAACACCAACCGATCCAGCTACAAGGAAGCAAAAAAAAAAAAAAAAAAATCAAGGAGTTCAAGACAGATCAGTTTAATAAGATACTTTATCAATTTAGCAACAAAAACGATCAGTTTAATAAGATACTTGATCAGTTTAGCAACAAAAAACGATCAAATTAATAAGATACTTGATCGGGTTAAAGCGATAAAATCAAAAGCGTAAAAAAATCAAAGGAAAAATCATTCAAATCCCCTTTGTTGAGCCGTCAAGAGCTCATCTCGCGGATTTGATAGGGTATTGTTATAGGGATTTTTTGATAGCATGACAAGTCAGCATGATCACCTGAAAACACGGTGATTATATATGCCACGTCACAAAAGTCAGTCGAGAAAGATCAACCCAAGGCAATTAATAGATGATATCAAGGCCTTAGTCAAGATTACCAAAGATGGTCAGGAAAACTAACTGATCGGGCACAGATAACTTGGTCGGGAAACTAGCTAATCAGGTAAAGACAACTTGATCGGGTAAAGACCATCCGATCGGGACTGAAGTGGTCTTGTCGGGATTAGATAATTTGTCAGTTAGACAATGCGTGGGAGACATTAAAGGCAACTACAAATCAAATATGAAGAAGAATGATCTCACTCAAATATGGAATCTAGAACCACATTCCAATATGAAAATATTACTATTTACTCCTGCATATCAAAGAGTCCAGATCAAGCAATAACTTTGTTCTTCTAGAAGATTGTGCACCAGTGAGGAAATAAGTCCTAAACGAACTGCTCAACTAGAAGTCCTACGAAGATTCTAATTCAATGTGCAAGATCTCCAAAACAGGAAAGGAGTTAAATACGACTTCAACAAGTAACAAGTCCTAATTAAACACCACATTTCCTTACTTATACAACAAGGATTAGGGTTCTACGCATGTATAAATAGACCCTAAAAACACCATTGAAAGGTTAACGCAAAATAAGTAGACAAGAGTGCAAGAGAGATTGAGCGTGTAACAAAGTATTCATAGTGAAGATTTTCCTTGTCGTCTCCGTCAATCGTGGTTTTTTCCCTTTTCGGGTTTTCCATGTAAAATCTTGTGTCTTGCATGCTTGGCTTATTTTTTTCGTTCTATAATTCAATTGTTAATTTGTTGGACTTGTGGATAATTATTCTTAATCCAAAAATCACCGTCAACACTAGTAAACTAAATATTGGAAATTGAATTTGATTTATAATAATAATAATAATAATAATAATGTGTTAAACTCTTCACGCCCATTCCCCACTTCTAAAAACCTGAATTATTCTAATACAGTGTTCTAGAAATCGCTTTAAACGGCCGACTAGGCCCTAAGCAGCTCTGGCTACCATGAGGAAGGCTGATTCAGCCGTCCAAGGTGGTCGGATGCCTAATCGACGATAAGCATCGATTAGTCAACCACATAGCTAGATTTCTATAGTCTATTAGTTAGTCATATTTCTCCAAACAAGCAACCAATTATCAAGAACATAACAGAGAATAGAGAAAAAAAAGAGATTCCAGATGGGTCTCACTCAAAACAACCATTAATGGAATCTCAAGGGGGGAGGGGGTTAATAAGTATATGTTCAAATTCTAGTACTTCTTTTTATTCATAAGCAATTTAATCACACTTATAAACTTTAACAAGTAAATTGCTTCAACAAGTTAGAGTGAAATTGATTAAGCAAGAGTTAAAGCAATACAAATCATAGTAAGTAAAGGAGATAAAATGCTAAAATCAACACAAGGAATTTTTACATGGTAAAACCTCAAAATGAGGAAACATCCACGGGTTGATACTACAACCACTGGCAAACCGCAATTCATTATAACAAATAAAAGATAAACACTCAAAAAGCAATCAACACATGATTCACTCTTAAAGCTATGAACTCTTATTCTATCCTCTGGCCTAGTGAACCACTTTGCCCACTTCCTATTCAAGATGTGACTATCACACATCTAAGAAGCAACTTCCTATCCAAGACGCTCACGTCTCTAGGAAGATTCCTTGCTTGTCTATCCGGATCCTCCCAACCCTAGACAAGACTTCTTGCTTAGCTACCTGGGTCCTCCCGATCCTAGCTAAAACTTCTTGCTAGGCTATCCATAACATTTTCCTAGCCAAGTCTTCTTGCTCAAGTTAAAGCTTCACTCACTTCAACAAGAGACTTCAACCTTTTGCAAGGCAATGATCTAAGTGAAGTAAAAACATGCAATCATGATGCAATCACAAACAAATAAAGAAAGTAGATCAAACACAATCTATGAAGAATTAGATTTGCACAAATCAAGCTCACAAGCAAATGTAACTAATTCTTTTGAACATGTGATCAAAGATCTAGATTAGGCATTTAAAATCAATCACAAAAATATCTAGAAACCAAAACATGTCAATCAAAACCAAAACATGTCAATCAGAGCTAACGTAACAAGTTTTCAATAGAAATCACAAAACTAGCTTTGAAATCAAGTGAACAAGTTAACACTTTAAATCCTTAACATATTCAACTAAGCAAGAACTAGATTTAGATGATAGAGATCACAATCAAAATATCCTAGTTCTAGAAGATGTGACTAAAACCTAGAAATCAACAATCAAGATCAAATGACAAAGATATTCTAGATTCAAGTTCATGTTCTTCAAAATTAGCTAAAAGATGTTCATTCAAAACTCACAAGAGCTAATTTCAAAAATCACTCAAACAAGTCCAAAATTTGAATCAAAATCATTCTAAACATTTTTCTTTAATCAAATAAGAAGATCTATCAAGTTGATCATTAAAGAAAAATGGAAAGAAGATGATTCACTTACAAATGATGAACACATGAATGAATATCATATCACCACAAAACATATGGACATCATTTGACTCTGAAAATGCTTGGGACTTGTTCCTCTCTTTAATACCAACAATTTTGACTTATAAAAATCTAAAACCGAAGTTGATTTGAGAGAGATGTAACCAAAACAAAAATGCACAAGTTCTTCTAAAATTTTTGCACGAAATTTGAATATTAATTGTGGGAATTGAGTTGGAAAGAAGAGGGACTCTAACAACCAATGACAACTAATGAAGGGTTCCCACCTCAGCCTCTCATGGAGGCATGTGGCCTCGAGGGGGTAGAGGGCACCCTTTCCCGTGGAGGCCACGTGCCTCCACGGGGAAGGGGTGCAAATGGCAACTTTGCAATTCCTCCCTCCTCGTGCACCACCGCGTTCTTCGACTGTATTTCGGCCTCCGAACTCCGATTTTGAATCCTTTTTCAGATTACGAAGGGGACTCCCTCACAAACATGGATGTCAACAAAACTTTCCCAAAAAGTATGGAAATTGACTCGAAACACAAGGACAAAAACCAAGTATGATAAATGTACGAAAAGTTCTGTACCTTCTGATTCGGAACTTGAAAACTAATGAATGAATAACCGAAATGACCGAAACTCAATAAGAAATAATAAGGGAACAAATTCAAGTCCGATATCACACAAACATAAACAAAAAAACACAAGAACACACAAGTATGCCATTTCCTAGATATAGTCCTAGAACATGCAATTTTACAAAAGTTGTCAAATTAAATCTAATGCATGTGCATACTTCAATAAGTGTGTGAATGTATTATACTAATTTGGCACAATGATACAGGGACACATATGGGTTTAATGTGTGTTTGTACACCTACGTCTTGCAAGAAGAAGAAGAATCGCGATACCTTAGCATCTAAGTAAGCACATTTCCTCTTGAAGACAAACTTTGCATGAGAAGTTGTTTTTCTTCTTTGAAGCTCATATAAATCACGAACCACATAAGCAACTAAACATTACAAAGAAAGAGAGTTTTATTATGGAATCATGCCAACACAAATCTAAAACCTAACAATCTCTCCATTTGGCTATGCCATGACAAAACCTTAACCTTACCATACAGTGATCACTCAGATAAACTCATAGTTGATTGCATCCTCACATCCTCACATTACAAAGAGATCCTTAGACTAAAATGTCTTCATGAGTCTTCACGAATCTTATCTTTAAACATTAAAACACCTATGAGACAAGCACAACCAAAACAAACAAGAAATCTTCTACAAAGAAGATTGGTGGGATATATTCACAAAAACAAGCAAGAAACAAGACTCCCCCTATCTCATATAAAAAATAATTCTTTTTCTCCCCCTTAAGACAAGAAGTTTAAGATTTCAATATTCCACAAAGAGGTACATCACATATGGTACATTTCTCCCACACATACATGGTGAGGAATACATTTCTCCTCCTTTTTGTCAAGGAATAGACAAGGGATGCATGATAGAAATATGAGATATTATGCAAACAAGTCGTATAAAGAACTAAGTTAAACAAACTAAGTTCCCCCTTAACATATGTTCCACGTTTCGATCAACAAGTAAACCTGTTGACAAAGGAATCACACAATCACACATTTCAAGCAATAAGAGAAATTATATCATTACTTTTCACAGTCAAAGAGAGAATCATAGATTTTTATTAATCTCTCAAAAATAATATCTCGTTGCTAATGAATCAAGCACATTAAGCAAAATATGTGTGTGTGGAATGCTTCTAGCTTCTCTTGATATCACCTAAAATATACTTGAAGCACAAGAATATACAAGAGAAAATATGACAATATACTTGGCAAGAATATGGTAATTAAGTTTACATGGATACATGTATGCTCCCCCTAAATACATACATATCCATCCAAGATATTACATGTCATATGAAGTTCAATACTTGGACAAATGCACAAAGAAGATAGGCTAAAACAATATCATATTTATCCTCTTTTTTTATATACATGAAATAAAGCCAAAAGGAAAAATAAAAGATACCTTGAGATCATATAAGCTTTGCTAGCCATTTGTGCTACCAAAGAACATTGAATGATTTGTTGATCTCACAAAAGGTTTGGAGGTGGATGCTTTGCTTGGAGAAATGCTTTCTTCCAAATTCTTTATTTTTGTATCTTGTTGAACCACCTTTGTGTTTAGCTCCTTTATCTTCTCCCTTGATTCTTGTTTGTTCTCCGTGTTAACCTTGCAAAGGTTATTCAAATCTATACAACACAACAAACTCATCAAGGTATAATGAATCACAAATGCATACAATTTACACTTAAGCACATAGGTCATTTCTACCAAGTTCTATAATTGTATTAACAATCATATCAACCCAAAACAAGGAGAAGTTTATTGCAAACACAATCATACAATTATTACAAAAAGTTTCATGCATTATTTGTGACCAAAAATACAAAGGCATCTAATATTATGAAGAATCATCATGCATAATAAGGAATATGAAATTGCATCTTCAAGACTTATCATTACAAACCAACAATATGCCAACATTTATCAATTTGAAACACGTGAACATATCATAAAAGAAAACAAAGTCTAGCATACTATGCTCCTCATTGATAAGTGCTCTATCCAAGATCAAGATAGGACATTGTTCACAATGATTGATCGTGTCAAACTACACACGGTGACTCTCGCAATAGCACGAGGTCGGATCAGTAGTATAATGACGAAGTAAGGATCATTCCCACAAGGACGAAAGTATTGATTACTGGATTTTATCGGTTTGTATACTATTTGAACAATAAAAAAAATGAAAGTTTCCAGATTTTTACTAAAGATAATTAATTCTAAAACTATTTAAAAACACAATTTACGACAAGAATTGGATATGAAGATATGAAGAAAATGTGCTAGAATTCCAATCCACCTCACCCTTTTAGTTAAGTACTCAACTCTCTAGAATTCTCAAACATGCAAGTTAGACTATAGGTTTGTGTTCCTGAACCGAATTTCTAATCTCTCTCGATGTCTTAGAAAACATATCCACACATACATGATATGCATGAAATCTTTAGGATCAATGGAACACTCAAGTGAAACCTATATGCTAGCCTAGTGGTTCTAGCACTTTCTAGACATATATATTGAATGTATGCCTATCAAGAGATCATCCATAGTGATGGCCAATCAAGATAAAAGCATTAAGCATGCACAACATTCATATGATCACACAAACACATGTAGATAGAATCAAAGAATCCTATATAACGATTAAGGGTTCAGTTTCTCCTCATTCTAGCACAAAAAGGCTTAGTTCATATCATACAAATGAGCCATATAAATCATGAAATAAATACATAACAAAGCTTATACAAGAAGATTAAAGAGGGAGTTTAAGAAGTAAACTAAGTTGATGATCTCCTTCTTATGAAGCTTGGGCTTCGATGGCTTCGTTCTTTCACCAATCCACTCCCTAGCTGCTCCAAGCCTTCAATTTCAGTCCAAGGTGCACAGAGAACTCGAAAATGTGCTAGAGAAGAAGAAGATTCAAGAGAATTGTGAATGACCATTCTCTTTTCTACTCCAATGGTTTTGACCACTTCTTGCCACCTCACAACAACTCCCACTAGTGGAGGAGGGGACAAAGACATTAATTATTCACCAAAAGAACATCCACCCTCCATTCCCTACAGGAGACAAGAGAGTATGGCCCAAAAAGCTACAAAATCAAGGTCTGGAAAAAGGGGAATGGGCGAGCTGACTTAACTTGTGCGGTACGTTCCGCGATACAGCTTGACGTGGCGTACCGCGGAACTCTTATCATGGACCTACTGCCCGCTTCTGCAACACGTTCTGTGGTACAACTTTTCTACTAACGCAGTACGCATATCGTGTGTAGATTTCCATGCATCTACTAGCAACATCTACGGTACACATACGCGGTACGCGTTTCCTTCTATTGCGATACGTGTACCGCGGAAATGCCATTTTGTCCACTGAATTCTTCATTTTTGCTCTAAAAATCCCCCGAATCCACACAAGGTCATTCGACTAAAGTGGAAAGGGCCTGCATAAGCTATTTAGAACATTAAATGATGGCATTTGCATAGAAAACGAGCGCAAAAATATAAGAAATGATAGGGCATGCAAAGCATAAAAAATGAGCTTATCAATGATATCCACACAATCACACAATCAAGCAATTTTAAAGAAATTCAACAATATAAGCTCCACAAACAATGAGAGATACATCAAGATATTCAATCTCTCTCATAAGTCTTTTAAAATTGATAGCATATCAAATTCACTTGAAAGAAAAACAAGTGTGTGTGTGGATTTGTTTCAAATATATATAAAGGAGTAATTGGATCATCAACATGCAAACTATATCAACATCTATTCATCCTAAGCTTTTCCATAAAAGGTCTGAAATTTTTTCTTTTAAGAGAATAGATATCAACATATGAGCGTATGTGTGCATGTAGCTCATCATCTTATTTCTGTTTTTCAACCCAAGCAATCACAATTTTGAACTATACTCCTTTTAGCCTTTTTTTTTTAGACTTTGAATCAAAGATTTTTTTTTTAATGATTCTTTTCAACACTTCTTTGATTTTTCTAACATAAACATATATACTTCATGACGGCTTTCACTAATCATAATGGTGTAGCCCTATTCTACATTGGGCGGCTACATGATCTTGCCAAATATGTTGTATATTTTGGCCTTAAATTTCGTATCCTTTGTTCGTTTCTTGCGTTTTGGCGTCTCTTATGGGATTTTTATACATAATTGCAGGCATTCATACATTTCTGGTGTTAGAATCGTGTTGCGGGACTTTCAGGTGAAAAGGTGGCCAAAAGGGGTAGAAAGAAAGACAACAGGCACCAGAGGCTCCAAAGAGTGCAGGTCCCAACTGCACTGCTGATAAACCCGGGACCTAACATCTGAAGAAAGATAGATTGTGGGTGAGTAAAGGTCATCCAACCGTGCTCCAGGTGAAGCCTGGGACCTGATATCTGATGACTTGATGAAGTGCGGGTCAGTGTGGTTCATCAAATCGCACTCTCACCTGCACTCTTGCCCAGACCCGAGAGCTGAAAGTTTGAAGAAACTGATAAAGTACGGGTGAGTCCGGGTCATGAACTGCACTCTCACCTGCATTCCTGCCCAAACCCGAGAGTTGAAAGTTGGAGAAATTTATATAAAGTGCAGGTGAGTGCGGGTCCATGAACTGCACTCCACCGGCACTTCGCGCACGCCAAATTTCATTTTAAAGCATTTATGACCTATTTTTGTAAGGAGTATAAATAGAAAGTGATTAGAATGAATTAAAGAGCTTTTTATACTTAGAAATTCTAAACTCTTGTAACCTAGATCTAGGAATACATTCTCTCTCTCTCTCTCTCTCATTCACTTTTCTACTCAACTTCAAGGGAGTTAAGGGATTAAAATGGAGGAGATGATCTCCAAGGGTTCTTTCTGCATCCTTTCTCTTATCTTTATTGTTCTAATGAGTAGTTAAATCCCCACTAAGGGGTAAATGGATTAGTTTGTTGGATATTGGGCTTATGTAAATAAACTCCATTATATATATATATATATATATCTTTTATGTTCTATTCTCTTGCTTTCATTGATTTCCATTGTTTACTTGTCTTGGATACACCCTCTTAGCAAGTTCTTCTTGAAATCTATTTGAGTAAACAACTAGGTATACACCCTATTTGGTTGTCTAATGCTCTATTGAATGGAAGGGTTTCATGGAATCCGGCTTTGTAATCAGGGTCTTAATCTAATCTCGAATGGGTGGCCTTCATTGTCCACCCAAGGTCGGCCACTTGTGAGAGAATTACAAGCCTTCACTATACACCCTAGGTCGGCTACATTAGTGATTTTACAATAACTAACCTTCAAGTTGAATATAGTTAAATAACCTCTGGACTCATCCAATCTTAAATGGGTAGCCTTCACTATACACCCTAGGTCGGCCACTTGTGAGAGAATTGGAAGCCATCACTATACACCCTAGGATGGCTACATTAGTAGGAGGTTGAGCCCTTAATAGATAGATGAGCATTTATGGTTAGAATCTTAAATGAGCAACCAGCACTATACACCCTAGGTTGGTTGCTTGGGAGGGATTAATCTCTAGTATAAGGTCTTCACTATACACCCTAGGTTGACCCCTTGCTAAAGATAAATAACCAACACTATACACCCTAGGTTGGTTACTTTTGATCAAATGTGCTTAATTACGAGTTTGTTGCATTTGCCTAATGTTCGCTTACGAGTCCATGAACTCCTTAGTTCCCATATCATATCTTTCATGCCATTCGCATCCATTTAGTTGTATTTCCTAGTTTAGTTTTTATTATATTTTCGTCCACGTTTCACATCACCAATCATTCACTTTTTCTTTATCACATTAACATTGCTAAGGTAACAAGTCTTTGCTAATCCCGATCCTTGTGGACGACACCCCACTTACCGCCATACTTGTATTTTTCCAAACCCTATAGGGTTTTATGAGGTTTTTATAAATATCTTTTGACAAATGAATTTACATACATAAACGACATTTGTCACTGTACAACCAAAATATGTAGCCATTTTCATGGAGGTGCTCGTTGAGTTCTATGTAGTTGCCGAAGCAAAATGGATACTAACCATATATCATCATTAATGTACTAATCAAAAGACTTCAAGATGCATCCATAACTCACATATCTTAAAACTCAACTTATTTAAACTAAACATATGAGAAAAGCAAAGTGTGCACTTTTGAAAACCAAGTTCTAAGGCTTAAAAGCGCATGATCTAAAAATAATACAAAGAGACTTACTTAAGATCATTACTTCTTAATAGAGTAGCTTTCATTGAATGTGAAGCTCATATTTTTAAAAAAAAAAAATATGCCACTCATCAATCAAACAAGTATAAGATATAACACATGCATCATGTAAAATAGAATATATTTTGAAAAAGATGTGTATCTAGTTATTAAATATATATATATATATATATATATTAACATAACTAGAAAAGGAGACTTATTGTGTCAATGAACCAAATACACAGAGTAAACAAAAAACCCTAGAAGGTCTAGGGTAAGATTTTCGGCCAAGAAAAAAAAAAAGTCTACTTGTGGTGGCCGAACATAGCAAGAAGAAAAGGAGTTTTCTTCAAGTCTCTTCATCCTCCTTAGTTCCTTAAAGATTGTGACGTGCCCACACACAGTTACTGGATTGCGGGACATAGCGAGGAAGACTTGGTGGTTCGTAATCGGAACAAAGCTTAAAGAAACAAAGGAGCATATCTTCAAGGGTATGATCTAATTCTCCTTACCATCTTCTTATATATTGTATACGATTTACATGTTGCATAAAATATTTTAAAACCCCGTTTCCGCTACACAACGTAAATCCGGGTTCCTACAGCTGGTGTCAAATCCCTATTATACGATATATAAGAATAAAAGTTTCTTTTTCCATAGTTTTATTCTATGATTTGAATGTATGGTATGTGTAGGCACTTTCTAATGATTTTATGATGTTTATATATATATATATATATATATATTTTATTATAAACATAGTGGATCGTTAATTGTGTGGTACAATGGGTTTAGGGTTCTTATTAAAGGTTGTAATATTTTTCTCATGTAAAATTAATGTATTTTCTACTGTATTTTTTTGTTGTATTTTTTCTGCCATATATTTCATTGTAAAATATGTATGAAGAAATTGGACGAAGAAGACAGAAGACAAAAGAGTTAAATAGGAAATATGTGTGCGAGTGAGACACACGTAGGCACGCGGTACGGACTGCCGCATAACAGCCAGGCTGCTGGCAGCGCAAGGCCGCTGCGCGCAAATCGGCTATGCGCGAGGCAGCCTCGTGATGTCTTCGTGCGCAGATGGCTGGTTACACATGCTTGTTGTTGCGCGATTGTCGCGTGTGTAGTTTCGGGCAGCCCATGCGTGCGAATGACAGCCACGCGTGAAAGCGCTAGGTTTTCGAATTTGCAACGCTAGGGTTTCCGAATTCAAAAAAAGATTTTGGGCTAGATTTTGTTTTGTTTTGTTTTTTTTTAATGCCTTGGGCTTCCAATAAGTGTTAGAGTAACACTTGGGCTTTAGGTTTGATTCATGAGATGAATCACAACATATAAAAATAAAATAAAAAAATTATTTAATCAAGTTATACTTGGTTAAAAGCCCAAAATAAGAAGAACCCAAAGACCTGAAGAATATTAGAATTACTTGACGACTAAGGAATGCCTTAGATAACATTTGTAATTAGATATATATTTTTTAAAGTTAAATAACTCATTGTACTCGATCAACTCATGTATGCTTTTATTATGAAATGATTAAAACATTGTCATGCATATACATGCCATTTAGATTAGGTGTGCCAACACATACATATATATATATATATATATATATTGATATATCATCCAGGCGTATAGCCATTATAAATTATGTGTTTTTTTTATTTTTAATTTGATTAAAAATTTAGATATTCACATAATTGGCTATTAAATAGTGAGATTAGTTTTTAGAGTAAAAACTTTGTAAATCTCATTAGTAACTAGTCTATTAATTAAATTGTTTAATTAGTTCGATTAGTTAGGTCCTTCACTTAATATTAGCTTTAATTAGATTAAAGCCCTAATATAACTGCACCTAATAATGTGATTATTTTTAATAGTTAAAACTTGTCAAATCACATTAAATAATTCTAGTCTTAGTAAAATTGTTTACATAGATTAGAATTTAGATAATGAACTAGATTTTTAATTAGTTAAAAATCGGATTAGTTTATTTGTTATTGGAATAAGATTCTAATAATTTGTTATATATGCCTTAGACACATTTAGATTGAAATTAGCCATTTAATCTTAGTAATATGTATGTGCATTAAAAATTGAAAAACTTAATTCTAAAATAGTGAGTGGGAGAGGGATATATGACATTATATCCCGCAGTCTCCATCATTAGTTCAACACGGTGAGATTCAAGTGGGGCCTCAAGACGATTTTGTTTTCGTCCTCCCTAAGAAGGGTCTCCATGAGAGTCAATACCAAGGTTGACTTCTATTAGGTTTTAGATTTGTGTTGGCTTGATTCCATTGTAAAACTTTTGAAAATAATAATGCCACAATGTGTTCTAAATATTATCAAGAAGGGGGTGAATAGATTTTAACCCTTATTACCAAATTTTCGCGTTTAGTCAATTTTACGAAAATAACCTCATTCTAGCCAATTCAATAAATCAAGCATAATAATGCAGAAATTAAAAGATGCTTGATTTTTACGTGGAAACCTTCAACAGGGAAAACCCACGGGCTGTTATGTGCACCACACACGAACCCCGAATCCACTAATTGTAATGATGTTTACATTCTAGGTTGACCTTATCCATTCTCGGACTATAACCCACCACTACTACCCGCATACCTTTAAAAGTGAACCTAGTCCAATTGCTTGTGCACCAAGCCACCTTAGTCACACAAGACTTACATCTCAATGAAGAAATCAATAAACACCTATGTGAATATGCAATGATATACAAATATGCAGTTAATGCTAGGTTATACTAAATGCTTATCTAGGATTAAATTATGACAATAAAATCAACCCTAGATATCAAAATACTATATGACATGGCATAAAGCTTAGCTAACTTAGATTAAACAATCCTAGGTATAGCTATCACACTACATCACTCAATCAATACAACACAAACAATCTCTATCTTGTATATAGAATATATTCTAAGAGCATACAAGTAATAAAAGAGAAGGTTTGATAAGAAAAACACTAAGATTAGATGAAATTAGTGAAAACCTTACCAAGCAAGAAGTGTTGTTGAAAACCCATGTATGAATGCATCCTATATGGTCATAGATGATGCAAAATGAATCTTTGATGCACAAGGGAAATACTTTGAGTGATAAAGGAGAGTTCTTTATGAATTTTTCTCACTTGAAAAATATCCTAAGTGAAAAATCTGATTTTGGACTCTTGAGAACGACCTAAGAAAAGTTTGCCCTTGATACACATGATCGGCGGTTTCAATCGGCGGCCTAGCCGCCAATCACAACTACTGAATTAAAACCAAAGAACGATGGTTTCAAACAGCGATTTCATTCGACGGTTTCATAACCGTTGATTTGGACCCAAGACAATAAATCAATCAAGTCTAAACGGCGGTTTCAATCGACGGTCTAGGTCACCAATCATAACCGCAGAAGCTAGTCCAAAATATTCTGGAGACAAACGGCAGTTTCATTCGACGGTCAAGGCCGCCGATCAAACCATCGTTTCACCAACCATGGTGAAACCAAAGGAGAAGCCAAGGGCATTCTCCGAAGGTGATCTTTGCGCAAAACCATGCACACAAACGTGCACATGCAGATGTTTCCAAACAAACTTCGGGAAATGAATTACACCACACTTAAAACTAACAAACATGAAGTGCAAGTGTGGGATGTGAATGCATCATAATGCTTAACATGTCATGGCATTGTCATTGAACAAGATGCACTCAATTAAAACATGCATGAATAGAATTCATGGCTTTGCATCCTAATGTCTAAACATGTCATGGCATTTCAATGAACAAGATGCTATCATTTAAAACATGCATGAATATAATTCATGGCTTTGCATCATAATGCCTAAACATGTCATGGCATTTCATTGAACAAGATGCAATCATTAAAATATGCATGAAGAGATATTCAAGAACATGAATACACACATATAAAAACACACAACATACAAAAGTAAGAGATATGCATGAGTTGTGTGTGTCTACAGCTAGATCTCTTCAAAGCAAGTAAGCACTAGAATATACCTTTGGTGCTTCTTCTCTTGAGGTCTTAAGAGGGCTTTAGTTGTGCAACTCACCAACCATCAAATTCCAAAGCTACCTTTACATCAAGCCCTACATGTGGTTTGTCACCAAAACAAGCCAATCAAACTTGAGGAAGTTACAACTCTCTTTATTTGTAATTGTTAATTGCTTAGGTGTTTCTTAGGTGATTTGAGCTTCAAAAGAGAAAAGCAATTTCTCATGCTAATATCGTCTTCAAAAGGACAAGAACTTACTTGGATGCTAAGGTATCAAGATATTTCTTCCTCTTGCAAGGCATAAGCGTAAAACACACACAATTCATACATGTGTATCCATGCATCGTTGAGCAAACCGCACATATATACATTGCATTCATACGTGTCCCTACATCGTTGTGCTCATTTAGTATAACATACTCACACACTTGTTGAACTATGCACATGCATTAGTCTTAGTTTGACAAACATTGTGAAATTGCATGTTCTAGGACTATCTTTAAGAAATGACATACTTGTGTGACTTTGTGCTCATTTGTTAGTATTTATTTTGTTTTAGGATTTAACATGATCTCATATGATTTCTAATTGAGTCCCAGTCATTTAGGTTACTCACTCATAAGGTTTCGAGTCCAAACTAGGAAGCTACGCTACTTTACGTTCTCATATGTTGTGTTGTCTTTGTTGCCATGTATCGAGTCGAATTCATAATCTTTTGTCAAAGTTTCATAGTCTTCCTTGTGCGTGAGGGAGTCATGGTTCGTAATCAATAAACAAATTCAAATTTAGAGTTCAGAGGCAGGAGAACAGTCGAAGAACGCAAGAGGAGCACGAAGGAGGCGAATGGCCAAAGGCCATTTTGCACCAACTTCTTATGAGGGCACGTCAGTGCGCGTGAGTCTCACGAGAAGGCCACCTCTCCATCCCATAAAGCTCACACGTGTCTCACAAGAGGATGAGGTGGCAAAGGCTTCATAGGTGGTCGAATTCCTTCTCTTCTCCAGCTCTTTTCCCTCCATCTATATTCAAAAATTCTGCAGAAATTTGCACAACTTCTATGATTTCATTTTTGTCATATCTCTCTCAAATCAACTCCGGATCAAGTAATTCAAAAGCCAAAATCATTGGTCTTAAAAAGAGGAACAAGTCTCAAGAATTTTCAAGGTCAAAATATGTCCATATTATTTGCAGCAATCTGATCTTCAGTTCGTGTTTCATCTTTTTTATGTGAATCATCTTCTCTACATTTTTCTTATGATCAACTTCATGGATCTACTTTATTGATTGATTAAAAATGTTTATAATGTCATTGATTCCATTTTTAAACTTGTTTTATTGATTTTCGAGTTTATCCTTTGTGATTTCATAAGAATATCTTTTTGATAAACTTAAAGAATATGAACTTGATTCTAGAAATACTTTTGTTCTTGAGCTTGATTGTTGATTTCTAGGTTTTTGTCACATGTTCATGAACTAGGATTTTTGATTGTGCTATCTATCATTTAAATCTAGTTCATGTTTGGATTGAATATGTTGTGGATTTCAAGTGTTAACTTGTTCACTTGATTTCAAAGCTATGTGATTTCTATTGAAAACTTGTTACTCTAGAGTTGATTGACATGTTTAGGATTTTAAATATTTTGTGAATGATTTTGAATGCCTAATCTTGATTTTTCTAATACATGCTCATAAGAATTAGTTACATTTGCTTGTGAGCTTGATTTGTGCAAATCTAATTCTTCATAGAGTATGTTTGATCCACTTGCTCTATTTTCTTGTGTTTGCATCATTTGCATCATTTAGATTATTGTCTTGCAAAAGGTGGAAGTCTCTTGTTAAAGTGAGTGAAGCATTGACTTGAGCAAAAAGACTTGGATAGAAAAGTGTTCTGGATAGCCAAGCAAGAAATCTTGGCTAGAGTCGTGAGGACTCCTATAGTTAAGCAAGAAGCCTTGTCTAGATTCGGGAGGATCCAGATAGACAAGCAAGAAATCTTCCTAGAGACGTGAGCGCCTTGGATAGGAAGTTGCTTCCTAGAGGTGTAGGACACATCTTGGATAGGAAATAGGCTAGGTGATTCACTATGTCTGTGGGTAGACTAGGAGTTGATAGCTTAGCGTGGATATCATGTGTTGATTACCTTTAGTGTGTAAGTCATTTTCTTCATAGTCAATTGATTGCCGGTGGTTGTGGTATCAACCGTTTTACTTTTCACTATCTTCCATATCTTGTATTGATTGCATCAATTGTGTATTGATTTCCGCTTGAGTTATTTAAAACAATTAATTTGTTAGACACACCAAGTGTGCAAATCATTGTTGTGTTTGAGAAAAAGGAATTTGGAAGAATTTGGGTCTATACCTATTCACCCCCCTAGGTATAAATTACACTATAAGTGGTTAAGGGAATTTCAACTTCCTAACGGATAGAATTTTTTACTGTATTTTGGGATTGACCGACCCTAAGGCGGCAATTCTCAAGTTAAGCTTAAGAGATCTGAAATGGTGGGTTACACTCACGAGGTTTTTTAATTAAATTGGTTAATTATAAACCTGACTAAAATAAACGATGGTTGAATGATAGAGGAATAAGAGTTATTCTTGTATATCATTTGATTGAGAATGTCTCGATCCAATATGCAAGAATTTGAACGACCCTAAGGCAGCACTTTCTTATGGTATGTTGGATTGTCGTGGCATAGAAATAGTTTTTAGGGAATTTCTTGTTCATTAAATATGTTCAGCATCATGTTTAATTTATTGCCAAACATTGACATGTGAATTAAATGTATGGTTGAATGAATTCTTTAATTATGTTTTTTCAGCAATGTCTTCTGCACTATTACAAATCCTTGCTAATGACAAACTAACCGGAGAAAATTACATGAAATGGAAACATCACATTAATGCAATTTTGGTCACCAAAAACCTAAAGTTTGTGCTTACAGAGGAATGTCCTCCATAGCCTGCTGCCAATGCCACAAGAAATGTTCGTGAGGCATACCAAAAATTAGTATCAGCTTATGAGAAGGCCCGAACTTATCTGTTAGCTAGTATGACAGATGTGCTTGTAACCAAGCATGAGGCAATGACTATAGCATTCAAAATCATGGAGTCATTGCAGGCTATGTTCGGGCAGCCATCCGAGCAAAAGTGCCACGAAGCTGTTCGTTCCATAATGCTTACTAGGATGAAGGAGGGTTCATCGGTCTGAGAACATGTCCTTGGCATGATGTCTCACTTCAACACAGCTGAGGTCAATGGCAGGGCTATTGATGAACCTAGCTAGGTGAGCATCAAAAGCAATTATGGGATGAACAAGTTGAGGTTCAGTCTGACTTAGTTGCTTAATGAGCTCACTACCTTTGAGTCCATGACTAAGGACAACAAAAGAAAGACCGGTAAAGTAAATGTTGTTGAACCATCTTCCTCTGGATCTAGGAAGAGGAAGAGGTCTTCTGGTAAGGCTAAGAGTAAGCCCAAATCCAAGAAAGCCCAAAGCAAGAAGAAGGGCACCTCCACCAACAAGGATAAAGGCAAAGGAAAATGTTTTCATTGTGACAAAGTCGGTCACTAGATAAGGAATTTTCCTCAATATCTAGAAGAGGTTGCCAAGAAAAAAAGGCAAAAGGTAAATGTGATTTACTTGTAATTGAATCATGTTTAATGGAAGATGATTCTTCACCTTGGATAGTTGATTTAGGGGCCACCAACCATGTTTGTTATTCCTTGCAATGGACTGATTCTTGAACAGAGTTTGAGGAAGAAGCCTTCTCTATGCGTGTTGGGTTAGAGGATGTCGTGTAAGCAAGAGCAGTGCGAGTAGTTAAACTCTAGTTTGAAAATAGTTTTATTATTTTAAACTCTGTTTATTTTATTCTTGGATTCACAAGGAATTTGATTTGTGTCCAAAATGTTGGAACAATTATATTCTATTCTTTTAATAATAAGTCAGTTATTATCTCTCAAAATGGATTAAATATTTGTTCAGGTTTAAATAAAAACAACTTGTATGTTTTAAGACCGTTAATTCATACATCATTGCTCAATGCTGAATTGTTTAAAGTTGAAAAACCTAAAACAAAATGACAGAAAATTTCTCCAGATAATTAAATGTATATATCGCATCTAAGACTTGGCCATATTAACTTTGATAGAATAGACAGACTAGTTAAAAGCGGGCCTTTAAGCCAGTTAAAGGTTGGCACCTTACCTATCTACGAATCCTGATTAGAAGGTAAAATGACTAAGAGACCTTTTATTGGAAAAGGACTTAAAGCTACAAAACCAATAAAGCTTATACATTTAGACATTTGTTGATTGATGAATGTTAAAGCAAGGGGTGGTTATGAGTATTATGTCACATTTATAGATGACTACTCTAGATACAGATATGTCTACCTAATGCAACAGAAGTCGAAAACTTTTGAAAAGTTTAAAGAATTCCAAGCTAAAGTTGAGAACCAATTAGGCAAAACCATCAAGGCTCTACGATCGGATTGTGGAGGTTAATATCTTGACCAAGAGTTCGAAGATCACTTGGTTGAGCATGGGATTGTATCCCAACTCACAGCTTATGTACCACAACAAAATAATGTTGCGGAGACAAGAAATTGAACCCTAATGAAAATGGTGAGATCTATGATTAGTTTCTCATAATTACCAAACTCCTTTTGAGAATATGCATTACAAACAGCGGCCTACATTTTGAATGTAGTCCCATCCAAATCTATTCGACTCCCCTAGAGTCATGGAATTGTCATAAAGCTAGTTTACGACATTTCCGCATATGAGGGTGTTCAGTACATGTACTCAAGAACAGAACTGGAAAGATGGACCCTAAGTCTATGGTCTGCTTGTTTGTAGGTTATTCCAAAGAGACAAGAGGTGGATACTTCTATAGTCCTGAGGAGAACAAAGTATTTGTATCGACAAATGCCATGTTTCTTGAGGATAACTATATGAGTAATCATTAACCTTGAAGCAAAATTGTGTTAAATGAGATGGAGTCAGGTACGACCAATGCTCAGTCAACAATAGTTGTTGATCAATTAACATCTGATAGTCCGATGATTCCTAGTCAGGATACACTACCGCCAAGACATAGTGAGAGGGTTGTAAGATAACCTGAACGTTATTTGGGTATTGGAGAGGGACGAGATGTCGTCTCTAATGATAGTGTGGGTGATCTATTGACATTTAAGAATGCAATGGAAGATTCTGACAAAGAGGAATGGCTTAAAGCCATGAATCTCGAGATGGAGTCCATGTACTTCGACTCGGACTGGGACCTTGTAAACTTACCGGATAGGATAAAACCCATAGGGTGTAAGAGAGGAGTAGATTGGAAGGTAATGTAAGTTCCTTAAAGTTTGATTGGCTTATTTCGGTGACAAACCACAATTGGGGTTTGAATTGTAAGGGTAGCTTAGGTGAATGATTATCAAGCTCAAAGGCCCTCTCAAGACCTCAAGATGATAAGCACTCCAAAGGTATATTTCTAGTGCTTAGTTTTCATTGAAGAGATTTAATTGCATACACACACTTCTAATGTTTGCATATGTATGCATTGCTCTTATGTCCATTCTCTTCATATGTCAAATTTCACACTTGCACTTCGTTGTTGTATCTTGTTGTGTGTTAGTGTGTCTAGTAATTCGTTTCCTGAATATTGTTCAAAAACGTCTGCATATACACGATGGTGTGCTTGGTTTAGCGCGAGGATCGTATTAGGAGAATGCTCTTGGCTTCTCCTTTGGTTTCACCAAAACTGTTAAAACGGCGGTTTGATCGGCAGTCATGGCTGCCGAATGAAACCGTCATTTGACTTTAGAAACCTCAAGACTGATTCTGCAGTTATGATCGACGATCTCTAACCGCCATTCTAAACCACCGATCAAGACCTGATTGAAATAAATATCTTAGGTCTCAAAACGACGGTTTGGCGATGGTGATGAAACCGTCGATCATACTTAACGCTCTCGAGTTTAAATCGACGGTTTTGAAACCACCGAATGAAACCGTTGATCGGTGCATTTCAAAGGCAAACTTGACTTTTCACCTGGCCTTTTCTCTGTCTCTATAAATATACCATTATCTCATTCTCTGAATCTAAGCTCTTGCATATTAAGAACCCTAAAGAGAAACATAGAGAGACTTGAGAGAAAAGGCACAGAGATTGCTCCTTTAATTCTCTAAACTCATTTCCATGTGCATCAATCATCATCTAAGCATCATCTAGGATCATCTAGTTTGTGCTAGTGCATGGGTCTTCTTCAACTCATATATTATGGTAAGTTGTTCACTATTATCTTACATAATTAGTGTTCTTACTTAGCAATTTATCTCATTTATTACTTGTATGTTATTAGAGTAATTTCTACATACAAGATTGAGATTATGTGTTGAATGTTTGAGTGTTGTATTTTGATAGCTATATCTAGGATTGACATATCTCACCTAGCTATGCTTCATGCCGTGTCATATAGCAATTAATATATAGGATTGATTTAATTGACATCTTATAATCATAGATAAGCATTTAGTGTAACCTAGCATTATCTTTGAATATTTGGATATCTTTGAATATTCACTTAAGTTGTTTAATCTCTTCATTAAGAATTAAGACTTATGGCTAAGGTACTTAGGCCATAAGCAAATTGGACTATGTTCACTTTTAAAGGCCTATGGGTAGTAGTTGTGGGTTATAGAACGTGAGAGGTTGAGGTCAACTTAGACTATAAACACCATTGCAATTAATGGATTCGAGATTTGTGTGTGGCGCATATAACAGCCTGTGGTTGTTCAACATAAAAATCAAGTGCTATTTAAATTCCGCACTTTACACTTGATTTATTGTTTTAACTAGTTTGGGGTATTTTCGTAATATTGACTAATCGCGAAAATTGGTAATAATCGTTTAAAATCTATTCACCCCCTCTAGATAGTTTTATACACACCGTGCATTATTAGTTTTAGGTAAAGACCTTCAAGGCAAGGCTAGTGGCAAAGGGTTATACCCAAAAAGAGAGTCGATTTTGAAGAGACCTTCTCGCCAATAGCCTTGTTTAAGTCTATAAGGATTCTCTTATCCATTGCTGCCTATTTCGATTAAGAAATTTGGCAAATGGACGTCAAGACTGCTTTTTTGAATGGCAATCTTGATGAAAGCATCTACATTATGCAACTAGAGGGATGTCTGTCTCCAGATCAAGAGCAAAATGTTTGCAAGTTGCAAAGGTCCATTTATGGACTGAAACAAGCATCTAGATAATGGAACATTAGGTTTGATAATGCTATCAAAACCTATGACTTCGAGCAAAACATCAATGAGCCTTGTGTCTATAAGCACATCATTGACAAGAAAGTAGTTTTCTTAGTCCTATACGTAGAAAATATCCTACTCATTGGGAATGATGCAAGAGTGTTATCGGAAGTAAAGGGCCGGTTGGCTAACCAATTCCAAATGAAAGATTTGGGAGAGGCGAGTTATGTTCTAAGGATCTAATTAATTAGGGATCGTAAGAACAAACTCCTAGCATTGTCTCAGGCATTGTATATCGACAAGGTACTTGTGCGATTTTCGATACAGAAATCCAAGAAAGATAATTTACCTTCTGGTCATGGAGTTCACTTATCTAAGGAACAGTGTCCTAAGACACCTCAAGAAGTTGAGGATATGTGACATATTCCCTATGCATCTGCAGTAGGCAATCTTATGTATGCTATGTTATGTACGAGACCTGACATCTGTTTCGCAATAGGAGTAGAAAGTAGGTTTCAATACAACCAAGGATTGGATCATTGAGTTGCTTTAAAAGCCACTCTCAAGTATCTTCGGAGAACGAGAAACTATATGCTAGTATATTTCGGGCAAGATTTGATCATGTTAGGATATATAGACTCTGATTTTCAGTCAGACAGGAATTCTAGGAAATCGACGTATGGATCAGTTTTCACCCTTAGTGGTGGATCCATAGTATGGAGGAGTGTTAAGCAATCATGTATTGTTGACTCCACTATAGAATTCGAATATGTAGCAGCTTGTGATGCAGCTAAAGAGGCTGTCTAGCTCCGTAAGTTCTTGACTGATCTGGAAGTTGTTCCAGATCTAGATAAGTCCATCACACTTTATTGTGATAACAGTGGTGATATGGCTAATTCCAAAGAACCAAGAAGCCACAAAAGAGGGAAGCATATAGAGAGAAAATATCATCTCATCAAAGAAATAGTGTATAGGAGGATGTCACCGTGGCCAAGATAGCATCGTTGGACAATCATGATGATCCATTTACAAAGACCTTAACGGCTAGAGTGTTTGAAGGTCACCTAGAGGGTCTAGGGATATGAGATATGTCTCACCTGCTTTAGCGCAAGTGGGAGATTGTTGGGGTTTATGCCCTAAAGCTTGTAATTTGTAAATGTGAATGAAATATTAATAAAAGAAGTTGTTTATTCATTCTATAAATCTGTCTCATACATTTATATCATGTGTACTTAACATCCAAGATTGTCAGATATAGTCTCTAACTGAGTATATGAGTGTCATATACAGAGGTATTCAGTTTGAGATGAGCAATCTAAAGAGTCCATAGATAGAAAATAGAGCTAGGTAATTTATTTGTGGTTAATCTACAGCTACGGTCCATTCTGTAATGTACGGTGATCTTAACCTAGACTATTCATATGGTGATATAAGAATAGAAACACCTTATATGATATGATCATATAGGACTGAGCCACAATCTATAAGAATTTCTCACCAAGATCCGTTACATGATGAGATTCATATATATTAACTAATGATGGCTATATTTGGGTGATCTTAATCCTGAGTGTCTTATCGACTCCTTTAGGTTAGATCGTGATTTTTGATATATCGGATCGTGCCATAAAAGTACCACTTTAATGCCCCTATTTCCTATTACTTTGTGCTTGTTTGTCTAGTAAAACCTAGTATTTAATGGATTGAATAAGTGTTTCAGGTAAATAGATAAGTTTAGGGGCATTGTTGTCATTTTAGACAAATCAGGGGCTAAAGTGCAATATTTGGAAAAAGATTGAAGATTCTGTGAATAAGAGAAAGATCAGGGGTATAAATTCTAATTTGCTAGCCAATCAACGCGCTCCTGTCACGTCACCAGGTGGAATGACGCCGTTTTGAGCAATGCGCGTGTCAGCATGATGCAAGGATGACATCACAGTGTCTTCAAGCTTCAGCTGGGTCGACTCACGACCCGGTTTCAAACCCAATTCAACCCGACTGTGACCTGACTCATTTTGGTCATTTTTCCACCAATTTTCCGATGCCTTTCTCCCCAGATCGACGGCAAAACTCCCTCCGATCACAATGGACCCATTTTTAGGCTCTCATGCACACATTTTATCTCTCCTCCAAGAAGCCAAACCTCCATGGAAAGCCAAGCTTAGGAGCTCACACTAGAGGCTTCTTTCCCACAGTTCAGACATCCAAACCCGCTGAAGATTCATGTTTTCATGCCGAGAGAACATTCCCGCGGACCAGAACAACAGAACTCGCAGCCAACTTCCAAGTTTCACCCGCGACTTCAGCCGAAGAGCACAAACCCACGAGCCTAGTGTTCTGAACCAGCAAGGATGACCGACTTGGAGGATATTTACGTCCAAACCTTGCCTAAACCTTCCCTAATATAAATATACATCTTTTGTTACCTAAATCACAATCCCTAATATCCCAAAATAGTTTACAATAACCTAGAATAACCTAGATAACCTAGAACCTCACTACATGGTTACATGTGGAATTTCTAGCTTGGAAGAAGAAGGCTTGGTGCTCAATTGAAAAACAAGAAGCTTACCTACTTGTGGTTTCTTCTTACTCTCTTACTTCTCTTCTTATTTGTAGTTCATGTAACATGTATGTGTAAAATACCCTTAATGTTGAGAGATGGATTTTCATATGACTTGATCTTGTAATTGATTGATCTTACCTTTAATATATCCATCTTGAGCTATTAAATATGTATTGGAATTTGATTGAATGAATACATGTTGTTGATTGACGAATTAGTAACATGTAATCTTGTTTTATAGCATTTGATTAGCTCTATTGGAGAGGATTTGGTTAGTAACTGTATGTTCATTGCTTATTGACCAATTATTATGTTCTAGGTAGTATTCCCCTTATTATTGTCATTCTATAACCATAGTTGATAATAGTTAGAGTGGTAGTGTTTTAATTGAATATTCCATAGAACAAGTGCGCTCAATTGTGATCAATTGATATTATCCCTCATCATTTACATCTTCACTCTTGCATAACCTTTGCATGAGTTTTAGTTAAGTTAAGTTAGCTAATGATAGTTTAGTTAGTTGTAGTTGACTTAGTATAACTTAATTGTAGTGAATTAGTTGTTAATTTACTTGCTTACTTAGTTGCCAATCTAGTTAGTTTAAGTTAATTATATTTGTCTTGTGTTCATGCCTATTTAATTTGTAGTTGTAGTATCGTGACTTTGTATCCTTGACCATAGGATTCACATAGTTTTAATTCTCTGCATTAATGTAATATATTCATATTTACATTTCATACATTCTACTTTAGTGAATTAGGTAGTTAATTGCTTGTGCCAACCATGCTCTACTTTTCATGCGACCAATCTCCATTTAATTTTATTGCATGTAATTAGTGTATATAGTGTAAATAATCTAAGACCAAGAATATATAGTGTAAATAATCTAAGACCAAGAACTAACTTTAGTGTACCATACCTCCTTGTGGGAACGAACTGTACTTGCTGCTACACGATCGTAACGATCCGTGCACTTGCGGATAAACAAGCACGCTCACATATTTAGGGAATCGTCCTTAGCATGTCAATACCATGGGTGATATTGGAGTCGCATTCCCGGTCAATAACTTCGTATGTTAGAATTGCGGTTTGGCTTGTGACTGGGAAGGTCTATACACAATAGTGAAATCCACTCCTAATTGCAAGAAATAGATAATAGCTCCCTAAATGGTTGATTCGAGGCTTGAACAATATGAGCGCTCTCTTTCTTCCGTAAAGTAAGTTAGGATTTATTATTCATTAGAGAATCAATGATACTTAATGGAAAAGATATAATTAGAGGGGTATAACGGACTTTATGACCTAACTCTAATTATGAACTACTTATAGAGGATAATACCGTATGCAATAGTTATATCGATGGAAAACTGTAATTTTGGTTTGCGTAATACATATTCACTTGCAAGAGTGCAGTCTCGGGTTTTTAGTGGAATAACTCCGAGGTTAATAATCATGAAATATTAATTAAATAGTTTAATTAATTATTTCTAAGTATTATTGGAGCTCAAAACTGTGGGTCCATTAGATCCCCTTTCTAGCCTGATTGATTAAAGGTAACAAGGGTCACGGTTAATTAATTGGATTGTCCAATTAATTGTATTACAAAAGTGACACGTATATATTCAGGGATTAATTGAATAATGAGATTATTTAATTAATATATTAAAAATTAAATTAATTAAATAATTAGATTATTTAATTAATGAATTAATAATTGTTTAATAATTAATTATTAATTGGAGGTTGCAGGCTCAAATCATGACTGAGACAAAGATTAAAATAATTAGATTATTTTATTCTTTACTTAGTCTAGTATTTAAATTTTAGTTAGGGGTGGGCATAGTTCGGTTTGGTTCGGTTTTGGTCAAAGTCGTACCGACATTTATTCGATTTTTGAAAATGTGAATCGGTTTGAACCGTTTGAACCTGAAAACCGAATTGAACCGAACACCTTTATCTCGGTTCGGTACGGTTCAATTCAATTCGGTTTTGGGTCTATTGGGTTTTGAAGGTTTTTTTAAGATGTTTTTTAATTTTTTAGGCCTTTAAGTTGCATTTTTGGCATTTAGGCATAAACTTTTTTAAGAAAACATAATATTTAAAAAATAATTTAAACAAAATACAACCCAATTTTCAATCCAAATCTAAAATTTCAATCATATTCAGTCTACATACTCAATCAAAATATAAAATCTACATAACTTCTATAAAATAGAAGTAAAAAAATGTAGTACATAATGTAGTCCAACATAAAACATCATCAACAAATAGTCCATAATAAAATTAAACCTTACAAATAATTAATTAAGACAGTTGGTTTATTCGGTTCGGTTCGGTTTTATATGTCCAAAATCAAAATCGAACCAAATTCAATTCGATTTTCAAATTTCAAATTGGTTTGAACTGAATATAAGCTATGAACCGAACCAAACACCCTTTTTCGATTCGGTTCGGTTTAATTTGGTTTCGGTTTTTGTACCCACCCGTAGTTTTAGTCAACTAGGGTTAAGTGGGAGTTAGATTCCTGTCTGACCTAGGACACTTAAATACTAAATATCTTTTTGATATATAGAAATATGTTTTGAAAAAGATATGTATCTAGTTATTAAATATATATAGATATATTAACATAACTAGAAAAAAAGACTTATTTTGTCATTGAACCAAATACACAAAGCAAACAAAAAACCCTAGAAGGTCTAGGGTAAGATTTTCGACTCAGAAAAAAAAAATTCTTCTTGTGGTGGCCGAACATAGCAAGAAGGAAAGGAGTTTTCTTCAAGCCTTTACATCCTCCTTAGTTCCTTGAAGATCATAACGTGCCCACACACAGTTACTGGATCGCAGGACATAGCGAGGAAGACTTGGTGGTCATAATAGGAATAAAGCTTAAATAAACGAAGGACTAGATCTTCAAGGGTATGATCTAATTCTCCTTACCATCTTCTTATATATTGTATACGGTTTACATGTTGCATAAAAAATTTTAAAATCCCATTTCCGCTGCGCAATGTAAATCTGGGTTCCTACACGTATAGCATCTAGGTCTTATATGTCCTACCATGTTACAAAAATGGTAAATCGGTACAAATTTGAGAGAGTTACCTTTAGCTTGAGCAATTGAAGTTTTATAACTTCTCACATTGTTACCTTCTTGATGTCCATTCCTTGATGCTTTGTCTTTTGCATGAGAAAATGATGATTGTTGTCTTTGACCTTTTTGAGATTTCCATTTGTTGCTCCTTGTTGATGTTGAGGCACCTCTAGTTGCATCCATGACTTTACCGTTAGAGAGAGTACCTACATTCACTTTACCACTTGCTTTGACAAAAGTATAATTGTTAGATGAATGGTGTAAGCTTTTCATTCACATAACCTAATCCTCTTTTGTCACTTGGATGCTTGCCAATCTTAATGAGTGTGTCTACTTTACTAGCACTAGATGATATCTTACCTATCATCTTATTGGCCTCACCAAGCTTGTCACTAAGCATCTTCTCTTGACACTCATGCTTACTAATTTTTTACTATAAGCACATTTTCAAGTCTCTTAGCATGATCAAGAGAATCATCTCTTTACTCAACTTCTTGTTTCAAAATTCCTAGTCTTTCATTACTATCTTTCAAGTTATTCTCTAGACTAAGAACTTTGTCTTTAAGCTCGTTATTCTCTTTTAAGCCAAGTTCATGAATTCCTTATAGCTCTTTATTGAGAGACCAATTCATCCTAGAGATTCTCTCATTCTCTTGAACAAGATCTTTAATCTTTCGATCTTCTAGGTTAACAGGCTCATTTTCAACACTAGAAGCCATGAAGGAGAAAACTTCTTTAATCATTATTAATCCACAAACAAACACAAACACTATAAAAAGGATCTATCTAATTACTTCTAGACACCCACTATGATACCAATTGAAATTTCCTTAATCACTTATAGTGTAAAATATACCTATAGGGCAAGCACTTTAATCACACTTAGAAACTTTAACAAGTAAATTGCTTCAACAAGTTAGAGTGAAATCAATTAAGCAAGAGTTAAAGCAATACAAATCAAAGTAAGTAAAGGAAATAAAATGCTAAAATCAACATAAGGAATTTTTATATGGTAAAACCTCAAAATGAGGAAACATCCACAGGTTGATACCATAACCACCGGCAAACCGCAATTCACTATGACAAATAAGAGATGTACACTCAAAAAGCAATCAACACATGATTCACTCACCAAGCTATCAACTCATATTCTACCATCAGGCCTAGTGAACCACTTTGCCTACTTTTTATCCAAGATGTGACTATCACACTTCTAGGAAGGAACTGCCTATCCAAGACACTCACATCTCTAGGAAGATTCCTTACTTGTCTATCCGGATCCTCCTAACCCTAGACAAGACTTCTTACTTAGTTATCCGGATCCTCCCGATCCTAACTAAGACTTCTTGCTTGGCTATCCGGAACACTTTCCTAGCCAGGTTTTCCTACTCAAGTCAAAGCTTCACTCACTTCAACAAGAGACTTCAACCTTTTACAAGGCAATGATCTAAGTGAAGTGCAAACATGCAATCATGATGCAATCACAAACAAATAGAGCAAGTAGATCAAACATAATATATGAAGAATTAGATTTGCACAAAGCAAACTCAAAAGCAAATGTAACTAATTCTTATGAACATGTGATTAGAGATCTAGATTAGGCATTCAAAATCATTCACAAAAATATCTAGAAACCTAAACATGTCAATCAAAGCCAGAGTAACAAGTTTTCAATATAAATAACAAAACTAGCTTTGAAATCAAGTGAACAAGTTAACACTTGAAATCCTTAACATATTCAACAAAGCAAGAACTAGATTTAGATGATGGAGATTACAATCAAAATATCCTAGTTCTAGAACATGTGACTAAAACCTAGAAATCAACAATCAAGATCAAATCACAAAGATATTCTAGATTCAAGATCATGTTTTTCAAAATTAGCTAAAAGATGTTCAATCAAAAATCACAAGAGCTAATTTTAAAAATCACTCCAACAAGTCCAAAAGTTGAATCAAAATCATTCTAAATATTTTTCTTTAATCAAATTAGAAGATCTATCAAGTTGATCATAAAAGAAAAATGGAAAGAAGATGATTCACTTACAAATGATGAACACACGAATGAAGATCAGATCACCACGAAGCCTATGGACATCATTTCACTTTTAAAAGGCTTGGGACTTGTTCCTCTTTTCAAGACCAACAATTTTGGCTTTTTGAAAATCTAAAATCGGTGTTCATTTGAGAGAGATATGACCAAAACAAAAATGCACAAGTTCTTCTAAAATTTCGGCATGAAATTTGAATATAAATAGAGGGAAATGAGTTAGAGAGGAGAGGGACTCTAACAACCAATGAAGGGCTGCCACCTCATCCTCCCGTGGAGGCCCATGGCCTCCACGGGGGCAGAGGGCATCCCTTCCCGTAGAGGCCACGACCCTCCACGGGGAAGGGGTGCAAATGGCAACTTTACCATTCCTCCATCCTCGTGCACCACTCGCGTTCTTTGATAGTATTTTGGCCTCCGAACTCTAATTTTAAATCTGTTTTCGGATTATGAGCTAGGACTCCCACATGGACATAGACATCAATAAAACTTTCATAGAGTATGGAAATCGAGTTAATACACAAGGATGAAAAACCATGTACGATAAATGTATAGAAAGTTTCGTAACTTCCAGTTCAGAACTTGAAAACTAATGAATGGGTAACTGAAATGACCGGAACTCAATAAGGAATAATAAGAGAACAAATTCAAGTCTGATATCACACAAAGATAAACAAACAAACACAAGAACACACAAGTATGATGTTTCCTAGATATAGTCATAGAACATGCAATTTTACAAAAGTTGTCAAATTAAATTCAATTCTTATGCATACTTCAATAAGTGTGTGAATGTGTTATACTAATTTGGCACAATAATGCAGGGACACATATGGATCCAACATGTGTGTGTGCACCTACGCCTTGCAAGAGAAAGAAGAATCTCGATACCTTAGCATCCAAATAAGCACATTTCCTCTTGAAGACGAACTTTTCATGAGAAGTTGTTTCTCTTCTTTAAAGCTCATATAAATCACGAACCATCGAAGCAACTAGACATTACAAAAAAAAAAAAAAAAAAAAAAAAAAAGAGTTTTTTCATGGAATCAAACCAACACAAATCTAAAACCTAACAGGTCCATCCCCAGCCATGACCATGACCATGACCATGACTTTCCCATAAAAACCCACACCACAACAAAACCACAACCCATTACCAAGAACCTCACCAAAACCTTATAACATCAATCAAAAGAAGTCATCTGTGACTTGGTCAATTAAGTCCACTGTTGACTTGATCCAACGTTCAACATCCGCCCTTCTTTATTTCAATATAATAAAACCAAACACAGCAAAAATATTTCTATTTTCACTCTTATTTGAGACTTGAGAGAGAGCATGAAGCCACTCGAAAATGGTGTCTCTCGCTCTCACTTTATCACTAGGGTTTCACTCTCTCATATTACGTTCTCTCAAACTCTCACCTGGATCTTCGCCGTCCACATTTACTCAATTAGTTTCTACAAATTTAAATTTCTTAACGAAATACACAAATCTCTCTCTCAAAAATCTAGAATTCCTGAAATCGGCCAAGTCCTTGGAATTCAAACAGCTTACAGTGAGAGCTTTTGCTTCTTCTTCCTCTTCTCCCATTACCAAAAGCCTCACAAAAACTTTTGCTGATTAATAGAAGCCACAACTCTTCACACTCCTTCTTTCAAAGAAGGCACTTACTTTGTCTCCCTCCTCAAATCCTCTAAAAAAGAAAAAGAAAAAAGAAAAAAAAATGAAGATGAGTAATGAGTTGCAGAGAAAATAAAATAAAGAAAAAGATGGAGTTTGAAGAGAAAGAAAGAAAGAGAGAGAGAGAGAGAGAGAGAGAGAGAGAGTATATTTATAAAACCAATGATAAAGCAAAAAGAATAAAAATAATAGAGAAACAAACAGCCACAAGTGATGGTCTCTTTGGGTGTATTTGGTATGGAGACGGGCAAGACAAGGCGAGACGGGACAGTTTTTCCTTATTGTGTTTGAAATTTCTAGGGCAAAATAGTTAAATGTATTGTTATGTGTTTGGTGTGGTTGAGAAAAAACGGGGGAAGAGGTTCAAATGACCATAATACCCCTATTGTCCTTTTTTTGAAAGACTTATTTTATCATTTTATTATTATTTTAACATCAATTTTAATACTTAATTATTTTAATACTTAATTATACTCAATTTTAATAATTAATTATACTCAATTATACTTAATTTTAATACTTAATTATACTCAATTTTAATGGATCAAAGAATCTCAACCATTAAAAACGAATAATTAAAAAAAAAAAATTGTAAATCATTTTGAACATCATCCAACCCAGACCATCACTTGTTGAAGTTCATCCAACCTAGATCATCAATCATCAAATTCAACTCGGATCATCAACCCAACAGCCATCATATTTCTTTTTTTCTTTTTCCTTTTTTTTTTTTTTTTTTTTTTTGTCATAACTAGCAAACTCAATGGGAAGAGCCTATTGACCCACATGAAACTATAGCCATCAAGTACTCCATATTAGGTTATGTGCAATTTTTAGTCAAATTACAAGTCTATTTTCTAATCACAAATACAAACTCGTTTGATTAATTCCCATATCAAAAGATGAACACATTTCACAAAACATAACTTCACTGTCCAAGTTCACTTGTACCAAAAATCAATATTGCATTAGCATCTTCTTGCAGTAGTGAATATTCACAACTTGTCCCATTTGCATACTCCAAATTGCAGATTTTGCAAAACAACTGATCAAGTAGTTTAACAAACAAATAATTCATTCAAGTGAAGTGAAATATATGTACATCAATCCACCAAAGTATATAGGCTTATTTTTTTTTTAGGAAATACAAAAAGACTAAAATCGAGAAAAACCAAATCACTTTCAATCCTAAAACACATAACAAAAAAAAAACAAAAAAAAAAAACAAAAAAAAAAGCACAAAATAATTCAACAAGTTAACAAACTAATTCGCGAAAAATTGATGAAAAAAATCAAAACCCAAAATCGAGAACCGTAACTCAAAATCCCAAAATCTAAAATCAAGAACCCTAAATCAAAAATCAAAAACCCACCAGATTGGCTCGAATCAATAGAGGTCAAACGGAGAGAGAAAAAAAAAAGGAGAGATTGAGAGGGATATCGCGGCTCCTCGTCGGTGGTCAAGCAACAATTGAGAGCAAGAGAGACTAAGTATTGGTTGAGAGAGAGAGAGAGAGAGAGAGAGAGAGAGAGAGAGAGAGAAATAAGCAGAAGAGAGTGAGAAAGGGAAAGGGCTTGGGTTTTAATTTATGTTGGACATATTTGTAATTTTTTGAAGCATTGAGGGTAAAAAGTCTTTTTGAGACTTGTCCCATGCATGGGTCAAGTTTGATCGAGGATCTGGGTGGGATAGTTTTTTGTGTTTTTTGTCTCACGTTGTCCCGTCTCATCCCATGCTTAAAACGCACCAAACATGGAACAAGAAAAAGTTGTCTCACATTGTCCCGTCCCATGTACCAAACACACCTTTTGTGATGTGCATCACGGAACCAAAACCAAAAATAAAAAATAAAAAAAAAATAGAAAATAGAAAAACACAAATAATAAGAGACATAACAAATAGAAGAGAAAAAAATAAGAAATGGTCTACCATACGACTAGCGCCCATCGTATTCTAGAATACTGTAGTAATATTTCAATAAAAAAAAAATTACGACCGTCAAAACCTGTTAAGGTCAGACAATACATGTGCGGTTCGGATATCTACTCCTATAAACCGGGAGAAAACTCACCACACAAGCTTCTAAAATGCCGCATGGCAGTGGTGGACTCAGAAATTTTAATGAGGTGTGGCACTTGAACAAAAAATAACAATTATATAAAATAAAAAAATACTGAAAAAAATTTTTATATAAAAAAGATTGATGATATAATGAATTTTAGATAAAATAAAACAAATAGAATGCTTATTTAAGATAAACTAAATAAATCTTACATTCAAAAGAAATAAAAACAAGAAACACAATATTAAAAAAATAAATAATAACAAGAAAAACAACATAAACAATAAAAAAAATTATAATATTTATTCTAAAAAAAATTAAAATATAATTTTATAATAAGAAATTTTGTTTTGTATTTATAATAAATTCACTTTAAATGTATACAAAAATAATTAATTAATTAATATTACTAGACATATTTTTGAATTTTTTATGGATTCAAATAACCTGTTAAAAATGAGTTCATTTTTACCCACTTACCTTAACTGGGGGTGAGTATTACCCCCCCTTCCCATTAGATGACATATGTCCAAAAGTTAACCCAAGGTTAACAAGTCCACCATCAGTTAGAAATTCTATTAGATGAATAAGGGTAAATAAGTAATTGTAAAAAAAAAACTTAAATTCAATTTTATTAACAAATATTACAATTAAAAAATATATATCAGATCTTAAATAAACAAATAAATTCTCTCTTATCACCGTCTTCCCTCCGACAATCTTCTCCAGCGGTGCCAACTCCAGCGGTCTCTTGATGGTGGGGCGGTATGTTAGGTACCACATACATACAACTCTCAGCTAGCTATACGAGGTCAGAGACTCAGTTAGAGTTAGTTGCTTTGTTTTGTTAATAAATGGATAAGTGGGTGCCTCATTGTTCCCCGGCACTTCTCCCATTTAGAGCAACTCCAACCCTACGCCATTCCTTCAATTTGCAGCAAACCTTGCACCATTCCTTCCTCCAACCCAGCGCTATACCTTGCGGCATGTTTGCTCCAGTGAACAGTGTCGCGCAATATATTGCGCGGCACTGTTATTTTGCGCTACTTTTCTTGTTTTTTTTTTAATTTTTTTAATTGCTATATGGGTTTTGATTGGTTGAAAAGAGTATTTGTTGATAAATAATAATATAAAAAAGGGAATAGAGTAAGATTTGGTGCAACGGGTTGGAGATGGAATAGAGAAATTGTGTGAAAGTTGCACTAAAAACACTATTTGGGTTGGGGTTGGTCTTATATTCCCACTTTGTTATTTTCTATTTCCCAGTTGTAGTGGGCGAGTGACTCATATCCAATGTAAAGCTTAAATATCAACACATTGTTAATAAAATTATCATGATTTACAGACAAATTATCCTCTCCCTATTTTCTCTTCTCTTATTTCTTTTCTCAAATTCAATCGTAATAGTGGTGTGGTGGTAGTGATTCGAATTTCAATTTATAAAATAAAAAAAATAAAAAATAAAAAAATAAAAATAATAAAAAAAAAAACAGATTTTTTTTTAATTGATGTTGTGGGTGTTGATTTCTGGTGTTGAAGAGTGTTGATTTATGGTAATGATGGTGTGGGTGTTATTCTGGTGCAGATTGGAGTGGGTTTGATTTGCAGATGGTGGGGTTGTGGTGGTAGTGTGGGTGTGGGTGTTGATTTCTTGAGGTGATCAATTGATGATTTTTGTAGATGATGATGTGGGTGTTGATCGTGATGAACAATTTCAAATTTATTTTTTGTTTCAATTTCGGGGTTTCTATTTTTTTATGGAGAATGTTTTTCAATTTCTGGTGATGAACAGATAATAGATGATGGTGATGAACAATAATGTTTTTTTTTTTTTTTTTAGTTTTTTTTTTTAAAGGATAATGTTCTTCGATTTTGTTTTTATTTATTTACTTTTAATCGGTTTTCAATATTTGTGTTTAAACTTTAAATGATGGTGTTGCCGTGGATTTTTGGGGTTCGGTGGTTTTTTTTTCTTTTCCAGACGAAGGGTAAAATTGGTAGAATCTAAATGGGGGTGGGGGTGGGAGTAGGTGTGAGGGAACCTACCACCATCCCCATTTCTCCATTTCCCCATATATATTTATATGTTTTACTTTTATTTTTAAAAAAAATAAATAACTTTAAACTCTTTTACTTATTTACTTATTTAGTCATTTACTCACTACCCATTTCCCCATATATTTATGTGTAGAGTGAGTCTCTTATGAGAGATCCTTTATTTTAATTTCGATAAGGACCTTGATGAAAATATATCGATTTTAATGAATTTTGTTCTGAATTTTTTTTTTTTACATAATGAGTTTATTAAAATCTAGCTATGAACAAAATTTGAGAATTTTTCGAATACTAAAACTATTTTTCTTGAATTTTCCTATATTTCACCTATTTTCGGATGTCTACATACTAGTACTCAGAAAATTCTCAAATCTTGCTTATATATAGATTTTATTGAACTCATCATCCACAAAAAAATTCATATTAAAATTCATTAAAATTGATTATTTTCATCATGTCCTTACAAAAATTAAAATTAAAATAAGGGATCCGAGAGACGAGCGAGTCTCTTATGAAAAAACAATTCGACAGCAATGAATGCATAACTTCTACTATCTCAAATTCTCAAGTATTTCCACTCAACCCAATTTCTTCAACCATGAGTGTCATCATCCAAATCAACTTCTTCCAACCCTACATTTGATTCCTCAGTAATCAGTAATTGGTAAGCTTCAAACCTAGAAGCCCAGATTTGGAACTTCAAAAACCAGATACCCAAATTTGGAACTTCAAAAACCAGAAGATTGGTTAGATTTCTTTATCTTTCTATAAGTCTTATGATTTCTGTTAAAAATTTGGTAATCCGTGTGGCTTCAATTGGTTGTGTTCTGGAAATTGATTGGATAAATTGGAACAAAAAAAAAAAATCTGCTCAAGATCTGGAAATTTTTTTAGGAGTTATTAATAGGTAAGGGGTTTAAATTTTTTTTTTTTAATAAATTGAATAGGAAAGGTTATTAATTATCAATTGTAATATCAAAAATTAATGAATTTAATATTAACTATTGGATAGGAATTTATTTTTTTTTATCAAAATATTATCAGTATTGTTAATTAATTATGGTGTATACTTCAAAAAAACAATTATTGTATAATAGGAAAGAGGTTTTTTTTATAAAAAAAAAAAAAAAAAAAAAAAAGTAAATCAAATAGGAAAGACTATTGATATAAGGTGCAAGGGCACTTTGGACATTTCAATCTCACAATCAAGACCACCGTTACAGCCAGGGGAGGAGATAGGCGGGGGCCGACAGGGGCCATGGCCCCCCCAACCAAAATATTTTCAACAAACTTCCATGTATGAAATTGTCACAATGTGTTATATAGACAAAAATATTTCCAACCCATCATATTATTTTTTAATTATATAAATAGTTGTTTCCCTTTAAAGTCAGGTCCAACCTATATTTCTAAGAAAATTTGATGTGAGGCAGTATCAACAGCTATGAGTCTGTGACCATAACCATTTTAAGAAGAAATTATTCTTATGTTCCTATTTAATAATGTATCTAATGAATAGCTATCATGAAGATTATTAACCATGATCACTAAGAAACACTGAATGTGATAGATTATTTACTAAAGTAGTAAGTTTATTTTGTGAGACATGCAACATAGATATTCTAGTTAGCAATGCTTGTAACGTTGCAATACGAGGTCAAACTCAACATCAATCAGATAATTTTACAATTAAAAAGTATTATTAAGAATTTATATATTTTATGTTGCAATTAAATATGAGTATAGATTCGATTATAAATGATTTTTTAGATTTTAAAGAACAGCATTTTGATTCATAAAACTTATGTTTACTTTATTTTTTAATTTATAAGGTTAAACAGTATTTTTTTTGTTTTTTGTTTTAAAATATTAATTTGAGTCGTCGTCGAAGTTGTTGCTGCCCCATGAAGACTCGAAGTCGAAGGGGACACACTCAAACACTCTCACACTTGGAAGTTGGATTAGTTTGATTGAAACAGTAATAATTCTTTGGAAATTTTAATGGATACGTTGCTGGGTAAGTGGGTTTTTGTGAGACTTGATGCGACACACTCTTACACTTGAAAGTTGGATTTGTGTGATTGAAATAATAAATAATTTTTGGATTAGTTGTTGTGTGAGTGGGATTTTGATTTTATGATCTGGGTTTATTTGAAATGTTTTTTAAAAAAATCTTCTTCTTTTTTGTTGATTTATGAAGATAGTTGTTTGATCATTTGGAGATGTTGACGTTGTAGATGGAATTTGGAAAATCAAACAAGTGTATGGAATTTGGGGAATTTTATTGTGGATGGATTGATTTTTGCAGATGAACCACTACCAGTGAATCAGTGATGGTGGATTGATTCTTGAAGAAAGGCAAAGAATGATTCTTGAAGTAGGCCAAATTTATACAAGCCCAACAAGTTGTCAAGTGTCCATTCATTGTCCAAGCCCAATCAGTATTCATTCTTTTAATTTAATTTAAAGTTACCAAATTGCCACACATGAGACATGAGTCCATGACCCTGCTCTTTCTGCTCTTTCTGCTCTTTCTTATTGCCAGATGACCAGATCCCACTATTCCATCAGAAATTCTTTTTTTCTTTATTTTCTTTGATATTTTTCTTTCTTCTTTTAAACATTCTTTAATCTCTCTCTACCCGGCCCAGTCCAGTCGTTGGCTATAGAATGCAGAGCCTGAGATCAATGGTTCTACATAAAATCTTAGCTATAGTGTCCTGGAAGGTGAAGAATTCGGGCACGAAACTGCTGACGTGGATAGCAGCCTAACTGCCTTGACATCTGGAAGCTTCAAATTTGATCATCAAAGGTGTTCGACATTTTCCACTAGGTGTTTGTGAAAAGTTCTGTGTTGAAACTTGAAACCAAGCTTGCTTAAGCTCTTGTTGTTGTTGTTGTTGTTGTTGTGAGATCAAGCTTGGTTTTAGCTTGCTTAACGTCTCTTGACTTCACTTGTCAAACAAAGCCATTATATTCTTAACGTTTTTTAAAACAAAGGTTGGGATTATATTATATTTTGTTTGTCCATTATTCCAACTACTACTATAATAAAATAAATTTGATGAAAAACCATATTCATTTAATATATTTAGGCCCTTTGTCTCTCTGTTTCTGCGTCATTGTGGAGTTTGAACTGGTTAAAAATTCAAAGTTGGAGCTACTGCTTACTGGGAAAACCCTCTTCTACTTTCTTCCTGTGAGTTTTCTTCTTAAAACTTCCCTTATTTTGGCAACTTTTATGTGCTATTTTTTGTTTATATTCTATGATTATGTGTTTCCAGTTTGATTCCCACTATGAAAATACGCTTCTTAAATAAATATAGTTTTCAGATATTAGGATGTACTCCAGATAATCTTACCGAGAAAATTGCATTATTGTCAAATTTTTGATATATTGGTAGCTGAGGGTGATTCTGGTTGCGGAAATGGAGAGGGGAGAGATTGAAGAGAAGCTTTTGAGAGGAACACAGCAGGAGAGTTATGTTGATGATCAGGAGGGAGTGAAACTCAGGGAAAAGTTATGGATTGAGAGCAAGAAGATGTGGATTGTGGCTGGTCCTGCCATTTTCACAAGATTTTCGACATTCGGGATCAACTTAATTAGTCAAGCATTTGTTGGGCACATTGGATCAGTTGAGCTAGCTGCCTATTCACTTGTGGTTACTGTCTTCTTGAGGTTTGCAAATGGTGTCCTTGTAAGTAGCCTTTTTCAACTTTTCCATTTGTTTTGGGGTTTGATTACTAGAATATTTTAATTTTGAGCCATCTATATTGAGATCATCTAAATATGGTTGATTGCATTTTCTTATAGATGTTTGAATGTGCAGTTGGGCATGGCTAGTGCATTGGAAACGCTATGTGGGCAAGCATACGGTGCAAAACAGTATCACATGCTGGGAATTTTCCTTCAGAGATCATGGATAGTGTTGTTCATTTGCTCAATTTGTCTTCTTCCCATCTTTATTTTCACGACTCCGCTATTGAAGGCATTAGGCCAGGAAGAAACAATTGCAGAAGTAGCAGGAACTATTGCTCGTTGGCTAATTCCGGGAACATTTTCCTTTATTGTGTCCTATACCTGTCAAATGTTCCTACAAGCACAGAGCAAGAACATGATTATCTCCTACTTAGCAGCATTTTCAATCACAATTCATCTCATCCTTTCCTGGCTCTTGACAGTGAAATTCAAGTTTGGAATCAGAGGAGCACTGGTGTCAACAATTCTGGCATATTGGATACCGAATATTGGTCAACTTCTGTTTATTACATGTGGAGGGTGCCGCGAAACATGGAGGGGTTTCTCGGTTTATGCTTTCAAGGATCTCTGGCCAGTTGTAAAGCTCTCCTTGTCATCTGGTGCCATGCTTTGGTAAGTTTTGGAGCCCTTTTGTGTGTGAATGTCAGATTCATTATTATTATTATAGGCAATCTCATGTTCAGAGTACTTGTTGTTGACTAATACAATGATTAAAATTGTTGTTTTAGAGTAAATGGAAAAATTTCTGAACTGGGATTTTGTTGTCCTTGACAGTTTGGAGATCTGGTACAACACAATCTTGGTTCTTCTAACAGGAAACATGAAAGATGCCGAGGTCTCCATTGATGCTCTTTCTATCTGGTAATTGATTCGTGTCCTCCTCGATCTCTCTCTTCTTCTGTTTCCAACTTTATCATTCAATTGGTTCACACACATTCTTCATTTACAGCCTCAATGTCAACGGGATGGAAATGAAGATATCGCTTGGTTTCTTGGCTGCTGCAAGGTATGATTGTCATCGATTTTTTTCTTTTATTTTCAGTCTTATATTCCTATAAATCACATTATATCGGTTCAAAATTGAAGTTGATAACTCTTACATTATCAAACTTTGAAACTGAATAATGACTTTACCCTTTAGGTTATGATCAATGAGATGCAGAATTATGTGTGCCTTGATTAACATATTGTTCCTTGTTTTGGTTGGGAAATTTTCAGTGTTAGGGTCTCAAATGAGCTTGGAAATGGAAGCTCAAAAGCTGCGAAATTCTCTATCGCGGTGTCAGTTCTTACGTCATTAGTCATTGGATTGGTGCTTTTTGTGTTTTTCCTGCTCCTTAGAGGACGTCTAGCTGATACTTTCATATATTTCGCTGTAAAATACTTAAGTGTTTTTCATGACAAAAGTTTTGTCTTCTCTTCTTGCTGTAATGTGTTCTCCAGGGTGTTTGGATCGGAATGTTGTTCGGAACATTTGTTCAAACTGTTGTACTTATTATTATCACCTGGAGAACTGACTGGGATAAACAGGTATATATGTTGCTTTTCCATTTCGCTATCTTTAAAAACCATAGTACACATCTGTGCTGGTGCTACTATTAGAAACATAATTTTTCTTTTACTTCCACTTAATCTGCGAATAATACACATCTCTGCAGGTAGCTATAGCTCATAGACGCGTTAGTGCGTGGCTTGTCGTAGAACCAGACATCTAGTAAGTAGTAACATCATTTGCAGCAATTAATTAACGGTACTTATATTTTTATTGCGATTTTATCAAAATTAGGATAATATGTAACTGTACTACGAGTTTATGGGTTTTAATTGTGTCCCCTCTCCTCAACCTCGAATAATATGTAATATTTCTTAAAAAAAATTGTACGGCTAAGAATGCAACATGAAAATAAATTAAAAAGGACCGGCTAACATTAAAATTCTAATATCTTATAAAATATTTTTACTCCATCTGAATGTGTATACAGAAAGAAGTACACTTATTATGAGAAAATATAGAAGACTGCATTTGAAACCCAACTGCTATATTTTCACGATGAAGGATAAATGCAAGCATCATAACCTGCAAAAGGAGTAAATTCAAAAAAATTAATTACGATTAAGAATTATTTACAAATGCTAATGATCTAAGAATCAACATAATTGATGCAATTAATTACTTGGATCAAAAAACACAACTCGACCAGAGTTGTTGAAGTCACAATTTTCAGGGACAGAGCCAACTGTGTGGAAATAAGAATTCATGGCGAAGGAGGCATGGTTGAAATATTTGTTGGGCAAATAGCAAACTTGATGGACTTGTATCGGACCACAATCGGCACCATTGGCGCAGGCGTAGTCTATGTTCGATTGTAGCAAATCATCGCTTGTTCCATTCTTCGCAATACACCATTTTTCCTGCAACATAAAACCAATTCTAATGTTACTTAAAAAAATAAATAAATAAATAAAATAAAATACCAATTCTAATGTCAATGCATGCACATACCCACGTACTTGTTAAATTATATCAATAAAAAAATAAATAAAAAAAAAACCGTTTAATATGATTTGGTAGTGAAAAACGTTTATTAAACCTGACAATATCTCAAATTCAGGAAATTACCATTGGAATGTGTAAAGGAATGTCGGAAGTTACCGATGGAACCCTTTCTGCAACTCCACCTGCAATAAATTTTAATTTTATGGACCACAAGAAGATAGAATTAGATACATCCATCAAAGTAATTTTATCTAAAGCTTCTAATTAAACAACTAATTAGACATCTCTTAGCTTAAACAACAGTATAAAATTGTAAAATGCCGGCAAATTAATGTCCGCACAAGATTACGTAGCACCTTAGATGAAATTAAATTTATGATGTCATATATGAGTTGTAACTAACACATCATCTATTTATTATATATTTATTGAATCTCGTGATTAATATAGCAATTATAAATTTACAAGTCACATCGTTTAGACATGAATTTTAATATTCAAGTATTTTGTCTAAGCCTCTATGGCACAAAGGCATGAATGATACGCAATGCCTTTTTAATATTTTATCTTCAAAATGTTGTAAGAAAAAAAATAAAGTTTTAATTTTTTTTTTTTCCAATTACAAATATTTCATTTTTTTTTTTTTTTATCTATACCGTGTGCATTATAAAACAAAAATACTCAAGAAAGAGAACATATCTAAATTCATTAATCTTTTTTAATGAATTGTGATGAGATTATTTTGAAGAAGAGGAAATACACATAAATATAGAAAGAGGAATGAGAAAAAAAAAATTGTAATAAACACATTGAATCCTAACCATTCAGATCTCTAAAATCGAATAACTACAGTTGTGTCAAATGTTATGTTCTTCGATCATATAACTATAATTGTGTCAAATGTGTGTTTTTCGATCATATATATATATATATAAATACATATATAATAAATAAATAAAAAGGAGTACATACCATCATAAGAGCGACTACCACAACCTGCAACAATAAGAATATCACATATATAATTAGTAGTTTTATGACTTGTATCAAATAAATACTATTGTGAATTTTTAAACTATACTTGTTTTCCATAGACAAATTTAAGAGATGAACTTTAAAATTTTGTATTTTAAAAAATGTAATGCTTACTAGATTAAAAGTGATGTATAATAAATGAAATATTATAAAAAGTATTATAACGTATATGCAAGTATGCAACCAAAATATTTTGAAATATTTTGGAAACAAATTTCAAAATATTTAGGAAAATATTATTGAATGAATTTTTTAATTGCCTTTGTTTTTTAATTGTTATATATATAAATAAAAATATATAAAATATATAAAATAAAAAAACCCCATAAATTAAAAGAGTTGAATGAAATTTGCCCTTAATTTTCATGTGTGTTCTGAACATATTTAAATACTATACATTCAAAACAGACTTGTGTAGGTCTCTTGGCTACCAAATACATTTTTTAAAAAAAATCACCAAATACAGGTTTTTTTTTTGAGAAAAAAAAAAAAAAAAACAAATACAAGTTAAAACACCACAACAATAGAGGAAAACTGAACCAACAACTTAAATATATTAATAAAAATAATAAAATAGAAAAAGTACCTGAGTAGAATGATAGCATGAAAATGATGAAGGACAAAATAGTATATAAAGGAGCAAAGTTAGCCATTGTAGCTGCTAATAATAATCTATAACCAAAATCAAAAATATTAGGGTAAAGTGATGATTATTAGGGTTTGATTTTATAGGGGGAGTGAATGGTGGACCAAATTTAAAATGTAATAAATGCCCAAGATGCCTTAAACATAGATTTACCATTTGGAGCATTTAGTTGAGGTTAATGCTTTAAATGTTATTATTGTGTTATTATTACATTTACCTTTTATAGAATCCAAAAATAGTTATAACAACTCAACACATACAAATTAAGTCAATGCAAAAGATTACTAAGATAAAAATAAATAAATAAATAAAATAAAAGGTGATTCAAAGGGAAAATATTAAATATGGAAGTGGAATCTGCGGAAAGGATTTAATTGGAGCAGAATTCTAGGAAGGACAAAATATTAGGGACTGTCTATGGGCTTGAACACCAAAATTATGAGGAGACATGAAAATTGGTCGAATCAAACTGAATATGTGTGGCCCATTCTCAAGGATATGCAGAAATTTTCAAATAATGATAATGCAACATCAGCCTTGCGAAGGCCACATGGTCATATTGTATCATCACAAGAAGACTCTCCAACTCCAGAGTCTCCAACAACGACATCTCCTAGGCTGTATTCATTTTCTCTAAATATAGCTAGTGATGACGATATGGGTAGTTCATCTCAACGGCTCGTTGGGGTGAAGAAAGCAAAACTGAAAGGGAGGGATGCGGAAGAAAATTCAACAATTGTTGACACTTTTAAAGAATGATGGACAAGAAAAACCCATGTAAGTTTTTTAAAAAAACAATCAGGAGAGACAAAGAACTAACAATATTTTGGAGAGAAAATTGGAGTTGCAGGAGACCAAAATTATAATGATGGATTTGGATTCCATAATTGATCCAAGAAAGTGCAAGTTTGTGAATCAACGACAATTAAAATTATGGCAAAACATGCTCGGCAACAAGGTCAGGGATCCGGTAGTTCATATAGGTCTTTTGGTGATTTTTTTCAATAATCTCAGAGGATCTGGAAATGGTCTTCTAGACTATTAAATCATTGTTGTAATTTATGTTGTATTTTTCCTTAATTTTATTGTATTCCAATTAGTGGTAATTTATTTTATCACTATGAATTTTGTATTTCATTTTTAATTTTTTATTAATTAATGTATTTTGCTTTAATTTCCGATGTTTTGAATTAAGTGATTTATTTTTTAAAAAAAAATTGCATTTTAATTTTTTAATTATACACTTCATTTTAGTTTATTATAAATGTTAATATCAATAATAATTAAAACAAAACAAAATCATTAAATAATAAAAAAGACCAAATTGGAATAAATTTAATTCAATAGGGTAAAACTGTAAATAAACAAAACATTTAAATAAATGATATAATCAAAATAGATTTTTAAAAAGAGGGTTAAAACGTGATTTTTATAAAAGTTGAGGGATCAAAAAAAAACATAAATGAACAGTATCACCCAACATACTGTTCACCTCCCGACCATTGACGCAACGATTGACGCTGAGTTAGAGGGCGTTTCTGGGGCAATTTGGCAATGGCGCAACGGTTGGTGCGGGGTTGGAGATAGGTATTATTCTCTCCATCATTTTGCCTTTATTTTCCTACACTGGTACTTTCTTTAATATTGTTTTCCAATATATTTGATTTACCTTTAATTTCCTCTATATTTCTTATTTTTCTTTTATGTATTAATTTATTTATTTATTTTAAATCGGATTATATTGGTTCTTCGGGGCTATCATATGGGAGTTAATATTTGTAGATTTTTATGCATAACATACAACTTTTGTGAAAATTGAAAAAAAGAAACAAAAAAGAAAAAGTAATTAGTGAGATGGGGCTGTTTATGTGATGGCGTGATGCATGTTGATCTTGAGTTTGCAGGTCTTATGGGATTGCTTCTTTTATTATCATTATTTTTTTTTTCTTCTATATAGTTGAACCTCCATAAATTAGTATACGATAAATTAATACTTTTTATAATATAATAATTTTTTCTGGTCCCAATTTGGACTAATGGGATAAATTAATAATTTCGATAAATTGATAAGATAATAATTTTTCAGAAAATTTATATATAAATATATGGTCTCATTTATATCATAAATTAATAATTTAGTGAAATTACAAATATAGTTTACTATCATCTTTTGTTTTGTTAATTTTATTTATTTATTTCATCCTTATTTATAATTTTTTGTTAATTTGAACGTTTAATCTTTCGATGGCATTTTGGTATGTTAGGGGTAATTTTGTCTTTAAATAGTTAAAGTCAGTCAACCATTAATGTAAGGGTGACTCACTAACAGTCAATTATATATGTATAAATATATATATATATATATATATACACGGTCTTATTCCTATCAGAGTATCCTTATATAATTTTATCAGAATATTGAATGTTAACCGGTCATTTATAAAAGTGATTTGACAAATGCATACATACCAAATCAAAATATGTAAAATGAGTGGCTCACATTCAATGTTCTTATATAATTCTATCAATGCATCATCATAAGAAAGTAAGTGTAAGAACAAGTAGCATACATTGGCAAGTTCGCACCAAGCAGAGGCTTTATTGGTGACAAGAGGAAGACCAATGGAACGTGGCCCTAGTGGGAGCTACAATCATGGTAAATCAAGAAATAAGAACATTACTTACTACGACTGTGGCAAGAAATGGCATGTCAAGAGGGAGTGTTGGCAAAACAAGAAGTGTAACAAAACTCCATACTTTAATTGTTCCCATTTTCATAATCTACTGCTACGTATCTAATATAGCAAGCCAATGGTAAGAATTATTTCTATTAATTTTTATGTTTTCACTCTACCAAAAATAGCATTAATCAAGACTATTGATTTATATTAAGATAAGGTTTTGACAAGATAAAGTAAAGAGAAGATCCAAATTCGACAAAGTCTAAGTATGATGTCATCATTTGCACACCAAAATTTTAACAACTATTTACGTGAAATAGCATTGTTGATTTTTAATTCTATTCATAAATAGCACATCACCTCCTAGCATAGGTTGTTGAGCACTTCTCTTCCATGTTGGTGGTTAGGGGTTTGAGTCTCATCATACATCCGCATTTTAAAAACATATGTGAGAAGTTTTCCAACTTGTGGGAGTATATATCAAGAGCACACATGTGCTGTCTGATCTTAGTAAGTCCTGACAGTTTTATTGTAATAGTTGTGTATTGTAATTCTTCAAAATATATAAATAAATAAATAAATCTTAAATATTTATCGAAGCCTTGGAGGCGGTTTGTTGGGCATATCTTGTTTGTCCTAGTTCACACCTATAAAACCCTCATCATGACTTTTCTTCTTGTGTATTCCTGTTGATTTTGGTTACTAATCAGCAGTAATTAACAATGCTTAAGGCCATCTCCAACCGAACAAATCTCTGTAATAGAGTAAAAATTCATTTCCAACCGAGCGCCATCCCTCTTTGCCAAATTGAGTTGAGCTACAGTATTGCACCAGATCTAATGTAACACTATAGATTTGACGTAAGTTTTTTCTATTTTTTTTTTTTTTTTCTATAGTTTTATTTAATTATAGTTTTACCTTTATTCAATAAAATGTATTTCAATAATTATATCCCTTTTTATCATTTAAAAGTTTTGTTTAATCACAGTTTTACCCTTATTCAATAAAATTTATTTCAATTATATCCCTTTTATCATTTAAAAGTTTTGTTTAATCACAGTTTTACCCTTATTCAATCAAATGTATTCCAATTGTATCTATGTACGTTATTTAATGATTTTGTTTAATTTATATTTGTTTTAATTTAATTATTATTTATATTAACATTTATAATAAACTAAAATTAAGTATATAATACTAAAATTAAGTACACCAATATCAAATTTATCAATATTATGTTAATTAATGGATGAAATGTTAATTGTTGAGAAATAAAAATTATAAATAATAAATAAATAAAAATAAAAGAAAAGAAAGGGAATGTTAAGGAGATATTCTTTTTAGTATAATATTTGATACAATGGGCTGGAGATGGAAAAAATAAATAGTGTGAAAGTTACACCATTTTAATGCAAAAGTCGCACCAAATTGGATTTTTTGGTTGGAGATGGCCTAACTTTGGTCCATCTTTTCTATTCTCTCCATCATTTTGCTTTTATTTTCCTACCCAGGTACTTTCTTTATTTTTGTTTTCCAATATATTTGATGTACCTTTAATTTCCTCTATATTTCTTAATTTTCTTTTATGTATTAATTTATTTATTTATTTTAAATCAGATTATGTGTTCTTCAGGGCTATCATATGGGAGTAAATATTTGTAGATTTTTATGCATAACATACAACTTTTGTAAAAATTGGAAAAAAGAAAAAAAAAAAAAAAAAAAGTAATCAGTGAGATGGGGCTGTTTATGTGATGGCCTGATGCATGTTGATCTTTAGTTTGCAGGTCTTATTCATGGGATTGCTTCTTTTATTATTATTTTTTATTATTTTTCTTCTATACAATTATACGGTAGAATCTCCATAAATTAATATTTAATAAATTAATAATTTTTATAATATAATAATTTTTTCTGATCCCAACTTAGACCAATGGAATAAATTAATAATTTCGATAAATTGATAAGATAATAATTTTTCAGAAAATCCCTATATAAATATGTGGTCTCATAACTCTCATCACATCATAAATTAATAATTTATTGAAATTAAAAATATAGTTTGCTAGCATTTTTTAAAAAAAATTTTGTTTATTAATTTTATCCTTATTTATTAATTTATGTTAATTTGAACATTTAATCATTTGATGGCATTTTGGTATGGTAGGGCCGTAGGGGTAATTTTGTCTTTAAATAGTTAAAGCCAGTCAACCATTAATGTAAGGGTGACTCACAAACAGTTGACTAGTTTAGAAATTGAAAAGTTAATGTTGACTAAATCCATTGTTAATTTAAATAGTTAAAGTCAGTCAACCATTAATGTGAGAAATTCTGTGTAGTCTAATCTAAGTGTCAACTATATATTCTGCCTTTGGGTGTGAATGTGTGATTCATTGTAATGGTCCCCCCGCACAAGCTCTTTCAAGCATATGATGATATTTAAAGCTACACTTTTATTTATGAAAGAAAGAAACGTTAGAGAAAATATTGGACAAGAGTATATTGTTGATAGATAAACTATATTGGATTTACTACGTTAGTATTTGATAATGGTGGAAATAAAATAATAGATTTAGAAATGAATAACACAGTCTTTTGCATGAGAAGAGAAAAAACGTAACTGATGAAGAAAAAAAAGAGTGGGAGAGAAAGAGAAATTGATTTTAGATTGATTTAGGAAAGAAAATCTAGCAGAGAAAATAAAATTAATTAATGATGAATAAAGGACAGAGAAAGAGAAAGCTAAATAAATTTATTAAATAATAGCCATCCAAATCTCGGAAATCCAATGATTGAAAAACTAGGTCAAATCTTGTATCAAAAATTGATACCTCCCAATTATATAAAAAATAAGAGTGTCAGTATTATCTCACATAAAACTAATTAGTACGTCCATATTTTATTAAAAAATATAATTATAAAAATATCTCAACAGAAATTTGTCAATTATGAATAATTACTTTAATTAAAATAAACCAAATACTATACACTCATTAATTACATTCATATCTTCAACTATTTATTAAAAAAAAATTATGATAAACCCTACTTTTTATGATAAACCTTAATTAAACTCTAATTTTATTTTAAGTATCAAACTTTTTTATTATTACATGACAATCATATAAAAAAGTAATGTAAAAATAATTTTGAGAGGACCCTTATCATTGTAGGTATTATTTTATTATTTTTTTTTATCTTTCTTTTTATGTCTAGTTATGAATTATATCCATGAACAAAATATTTTTTTTAAAAGATAGCAGTAGGTATCAATGATTTTTTTTTTAAGATAACTATATATATATGAGAATTCCATATTGCAAATCTTTTGACCTCATATACAATCTAGTTCTACATCTTCCTTTTTATAAGACTTCTACATTCAAGATATTTCTAAAAGTAAATTGAACCACAGTTAGAAGGTATTTGATATGATTTTTTTTTTATATAAATTAAGTGTGTTAATAATTTAAGAGGGTTTATAAATAAAATATATTAATTTCAATAAAGGTATGGGATGAGTGCTTATGGTAATATTTATTTTTGAAATTTTAGACATTGGTGTACTAAGAGCATCTCCAATGTAAAAGTGATTTGCATACCAATATTTGTTGACATGGCAATAATGTCAAATGACTTGTTTCTTATGTGGCATAAAAATAGACTTAATAGACAATCAACTCAAAATTTGGTCTCCAATGCTTCCGTCTAAAATACAATTTTTTTAATGACGTGTCTATTTTTTTTTCCTATTTTTTATTTTATTTTATTTCCTTACAAAAAATATGTGAAAAATTAATGTCAGTCTTAAATGTTTGCTGAGTCAACCTAAAAAATAGTTGTGCAACAGACCATCTGAAAGTGGATGATTATGTTGACAATGTCTAATATTTTTTTTGCCACGTCAGCTTGAGATTGAATATACACGGTTGCATTGGAAACACAATTAGGGTTCAAAAATTATATAGCACTTTTTCGGGGAAAGCTTGTGCAAATAGCACCACATTAATAAGTCTTGTTTTAATAGCACCAAAAATGGAATTTGGACAAAAATACCCCCCCCCCCCCCAGCTTCTTTTCTTTTCTCCTATGTGTCCTTCACCTTCTTTCTTATTCATTTTCCCCAAAACCTCCATTGATGGAGCTTTAATGGATATGCCACTGCCGACCGGTGAGTTAATCAACAAAACCATAGGCAAAACATCCGTCGTGCGCCACCCGTTGTAACGAAAGTATCCATTTTCAGTTTCGAACTGTGTAGAGAGAGAAACTAAGCCAAACCTAAACCGCCACGAAATTTCATCGTTTGATCTATGGCGTTCCATTGCGAATTTGACGAAATTGATGGCACCAACGAACTCGGCGTTGTTTGATCTTCCAGATCCAACTATCTCGAAGTCAACGGTGTCGTCGTTAGATCGTCACTACCACCATCAATGGAGGTCGAATAGAATAAGTCTCGAAAGAACATGTAATAAGTCCCGAAACGCAATATTAAGTCTCGAAAACTCATGAATAAGTTTTAGATATTTAAAAAATAAGTCTCGAAAATGGAGCAAATAACTTTTCATAAATTTAGTCTCGAATAAGTGTAATAAGTCTCTGTAATTCATAAATTAAGTCTCGAATAAGCGTAACAAGTCCCGAGTATTCATAAATAAGTCTCGAAATATAACAAATAAGTCTCGAATAAGGGTGAAAAATCTCAACTTCGTCTACTGTTTATCTTCTCCAATTTGCCAAATCCTAACCCAAACCCACAAATTCCAGATTCAAACAACTCTATTCATATTCAATAAACTCACAATTCATATCAAAATTAACAACAAATTCACAATAAAAACTCAAGATCAATACAAATGAAATTAATATTACAAAATCAACAAAAAAAATTTTGAGTTCGTTAGTCGAATCGTCACTTTCAGCTCATGGATTTGTCGAATCCGACCAAAATAGTAAGTGTTCGTTCTTTTGACAACGAGAGAGAGAGAGAGAGGAAGAGAGATAGAAAAATTTGCAAGTGGGGGTATTTTGGTCTTATCACATACTTTGGTGCTAATAAAACATGTGTTATTAAAGTGGTTGTAGTTGCATAAATCCATTTTAAAAAAGTGTTATATACCCCTATTTCCTCGACACAATTATTAACATAATATCTATTTATCCTATGTGATATCTTTTTTTTTTCACAAGCCACACTTGCATTAGTAATGCTCTAAAAAAATGAGCGTACTAATTAGTTTTCTGGATGACAATATCCACAGGCATTTATAATATAAAAATTAATATTATACTCTACAACCCCACACTCTCAGTATTGCCCACAGTTTTGCATCGCTATGCACACAGCTTGAAAAAAAAAAAAAAAAAACAAAAACAAAAACAAAACAAATACAACACGTCGGCAGAATCAAAAATTCTGTGGAGAGTCTAATCTAAATGTGAACTACCCTGCCTTCGGGTCCCAAACAAAACAAAACAAAGACGTCGGTAGAATCAAAAATTCTGTGGAGAGTCTAATTAATCTAAATGTGAACTACTCTGCCTTTGAGTCAAGGGATAAGTAAGAAATGAGAAGCAGCCCATACTTTTTTTGGCCGATATTTGCAAGTTGGTCACTGCATTTGTCGTTACCAATAACAGCACATTTGCATGGTCAAAACTCCTAGAGACCCCCCACAATCACAAAGCCACGTCAACTTTTTCAACCTCTTCTATCTATACTTCAATTGTTATCACATGACCACATCCATTTTTTTAATTTATTTTTTAAATTGTCTTAGGTTTCATCACTCACTAATCCAATCTTACTTCTTATTCTTAAACTTTAATCAAGTCTTTTTTTTTTTTTTTTTTTTTTTTTTTTTTTTGGAGCCAAAAAAGATAAACAAAATTTGTAAATTGAGTTAATCTAATCTAATTAGGGTCACCTTCATTTGTTTTGAGTTTGTGCTTTAAGTTTGGTGGGTAGGTCAGCACTCAGCATTCGTGGATGAATTCTACTCTATATTTTATTGAGTAGAGTACTAGTGTAGTCTTTATCAATGATTTTGTCTCATTGGTGGAGGCTACAGCTCAAAGTCACAATAAATAAATGGGTAAAATATATTCAGATCCCTTCAACTTTTGTATAAACGCATCTAAAGAACAAGTATACATTCATTTACTCTATTTTTTTCTACTTTGAAGTTGAAAAGACTTAATTGTCCATAATTAATTATTAAGAATAAAGATGAAATAAAATAATAATAATAAAAAGAAAACAATAAAATTGTTCTGTTATTTAAAGGCTACTGGACTCCACAAACACATACATATCTATCAATGAACTCCAACATCTAGTATTCATTTTATATATATTGAGTTAATCTAAATATAAATAAAAATGCATGCTTTATTCCTAAGTAAACTTATATAAAACTTCATGGTGTGCAAATGTATTTACCCCTAAATAAAGAAAGATATTGAATCGAGGTTCCCATCTCATTTAATTCCTCCTTATGTTGAAAATTTGATGCCAACTTGATTCAATAATCTGTGCCATTGTAGTTCATGGGACCCTTATTATGATTTGATCAAGCTTTCTATATTCTATATAAACTTCTCATTCCATACAGACTCCCATACCAGTTTTAAGATATCTCCAACAATGGTATCTCAAACTGTCAGCTTTTTCTTACTCCTCATATTCTCTTCTCTGTTAGTCACTGTTTTATCTGCAGAACCAAGCTTAGAAGTTGAGGCTGAAGCTTTGAAGGCCTTCAAGAATGCCATCACTGATGACCCATTAGCAGCACTTGCAGACTGGAACAGCTCAAACCATCACTGCAACTGGTCTGGTATCACCTGTGACCCTTCCTCAAATCTTGTTGTTTCGATTTCGCTTGTTGAAAAGCAGCTCACAGGTCAGATATCTCCATTCCTTGGAAACCTGTCAGCTCTTCAGGTTCTTGATTTAAATTCGAATTCATTCTCTGGAAGTATCCCAGCTCAGCTTGGGCAATGCTCCCAGCTTAGTGAACTTGGTCTGTACATTAATTCTCTTTCGGGTTCGATTCCAACAGAATTAGGAGTCCTTCAAAATCTGCAGTCACTAGTTTTAGGTGATAATTTCTTGATAGGAAACATACCTGAAAGCATTTGCAATTGCTCATCCTTGGCAGGTTTTTCTGTCAGTTTTAACAATCTCACCGGTACAATTCCAAAAGACATAGGAAAATTGATTTCTCTTCAGATTTTTCTAGCATATGGAAACAAGCTAGTAGGCTCAATACCTGCTTCCATTGGTAGATTGAGAGCCTTGCAAGCTGTCAGTCTGAGTCAAAACCTGTTATCAGGAACCATACCTCCAGAGATAGGAAACCTGTCAAACTTAGAGCATCTTCTGTTGTTCGAAAATTCATTTGGGGGGAAAATCCCATCTGAACTGGGTCGTTGTAAAGAGCTTGTCGCTCTTCAGTTAAATGACAATCAGTTCACTGGAAGCATTCCCTCTGAGCTTGGAAATTTGGTCCACTTAGGATCATTGCTTGTCTACAATAATAGGTTGAATTCCACAATCCCAACTTCCTTGTTTGAGTTGAAATCATTAACTCGTTTGGGACTCTCACGGAATGAATTTACTGGAACATTACCCCAAGAGCTAGGATCTTTGAGGTCATTACAAATATTGACCCTGCATTCCAATAAGTTTGTTGGAGAGATCCCTTCGTCGATAACAAACTTGACAAATCTAACTTATTTGTCATTAGGCTTCAATTCACTCACAGGAGAGCTTCCAACAAATATTGGATTACTTTATAACTTGAGAAACCTGACAGTCAATAACAATCTTCTTGAGGGATCCATTCCATCTAGTATCACCAACTGTACCGATCTTGCAATTGCAAGTTTCGCATATAATAGGATAACAGGGAAAATTCCATCTGGTTTGGGGAAGTTGCAGAACCTGACATTCTTATCTTTTGGGGAAAATAGGATGTCAGGAGAAATCCCTGATGACCTGTTCAATTGCTCAAATCTTATAACTCTAGATTTGAGTGTGAACAATTTTACAGGGTTGCTAAAACCAGGTATTGGCAAACTATATAATCTCCAGAGACTGAAAATCGTCTCAAATTCATTTGAAGGGCTAATCCCACAAGAGATTGGCAATTTGTGTCAACTCAATATCTTAACCCTTGCAGGAAATAGTTTCACAGGTTTTATTCCACCAGAGTTATCCAATATTTCTCTTCTTCAAGGACTCTCTCTGGGTGACAACGGTTTCGAGGGTGCAATACCTGAGAAATTATTTGAACTGAAGCAGCTAACCTATCTTGATTTGCAGAACAACAAGTTGACTGGTCCTATACCTGATGCTGTCTCAAAGCTTGAGTTTCTTTCTCACTTGAACCTGCAAGGCAACAAGCTTAATGGGTCCATCCCCAAAAGCATGGAGGGTCTTGATCGACTTGTGTCCTTGGATCTCTCTCACAATCATCTGACAGGATTGGCTCCTGGATCCGTGATTGCAAGTATGAAGAGCTTACAGGAATACTTGAACTTATCATACAACTTGTTGGAGGGAAGTATTCCGGGTGAGCTTGGTAAGTTGGAAATGGTTCAAGCCATTGACATTTCTAACAATCATTTTTCAGGAAGCATTCCTAAAATGCTTGAAGGCTGCAGAAATTTGTTTTCTCTTGATCTGTCGGGAAACAAACTTTCTGGTGCAATTCCAGCAGAAGCTTTTAGTCGAATGGATGTACTAATAAGCTTGAACCTTTCAAAAAACAACTTAGAAGGTGCAATCCCTCAAGAGTTGACAAATCTGAAGCACCTTAGCTCCCTCGATCTTTCTCAGAACAAGTTGAAAGGCGCTATCCCAGAAGGTTTTGCCAAAAATTCCACCTTGAAACACCTGAACCTTTCTTTCAATCAACTTGAAGGTCGTGTTCCTGAAGCCGGCATATTTAGGAGCATCAATGCATCTGATTTAGCTGGAAACCCAGAACTCTGCGGAACAAAATCTTACAGGCCATGCAGCAGGGGAAGTTCAAACCATTTATCCAAGAAGACAAGGTTGATTCTCCTTGTACTTGGCTCTGTTTTTGTTCTTCTAATTCTAGTGCTAGTAATTTCAACACTCAATCGATGTGCCAAAAAAGGCAAGTCAGAAAGAGTGGAAGATCCAGAACCAGAGTTTACTGCAGCATTATCGCTAAAGAGGTTTGATAGAGAAGAATTAGAAAATGCTACTGGCTCCTTCAGTGAACATAACATTCTTGGAAGCAGCAGTTTGAGTACTGTGTACAAGGGTCAACTGAGAGATGGGGAGATCATAGCAGTAAAGAAACTGAATTTGCAGCAGTTTTCTGCAGAATCTGATAAGTGTTTCTACAGAGAAACCAAAACCTTAGGCAATCTGAGGCATAGGAATCTGGCGAAGATACTGGGCTACGCGTGGGAGACCAGGAAACTGAAGGCTTTGGTCTTAAAATACATGGAAAATGGAAGCTTGGAGCACGTTATACACTTGCCTCAGCTAGATCAATCAAGGTGGACACTGAGTAAGAGAATCGAAGTTTGTATTTCCATTGCAAGTGGGTTGGATTACTTGCATTCTGGTTATGATTTCCCCATCGTTCATTGTGACTTGAAGCCTTCCAACATTCTTTTAGATGGAGATTGGGAGGCTCACGTGAGTGATTTTGGAACAGCTCGAATGTTAGGTGTTCACCTGCAGGAGAAAAGTAGCATTTCGTCAGCATCAGCTTTCGAAGGCACTATCGGCTACTTGGCACCAGGTAACTCATGATTAACATTTAAGCACATAATAAGTAGCATTGTGGTCATCTGTTATGTTTATATAGTCACTAAATCATGCTTGTATTCTTACCAGAGTTTGCGTATATGAGGAGAGTCACGACTAAAGTAGACGTGTTCAGCTTCGGCATTGTAATGATGGAATTTCTAACAAAACGAAGGCCAACAGGAATCAATGAAGGAGGTGGGTTGCCAATCAGTTTATCTGAACTTGTGCAGAAAGCCATTGAAGATGGAATCAATGGGATTCTTCAAATATCAGACCCTGAGCTAATTGTGAATATTTCCCAAAAAGAGGTGGAAGTGTTGGAAGAGCTATTCAAACTAACCTTAGTTTGCACCTATCCAAATCCAGAGGACCGACCGAATATGAATGAGGTGTTGACTATACTTTTGAAGGTTAGAAAGACAAGCCAATGAAAATCATGCTGCCAGTGAGAAATTTTGTTTTACATTAATGTTCTACTTCTTATTTCATTGAAAAGCTTCTGTTGCTTCAAAGAGATAATTGGGAGCAATAAATAAATGTAAGGTCTTGTAAATAATCAGCAATGATATTCATAGTATTCCAAATCATATCAAGTAGAGGTTCACAATTCACAATGTTATATAGACAACTGAAGTATGGTACCATACAACAAATATTTTTCTTTTCTTGGTTAATCAGATTCAGAACAGGAAAAAACAAGGTTATATGCATCATCAGCTATTCATTACTCACAACTGAAAAATAGATTCTCCAAACTCAAATGCATCTTACTTTCTTTGGGGGCTTAACAAATAAACTTAATCACAGACAAAACTACCTTAATTAACAGAAAAATCATAAGAATTCTCAGTGGAAACAAAATGAATTCATAGAATGCAAATTGTAAACATGATTAACACAACCAATGAATTCAAAATTGCTGTTAATTTTCAACAAGAACAGACATTGTAATAGGATAATCAAACAGGATACAAGTATGGTAGAGGGATTCACTGTTTTGGTGGGTCATGTCTCAAGAAGTCGTCAACAGTAGAGGGAAACTCCAAGCCACCAAAACCAAAATCCTCTCCATCCAAATCAAAAGCAGCCTTACCCAAAAGCAAATAAGCCAGCCTCAGAGGCTCCTCAGACTCTTCACCATCACAATCTCTCAAAAAGTAGCTAATCCACCCCTCCATTCTCTTCACTTCCTTCTCACACTTTGGCCCCTTAACCCCAACTATCTTCTCATAAAACCCACCTTCACATTCACAACAACCACCACCATCACCAACCCTTCCTTTATCTTCTTGAACTAGGTCTTTTAGACCCAGGAGCTGCACCAACCTTTGGATAGCATCAATATCATCAGTTTCTTCATCATGGGTTGGTCTGGAGTGATCTTCAGGGTTTATGTGACGTGGGTTATGTTGGGTTGGCGGGAAATCTGGAGACAAAGAGAGGAATGCTTGTGGGGCTTCGCTGTCTTGGAGAGTGGAGTTGTTGTTGCTGCTTTTGGTTTGGTCTAAATGGAGATATATTGGGGAGCTTAGAGATTCAGTCGAAGTGAAGTTAGTTTCTGGGACTGGTTGTGAAGAGGAATTGGAGGGTTTTGATTGGTGTTCAAGTTTCAATCTTTTCTCAACCTGTTCAATTCAACAAAATTAATAAGTGTATGCGTGAAATACAGATGATTGAATTACAGATTGAAGATATGCATATACCTGCTTCAGCGAGGAGAAGAAACTTGAGTGCAGAGACGGTGGTTGCATTGTTTGGTTATAATATGTAAGCGAAGGCCTTCGTAACTTCGTTTGATTTGATTTCATTTGATTTTTGGACTATTTATATAAGCTTGTAATCGAATCCATAAATGTCATGTTTTTTATGAGGGGGTAATACTCACCCCGGTGAGCAAAAGTAAACACTAAATTAAGGGACATTATCATTTTCCCACCTTATCGGTCAGAGAAATTGACGAATATTTAGGGATATCAAAATTATCTACTGGTCCGGGAACTCATCCCATTAGGGATAATTTTGACCATACCATTTAAGTTATGGTATAGGATCGGTATTTTTTTCAATCTCCGATTTAATTTCGGTACGGTTATGGGATTTCAAGTCCCTATCCCGCCCTGTCCCCGTACCTGCTATATACATACAGTCTTTCTACTATTAGTTCGTCATAATATTAAATATATCAGAATGAAGAATGTTGACCATAGATTATGGAGAAGTTTTAACAAATACATATACTTTGAGTCAAAGTATGTAAATCTAATAGTCAACGTTCTTCATCCTGATATAAAATATATCAGGATCAACTGACAATAGAAAAATTGTATATATAACATAATTTTCCCTCATATTTTTCCTTTCCACTAACATAATTTTCCCTCTCTTTTTTTCTATTTTTTTCTCTCCATTGAAACACTACTCCATTCCATATCATTATATATAATATACCCCTCACACTATTATTTTCATATTATTCAATAAAATTTATATGATCTTTATCAAAAAGTCAACAAAAAAAAAAAAGTATACATTAATGAAATGAGGCTGGTATGAGGTAAAAAACTGACACCCTAATAGGGAATCCTCGTACCGGCACAGTTTATTTTAAGGTGGGTATTAATCGAGATGGTATTTCTCATATAAATTAATATTAGAGATGGTAATGGAAAACCCGTCCTCGACCCGTACCTTTGATATCCCTACGAATATTGTGAACCCATTATTGGAATTAGAGGGGAAAAATTTACTAATATTCCAAACCCCAGGTAGAAAAAGGATAATAACCCTTACATTAATAAAAGCAAAGCAAGGAAACATTACAGAATTATGAAAATTGGATACACAAAAAAAAAGATCCACTCATACTAGTAATAAACATATTTCACAATTTGTGCACAAGTTGAAATCCATACATATCATAAATCAACAATCACACTCTCAAATTGAAGTAATTCATTACACTTATGAACTCACTTTCCGGGAACAAAGTTGGTGGCATAGGCCCAGGCATTGTTGTTGACAGGGTCAGCAAGGTGGTCAGCCAAGTTCTCAATGGGTCCTTTTCCAGTAACAATGGCCTGAACAAAGAATCCAAACATGGAGAACATAGCCAACCTACCATTCTTTAGCTCCTTCACTTTCAGCTCAGCAAAAGCCTCTGGGTCATCAGCCAAGCCTAATGGGTCAAAGCTACCACCTGGGTACAATGGGTCCACAACATCTCCGAGCGGTCCACCGGCAATTCTGTAGCCCTCAACGGCACCCATCAAGATGACTTGGCAAGCCCAGATGGCCAAGATGCTCTGTGCATGGACCAAGCTTGGGTTGCCCAAGTAGTCAAGCCCACCTTCACTGAAGATCTGTGCTCCTGCCTTGAACCACACGGCTTCACCGAATTTGACACCGTTGCGAGCCAAGAGCTCTGGGAATACACACCCTAGAGCTCCCAACATTGCCCATCTTGAGTGGATAACTTCCAGCTCACGGTTCTTGGCAAAGGTTTCCGGGTCAGCTGAGAGCCCAGCAGTGTCCCAACCGTAGTCACCTGGGAACTCTCCGGTCAAGTAGCTTGGTGGCTCACCGGAGAATGGGCCCAAGTACTTGACTCTGTCTGGGCCGTACCATGGGCTTCCGGAGGACACCTGCCTGGTGGATTTACGCATGGTTACACGTCCGTTGCCCATCAACTCTGAGCCTGATGGGGAGAGTGTCACGGCCTTTCCAGCGAATGATGGGGAGGAAAGAGCCATTGTTGCAGCTGCCATTGCAAGAATTGAAATGAGAAGCTAATGAAAATGTACAAAGAATGAAGAGTGGTAGATGCTGGGTGGTTGAAGTAGGGCTTGATGGGCTTGTATTAATACAAGTTAAAGGAGAAGAGAGTCCTTATCTGAGGAGATCTATATCTGAATCGCTATTGGTTGGTGACATTTTGAAGTCTGATTTTGAAAATCTAGTTGGCACACTCTACACCACTAATAAAACTTTGATTATTGGTGTAACAACGTATATGAAAAATCCACATGCAATGGTTGGATGGTGTTTTCATTTCCAATAAGGTACTGCCACTTGTGATATTGGATATTTGGATAGCACTATCCGTTTGTAAAAGATGATGCACTTTCTTTCTCGGATTAATTAAGCATTACAAATATCTATTACACTATACTCTTTATATATATATACATATAATATATATAAGAATAAAAACCAAAATAAATTAATAATGTTATATACTGTATACAGCATGATGAAAATAAGATGCAAGATGAGGTAGAAATCGCCTTTTAATTATCTGCAGAATCTTCGAGGATTTTCCATCCAGTAGCTTATTAATAATTAGTTCAGTGTATATATGTCATAATTTTGTGAATAAACAGCTAATTATTTAATAATGTGTTGAAACTGGAGTAAGACTAATTAGCTATAACACTGAATAACATAAAGTTATGCATATGAATGTAATTTAAGAAATAATAAATCACTGTATTGTTTTATAAATTTATATATAGAGATGACTAATTAATAGCTTAAAAAAATTAACAATATATATATGTGGGACATTTTTATTAGTCTGAAGCTCTCTTGGTCTTCATTGGAAGGCTTGGAGCAGCTAGCGGTTTGAATAGTGACAAGTACCCTATATTAAGCAGGATTCTTGGGTAAGTTTTGGTTCACATAAAATTTAAAAAATTTAGATTTTTATTAATTAAAATCTTGACAGAAAGACTATTCTGATCAGTTAATTTGTTCATGGTGCTGATACCACAAGCTTTTTCTCCTATAATACAAACTCATATATTTTATGCAGCATCCTTTATCAACCACAAAAACTATATAATTTGTATTATACTGTCTAGTTGTTTACACAGTTCACACACATACATAAATACATATATATATATATATATATATATATATAATATGCAGTATGCCAGTACCGTTTATCAGCCACGAAAACTATACGATTTGTATTATACTGTCAGTTGTTCAAATTAATTCATTATAATCTTTAAGCCAAACCACAAACATATTACCAATCATTTTCTTTTTTTTTTCCTTTGTCCTTTTAAGGCTACAATAACATCAACACTTGAGAAAATCTACTGCATAAATATATTGTTCAATAGAAGTTAATTTATTTTCACCTCCTCTACCTTAACTATCATGCAATATAATCCATGGCCATCAAAACTTCCAACAAACTATCAGAGCTGTTTAAACGTCATAAATGGAAGCTGATTTAGTTCAAGATAATTGAGCTTTTAAACATTATCACTTTGCATGGATTTTAACTTGTTGAGAAGAAGAGATCGTAATCCAAAATACACACGTGGAACACCCACATTGGTTACACCTCTATTAATGAATCTTCGAAATTGGTGGACTACAAAGTGACAAGTAGGACACAAAAATCCACACCAAAATCTTCAACTTCCAATGAAAACCGAGTTTTAGATACCACATAGATAAGAGATGTCACTCCCTAGATCCTTTTTATACCCACCAAAATCACCCACTAAAAAAATACACTACTACTCTCAATTCTCAATTCACAACAACCACAAAAACCTCTCAATTCAATTCTCGCAACAATGGCAGCTGCAACAATGGCTCTCTCCTCCTCAACATTCGCCGGAAAGGCCGTGACACTCTCCCCATCAGGCTCAGAGTTGATGGGCAACGGACGTGTAACCATGCGTAAATCCACCAGGCAGGTGTCCTCCGGAAGCCCATGGTACGGCCCAGACAGAGTCAAGTACTTGGGCCCATTCTCCGGTGAGCCACCAAGCTACTTGACCGGAGAGTTCCCAGGCGACTACGGTTGGGACACTGCTGGGCTCTCAGCTGACCCAGAAACCTTTGCCAAGAACCGTGAGCTGGAAGTTATCCACTCAAGATGGGCAATGTTGGGAGCTCTAGGGTGTGTATTCCCAGAGCTCTTGGCTCGCAACGGTGTCAAATTTGGTGAAGCCGTGTGGTTCAAGGCAGGAGCACAGATCTTCAGTGAAGGTGGGCTTGACTACTTGGGCAACCCAAGCTTGGTCCATGCACAGAGCATCTTGGCCATCTGGGCTTGCCAAGTCATCTTGATGGGTGCCGTTGAGGGCTACAGAATTGCCGGTGGACCGCTCGGAGATGTTGTGGACCCATTGTACCCAGGTGGTAGCTTTGACCCATTAGGCTTGGCTGATGACCCAGAGGCTTTTGCTGAGCTGAAAGTGAAGGAGCTGAAGAATGGCAGGTTGGCTATGTTCTCCATGTTTGGATTCTTTGTTCAGGCTATTGTTACTGGAAAAGGACCCATTGAGAACTTGGCTGACCACCTTGCTGACCCTGTTAACAACAATGCTTGGGCCTATGCCACCAACTTTGTTCCCGGAAAGTGAGCTTAGGAAGAGAGAATGAGAGAGATTTTTATTGTCTTTGGTTTGTTACCTTGTTGGTTGTGATTATGTAAATTTGCTGCAACTTAATGAGATGCTTTTCTTGAATTATGCTTATTGTTCATCATTGCTCTCCACTTTGAATTTTGCACTACCTTTTTTTTGTTCTTTTTTACCACTTAATCAAATAATAAAAATAAAATACTTGTAATAATCAACTGTGAATAATCCCGTACAATCCCGTACGTATAACATATCTCAATCATGTTTTGTATACTATACACATTTTTACATCGATGAATCTTTAAATGCCATAAAAACATTAAAAAATAAATAAAAATAAAAAAGTAGCTTTTGCTCTAATCAATCCCACAACCCTCTGTGAATGTACAAGAAAATTTGGTAATAGCATGGCGATCTAATTACATAAACTTTGGTGCAGTTTTCCTTTATGGACAAATAAATGGTGTTATAACTTGTCGTTTAAAAAGTTTAAAAAATTAGGGTTTACCCCGTATCAAAATGGCAAGTTATAAGGATTTTCTCTGTAGAAAAATTGATGATAGCTTCACCTGCAAGTGAGAACCAATCCAGTACTGATAAACAAGCAAATTTGAACGATAAAGCCGTTTTACCAGCAGGAAGGGAAATCAACGCAATAGACGGAGCTTAAGCACGACTTGTTGCTGCCCTTGCTCTGGCCACGGATTTTGCATAAAGTTCCTCATACTGTAAAGCAGAAGAGTCCCAACTCCAGTCTATAGACATGTCCTTTTGAACAAGCTGATTCCAACTCTCGGGGTTACTTTTGTAGTGGTTATATGCACGGTCCAAAGCACCGTTTAGTCCCTATTAAGTTTCAAATTATAAGTCAGAAATTTGGATGACAGAAACCTAAATGGAAAAATCCAGTATGGGAGGAACAAGCAGAAGGTTTTCTTTATCATCAAAGCTATAAAGAAGAATATTATTAACAATAGGAAAATAAATGTCCAGTGCCACTTGTATGCACATCAAAAATTCTATTTACCTGTTCATCAGGATTTAAAAATGTATATCCATTTCGAAATTGTAGCGGTATTGTGTCATCGTCAAAATCAAATACACTACAGAGGAAAATTCTCTGATCAGTAACTTCATATCAATTGCAGTGACATTATATGTAAATAAGTCAGGCACTAAGTATTTACCTGTCATTTAGGCCACCAGTTTTTCTAGCAATGGGTATAGAACCATATCTCATTGCTATCATCTGCAGGAAATAATCAAAGGCTTATACTCTAAATATAAAAAATAAAATAAAATAAAAACGATGAAAGAATATTATTCATATTTATGCGAAAGATAAAGGTGTTTGGCTGTGTATGTCATTTTTTTCTGATAGGAGTTTGGCTGTATATATGTCTCAGAAGACTCTGAACCATGAAGAAGTTAAGAGAACCACAGTTCGTAAGCTAAATCATCCGTGCAGTCCAAGGTCAGAATAATAATTTAATATGCCTTCCCAGGTTTTAGAATCCAATAGGAGGTATATGGTTTTCTCCTATCTCCAATGATCTCCCGATTTGGAACATAACTCAATTGCTGTTTAAGAAGATTTGCTTAGGCAAGAGTTCAGGCTGTACCTGTGTAAGGCCACAAGGCTCAAAGATAGATGGGATGATGAACATGTCTGATGCCGCATAAATGGAATGGGAAAGAGATTCATCATACTTCAATATGAGCCTAATGTGATCATGGTTCTCAAAATGGTTTGCAATACCCTCAAATTCCCTCTACAAGAAAGAAAATATTACAAAAGTACAAAAAGAAAAGAAAACCCTAGTTAACTGAAGGCAGAGGGTTTATATACAAGGTTTATATACAATGAACAGAGAACGATAAAAAAAAGAAAAGCTTTACATAACTTGAAAAAGTAGCTGCAGTTACAAATTATAAGCAATAATCAAGTGACATTAGCAAAAGAACAGCGACAATAGTCACAAATAATGAATAATCTCGTTATTCACATCTTTAAAATAAGCATGGCATATTAGCAGGAATCATCTGCAAAGTTATAGGTTTCCTATCCTATTTCTCCTGAAACATATGCATCTAAAGTGTCCCCATTATTTTACTAAGTGATATATCCAATCAACCTTCAATTTCAGTTAAATGGTATTACACAGTGTCCTTGCTCAAAAGTCAAAACCAATTAGATTATTTTCCTAAAAATAAAGAGAAAAAATAAGAAGAAAGAGTTGAATGTTACTTGTATATGTGGAACTGGACTGGAACCCAGAAGTACAAATTGTCCTCCAAGCTCCAATGTTCTATATATGGCATGTCTAATAAGATGCACACCTTTTTGTGGCACCAATCTTGTTATGCATCCAACCTATTCAATACAATGAATAAGTTGCAAGTGAATATTCAAGCACTATCACAGAGCAGATAAGGGATAGCATAAACTTCATTTGACAGGATGAAAAAGAGGCTTTTCTGATCACTGATTAGGCTTATATATAGAAATGACAGAGATTACAAATTCTCAGCCATGAATGCGAAAAGCAAATCCCAGAAATTACAAATTCTCAGCCATTTCCAACAATATCTAGTCAGCATTCTGTAACACTGACTCCATAACATTGACCAAGAATGCATTGTTCACATCATCTAGTCACAATGTGACAGAAAAAGGGGGCAGAAGGGAGCAGAAATGAAATCATCAATTGAAAATTTATGTGCAGAGGGTGCGACGTGTTACACAAGAAATTCTTGAGGAAGTGGAAATGAAATTCAACTTGAAGTTTCCCAACTTTGTAATGTCCAAGTATCTGCAACTTGGCATTAGACATCCTGCTCAGTCCTAATAATCTAATATTAGCATGATCTGCAAATAAGCAAGGCATGACACTATATTAAACATATATGAATGCAAATACATGCTTAAGGTTCCATCTTGTGATAGGCAATGCATGATCAAACCTTGTTTTCTGTAGGCCAAAAAAATCATAAGATATTTCTACAGAAGATAATATAACCATGGCTGATGCACAATAGCTCCCCCAGAGGCCAGATGTGGAGGGTCATATTATTATTTTCTCTTATTTTAAGGATAAAAAATTAGTAAGACTGTGTTGACTATGTTACAATAGAATGAGTAGCACCAAAGTTGAAAGCATTACTAAAGTAATAATAAGAAGAATGTGATACACCAATCAATTGATACTTTGGAAAAAGCATTACCAATGGCTGCTTAGAATCAGCAAAAGAAAGAGCTAAATGCCTTCTTAAGGCGACTTTATTTTCTGCTTTCCCCTTAAGATCATTAGCATTGTACTGCACTTTGAGAAAAGTATCGATGGCAGGATTCCATATATCAGTGTCGATTCCATTTAGAATCCCAACAAATTTTTTAGAGTGAAAATTAAGTGTTGAATGGAGGCCTTTTCCACCCTGTAAAACAAGCATAAATAAAAATAAAATAAAAATAAAAATAAAGAAAAAGAGATCATGAATACCGAAACATGATTGAATGACATCAATAAGAAGATGCTATGACATAATACATAGTTCTTTTGACAATAGGGACAAATTGCTATATAAATCTCCATTATCATTATTGACATAACATCTCCAATATAAAATAATATTTAAGACTAAACCTAAGATGAAATATCTGATAGACTTTTTTATCGATCGAACTGTTGAATCAAGTTCGCACCCAATACCCTTACTGCATGTTAAGTCACATTAATCCGATATAGGTTTCGGATATAGGTTGCTCGATTAATGAGTTTACATTTTTATACATCATAGACATTTTTATATATAATTTCCATCTTATACCTCTAGATAAACTTGCCGAGCACAATGAGAATGCCCAGAGCATTGATTAAACTTCAGTTTTTGTATTCATCAATAATATGATGTCATAAAACCCATTTTTGAGCCAGCTTAAAAAACAACTCTTTTAAAAAATATACGAACTAGAGCAGAAGCATCTACAAAAGCATTTATGGGCAATCTTTTTAATGCATAGCCACACAAAAAAAACCTTACCTCAGAAGTCCGCACCTCTTGTGCATAGGAGGGTGATACTGTTGTCACAATATTAGAGAACACAATTGCACCCTGAAGAAAGGAAAATTGTGATAAATGAGAAATTTCACTGAGGAATGCTGTAAATTGTTCGTGGATCATTAATTATCTTACTTTGACAGGATTGATCCTATCATGTGCTGAGTTGTCCTGCATTCTATCTGGTCTATTTAGCTGCTGGACATCAAGACCACAAGATGCCAATTCCGAAGCTTGTGCAGTTCCTTGGTACTCAAAGTTGTGGCATGTAAAACATATTCTAGCTGAATTCAATCCTTTTGGAGCATATAAATCCCAGTATAGCGGTGCCTAGAAAAGAAATAATGTTTAGAAGCGAACAATTAGTCAGATGCTGAAAGGAAACATTAATTGAAAAAATTCTAAATTGATCATACAACAAAAGCTGTCTGCCAATCATGGCAATGAATGATGTCTGGTTTCTTTCCAGCTTGAAGAAGCAACTCAAGTGCTGCACGGCTAAAAAATGAAAAACGTTTGAAATCATCATGCTCTCCATAAAACTGTTCTCTCCAGAAAAACTTATCAGGATGATGAGGCTCGATAAAATAAACAGGAAGACCTGCAAAATCATAGCTGCTGTCAGAATTCAATGCTAAAACATTTCATGTAAACAAAAATAAACAAATTTTTAACCTTCTACTGTGCCAACCCAAACTTTGTTTTTGAAAAGTCTGCCATCAAAATACGACTCTACCACCACATCTAGGGCCTGTACAGGTATATAAGCTAATTAAAACACTCATCAAGCCAAAATGTTAATCACCAAGTTAGTAACATACCCTTAATTCTTGAATACGACCATATTGCATGCAATCATACTTTGGAAGAATGATCTCTACAAGGTGACCTCTCTTTTGTAGCGCTTTACCAAGACCAGTAATTACATCTCCCAGACCACCAACCTGAAAAGAGAAAGCACCTTACATTTTCAATTCATATGAAAAAGGTTCAGGAAAATGAAACTGTTAGGGACTAAATTTTCCTCAGAAAAGCGAGTCATGTCTGTTTGCTTTTTGCCAAAATCAAACCAGCCTTTTGATTCCAGAGGGAGAGTAGAAAACTAATAAGACTGGGGCAAAAAAAAATCAATACCCAGATAAGGATTTGCAGAAATAAAAAGATGCAAAGTTTAGCCAAAACTACTCTACATGTAACTGAGTGATATCTTGCACAGTATTGAATAGGCTTGAGTGGAACTGCAGATTTAAAGCCAGTAGAATTCGACACATTATGTTAAAGTTTATGTGCAAAATCATCAAGATGTGATTCCTTAGAAAGTGATCACAATTCACAACTCTTCAATCAGGATTGATAACCTCATACATAGTCAGCAATGTTTTAAAAAAATAAAGATTAAAGTTAGAGAGAGAGAGAGAGAGAGAGAGAGAGAGAGAGTACACAAATAAGTTCATAATAATGCTAAGAAACAACAAAGAAAGTATCAAGCAGAGTTAAGCATACCTTAGCTACTGGTGCCATCTCTGCTGCAATAAAAATAACATGCATTCCTGAACTAAAATTCAACAAAGCAACAAGTTAAGCAACAACAATTATTTAGTGAAATTTACAAAACAGAAATTAATACCTTGTTGGTGATGATGTCAGCTTGAGAAATGTGGATACAGCTTCCTGCTCATTTTTTTCCTTGCATGCCATGTATGCATCACGTATACGTCCATCTCGCTTCCACGCCATTTCTCTCAAAAGCTTAGCTTCATCGGTTGATATTTTTTTCTCAAGCAACCAACCATCAATAATAAGTAGTAAACGACTCCAAAATCCCCATGGCATATCATCCACAGGTTCATCTAGTGCTCTTTTCTTGCTTTCTTCTTTCAAGCTATTAAGGGTGTCTTGAAATTCCTTCACAGATTCTTGATATAATTGAACATAAGAATGTATCTCTTCATCAGACCTTTGAAGACGCTCCTCCAATAGTTTTATCTTTTGTTGCATTAGTTCGTTGTATTGCTGCATTTTTTCTGATGATAACTTGTAGACATTAGCTTCATCAAGAGATTCTTCCAACTTATCAACCTTTTTTCGGAGCTCCTGGTTTTGCTGTAGCACTGAAATTGCTTGGTCTGCCTGTTTAGTTGCCTTATCCAACAATCCTTGCAAATTTTCTACCTTCTCATATAAGTCCTTGCATTCAACTTTTAGAGAAGAAAGTTTTGAAACATCTTCCTGAGAAATTGAAAATTTAGATTCTAATTCTTTCAAAGATGATTCCAGGAATGTGCGTTCCTTTTCCAGCATAACCACACGCTCATCTGTATTCTTAACATTATTAAGCTGTGTCTTAAGTGCTTGTATATCATTATTTAAGGACAGATTCTCCGTCCTCAATGAATCAAGCTCCTTGCTGAGAGAAAGAATAATACTATTATCTGGTACAGGTTCCTCATTTAAAAGTTTTTTCTGATTTTCATTTGTATCTAGCTCAATATTTTCAAAAGCACCCCTGTGAGATAATTCATTCCGCAGCTTCTGTAATTGATCTTCCAGGAGTTCCACGTGTATCTTCTCTTGGGTAGCAACTTTAATCCGTGCATCAGTTTCAGCCAATCTCATCTCCAAAACATTTATTTCTCCTTGCAAGGCCTCCTTCTCTTCAAGAATCTTGTGAAGATCTTCAAGTGCTTGAACCCTTGCTTGGTTGAGAAGAAGGATATCTGACACATATGTACAAAGAGAAATTATATACACATATTTCTTTGTGGATTGACAAGCAGTAAGTAAACCAAAGCTAAACACAATAAAATAAATTTAAGAGTTCAGAGACATCATACTTTTTTCTGCATTTCTTATCATGCTTATTAGATTATCAAGTTGAGCACTTGAAAGCTGCTCTTCACCTTCTGTGTCTAAGGCCTGCAAGAAAGTAGTATATTCATTGAAAGTTTTCAGCGTTTATTTCCAGTTTTCATACTCAAAAAGAGAGAAGAAGGGAATTATGTTCCCCAATCAACAAATGGAAACCAAAATTCCATTACAAAAAATAAAGACATAATAAAATATTAATCCACACCCTATAACATTTTCACACAACACGGTTATTTCTACAACTCCAATGTATCATTGCCTGCCATTCAGTTTTCTAATTGGTGAATTACTTGCTTTATACATTTTTCATGATCGACAGCTCAATCAAAATAACACTCTGATTTCCTTCCATTGAGCTCTACTGCAATAATGAAGATACAGATTTAACAGCTAAAATTGGTCTTGAATGTCACTTTTTCCAGTGCAAAGTCTGTAAGAATATGAGGCACAAACAAATAGCGTATTCCTCATATGAGTATTTGTTTAGAGTAAATTATAACTATTCGATTGAAAATCGTTTGAAATATACAAATACTGCGTATGTTCATCTGTCTATCAAGCAATACAAACACCCAATTTAATATTCATCGCATCTGTCATGATTCTTCAAGGAACAAATTTGGATCACAGGCATTCAATTACATGTTAGATGAAAGTAATGACTATACTTCTCTCAAACTACACAATTACCTCAAATTTCCGGTTTTTTAAGCTAGTTATCAAATATTTATTGCACTTTAAAATGGTCATAGTCACAAAAATGAGTAGCAAAGATAGAAATAAAAACGAATACCAAAGATTTCTTGAGGTCAGGCAATATTATACTGCCCAATTCCTGTTCGTTAATATGCTCCACTGCCACATTACTATTCTCAACCACATCTATAATCTCTTCATTCAAGCTCGACTCCCTATCCGTCGAAGCATTTCCTGATTCAAATTCCTCATCACCACTCGACACGAAATCTGCGTTTTCCGGTGGCTGCTCCGGTGAGCCTTTCTTCACTTGCTGTCTTTTCTGCTGTGAACTGATTTTGAAAAACAAAACAAAAAAAACACAAATTTCAAAATGAAATTATGAAATTGAATTGATTTTGAAAAACAAAAACAAAAAATACCTGAAACTACGTTGTCGCATTTTACAAGAAGCTGGGAGAAACCGACGAGAAGAGAAAATCAAGCGGACATTCGAGTGATTATTATTATTAGTATTGTTGTTAGAGTTGAGAGAGACAGAGAAGGGGCTTAAAAAGCAAGTAGAGGAGAGATTTGAAGCCATGAATTTGATTGATAGTCGATTATTATGTTATCAACAAGTAGAAGCTGAGCTTAATTTGTCTGCGTTTCAAAAAAAAAAAAAGAGAACCAAACGGTTCTTCGATACAACGACTTCTATATGTAAAAAAAAAAGTGCCTTTAAATATCTGCTGCTTAGTGCTTACTCATCGGATCTTTTATGTAGGAAAAATGTTACCCTACAATTATCTGTACGGGAACACAAAGTGGAAGTCTGCTATCGTTGAGACGCGTGTCTGTTACGTTATCCTGATCCTACGGTGGATGGGGCGTGGATCCCACCTAATTGCATTGATTTTATTTTATTTCATCGATCGGATCTGCTGTTCCAGCCTACATGTGAAGGATTGCTAGTTAAATTTCACATGCCGGCATTTTCTAAGTTTTCAAGCAACCTTATAGGTTTTTTTTTTTTTTTTTTTTCTCTCTCTCTCTCTCTCTGCTTTTCTTTTCTTTCTTTCCTACTCGTACGGATGGTAAAATAACTTGCAGTTATGGGGTATGCAGGGACTATACTTATAGGATGAGGATGAGTTTTGATTTTATGGGAATAGAGCCCGGGCCTGCCCTGAGATCTCAAGGGTCCAGGGTAAAAATATGTGTTTTATTATTATTGGATCCTGTTTTTAAAAAGTTACTAAATTTTAGACCTTTTAAAACTAAAATCTAATAACATTTTAAAATATTTTTGGAATGGCGATATTTACATCCTTTAAAATCGTATGTACACCCTAAATTTATATATTTTTAGAATTTCAACATTACCCTTAAATTAAATTATTAATATTTTAATTCACATAATAAATTCTTATCATTATTTACTTTTTCAAAATTTTAACTAATTAAATCAAACTAAAAAAAAAACACAACTATATCAAAAATGAAAAAACTCAGTATCATTCTCTTAAGAAATTTGGAGCAGGCTGCTGCTTCCTCTTCCATTCATAGATAAAAAAAATTAGATTGCAACCTCTTCCAAAGTTAGGGAGGAGTACTGCGGCTCCTCCCATATATTTATATTAGGCCTATTTTAATTTTGTATTTTACATTAAAAAAAAAAACACATAAACTATTAAAAAAAATAAAAAAATAAATAAAAAACATAACATTCTCTCTTTCCTTAGGAGAATGATGAAGACGAAGTAGATGTCTGTAAATTTTATTTCTTTTTTTTTATTTATGCATTTTTCATTTTTTTTTTCTTTTTATTGTTATTTTGAAACTAATTTTTCCTTTTTTATTTTGTTTTAGGTAAAATAAAGAATAAAAGGTGTTGATTTTATAATAGTTTTATATTTTAAAAAAAAAGAGCATATTTGGTAATGTGTGGGGTGCATTTACAAGATTTTATCTTTTAATTTTTTTTAAAGGGGTGTACATACAAATTGAGGTGCACATACAGTTTTTCAGGGGTGCAAATATCGTCACTCGTATTTTTGAAAGGGCCTAGGGCTGGTGCACCTCTTGCACAGGCCCAGGGCCGGCTCTGAATAGAGCGGGGGTGGTGAAAGATAATAAAACTTGTAATGAGTATGGGGCAGAGATGAGTTTTATAATCACCCATCTCGTCTTGTTTGAAATATAATCTTAATTTTTTTTTATTTTTAATGTTATATTTAAATTTATTGAATTTATTTGTTTAATTGTAAGATTTATGTTTATTTTTAATGTTTATGAGATGATTTTCAATAATTTTTTGAAATTACTTTTATATTATATCATATTCATTGGGTTATATATTTATTATTTTAATAAATAAATTTCATAAATACATAAAATGGGGTAAATGGTTGGGGATGGGAAAGGCATACCCCACCCTCCCTACCCACTCCATACATTGTGAGGTTTTATGTGATGCGGGGAGGATTTTTTTTTTTTTTTTTTTTTTTTTTTTTTTTTTGGAAAGAAGAAATAGCATTACACAATAGAGAAACTAAGACAAAGGTTGGGATCCAGCCACAAGTACTCCTTTCTAGAGGAGAAGGCTAACGAAGCTAAATTATATGCCAAGAAGTTCCCCTTTTAAGAGGAGGTTTGACACTTACAAATTCCAACAAACGAAAACAAAGCCTTAATGTCATTGACAATAAAATGAGAGTCCCCAAGATTCGGAACAGAGCTACACAAAGAGGAAACAGCAGGAGGAAAGGAAACTTTAGCAATTGAGACAGAGATGTTGAAACGATTGGCCAACCTGAGACCATCGCGCAGTGCCAAAAAATGCGGGGAGGGTCACCCCGCCCGCCCCGAACCCGTCCAATTGCCATCCCTAAATACCCATAGGGGTATGCATTTTCGGTTTGGTTTGAATTGAAGCATCAATGTCAAAATGTGATTTGTCAAACTGATTCAAAGCAAACCACAAAAAATAATCGAGTTGGTTTTAAAAGATTTATCAGTTTAAGTTTGAATCCAAAAATCATTTTTTTATTATAAAATTTTTTAAAAAAAATGCTAAAATTAGACATTATTTAATTATTCTAAAAATTAAGAAAAATATTATTTAATTAAAAATTATACGGGCTATGATTTCTAAGCATATAATCTCACCGACCCTCATTCCAAATAAAAAATAAAATTAAGGGGTTAGGTTAAACCAATTTCAAAATTTGACTTAAAATGTGTGACTTTAACATCTATCAAAGTCACATCTATAAATTCATATAGATAACCCTTATATTTAAACAAAATAAATTGATAGATGTTAAAATCACACGTTTTGAGTCAAAATTTTAAGTTAATTTAAACTCAGCATATAACTTCTTAGCCGTTATTTATTCTATTTACGCTATAAGCATAAAGTAATAAAAATCAATTTACATGTGTTGTCTAGATATTTACTTCAGGCAATCTGGAAAGCAAACTCCTCACACATGTTTGTAAAATATGTATGGTGGGATTTGAACTCATCACCACTTATGTGGAAGGGAGGTGTACTACCAACTCTATTAGAGGTAATATACTGAGTTTGATCTTGGCAGGTCCTGACAGTCCTATTATAATAGTTCTTGTAATACTTCAAAAAAAAATCTGTAAATTTAAATTAAAAATTGTCATGTGTTTAAATTTCCTTCCGATTATAAATTAAAATGTAATACTAAAATCAGCATCACTATGCAATCAAAAGGCGGGTTCGAAAATTATATAGCACCTTTTTTATGGTGTATTTTAAGACTATCACCCTTTTAATAACTTGAGTTTAAATGACACATATTATGGTCCCCCCCCACTTTCATTTTTTTTTTTTTCAAAATCCTTCATCAATGTAGGTGAAACTCCATTAGAGGTCGGTTCGGCCTCCAATAGAGGTCGATTAAGAAGAAGATGAAAAAAAAAAATTGGAGTTCATTTCCGTGACTTTATGGTAATTTTCGAGACTTTGGTAATTTCAGAGATTTTTTGGGTACAAATGAAATCAATTAAGAAGATGATGAAAAAAAAAATTGGAAAAAAAAAATAGAGGTCATTTCCGATCTAATTATATGACGCAATTCTTAAGAGTATTTCTAATATAAAAATGGCTTACAATATGGTTTAAATTGGATCATTAGTTATAATCAGGTTTTTTTATTTTTTATTTTATTTTTTTTTAAATATATAAAAAAAAATAAAAAATAAAAAATCAAATCAAATCAAATTATTAATTCATACTGTACTTCAAATACAATTAACACAAAAACAATACATAATTGTACACTTTAAAGTTCAAAAAGTCGAACAAATTATAAACATTAATTATGAGTTTTAAACAAAAATATAAATAAAATCATCAAGAGTTTAAAATAAAAATATAATAATTTATTATAACAAAATACAATAGAACTCAAAATTTGCTGGATGTTTATTTATATAAAACAAAATAAATTGGTCCAATATAAATTATACATTATATCTTGGCAGATTAGCAGTCTTTCCATTATACAACTTAATGTTAGAATCGTATATACCTTGATTAATTGTGGGCAAAAGATAAATAAAAAATACAATAAAATTGGAGAAGAATAAGTAGAAATGTAAGATGTTGTGTTTTTCTATCTCCTTTGTGATGCTAAGATGACTACAAGTCTTGAACCAGGAGAGCTTCATAGAAAAATTTAATTAGTTGTGAGGCTGATATTAAGTCTGTGTAGAGTAATGCTTACAAGTTACAATAGATTGTTATGATAATTTTTAATATTATATTCGATTTAATGCAAAACTATTGGTAAATTTATTAGTATAAGCTCATAGGCCGTAGCTAAAACCTTTGGATTTGAAGTTTGATTAAAACATTAATGTTTATGTATCAATCTTATAATTTGATATTTATATGAACTATGTGGAGCCTTCTAGTGTTTTTGCTTATAATGCGATTATTTATGAGTTTTATTTAAACGGGTTTGCATGGAAAGGTTTGGATTTTTATAAAGAACTGAGACAAATGTGGAGTTTTGCCTGATCATGGGTTGGTGTTTAAAGTTGGATTGGATTTGGATGTTTTTATTTGGTATTGCTTTGGTTAATACTTATTTAATGTTTCAACTAATGAGAGATGCACAAAAACTGTTTGAGGAATTGCCTGTTAGAGATGTTGTTCTATGGAAGGCGATGGTTGGGTACTCGAAACTCGCAAGTTGGGAAATTTGATGAAGCTTTGGAGGTTTTAAGGAGGATGAATGAAGTGGGGTTCTGATGAGTAGCTTCACGGTTACGAATGCATTGATTGATATGTAAGGGAAATGTAAATGTTTTGGTGATGCGGTGGAGATTTTTGAAATGATGAAGGAGGATATCGTATTTTCGTGGAACACGATTATGGCAGTTCATGAAGACTGTGGTGATCAATTAATCATGATTCTGTTACAATCACTACAATGCGGTCTACTTGTTCTCATTTGGTAGAGAGATTCATGGATATATATGATTGTTAATGGGTTGGCAAAGTATGGTAAATGTGAGGATATTGATGATGTATGTGTTAATAATGAACAACGCATGGACGTGTATGCAAAATGCAGAAATATGCAAGACATTTTTAAAATTACATTAATTTTGAAAATGGTGGGGGATTATTGGAAAATTTTCAAATAAATTGAATTGGAATGGATAGGACACAACTTTCCAGAGGTTATTGACGAAAAGTCACAACTTTTCCAAATGGTGTATATATTATTATATGTATCTTATTAAAGGAGAAGACACAACTTTATGCTTAAACTTTGCATTATTTCATGAATGGGTGCAAATCAACAAAAGTTGTATTGTTTCACGAATGGGTGTAAACCGCTCTATAAAATGCCCATTCCAACATCATTTGCGTAAGATCCGAATTTGGCTAACTTGGAGAGTTAGGGCATCTCCAACCCAGTGTTGCTTTGGAGCAAAAAGCCAATTTGGAGCAAAAATCGGTCTCCAACCCATCACCATTCATAGCCTCATTTTAGTCTCAGCGAACAGTGTTGGGTGCAACACAATTCAAATGGAGCAAAAAATCCATTTTTTTCATCCCTAAAGGTTGACCCATATTTAATAAAATATATTCTGATTGTATCTCTTATTTAAAGGTTTTGTTTAATCACAGTTTTATCCTTAATCAATTAAATTTATTCAAATTTGGTCTTTTTTATTATTTAATGATTTTGTTTAATTTATATTTGTTTTAATTTAATTATTATTTATATTAACATTTATAATAAACTAAAATTAAGTGTATAATACAAATTTTTTTTTTTTTTTTACATAAATCACTTAATTGAAATCACAAAAATTAAAGCAAAATACATTAATTAATAAAAACATTATAAACTTCGTAGTGATAAAATAAATTACCACTAATTGGAGGACACTAAAATTAAGGAAAAATACAAGATAAATTACAACAATGATTTAGTAGTCCAGAAGATCATTTCCGGATCCTCCGAGAATATTGAAAAATTGGACAAAAGACCCAGATGTATTTTGAGATCCATGGCCTTGTTGTTGAGCTCTTTTTTCCATAACTCTTAATTGTTCACGATGCATAAACTTGCATAGGTTTAGATTAGTTATGGATTCAAATCTTGCATTAAAATTTTGTTTTCCTCCCAAAATTCAACCATGTCCAATTTTCTTTCTTGGATTGCGTAATTTTTGCCTATCCGCACCATTTTTTTTTAACTTCAAGGAGTTGTTGACTTCCTTCTTTCATAGAGTCAAGAATTTTGAACTTTGTTCATCGGTCATCCTTTTTAATTTGCTTTCTTTACCCCAACAAGCCGTTGAGATTAGGGGTGGGCATTTTCGGGTTGGGTTGAAATTTTTTCAACTCAATCCAACCCAACCTAAATTTTAACCCAACCCAACCTAATCCAATATTTATCGAGTTGGGTTGGTTTGAGTTGATCGGGTTGGGTTTTTTAAGCCCAATAGAAAAAATATATTTGAATTCAAATTTTATTATATCAAAATTCAAATTTAAAATAACTTTTCGCCATAATATCATATAACGTAGAGTTTAGATTTCTTAAAAACATCAAAATCAAATCACAACATATAATATAAATTGTTTAAATATCTGTTGCATAATTAAAAAATAAAAATATTACTATTTATCCAACTTGGAAAGTCTTTATCTAAGTCTTCCATCCATTTTATAATTATAATCACTTCGTCGAATATCTCTTGGTTGAATAATCTATTATTTATTTCAACCAACATAATAGTTGGTTGAATAATCTATTATTTATTTCAACCAACATAATAGTTTGAGTTTATATACAATTATTAGACTTTTTTTTGTTTACCAAATTCTTGATCAAATCCTAAGTAAAAAAAATAAAATAAAAAGCTTTTTAAAGTATAATTAAGGATGTGCCGATTAATACAAAAGATGAAGACTAATAGCATATTTTTAATAAATGTATAATATATTATGGTATAAAATATTTAAAATTATGTATTTATATTTGTCATTTATAATATTATAAGTGGTGCATGAGTAAATTTTTTAAATATTTTAAAAAAATGAGATTTCATAATAAGTCTAATAATAAATAAAATTATTTAATTTATTTTTTATTATTTATGTCGGGTTGTCGGGTTGTCGGGTTGGGTTGGATTATATTTTATTAACCCAACCCAACCCAATCTTAAAAGCAACCCAACCCAATCTAGTCGGGTTGGGTTGGGTTGACGGGTTGGTGCCCACCCTTAGTTGAGATGAACTACCGCCAACGTAATCATTAGTTATATTCAGAGAAAATGAAGATAGCCCAAGAGATGCCAATGTGGGAGACTCTAGAGTTGGAGAGTTTTCTTGTGATGATACAATCTTACCACTTTGCCTTTGAAAGGCTGATGTTGCACTATCCTTATCTATAAATTTGTGTACATCTTTGAGGATGAGCCACACATGATCAAATTTGAATCCTATTTTGTAATTCTTATCTTGTGTTAATAATATTTTGGCTCGAATTATCTGCAAAATGATACAAATATATATTGTTAAGATTCCATATTAGATATAATATTTCTAAAACTTTAATTGTAACAAATACTCACAATATCAGTTTCTGAAGCACCACTTGGATTCAGACTTTCGATTTGTCGTAGACACCCCCACAATTTCCCAACTGCAGTACAATAGTTTGTATTCGACACTGCAAGGATATCTTGCCACGAAGTTGATTGATAATCTCTGGTTTTATGTTGTTGTAATTAGTCTCAACTCGAGACCAGTTGATTGGTTTATACCTTGGATCGAGTTTTGCGAAATATCAAGATATACATAACAAATGTGTGTGTCTTCTTCATTTGTATATGAAGAACTTCAGTGACTTAAAGTCATTTTTTGGAAAAAGTGATTTGAAGGGAAAAGTGATTTAAAGAGATAAGTGATTCGAAGGGATAAGAGATTTGAAGGGATATGTTTAATTTAGTGTGGGCTAATATTTATAGAAACTAAGAGGTATTCTTTTTAGATTTAATCCTGCAGTTCATATGGTGAGGAAATCCATCCAGTGACTGACATTTGAAATTAGATTTCTCATCTTCAGATTTTGTAAAAAGTGAAGATAAGAATTTTGGAAAAGTCTAGATATTATTTTGGAAAGGTGTCTTACGATTCAGATAGTGATGAAATCCATCCAATAATTGGTATTTTAGCTCAAATTTCTTTTCTTCAAATTTTGGGAAAAGTGAATATAAGAATTCTAGAAAAGTTAAGATATTATTTTGGAGATGTGTCCTATGATTCAGATGGTGATGAAATTCATCCAATGGTTGACATTTTAGTTCAGATTTCTTATCTTCAGATTTAGGAAAAGTGAAGATCAGATTTTTGGAAAAGTTAAGACAAGATTCTAGAAAAAAAAGAGATAAATTGAGATCAAAACTCAAGTTAATTTTATTTTATTCAAAAACTGAATAACTTCAACCTAATACAACCTAATAAATAGAGAAAACGAAATCTCATTGACCCCTAAAACACCTCAACTAAATCGGGAAAGAAAAAAAAATCATAATTGTTGTGCAAGAAATTAAAAGTCTCCGGACAACACACTAAATGACACTTTTTGGGCTCCTTCTGAACGTATTTGACAAATTGTAGAGCTTGTCCCGGGCTTTCCAAAAAACATATTACAATAGCCATTTGGAGCCCGTATGCAAAAGTTATGAACCCACAAAGTCATCCCTGTTTTAGGTACTCTAAGTGACCCAGGTTCGAACTTGCCAACCGGTCCGCATCAAAAAGTTAAGATATTATTTTAGAAAGGTGTCTTGCAGTTCAAATGGTGATGAAATTCATCAAATGGTTGTCATTTAATAGCTCATATTTCTTATCTTTAGATTTTGGAAAAAATGAAGATAAGATTTCTAGAAAAAAGTGAAGATATTATTTTAGAAATTAAACCTACGGTTTTGATGGTGATGAAATCCATCCAATGGTAACGATTTAATAGTATAGATTCCTATGATTTATCTAGAATATTATCTTTGATAATGATAAATAGCCTACACCAAAGTTTGTTAAAACCCATTCAATTTAACTCTAAGCAAAAATTTATTTCAATGTCGGAGGTCCATTTCATTTCACATCTTCATCTTCCGACGATGATGAAGCATAACTTATGGTAGATCTTGAAGCGATTGATGCAAAACAAGAAGCAATAATTAAATAGAATGCTAACATCCAACGGGCCATTGATTAGTATCTCAATCAACAAAATAATCAAGTGACCCATGAAGGCTCAATTCCTGATCATATGGTGATCAATAGAGATCGGGAAAGTGCAGATCGTAGATTGTTCAATAACTATTTTACCGAGAATCCACGATATAAAGATCAAATGTTCCATCGACGGTTTCTAATGAGTAGAAGTTTATTCTTTCATATTGTTAATGTTATGGAAGCTCGTGACAACTACTTTGTGTAGTGAAGAGATGGGCTTGGTAAACTGGGTTTGTCTGCTCTTTAAAAAATAACATTAGTTTTTCAGATGTTGGCATATGGTCTACCAATGGACTTTACTGATGAGTATATTAAAATATAAGAGTCTACATCAATTGAAAGTTTGGAGAGATTTTGTCGTGCTGTTGTGGAGTTATTTATAGAGCAGTATGTAAGATCACCTAACGCTAATGACATTGCCAAACTACTCCGTATTGGTAAACATCGTGGTTTCCCAAGAATGATGGGTAATCTAAATTGTATGCACTTGAAGTGGAAAAATTGTCCAATGGCTTGGGCAGGACAATATGTAGATCGGAGTGGATCCCCAACTATTATTCTAGAGGCTGTAGCATGGGTTATTAATTAGATGGTGGTATATACCTAAAATGGTCTATGCTTGTTCAAACTATTCACGATTCACGTGGTCCGAAAAAAAAATATTTGTAATGAAACAAGAAGGGTGTAGAAAAGATGTAGAATGTGTATTTGGAGTTCTCGAATCACGATTTGCAATTGTGGCAGGACTGACATGTTTTTGGCAAAAACACGTTTTACATGATATAATGACTATATGCATTATTATGCATAACATGATAATTGAGGATAAACGTGATGTTGATGCAACAATTAAGGATCATATGGAAGCGCCAACTCCAAAGTTGAGATGATGGTAGATGAAAATACCTAATTTCAAGAATTTCTAGCTCGATGTAGAAAAATCAAGGATAAATAGGGTCATATTACACTCCGAATTGCATTAATTGATCATTTGTGGGATGAATATACTAATTCAGATAATTAAATAATGATCAATATGTACTTTTATTTTTATTTTTTTGCCTTTTTTTTTTCCATTTTTATTTTATGAAATTTATTGTTTAAGTTAATTTAATAATAAATTCAAAATTTTAGCTAATTAAATTTAATTTCTTAATGTACTTATTTCATAATTTCTTAACTTATTGTAATATTATGTTAATTTTAGGGTGAAATGTTAATTGTGGAGAAATAATAAAAAAAAAAAGGAAAGAAAGGAAATATTCTTTTTAGTGTAATATTTGGTGCAATGGGTTGAAGATGGAAAAACTAAATAGTGGAAAGTTTCACCATTTTCATGCAAAAGTTGCACCAAAATGGGTTTTTGGGTTGGAGATGGCCTTAGGCCAGTGATTTCTCCTCTCCATTTCTTATAATTTAAAAACTCATGCTGTTACATTGTTTCCTTGCATTAAAATTACCGATATTCTATCAGCTGCGTAATGATAAAATTTCGTATCTTGGCAAGCCTGCAAACTTCAAAGGTGTTCACAGTCTAATATCGTTAGTACACAACGACGTTAGACACCGATGTTTTATTGTATTTTGGAGACATATTTGCATATCCTGATGCAACATCTAGTTGGTGGGGGTAAATAGCATCTTAAGAAAAACATCATTAATAACATGTCTTGAAGCACACAGTTTCTATTTTTGTAGGTTTCAGCAATATTCTACTTAATACAAGTTATATAGTTCAAAGAAGTTTTTGGTTTAATTCAACTCTTCTCAATGTAAGGTACATACATAATATTAGCATAACATACATTAGAAATTAATTTTTTTTTTAGAGCAAATTGCACTCAACCTCTTTGGAGTTTGCTCTCTTGCACACAGAAACAACTTTATCAATTTTTGATACTCACACCCCCTGTTGACTTTCTTTTACCTTTAAAAGTCTAAAATAACCCTATCCCTAAATTAAATAAATATATGGGTAATTTCATTAAAGTCTCAACTGTTTGGCAAAATGTCACTTATTTAAACATCTTTATCATATTAGCAACTTAAGTCCCTTATTTTTCCAAAATACATCACTTTAGTCCATTTGACCAAAATATTAATGGTCAACTCTAATTATATGTATAAAAGTACAATTTTACCATTATCAAACAATTTATTGAGTTTCAAAAATAAATAATATTAAAATGGTTTATAAATATAAATTAACAGCAAAAATTTATTTCTAAGAAAATATATTTAAAAACAGAAAGAAAAAAAAAACTAATGGATAGATAAGGAAAAATACAAAGTTAAAATAAATAATAAATTGAAAGTACGATTATGAATAATTTTTTTTATAAGAAACTAATTTTTTATATCCTATTTTGTAGCCAAAAAAAAAAAATGCTTATTATCCATCATTTTTTCAGTTTTTAATTTATTTTTTAAAAAAATTGGATGGATAATGAAAAAAACTAATGGATGGATAATGGGAAATATAAAAAAAATTTGTTTATTATAAAAAATAAAATTTTTTTAGGGACAAAATTGGATATAAAAAAATTGTTTTTTTATAAAAAAATAAATTTTTTGGTGATAAAATTGGATATAAAAAGAATTATTTTTTTTTAAAAAAGTGTTTATAATCGTACTTTCAATTCATTATTTATTTTAACTTTATATTTTCCATTATCCAACCATTAGTTTTTTTTTTTTTAAAATACATTTTTAAGAAAATAAAATTTTGTTGTTAATTTATATTTATAAGCCATTTTAATATTATTTATTTTTGAAACTCAATAAATTATTTAGCAAGGTAAAATTGTACTTTTATATATATAATTAGAGTTAACTGTTAGTATTTTGATCAAATGGACTAAAGTGATGTATTTTGAAAAAAAAAAGACTTATATTTCTAATATAATAAAGAGATTTAAATAAGTGATATTTTATTAAAAAGTAGAGATTTTAATAAAATTATTCATTTATTAATTTAATTTAGAGATTAATAGTAATTTTGTCTTTTAAAGAGAAAAGAGAAAGTCAACCGGAGATGAAAGTGTTAAATTGTTTAGATCTGGAACCCGTTGTGGGGATACTTTTTAAGTCTTAAAAGTATTGAAAGGAGAAATAAATTTCTATTTGGAATTTCCATGGAGTAAAGGACGGTGACTTTATTTTTTGTGGGACATATGTAGCTCACATTATTTTCTTAGCTGCCATTCATAGCCACATGCTACAGGTGTCAAGATTCAACTTGGATCCTTATTCACATTGACTTCATAACACTGTAGCTCTGTCTTTTTGCAATCACAAATCTCATTTACAAAAAAGAAAAATAAAAACTTTGCATTTCCAACTTGCAAGTGAAATGACTGATGCTTTTCTTCATATCTTGCTAGAAAATTTGAACTCACTGATTGGAAAGGAGCTTGGGTTGATTTGGGGTGTTGACAAAGAGATGAAGAGACTTTCCAGCTTGCTCTCAACTATTCAGGCTGTGCTTGAAGATGCAGAGGAGAAGCAAGTTAGAGATAAAGCAATTCAGAATTGGCTACGGAAGCTCAAAGATGCAGCCTATGAGGTGGATGATATCCTGGATGATTTTGTAACTGAAACCTCTCGTTTAGAGTCTAAAGGCCAAAGTTCAAGACTGATAAAAAAGGTAAACACTTTCTTCTTGAGTTATATGCAGGGGCGGCTCAAGGGTATCCGGGGCCTTAGGCGAAATTATAAAACGAGGCCTTGGATGTCTTCTATCTATTGTCTAATATCAGATTATCAATTATAAACACTTAAAAAAAACAAATAATTAAGTTATAGATGAAAATAAATAAATAAAATGACAAAAAAAAAAATTAAAGTAACAGAGTTTAGAACAATAAAACCTGGAAGGCCGGAATGTTGATAGAAAGAAGATATAGTAAGAGAGTTTGATTGCAACAGGTTTGATTTCAATTTGCAGATTGCAATAGAAGGATTTGATTGAATATATAATATATAAAACAATAGATTTATTAACAATATATAATAAAAAAAATATATAACCGTTGAAACTTGAAAGAAAAATAAATAACATTAATGAGTATTTAAGTCCACTTAAATGTGGTTTACTTGAAAATAGGAATATTTTACTTGAAAATAGGAATAAATGGTAATGTAGAAGTAAAAAAGAGATATTTTTTGAATAATAAATAGAAAGAAAAATACTGAATATTAATTGTTAAGATATATATGCATATTTTTTGATAATGAAAATATGGGGCCTTGATTTTAGGTGGGGCCTTAGGCAACTACCTTAGTTGCCTATAGCATCAGCCGGCCCTGGTTATATGAATCCATATAATATTTTTATTTCTCGCAAGATTGGCAATAGGATGAGAGACATAAGAGTGAGGTTAGATGAAATTGCCGAAGAGCGTGTGAAGTTTCATTTGAGAGAGGGAATGGTAGAGAGGAGGGTTGAAGTTACAGAAAACCGCCTAACGGGCTCCATCATTACTCAGTCTCAAGTATATGGAAGAGATGAAGATAAACAAAGAATTGTTGATTGTTTGGTGAAGCAAGTAGCCGGTTATGATGACATTTCGGTATATCCTATTGTTGGTTTAGGGGGCCTTGGAAAGACAACACTTGCTCAGGTGGTTTTCAATGATGAGAGGGTGATGGGGCACTTTGAGCTAAGAATTTGGGTTTGTATTTCTGAGGATTTCAATGTCAGAAGAATAATAAAAGCTATAATTGAATCTGCAACTGGAACAAGTTGTGAAGTCCTAGACTTGGATCCTTTGCAGAGACGCCTTCAAGAAATATTGGCTGCAAAAAGATATTTGCTTGTTCTAGATGATGTGTGGAACGAAGATCAAGAGAAGTGGGATAGGTTAAAGTATGTTTTGGCTTGTGGAGCTAAAGGTGCTTCAATCATTGCAACTACTCGTATCAAAAGAGTTGCATCGATTATGGCAACTCTCCCTTTGCATCACTTGTCAGGTTTAAGAGAGGACGATTGCTGGTCATTATTCTGTGAACGTGCATTTGGACTACAAAAAGAAGAACCTCTGAACCTTGTAGTATTGGGAAATGAAATAGTGAAGAAGTGTGGGGGTGTGCCTCTTGCTGTAAAGTCTCTAGGAGGATTGATGCGTTATAAATCCAAGGAAAATGAGTGGCGTTCTGTTGTGGAAAGTGAACTGTGGAATTTACCTCAGGATGAAACTTCAATTTTGCCAGCGTTACGATTGAGTTACTTGAATATACCACCAAACCTAAGACAATGTTTTGCTTATTGTGCTGTCTTTCCAAAAAATTCTGTAATCGAGAGGGAAAATCTGATTCAACTTTGGATGGCCAATGGCTTGATTCCTGTCACCCAAGAATTGGAGCCTGAAGATATTGGCAATGAAATTTGTAATGAATTATGTTGGAGATCTTTTTTCCAGGTTGTGGAGCAAGATAACTTACACTACAAGGAAAAATTCGAAATGCATGACCTTGTACATGATCTTGCACAATCTATTATGAAGGATGAATGTCTTATTACAGAGGCCAAAAGTTCAGGTAATATCTCAAAAAGAATTTTTCATGTCACAGTGGTTACTGATTCAGAGCAATCGTATCCCTTTCCTAGAGCTTTATATGACGTAGAATCCTTGAGGACATTTATACTGAATCGGTTATATATGAATAGATCCAAGTTTTCTTGTGATTTTTCGAGATTAAGGTCTTTGAGAGTGTTTGGTGCAAGGGATGCCAGATTGATGAATTTGTCTTCAATCAGGTGTTTAAAACATCTGAGGTATTTGGATCTTTCTCACACCAGCATCCAAAAGCTTTCTGAATCAATTTGTAGCTTGTTTAATTTGCAGACTTTGAAATTGGAGTACTGTACGGTTCTGCAGGAGCTACCTAAGCAGATGAAACGCCTGAAGAATCTCCGACACCTGTACCTGAATTATTGTTTATCATTATCTCAGATGCCACCAAAAATGGGGGAGATCACTTGCTTGAAGACTTTAACTCTCTTTGTTGTTGGTAAGACAAGAGGTTGTCACCTTAAGGAATTGAAAGAATTAAATCTGGAAGGAGAGTTGCGTATTGAAAACCTTCATAGAGTGGCCAATCAGATGGATGCCAAAGAAGCCAATTTGGTTGGAAAACAAAATCTCCGCAGGTTGAGCTTGTCTTGGGCATTTGGTGGTGGCTTTTCACTGCAGGGAAATGTTGAAGAAGTACTTGAAGCCCTCGAACCTCACCCAAACCTTGAGCATTTGGCTATACGTCAATATAAAGGTGCCCAGCTTCCACATTGGATGAGGAATCAAGTTCTTATTAATGTGGTTTCTATTGAGCTTTCAGACCTTGATCACTGTTTAGAACTTCCTCCCTTAGGTCATCTACCTTCTCTTCGAAGCCTAAAATTACATAGAATTAGTAGTGTGCTGTACATTGACCATAATCTCCAAGGTGACGGAATGATTAGACGATTCCCATCTTTGGAGAGTCTCACTATTAGGGATTTGCCGAGTTTGAAGAGGTTTTTAAGAGAGGACGGAAGGGAGATACTCCCATGTCTTACCTCCTTAGAAATACAAAATTGCCCCAACTTGACCTTTCCATGTCTTCCTTCACTGAAATTCCTAGAGGTGTTGGATTGCAGCGAGGAGTTGCTAAGATCAATCTCAAACCTCAGCAGCCTTACCTCACTTCGTCTTTATAATAACAATGAGTTAATTTGCCTTCCGCAAGGGATGCTACAAAACCTCACCTCTCTTGAGTCACTGGTTATTAAATATTTCAACAAGCTAAAAGAAATACCCACAGGACTAAACAACATCAATGCTCTTGAATCAATAAGCATCTGCCACTGCAATGAGCTTGAGTCTTTTCCAGAACAAAGTCCGGAAGGCCTGAACCGCCTTAAAAAATTGTGTATAATGGAATGTAGAAAGTTCACATCCTTGCCAGACGGGTTACAATACCTCTCTTCCCTTGAGAGCTTGACTCTCTCCCGCTGCCCTGAACTTGTGTCTTTGCCAAATGGTATTAGACACCTCAGTTCTCTTCAGAGTTTAATGATGTCGGGTCAATACACAAGTGGATATAATCTCATAAATCCCATTGGTTGTCCTAAATTGGCAGTCTTGCCAGAGGCCTTACAGCATGTTGCTGCACTGCAATTATTGCATATATCTGGCTACCCTGATCTAGCATCATTGCCTCATTGGCTGGGAGACCTTACATCTCTTCATTCTTTGATAATTGTTGGATGCCCAAAGTTGTCATCACTTCCTGCAAGCATTCAGAGCCTCACTAATCTACAGGAGCTGGCTATTTCACAATGCCCTGAACTGATAAAGCGATGCGAGAAGGAAATTGGAGAGGATTGGTACAAGATAGCACACGTTCCATACGTATATGTGGACCCTGTCGCCTAACTGAAGTAGAGCTGTGTCCCACTGAGTTGAAATTTGTCCCCCTGCAGATACATTGAACTAGTGATGCTCCTTTACTTGCATGCAGGTGTTGAAGGATAGCTCATTCCAGAGTCCTCCATCTTACAAGTGAAGGTGGAAAACTCTCTTTCTCTCTTTTTCTTTTTCTTTTTCTTTTTCTGATTATGCTATGCAGATTGCCTGTGTATTTTGCCTTTATCATACTGTTACAGTTTGTTGCATTGTGTACATCTCAGAACCTATTCGAACCTATTATTTACAGTCATTTCCCTCATACATAATACACTACTAAATTATTATTAAAAATTGAATCCAATAAATTATCAATTTTAATAGTGTTGCATAATCTTGTACTACATATTTAAAAATGTATATAATACACAATTAATATAGTCATAAACTTGGTATGGCATTGACAAGACCAAGTCCCTGTTTGCAGATCATCATTGTAATACCCAGATTTTAGTATATATTTCTTTGCATATGACTTGAAAAGACCAACGGACCTAACAGTACTATTTATAGTGAGTTAGAATTAGAATATTGTGTATCGAATTATATTTTGTTTCAATGCTCTTTGAAGTTGGAAACTTTGGTAGGTTATATATATATACCTGATAATTTGAAGTTTGAAGTTTTTTTAACACTCGAACCCAATTTATTTCCAAATTTCTTGATGATTCTATGACAGGACCATTCAAGGCTTTTTTCTAAGAATATGCAGCCATCCTCAACATAGACTATCAACATTTACACTTTCCTTCTCTTGCATGACAGCTTCAAGATTTAATAAAAATAAGGGATAATATTATCATCATTGATTTAATGGCTACCCTGTACTCTTGGCTTTGCTGGATAGTATTAAACACCTTTATTCCCTCCAGCAGTTAACAATATCCTGTAGACCCACATGTACTGATCATATTTAAATAGTTTGGTAGTTTGGCATTTTGGATAATCTTTTTTTTTACCGTAGAAATAAAAATATGCAGGCAATGTTATAATTTATAATCTGATTTGGTGGCAGCATGCCATGCTTGCAGAATGCAGACTCTCAAATGCTTACAATTGATGCTTTGGATGACTATAAAAGGTGATTCTTTCTTCATATTCAAGCTGAGCAGAAAGGGTCTATCAGGCTATCGGCAGTGACCAAGTTATTATTGTTCTGATTTGCTGGCTAGAAAATAAGATATGCCTTCAGTAGATGATACTGGACACTTGGACAGGACCAGCCAAGTTTTTTTCAGAGTCTGCTTCAGCCCTCGACACAGAGATGTGCAACTATGCTGTCTTCGTCTGTGACAGCATTGGAATCGGTTAGGGAGAAAGTGGCAAATCAATGTTCATGATGTCCTAGATTATCATTTTCAGAATTTTGATTGATTGGAGAGAAAATGTGCTGCAGGTGGTTTCCGGAGATCTGGAGGATACGGATGATCAAGAAACGCATAGGCCGAGTTATAATAGTCAGTGGAAGAAACAGGTTCTGCTTTTATACATTTTCATTTCATTTGAGTTTCGATTACAATTGAAATAGCATTAAAAGTCAAAATCACAGCATAAACAGGAACAGGATCAACGGAGACGTGAGGATTGGGAGGTCGCGGGTTCTACAACTCCAAGGTGACCCCTAAAGGTCAAATTTCATTTCCTTTTATTTTATTTTTGGTATAATTATTGTAATTTACATTATATTATTGGGCCATTTCTGCATTCAGTCAATGATTGTGTTCTCTTCAATATCTGAAATACAGTCGGTGTGTGAAAGGTATGAAAACGATGAAGGTGGAAAGAGACATGATAATAATCAAAATAATTGGAGCAGAGAGGTTGGTTACTTTATTTTAAAGCATTGATTTATTATATTGGTGAAGCTTATGTATTTTATGTGGTATTTTAACATTTCGTACAGGATGATGCAGAGAAGAATGATGATGTTGGGAGACCGTTGGCAAGAAACCTCCAAGGCGGCAACACAAGGTAATTATTCTTACTTTAAGTCACCACTTTTCAAAAGAGCACATAAAATATGTTATGGATCCTTGATTCGTTATATTATTGGTGTATAGCACTAATTTTCCTCAAACCATTTCAATGAGGTTCTATGTCCCAGAACTCCATTCTCATTGTTTGGCTTAGTTTGTGCATGTGTGCATATTTCTCTATGTATGTTTGTGCATTTGTCTTGTTGTGTGTGTGTGAGAGAGAGAGAGAGAGAGAGAGAGAGAGAGAGAGAGATTATGGGAAGATATGTAAATTGATTAAAAAAATTATTTTGACATAACAGATGGTTGTTCAACACAATAACTGATAGTCCAACTCATCTTTGGTCTGAGGTTTCTTTTTACATTGAAACCATTATTTGGAAAATTGCCACCTTTATCCTAAAACAGCAAATTAGGTCCTTGAATTAGGTGGTGTTAGTGTTACATAGTAAATATTTGGTATCTTTTGCCTTGAGACAGTATAATAGTTAAAGTTAAATGTAAATTGAGTTTAGATTTCAATAGATCTACTATGACCTCATATGTACATTTAACTAATTTATCAGTAAGTGGGTTATGAAATTATTGGAACACGATTGATTGCATTCTAGTCATGTATTATATACATATATGTAATACATAGCTTTTCTTGTTTTGCTTAATTTTAACATTTTGTCCTACTTTTGTGACGTTGTATTCAAATCCATTGCAGATATGCGAAGGTACTGGCATGGGATGACGACCATGCAGTTGTGCGTATATAGTTTCATGACCATTTTCATACCATTCAATCCGGAACTTTCTTGTAATATATTTTCCTTTTAATACATAGATGTTATATACAAAGATTAACCACATATATGCACACATATTTCCATTTATGTATATTCGATCAAGTGCAAGTTTGTTGCATCAATGTATACGATAGATTGTGAGCTATACTAGGAATGATAGTTGGAGTGATTTCATAAAAAGTTACTAATTCAAATAGTTTTTAATTAAAATAATTCAAATTTAGAGAGATGCTCTAAATGACCTTATCATCTATACCCCGATTAAATGTGGGTAAAAGATAGATAAAAAAATTAAAATAAAATAAAATTCAACCTTCCTCGTCGTCGTCTTCAACCTTCTTCAAGCGTATTCAACCTTCCTCGTCGTCATCGTATTCAACAGACCGTCGTCGTCGTCATCGTCTTGAACCTTCCGTCGATTTGGTTATCATCGTCTTCAATCGTCGTCGTCGATTCAACGGAAGGCTTGTATTGCAACTAGGGATTTGGTCGGTTTTAGAGAGGTTTTGTCTTTAGAGAGATTAGGGATTTTTGAATTTTCAGAGGTGTGTGGCTGTGTGATTGATTTCACAGAGAGAGAGAAGGGATGTAATGTGTGTTATAATAAAAATGTAATTTTAAAATTTTAAAAGGGTAATATTGTCACAAACGAGTTAGTTTTGTAGGTTTTTCAAAAAAGAGTTAGTTTTCAACTTCAACCTCCCAAAGGGTTAGTTTTCAATAAAAACCTAGAATGTATTGATTTCCAAATGTTTTCATGTTTATGTATAGTTGTTTATGCATAGTATGGATGAAATTTATGGATGGTGTTTATGGTCTGATCATCTCAAACAAAGATATTAGAGTATTTTGAATTTCTTACAGTTTATGAGTTTTGTTTAGACGGGTTTGCATGAAAAGGGTTGGATTTTTATAAAGAAATGAGAAAATGTTGAGTTTTGCCTGATCATGGGTTAGTGTTTAAAGTTGGATTAGATTTGGATATTTTTATGGGAAGTGCTTTGGATATTACTTATTTAAAGTTTCAACTAATGAGAGATGCACAAAAACTGTTAGGAATTGCCTGTTAGAGATGTTGTTCTTTGGTAAGCGATGGTTGTTCACGGGGTTCATGGAACACGATTATGGTAGTTAGTGAACGAAGTGGTGATCATGATGGGACTTTGAGGCTTTTCGACAAGATGTTAAGTGCTAGCAATCAGCCTGCTTTGGTAACAATCACTACATACAATGCTGTCTACTTGTTCTCATTTGGTAGAGAGATTCATGGATATATGATTGTTGATGGGTTGGCAAAAGATGGTTACTCAGTCTCAAGTATATGGAAGAGATGAAGAGAAAGAAACAATTGTTGACTGTTTGGTGAAGCAAGTAGCTGGTTCTGATGACTTATCTGTATATACTATAGTTGGTTTATGAGGGTTTCAAAAGACAACACTTGCTCAGGTGGTTTTCAATGATGAAAGGATAAAGAGGAACTTTGAGTTGAGAATTTGGGTTTGTATCTCGGAGGATTTTAGTGTGAAGAGAATAATAAAAACTATAACTGAATCTGTAACCGGAGAAGCCTGTGAAGCCTTAGACTTGGACCCTTTACAAAGATGCCTTCAAGAAATATTGGCTGCAAAAAGATATTTGCTTGTTCTAGATGACGTTTGGAACGAAGATCAAGAGAAGTGGGATTGATTAAGTATGTTTTGGCTTGTGGAGCTAAAGGTGCTTCAATCATTGCAACAACTCGTATCAAAAGAGTTGCATCGATTATGGCAACTCTCCCTTTGCATCACTTGTCAGGTTTAAGAGAGGACGATTGATGGTCATTATTCTGTGAACGTGCATTTGGACTACAGAAAGAAGAACCTCTGAACCTTGTAGCATTGGGAAAGGAAATAGTGAAAGTATGAGGGTGTGCCTCTTGCTGTCAAGTCTCTAGGAGGATTGATGCGTAACAAATCCAAGGAAAATGGGTGTACATTCTGTTGCGGAAAGTGAACTGTGGAATTTACCTCAAGATAAAACTTCACTCTTGTCAGCCTTACGATTGAGTTACGTGAATATACCACCAAACCTAAGACAATGTTTTGCTTATTGTGCTGTCTTTCCAAAGGATTCTGTATTCAAGAAGGAAAATCAGATTCAACTTTGAATGGCCAATGGCTTGATTCCTTTCACCCAAGAATTGGAGATCTTTGTCAATGAAATTTGTAATAAATTATGTTGGAGATCTTTTTTCCAGGTTGTGGAGCAAGATAAATTACACTACAAGGAAAAATTCGAAATGCATGACCTTGTACATGATCTTGCACAATCTATTATGAAGGATGAATGTCTTATTACAGAGGCCAAAAGTTCAAGTAATATCTCAAAAAGAATTTTTCATGTCACAGTGGTTACTGATTCAGAGCAATCGTATCCCTTTCCGAGAGCTTTATATGACGTAGAATCTTTGAGGACATTTATACTGAATCGGTTATATATGAATAGATCCAAGTTTTCTTGTGATTTTTCGAGATTAAAGTCTTTGAGAGTGTTTGGTGCAAGGGATGCCAGATTGATGAATTTGTCTTCAATCAGGTGTTTAAAACATCTGAGGTATTTGGATCTTTCTCACACCAGCATCCAAAAGCTTCCTGAATCAATTTGTAGCTTGTTTAATTTGCAGACTTTGAAATTGGAGTACTGTACGGTTCTGCAGGAGTTATTGTGAAGATGAAGAAATATTGAATGTGCTTCAGTTATATTATTAAACCTCAATCGGGTATTTGTACAGAGAAACTACTTGACTACTCCTACAAGTAATGGACTATGAGTTGTCTAGCTAAATATAAGGCAATACAATAGGAAAGGATATATACAACAAATAGGAAAGATAAATATACACATTCTTATCTTCTAACACTCCCCCTCAAGTTGGAGAGTGGATATCTTGTACTCCCAACTTGTGAACCATAGGAACAAAAAACTCTTTTCCCAAAGGCTTTGTCAAGACATCTGCCAGCTGATGTGCAGAATTTACATACTTTGTAATTACCGAACCGTCTTGAATTTTGTCTCTAATGTAATGGCAATCCATCTCTATGTGCCTAGTCCGCTCATGAAAAACCGGGTTGGCTGCAATGTGAAGAGCAGCCTTGTTATCACAATATAGCAAAGCAGGTTCATCATGTGAGAGTCCCAAATCCTTTAATAAGTGCCGAAGCCATGTTAACTCACAACAAGCTCCTGTCATTGCACGATATTCAGCCTCAGCAGAAGAAAGTGAAACTGTTTTCTGTCGTTTCGACCTCCAGGTTATCAATGAAGGTCCAAGAAAAACACAATAACCCGTAGTAGACCTCCTAGTAAGTGGGCAACCTGCCCAATCCGAGTCACAGTAAGCTCTCAACTTGAAATCACTGTTCGAAGAGAAAAATAGACCTTTGCCAGGAGCCCCCTTTAGATATCTAACGACCCGAAGAGCTGCCTCCATATGTAATTTTCTAGGTTGGTGCATGAATCTACTCAGAACATGTACATCATATGTTATATCAGGCCTGGAAACAGTCAAGTAAATCAACCTGCCGACTAATCTTCTATATTTACTTGAATCTTTAAGCAAATCGCTCTTATCCGATAACTTCAAACCTCTTTCCATAGGAGTATCAATGAGAGCTGCACCTAACAACCCTGCATCCGTGATGATTTCTAACGCATACTTACGTTGAGAAATAAAAATACCATTCTTAGAAGTGGCAACCTCAATACCAAGAAAATACTTCAAATTGCCAAGCTCTTTGATACGAAAATTACTATGCAGAAATTGTTTTGTTGCAACAATGCTATCAGGATCATTCCCAGTAATTAAAATATCATCAACATAGATTAAGAGAGCAGTAAAAGACTTGCCTTGTTTTCTGGTGAACAAAGAATAATCGGCTCGAGACTGTACATAACCGGCGGAACAAATGGCCTCTGAAAACTTGGCGAACCACTGTCGAGAAGCCTGTTTCAACCCATACAAAGACTTGTGAAGGCGACAAACCAAGTTATCCTCCCCCTGTCGCCGAAGCCCGGGCGGTGGAGACATGTAAATTTCTTCAGACAGATCGCCGTGAAGGAAAGCATTGTTTACGTCCAATTGGTGAATGGACCAGCCATTAGAGGCAGCCAAAGCAAGCAGGCAACGAACAGAAATAATCTTGGCAGTTGGGGAAAATGTGTCCTGATAATCAATACCTTCCAGCTGAGTGAAACCTTTGGCGACTAAACGAGCCTTGTACCGCTCGATAGAACCGTCGGAACGATGCTTGATTTTAAATACCCACTTGCAGCCAATTGGGGATGTACCGGCTGGGAGAGGGACGAGTGACCATGTCCCGTTGTCTTGGAGAGCCGCCAATTCAGAGCTCATGGCCTCCTGCCACCTAGGATGAGCCGCAGCCTCTGAATAAGAATTGGGTTCAGCAGCCTCACTGATCTGAGCAGCAAAAGAACGATGTGCAGGAGTATATCGGCGGTAAGAGATAAAATTAGCCAGTGGGTATCTCGTACCTTTAGTCGGACCAGGCAGCAAGGAGGACGATTGGGCAGAGGAAACGGCGGAGCAAACGTAATCCCGAAGTCTGGCTGGTGGACTGGTGTGGCGGCTGGAACGTCGAAGAGGGGCTGGGTCGGTTGAATGGATGAGATCGGGAACAGAGGAGGGGAGAAGGGGTGGAGGAGGCGGAGGAAATGGAGAATCCGACGCCGGAATAACTGACTCAGGTAAAGGAGGAGAGGCGGAAGGAGGATGCTGAATCGGTGAAGAGGGAGGTGTGATTGGGTCAGGTGGAGTGTGTGGAACAGGGGATGTTTGCGGAAGAGAGACTTGTGGACTGGATGAGGCTGAGTGAAAGTCAAAAGAATAAGAGATATCATGGGCATGAAGAGGGATTGGGCCTGAGAGTGGGTTCGGGCCAGAGGTAGTGTGTGGGACAGAATGGGGCTGGGTAGAAGCATAAGGAAAGACAGACTCGTGAAACCTGACATCGCGACTAGTAAAAATCTTTTTGGTCGACAAATCAAATAATTTATAAGCTTTTTGACCAATCGGATATCCGATAAAAATTGAGGGTATGGAACGATAGTCAAATTTATGAGAAGGATGGACATTAGTGGCATAAGCCAAACAACCAAAGACACGTAAATGAGAAAAAGATGGTGGTTTAGAGTAGAGAAGTTCGAAGGGTGTTTTGAAAGAAAGAACCGGAGAAGGAAGCCTATTGATTATATGTACAGCAGTAAGAGCACATTCTCCCCAAAACTGGGTAGGGAGACGAGCCTGAAATTTCAAAGCCCGAGCCACATGTAAGATGTGACGATGTTTGCATTCTACGACCCCATTTTGTTGAGGCGTATAAACGCAAGAATGCTGAAAAACGACACCATGAGCAGAAAAAAAAGAACGAAGGGAAATAAATTCCCCACCATTGTCACTCCGAAAAATTTTAATGGTAGACTCAAATTGTGTTAAAACATGATTAAAATTTTTTTTAAAAAGTGATTGAGCCTCATTTTTGTGCCTCATCAAAAAAATCCATGTGAAACGTGTATAATCATCAACGATAGTAAGAAAATAATAAGCACCGGAAATAGAAGGGTGTCGATAACGACCCCAAATATCACAATGGATTATTTCAAAAGGTTTTACAGACGAAATAGCACTAGTACTAAAAGGTAAACGACTTTGCTTAGCCAATGGACATATGGGGCAAGCATTATTGGACTGAACCGAAAAATTCAAAAAATTCTTTGCGATGAAACTCAAACGAGATGGCGACACATGACCTAAACGATTATGCCATAGATTGGTAGATGAAATGGTGAGGTTGCAAGTTGGCCGATTTGTGAGGGAAGGAGGATTTGTGTCGGATTTCTTTGTCGCCAATGCCACCAAATAATATAGTCCGTCACGTTGTTTACCCAAACCAATCATCCTCCTCGTAGCCAGATCCTGCAAAACACACCAATAAGGGAAAAATGTTATTGAACAATTCAGGCCTCTCGTTAGACGACTAACAGACATCAAATCAACTTTGAATGTAGGAACACATAGCACATTATGCAAATAATAAACTGAATTGAGAGGCAATGATCCTTTTGCAACAATTTTAGCCGTTTCTCCGCTTGGCAACAACACAGGAGGTAATGAGCAATTTTTGGTTGCACGAAAAAATAATTTTGATGATGAAGAAATATGATCCGTTGCTCCACTATCGATGATCCAATTGCGGGAGGCAATTTTAGACAAACCTGGTTTGGTGACGGCATGTGCTTGAGAACCAGATCCATCAGTTTTGTTGTCAAGGAGAGACAAGAGTTGTTTTAACTGGACCTCTGAAATACCAACAACAGGACTGCTGTCCTCAGAAACCTGATTTGCTGCTGGCCTCTGATTGTTATGAAAACGTTTTGGGCCCGAAAACTTAGCTCTCGGGTGGCTGGCTGGATACCCATGTAATTCATAACAAGTCTGAACCCAATGACCCAAATTACCACAGTGTGTACAATGTGGGCGTCCCCTTCCAGATCCCGTCAATTTCCTGTCTTGATCTGCTCGGCGGCCTCCACCGAAATCAGGTGATGATGATTTGTCTTGTGATTTGAAATCAGGTGGACAATATGGGCGATCGAACCTCCTTGCACCAGCTGATGGAGTGAATTTGCTGCTGTTAATGCTTCGAACAGCCATGGCAGCGGTACCAGAATCATCTGCAGCATGTGTCGAGGTCAAGAGACGCTGTTTTTCTTCTTGAGAGACAGAGGAATACGCCTGGCGAACCAAAGGAAGAGGGTTCATTAAGAGAATCTGACCACGAACACCACTGTAAGAATCATTCAACCCCATCAAGAATTGCATCAATTTTTGTTGATCATGTTGTGCTGCAAATACGGCATCACTGTAGGAACTTAGTTCATCCCAAAGGCCCTTTAGTTTAGTGTAATAAGCAGAGACAGAGAGTTGCTCCTGTCGAAGATAGGCAATATCACGCTGAATCTCGAAGATGCGAGGTGCGTTACTCTGAGAGAATCGCTCACGAAGATCTTCCCAAACTTCATTAGCGGTGGTGTAATATATGACACTGTCCGAGATTTCCGGACTGAGAGTGTTGATAATCCAAGAATGGACCATATCATTACACCGAGACCAGGCTGCATAATTTTCGGGATCTGCTGTCTTTGAAGGTGAATTGATTGAACCATCGACAAAACCTAGTTTGTTTTTGGAATTTAAAGCCAAAGTCATAGCCCTTTTCCAAGTAGAATAATTCTCCCCATTCAAGGGTTTGGAAATCAAAACCAAACCTGGATGATCTGAATGATGAGTGAAATAGGGGTGCGATAGATTGGATCTTGAAGAATCTGCAGTAGAATTGACAATGTCCTTGCCAGGAACAGAAGGAGTTGGTGGTAGGGCATCGTTGGCCATGATGATTGGAAGAGAGACAGATGCTACACGGTAGATGGAAAGTGCAGCGAAAAAAATATTGAATCCTAACCACGCTTTGATACCATGTGAAGATGAAGAAATATTGAATGTGCTTCAGTTATATTATTAAACCTCAATCGGGTATTTGTACAGAGAAACTACTTGACTACTCCTACAAGTAATGGACTATGAGTTGTCTAGCTAAATATAAGGCAATACAATAGGAAAGGATATATACAACAAATAGGAAAGATAAATATACACATTCTTATCTTCTAACAGTTATCTAAGCAGATGAAACGCCTGAAGAATCTCCAGCACCTGTACCTGAATTATTGTTTATCATTATCTCAGATGCCACCAAAAATGGGGGAGATCACTTGCTTGAAGACTTTAACTCTCTTTGTTGTTGGTAAGACAAGAGGTTGTCACCTTAAGGAATTGAAAGAATTAAATTTGGAAGGAGAGTTGCATATTGAAAACCTTCATAGAGTGGCCAATCAAATGGATGCCAAAGAAGCCAATTTGGTTGGAAAACGAAATCTCCGCAAGTTGAGCTTGTCTTGGGCATTTGGTGGTGGCTTTTCACTGCAGGGAAATGTTGAAGAAGTACTTGAAGCCCTCGAACCTCACCCAAACCTTGAGAATTTGGCCAACGTCAATATAAAGGTGCCCGGTTTCCACTTTAGATGAGGAATCAAGTTCTTATTAATGTGGTTTCTATTGTGCTTTCAGACCTTGATCACTGTTTAGAACTTCCTCCCTTAGGTCATCTACCTTCTCTTCGAAGCCTAAAATTACATAGAATTAGTGGTGTGCTGTACATTGACCATAATCTCCAAGGTGACAGAATGATTAGACGATTCCCATCTTTGGAGAGTCTCACTATTAGGGATTTGCCGAGTTTGGAGAGGTTTTTAAGAGAGGAAGGAAAGGAGATACTCCCCTGTCTTACCTCCTTAGAAATACAAAATTGCCCCAACTTGACCTTTCCATGTCTTCCTTCACTGAAATTCCTAGAGGTGTTGGATTGCAGCGAGGAGTTGCTAAGATCAATCTCAAACCTAATTAATTTGATGCAGGTTTTGCAGTTTAAACATAACTTTCAATCTTTCTTTCTTTTTTTTTTTTTTTTTTGGGTTCCACTGCCAGGATACTTTCAATCTATATGTTAGGTTGCTACAATCTTTGATTTTACGGAAATTCTTGTAACATATTTTGTAAATTATATTATGAGAAAATTGTTCTAAGAAAATATCTTAGATATCATATTTGAGACATCGTCAAACTGATTGAACGTCTTTCATCATTCCGCTACATTAGGCTATGGTTCTTACCTTAGTAACTGTGATTGATGAAAGGAAAAGTTTTATATCTTTTTGAAATCTTGTTTCAAAAATGCATAGAAGTTTAATGAAAAATTATTAAATAGTGAGTACAAATGTATGTAGGATGTTGTGTTTTTCTCTCATAGATGATTGCAGCCTTGAACCAGAGAGCCCTTCATTAAAAAAATTTAATTAGTTGTGAGGCTAATAATATAAAGTTTGTGTTGAGTGATGCCTACAATAGATTGATATTATAATTTTCAATATTTCAAAATTAGAGGAGGGGTATAACTCGAACCCACAAAGGTCTGAGAGGCTTACCACCAAGTGAAAAAGTATATTCGATATTATATTCGATATTATATTCAATATTATATTCGATTTAATGAAAAATTACTGGTAAAATTATTATAAGCTCATAGGCCGTAGCTAAAACCTTAAATAAGCACGGATAGTCATGGTCAAGAAACATTTTAGAATTTAGTAGTGTCAAAAACAGAAGAAGATGTTATGAAATAAATAAAATAAATAAGAACATAATAGTAGCCCAAGAAAAGAGATTCTTTTATTCCTCAATATTTCTCAATATCATACATCAAGATGAAAGCTCTTATTTATAGCCTTACAAATCTTTACAATCATAACTTACACAATAATGGATATAAATTACAACATAAATTGACCATAAATCATTTGGGTGTTACAAGAGAAGTTAAGAAGATGATAAGCTTGATTTCTTAATGTGGACATCCACTCACATTAAAACATTGAATAATGTTTTTATAACACTCCCCCTTAGATGTCCATCGTATAGAGAATATGCCTCATTAAAACCTTTGCTAGTAAAAACCCAATGGGAAAAAAGACTAGCAAAGGAAAAAGAGTACAATATTCATCTATATATCGAATTAACATCTGAAGGAATTTGGGGTACAAAACTGTCTCGTTAAAACCTTATTAGGAAAATCCTATGGGATAAAAACTAGTAAAGGAAAAAGAGTACAGTATGTAAAATTTTCTCTAAAATCAATATCTCCCCTTGATAAGGTAATATTCTGACTTAGATGCTTCAATATTTTGCAAAGATATTGTATCCCGATATTTTGTACCAAGATTTTATTTGTTGCAACTGGTAGTGTATTTATAAATAAATCTTCAGGATTGAAAACTTAAACGTATTTTTTATCACCACCTTTTTGGAGATCATATGTAAAGAACTTTAATAAAATTGATTTCTGAATTGGTTCAACTTGTTATATACAACATCATGTTGTTTTATTATAAAAACACAAGTTGAACTTGTATTTGATACTTCAGGACCTAAAGTTCTTCAATAACAAGAGGAGATCATACAACACTTTAAGTTGTGGAATAAATATCGAGGAATCCATTCGATGTGTTTTATCCATGGAAAAGTACTTCAAGACATTTTCCTTATATATGTTGACTCATGTTTAATGTCAAAGTCATTAGCTGAGACTAAATATTATTTTCCTAAACTTTTCATCTTTAGAATTATTCCTCTGATATATATAATTTATAAACTTAGCATAATTTTTACTAAGCTTTACACAATCAAAAATAGAAGAAGAAGCATTTTAGTGCAATTTCCCCCAAATAAACCCTTTTATATGCAGCGATAGAATTACCTAAAAGTCCTTGGGTCTTCTACATGATTGTGGGCTTAACCATAAATAAATTTAAACTCTTTTTGGGTCATCTCCACTGTTGGAGGAAACCCAACCCAACCATCGCTAGTGTAAATCTCAATAAGTAATGAAAGTTGAAGTTTCCTTGAAATTTCCATGTATTTCTTTTCTCTTAGCAATTGTCACTGTCAATTACAATTCACATTGACTTGGTAGCACATACAAGTCTTCTCCTTCCAAGCATTATGCTATTACCTACTTGCAATCACTCATCTTTCTGATTTCTGAAACACTTTGAATTTCCAACTTGAGAGTGAAAAATGGCTGATACTTTTCTTCATTTTTTGCTTGAGAGATTGAACTCTCTGATCCAAAAGGAGCTTGGGTTGATCTGGGGTGTTGACAAAGAAATGAAGAAACTTTCGAGCTTGCTGACAACTATTCAGGATGTGCTTGAAGATGCAGAGGAGAAGCAAATAAAAAACAGGGCACTTCAGAATTGGTTGCGGAAGCTCAAAGATGCAGCTTATAAGGTAGATGACATCTTGGATGAGTGCTCGATAGAAGTCGCTCGATTAGAGTCTAATAGCCAAAAGGTACACACTCCTCTCTTGTGTTATTTGCGTCCACAAAATATTTTATTTTGTCGTAAGATTGGTAGTAGGATGAGAGACATAAGAGAGAGGTTAGATGAAATTGCTGAAGAGCGTTCCAAGTTTCATTTGATCGAAGGAGGTGTTCAGGGGCGTCTTGACGTCTTAGAAAACCGTCAAACTGGCTCCATCATTACTGAATCCAAAGTATACGGAAGAGACGAAGATAAAGAAAAGATCATCCAGCGTTTGGTGGAGGTTTTAGCCGATTCTGATGGCATTTCGGTGTATCCTATAGTTGGTTTAGGGGGGCTTGGAAAGACAACACTTGCTCAAATGGTCTTCAATGATGAGAGGGTGATTAGGCATTTTGAGCTACGGATTTGGGTTTGCATTTCGGAGGATTTCAGTGTGAAAAGAATAATAAAAGCTATAATTGAATCTGCAACTGGAACTGCCTGTGAATCCTTAGATTTAGACCCTTTGCAGAAACGTCTTCAATGCATATTGAATGGGAAAAGGTATCTACTTGTTTTAGATGATGTATGGAATGAGGATCAAGAGAAGTGGGATAGGTTAAAGCACGTACTGGCTTGTGGATCCAAAGGAGCTTCAGTCATTGTCACTACTCGTAGCAAAAGGGTTGCGTCAATTATGGGGACAATCCCTCTACATCAATTGTCAGGTTTAACCGAGGATGAGTGTTGGTTATTATTCAAGGAACGTGCATTTGGACACGATACAGAGGGACAGCCAAACGTTGTAGCATTGGGAAAGGAGATAATGAAGAAGTGTGGAGGTGTACCTTTAGCCGTAAAGTCTTTAGGAAGCATGATGCGGTACAAAAGTGAAGAAAATCAGTGGCAATCTGTTGTGGAAAGTGATCTTTGGAATTTACCTCAAGATGAGAATTCAATCTTGCCCGCCTTACGATTGAGTTGCTCTAATTTACCATCAAAATTGCGACAGTGTTTTGCTTACTGTGCCATATTTCCAAAGGATTTTGTAATTAAGAAAGAACTTTTGATTCAACATTGGATGGCCAACGGCTTTATACCGTTCACTGAAAAGTTAGATCCTGAAGATATTGGTAATGAAATCTGCAATGAATTATGTTGGAGATCTTTCTTAGAAGACATTGAGAAAGATGATGATTTTTACTATGGTAAACGATTCAAAATGCATGACCTTGTTCATGATCTTGCACAATCTATCATGGAGGATGAATGCTTTAGTAAAGAGTTTGAAAGCTCAACTGATATCTCAAAAAGAACTTGCCATTTCACATACGTCAATGAGTTCTGGAATTCATATGCCCCCTTTCCTGAAGCTCTATATCAAGTTGAAAACTTAAGGACATTCCTAGTGCTCACACGAGGTAGTATTAATGGCCCTGAATTTTCTTGTAACTTCTCCAAATTAAGTTCCTTGAGAGTGTTCGGTGCAAGGGGGATTTACCGTATGAAGTTGTCATCTTCAATAAGCCGTTTAAAACATTTAAGATACTTAGACCTTTCTCACAATCAAATCCAAATGCTTCCTGAATCAATTTGTTCCCTATATAACTTGCAAACTTTGAAACTGAGTGAATGTCGCTCTCTTCGGGAGCTACCCAAGCACATGAATCGCTTGAAGAATCTCCGACACCTTTACTTGGATGGTTGTGAAAAATTATCCCAAATGCCACCAAAAATTGGGAAAATCACTTGCCTAAAGACTTTAACTCTGTTTATAGTGGGTAAGAAGAGAGATTGTCACCTAGCTGAATTGAAAGACTTAAATCTTGGAGGATATTTACGTATTAAACACCTTCAGAGAGTGGTGAATCCAACGAATGCCAAAGAAGCCAATTTGATTGGAAAACGAAATCTTCGTCGATTGTTATTGTCCTGGAAAGATGATGATGGTGATCTTGAATCACCAGAAGATGCTGAAAAGGTACTTGAAGCACTTGAACCTCATGCAAACCTTGAACATTTTGTCATATCAGGGTATAAAGGTGTTCAATTTCCTTTTTGGATGAGGAACCACATTCTTAATAATGTTGTTTATTTGAGCCTCTCAGACTGTCACAATTGTTCTCATCTTCCTCCCTTATCCCTATTGGCTTCACTTCGAAATCTTCATTTAACAAGAATAAGTCGGGTGATGTATATTGATGACAATTTTCAAGGTGCTGGAATAATGAGAGGATTCCCGTCTTTACAGGAACTCAGAATTTCTGATTTGCCAAGTTTGCAGAGGTTCTCAAGAGAGGATGGAGTGGAGCTGCTCCCATGTCTTACCTCCTTAAACATTTTTAGATGCCCTAAATTGACCTTGCCACGTCTTCCTTCAGTGACAAAGTTACATGTTTCAGATTGCAATGAGGTTCTACTGGGATCAATCTCGAATCTCAAAAGCCTTACCCTCAAAGTTTCAAAAAACAATAAATTAATTGACCTTCCACAATGTATGCTGCTAAATCTTACCTCTCTGAATCAGCTTTATATTAGTTATTTCAGCAAGCTGAAGTGTTTGCCCAAAGAGCTTGTCGGCCTCAGTGCTCTCGAAACATTAGCTATTTCATGCTGCGATGAGTTTGAGTCTTTCCCGGAGCAAGGGATGGAAGGCCTTAAATCTCTTAAAAATTTGCAGTTACACGAGTGTAGAAAGTTCACAACTTTGTCAGAGGGGTTACAACTCCTCTCTTGCCTTGAGAAGTTGACTCTTACTGGCTGTCCTGAGCTGGTGGCTTTGCCAGATGGTATTAAGTACCTTAATTCCCTTAAGCACTTAGAGATATCCGGTGATCGCATCAAAATACAAAGCTGGAGCCACAATCCCTGTGGTTTTGAGCCAGTATACATTTGGTCATTCAATCGTGAAGAACCCATTGGTTCCCCTAAGTTGGCAGTCTTGCCTGAGGCCCTGCGGTATGTCCCTGCACTACAATCCTTGTATATATCTTCCTACCCTAATCTAGCATCATTGCCCCACTGGCTTGGAGACCTTAAGTCCCTTCAAACTTTGCTCATAAATGGTTGCCCGAAGTTGTCATCTCTTCCAGAAAGCATGCAGGGCCTCACAAAGCTACAGAAATTAGTTTTTTGGAGATGCCCTGAACTGGTGAAGCAATGTGAAAAGGAAACGGGAGAGGACTGGTACAAAATAGCACATATTCCAAATGTTTACGTGAACTACTAGCCCAAAACTCTTAATTGTTGCATCCAGTTCGAGAGGTATGCACCCCTTTTTTAGCATAGCTTTTCTTGTTTTGCTTAATTTTAACATTTTGTCCTACTTTTGTGACGTTGTATTCAAATCCATTGCAGATATGCGAAGGTACTGGCATGGGATGACGACCATGCAGTTGTGCGTATATAGTTTCATGACCATTTTCAGACCATTCAATCCGGAACTTTCTTGTAATATATTTTCCTTTTAATACATAGATGTTATATACAAAGATTAACCACATATATGCACACATATTTCCATTTATGTATATTCGATCAAGTGCAAGTTTGTTGCATCAATGTATACGATAGATTGTGAGCTTATCATTCAAACAGTGTTTCAAAATATGCAAACAATAATGATGAAAGTTTCTTTGGTGGTAACATGTCCCTGCTGATCAAATTATATGCCAGAAATTTTAATTTGTTTGCAATATCATCTCTGTGTTGTAATAATTTTATTCTGAGTTTATTTGCGTTGGCCAAAGTCATTGAATTTTGATTTGACTTCTGTTTGTGACATTCGAAGTAGAAACAACAACGTTATATATTTCAAGTCAAAATGTTGTGAATCTACCACTAAAAGAAAGACTTCAAATCACCATTAATTGAACTAAGGTATATTCAATAGAGAAAAGGAATTCCAAATGGAAATTTGGTGAGGACAAACAATACTTTTTTATTCAATATATATTTATGAGTTTTATGCATGAAAAGGGTTGGATTTTTATAAAGAAATGAGAAAATGTGGAGTTTTACCTGATCATGGGTTGGTGTTTAAAGTTGGATTAGATTTGGATGTTTTTATGGGCAGTGCTTTGGTCAATACTTGTTTAATGTTTCAACTAACGAGAGATGCACAGAAACTGTTTGAGGAATTGTCTGTTAGAGATGTTGTTCTTCGGAAAGCGATGGTTGTTCATGGGGTTGTGGTCAAAATGGGGTAGTGTTCAGTTTTCTTATCTTTATCATGCTACAGGTGTTAATAGTCAACTTGGATCCTTATTCACATTAACTTCATAACACTTGCAAGTCTTCCAATATATGTTAAACTTTGCATTTCCAACTTGCAACTTGCAACTTGCAACTTGCATTTCTTCAAATTTTACTAGAAAATTTAAACTCACTGATTCGAACGGAGCAGGGGTTGATGTGGGGTGTTGACAAAGAGATGAAGAGACTTTCTAGCTTGCTCTCAACTATTCAGGCTGTGCTTGAAGATGCAGAGGAGAAACAAGTAAGAGATAAAGCTATTCAGAATTGGCTGTGGAAGCTCAAAGATGCAGCTTATGAGGTGGATGATATCTTGGATGAATTTGTAATAGAAACCTCTCGTTTAGACTTTAGAGTCTAAAGGCCAAAATTCAAGACTGATAAATAAGGTAAACACTTCCTTCTTGAGTTATATGAGTCCGTATAACACTTTCTTCTTCAATGTGAGAAGAATAATAAAAGCTATAATTGAATCTGCAACTGGAACAAGTAGTGAAGTCTTAGACTTGGATCCTTTGCAGGGACGCCTTCAAGGCATTTTGGGAGAGAAAAGGTATTTGCTTGTTCTAGGTGACTTTTGGAACGAAGATCAAGAGAAGTGGGATGTATTAAAGTGTGTTTTGGCTTGTGGAGCTAAAGGTGCTTCAATCATTGCAACAACTCGTATCAAAAGAGTTGCATCGATTATGGCAACTCTCCCTTTGCATCACTTGTCTGGTTTAAGAGAGGACAATTGTTGGTCATTATTCTGTGAACGTGCATTTGGACTACAGAAAGAAGAACCTCTGAACCTTGTAGTATTGGGAAAGGAAATAGTGAAAGTATGGGGGTGTGCCTCTTGCTGTAAAGTCTCTAGGAGGATTGATACGTTATAAATCCAAGGAAAATGAGTGGCATTCTGTTGTGGAAAGTGAACTGTGGAATTTACCTCAAGATGAAACTTCAATCTTGCCAGCCTTACGATTGAGTTACTTGAATATACCACCAAACCTAAGACAATGTTTTGAATTAATCTGATTCAACTTTGGATGGCCAATGGCTTGATTCCTTTCACCCAAGAATTGGAGCCAGAAGATATTGGCAATGAAATTAGTAATGAATTATGTTGGAGATCTTTTTTCCAGGTTGTGGAGCATGATAAATTACACTGCAAGGAAAAATTCAAAATGCATGACCTTGTACATGATCTTGCACAATCTATTACGAAGGATGAATGTCTTATTATAGAGGCCAAAAGTTCAGATAATATCTCAAAAAGAATTTTTCATGTCACAGTGGTTATTGATTCAGAGCAATCGTACCCCTTTCCTAGAGCTTTATATGACATAGAATCCTTGAGGACATTTATACTGAATCGGTTATATATGAATAGATCCAAGTTTTCTTGTGATTTTTCGAGATTAAGGTCTTTGAACGTGTTTGGTGCAAGGGATGCCAGATTGATGAATTTGTCTTCAATCAGCTGTTTAAAACATCTGAGGTATTTGGATCTTTCTCACACCAGTATCCAAATGCTTACTGAATCAATTTGTAGCTTGTTTAATTTGCAGACTTTGAAATTGGAGTACTGTACGGTTCTGCAGGAGCTATTTGAGCTTGTCTTGGGCATTTGGTGGTGGCTTTTCACTGCAGGGTAATGTTGAAGGAGTACTTGAAGCCCTCGAACCTCACCCAAACCTTGAGTATTTGGCCATACGTCAATATAAAGGTGCCCAGTTTCCACATTGGATGAGGAATCATGTTCTTATTAATGTGGTTTCTATTGAGCTTTTAGACCTTGATCACTGTTTAGAACTTCCTCCCTTAGGTCATCTACCTTCTCTTTGTAGCCTAAAATTACATAGAATTAGTGGTGTGTTGTACATTGACCATAATCTCCAAGGTGGCAGAATGATGAGACGATTCTCGTCTTTGGAGAGTCTCACTATTAGGGATTTGCTGAATTTGGAGAGGTTGTTGAGAGAGGAAGGAAGGGAGATACTCCCCTGTCTTATCTCCTTAGAAATACAAAATTGCCCCAACTTGACCTTTTCATGTCTTCCTTCACTGAAATTCCTAGAGGTGTTGGATTGCTACGAGGAGTTGCTAAGATCAATCTCAAACCTCAGCAGCCTTACCTCACTTCGTCTTTATAATAACAATGAGTTAATTTGCCTTCCGCAAGGGATGCTACAAAACCTCACCTCTCTTGAGTCACTGGTTATTAAATATTTCAACAAGCTAAAAGAAATACCCACAGGACTAAACAGCATCAATGCTCTTGAATCAATAAGCATCTGCCACTGCAATGAGCTTGAGTCTTTTCCAGAACAAAGTCCGGAAGGCCTGAACTGCCTTAAAAAATTGTGTATAACGGAATGTAGAAAGTTCACATCCTTGCCAGACGGGTTACAATACCTCTCTTCCCTTGAGAGCTTGACTCTCTCCTGCTGCCCTGAACTTGTGTCTTTGCCAAATGGTATTAGACACCTTAGTTCTCTTCAGAGTTTAATGATGTCGAGTCAATACACAAGTGAATATAGTCTCATAAATCCCATTGGTTGTCCTAAATTGTCTTGCCAGAGGCCTTACAGCATGTTGCTGCACTGCAATCATTGCATATATCCGGCTACCCTGATCTAGCATCATTGCCTCATTGGCTGGGAGACCTTACATCTCTTCATTCTTTGATAATTGTTGGATGCCCAAAGTTGTCATCACTTCCTGCAAGCATTCAGAGCCTCACTAATCTACAGGAGCTGGTTATTTCACAATGCCCTGAACTGATAAAGCGATGCAAGAAGGAAATTGGAGAGGATTGGTACAAGATAGCACACGTTCCATACGTATATGTGGACCCTGTTGCCCTAACTGAAGTAGAGCCGTCTCCCACTGAGTTGAAATTTGTCCCCCTGCAGATACATTGAGCTAGTGCTGCAGCTTTACTGGCATGAAGGTGTTGAAGGATAGCTCATTCCAGAGTCCTCCATCATACAAGTGAAGGTGGAAAACTTTCTCTCTCTCTCTCTCACTTGCGAATGAGTATTTAAGTCCACTTAAATGTGGTTTACTTGAAAACATGAATCTTTGACTTGAAAATAGAAATGAAAAGTAATTTATAAGTTTAAAGATGAGATATTTTTTGAATCGGTAGTGTTAACCCTCGCCTTAAAAACATAAAAGATACAAATTATGTTTGGATTACTTATTTGCAGTGCTGATTTATTTATTTTACTTTATAAATTATGTTTTATGGTGTACCACTACACCAACTTCATTTTATTCAAGACTTTAACTTAACTTAAAAGAGAAGAAAGTAACAAAGAAGCAGAAAAGATTAGAATCCTTGACGCAGTAGGAAGCTGAGATTCAAGCCAAATCCATGGCAACGAGAGAAAAGAGAGCTCTGCTCTACAATTTCAATATCAGAAAATATTCAACAACTTTTACAATGGTTGTATACAAGAATATATAGACATCTCATACAAGAATATATAGACATCTCATACAAGAATAGTTGGTTTAGGGGGGCTTGGAAAGACAACAGTTGCTCAACGGTCTTCAATGATGAGAGGGTGATGAGGCATTTTGAGCTACGGATTTGGGTTTGCATTTCGGAGGATTTCAGTGTGAAAAGAATAATAAAAGCTATAATTGAATCTGCAACTGGAACTGCTTGTGAAGCCTTAGATTTAGACCCTTTGCAGAAACGCCTTCAAGACTTATTGAATGGGAAAATGTATTTACTTGTGTTAGATGATGTATGGAATGAGGATCAAGAGAAGTGGGATAGGTTAAAGCACGTACTGGCTTGTGGATCCAAAGGAGCTTCAGTCATTGTCACTACTCGTATCAAAAGGGTTGCGTCAATTATGGGGACAATCCCTCTACATCAATTGTCAGGTTTAACAGAGGATGAGTGGTGGTTATTATTCAAGGAACGTGCATTTGGACACGATACAGAGGGACACCCGAACCTTGTAGCATTGGGAAAGGAGATAATGAAGAAGTGAGGAGGTGTACCTTTAGCCGTAAAGTCTTTAGGAAGCATGATGCGGTACAAAAGTGAAGAAAATCAGTGGCAATCTGTTGTGGATAATGATCTTTGGAATTTACCTCAAGATGAAAATTCAATCTTGCCCGCCTTACGATTGAGTTACTCAAATTTACCATCAAAATTGCGGCAATGTTTTATTTACTGTGCCATCTTTCCAAAGGATTTTGTATATAATAAAGAACTTTTGATTCAACTTTGGATGGCTAGTGGCTTTATTCCTCTCACTGAAAAGTTAGATCCTGAAGATATTGGTAATGAAATCTGCAATGAATTATGTTGGAGATCTTTCTTAGAAGAAATTGAGAAAGGTGATAATTTTTATGGTGGACGATTCAAAATGCATGACCTTGTTCATGATCTTGCACAATCTATCATGGAAGATGAATGCTTTAGTAATGAGATTGAAAGCTCAACTCATATCTCAAAAAGAACTTGCCATTTCACATCTGTCAATAATCAGTGGAATTCATATCCCTTTCCTAAATCTCTATATCAAGTTGAAACCTTAAGGACATTCCTAGTGCACTCAACAGGTAATAGTGATGCCATTGAATTTTCTTGTGACTTCTCCAAATTAATTTCCTTTAGAGTGTTCGGTGCAAGGATGGGTAGACTGACGAAGTTGTCATCTTCAATAAGCCATTCTAAACATTTTGGTAATAGTGATGCCATTGAATTTTCTTGTGACTTCTCCAAATTAAGTTCCTTTAGAGTGTTCGGTGCAAGGATGGTTAAACTGACGGAGTTGTCATCTTCGATAAGCAGTTTAAAACATTTAAGATACTTAGACCTTTCTAAAACTCAAATCAAAGTGCTTCCGAAGTCAATTTGTACCCTATATGACCTGCAAACTTTGGAATTGAATGGATGTTACTCTCTTCGGAAGCTACCTAAGCACATGAATCGCTTGAAGAATCTCCGACACCTTTACTTGAATGATTGTGACAACTTATCCCAAATGCCACCAAAAATTGGGGAAATCACATGCCTAAAGACTTTGACTCAGTTTATAGTGGGTAAGAAGAGAGATTGTCACCTAGCTGAATTGAAAGACTTAAATCTTGGAGGATATTTACTTATTAAACACCTTCAGAGAGCGGTGAATCCACTAAATGCCAAAGAAGCCAATTTGGTTAGTAAACGAAATCTTCGTCGATTGGACTTGTACTGGAAAGATGATGATAGTGATCATGAATCACCGGAAGATGCTGAAAAGGTACTTGAAGCACTTGAACCTCATGCAAACCTTGAACATTTTTACATATCAGGGTATAAAGGTGTTCAATTTCCTTTTTGGATGAGGGACCACATTCTTAATAATGTTGTTGATTTGAGCCTCTCAGACTGTCACAATTGTTCTCATCTTCCTCCCTTATCCCTATTGGCTTCACTTCGAACTCTTTCTTTATCAAGAATAAGTCGGGTGATGTATATTGATGATACTTTTCAAGGTGCTGGAATAATTAGAGGATTCCCGTATTTGCAGAATCTCACAATTTCTGATTTGCCAAGTTTGCAACGGTTCTCAAGAGAGGATGGAAGGGAGCTGCTCCCATGTCTTACCTCCTTAGACATTTCCAAATGCCCTCAATTGACTTTGCCACGTCTTCCTTCAGTGACAGAGTTATGTGTTTCAGATTGCAATGAGGTTTTACTGGGATCAATCTCGAATCTCATAAGCCTTACCCTCCTTCATGTTTGGGATAACAATAAATTAATTTACCTTCCACAATGTATGCTGCTAAATCTTGCCTCTCTGAACCAGCTTTCTATTAGGTCTTTCAGCAAGCTGAAGTGTTTGCCCACCGAGCTAGATGGCCTCAGTGCTCTTGAAACATTAGATATTTCATGGTGCGATGAGTTTGAGTCTTTCCCGGAGCAAGGGATGGAAGGCCTTAAATCTCTTAAAAATTTGCAGTTACACGAGTGTAGAAAGTTCACAACTTTGTCAGAGGGGTTACAACACCTCTCTTGCCTTGAGAAGTTGACTCTTAATGGCTGTCCTGAGCTGGTGGCTTTGCCAGATGGTATTAAGTACCTTAATTCCCTGCAGCATATACAAATATCCAGTGATCGCATCGAAATACAAAGTTCGAGCATCGAACCCAATGGTTTTAAAGTGATAGAATGGTCTTTATGGAGGTATGAAGAACCCATTGGTTCCCCTAAGTTTGCAAAGTTGGCAGTCTTGCCTGAGGCCCTGCGGTATGTCCCTGCACTACAATCCTTGTATATATCTTGCTACCCTAATCTAGAATCATTGCCCCACTGGCTTGGAGACCTTACGTCCCTTCAAACTTTGATCGTATATGATTGCCCGAAGTTGTCATCTCTTCCGGCAAGCATCCAGAGCCTCACCAAGCTACAGAAATTAGCAATTCAGAAATGCCCTGAACTGGTGAAGCGATGTGAGAAGGAAACGGGAGAGGACTGGGACAAAATAGCACATATTCCAAATGTTTATGCGAACTACTAGCCCAAAACTCCTACATGTTGCATCCAGTTCGAAAGGTATGAACCCCCTTTTTACCTAGCTCTGCTTGTTTTTACTTAATTTTAACATTTTGTCCTACTTCTGTGACATTGTATTTAAATCCATTGCAGATCATATGCGAAGCTACTGGGCATGGCATGACGACCATGCAGTTGTGCAGTTATAGTTTCATGACCATTTTCATATCATTCAATATAGAACTTTCTTGTAAGATATCTTCCTTTCCTTTTTATACAGAGATGTTATATACAAAGATTAACTGCATATATGCACACTTATTTCAGGTTATGTAGTCGATCAAGTGCAAGTTTGTTGCGTCAATGTATATGACAGATTGCGAGCTTATCATCTGAATAGTGTTTCATAATATGCTATTATGTCAAAGATCAAAATATGCAAACAATAGTGATGAAAGTTTCTTTGGTGGTAACATGTTCTTGCTGATCAAATTATATACCAGAATTTTTAGGTAGTTTGCATTGTCAGCTAAAATTGCTTCGTAGTAGTATAACATTGTTATTTGCCTTGGCCAAGTCATTGAATTTTGATTTGACTTCTGTTTGTGTTGATTCAATGGTGTGACCTTCCAAGTAGAAACAGCAATGTTATATGTTTCTTAATTTCATGACAATATTTTTTTAAGATTTTTGGTGTGTGAAATTTATATGCTTAATTTAGCTTCTAGTTAACGTATCAAAAGTGACTACAAACCATCGTTGCATCCAGTGGAAAAGCATGTTCCAATTTTAATCTAGTTAACATATCAATAGTGTTGGCAGGTGAAACTTTCTTGCACCAATGCTGTGAAGGTTGTGTATGTATTTCCATTTACATAAATAAAGTAAGAGACTGTTGCAATGTATAAATACTGTATACGTATTACACCAATTACAGTCATTTCAATTATAACATAATACATACAAAAATATCATTTAAAACTGAAAACAGTAGCTTCTACTACATAATTTGAAACGAAAATATGCAGTCAACAAAATGCAGTCACGATTGTTCTGCCAATGGCATACATGCATATGCCACATTGATCACATATGAACAGTGATTCTTTCTTACCACATTGATCACATATGAACCATGAAGTTTGATTAGTACATTAATGTTTTTGTGTCAATCTTATGATTTGATATTTATATGAACTATGCATTCCAACCTTGAAGGCGATATTCACCGGATGCGACCCACAATTATGATATCACTACCCCTTTCATTGATGAACTGGGAAATCATTCGTCTAAACAAAAATATACTGCCAGCATTCATTTTGAGCCTGTAAATGATTATAAATGATCCCATATTTGTTTTCACTTCTCGAGCCTTTAAATAAGATTTCAAGTCAAAATGTTGTTTATGTTGGAAATGTGAAACTTCTCCAAAGACTCCCTAGCTTATTGTTGGTTTAGTTATGGTTTATGTAATTGTATGGTTATATTAGTTTAGTTTGTTTATGATTGTAACTTGTAGCAGTGGTTATACCACTGTCAAGTATGGCTAATGGTATGGATGTGCCAGCTAATAACACATGGTATTGTATTTTGTATCAGGTATGGGTGTGCCGGCTAATGGTAGCATATGGTATTGTATTTTGTATTTAAAACCCCCCCTTTTGTCATTATAAAAAGTAGGGTTTTATTGAAAAGTAACCCATTTGGAAGCCTAAAATTGGAATCTTACTCATTTTTGAAAAACTTGTAAAACTAACTCAATTAGGGTTGTTGAAAGACAATATTGCCCTTTTACAATGTAAAAATTACATTCCAATCCAAACACTCTTTGAATACTAAAATCTCCAAAATCCCCTGAATACTGAAATCTCTCCCAATGACAACACTCAAAATCCCTCCTCTTAAAACCTAGGTAAAATTCCGAAGTCCCTCCGGTATCAATCAACCAAAACCTAGCTAAAACTCCCAAATCCCTCCTCTTGAAATCGACGACGACTTCACTCAAATTGAAGGTCGAAGACCACGACGGCACGGCTAAAGGTCTAAGACGACAACGGCGCACGGAAGGTTGAAGTAGACGACGGTGCACCTTCAACTTCGATTGGCTTGAATTATTGTGTATTGAAGGTGAATCCCTAGCCCTATATTTATATACGCTCCATTTTGCTACTCTATGAGTAAGGCTTGTATCTTAATCTATGTTTATGAGTGTCTATATGAGCAGATGAAGGGAGATGTGTTTCACATTTTATGGTAATTTTATTGTCAAATCAAGCTTTACAACTTTTGTTGATGGGTGTTTCAGATTTTACTACTTATATTTAGTTTTACTTTGTTGGATTTCTGTGGAAAAATCTGAAATTTAGGGTTTATGTTTAGTGGGATTGTTCTAAACCTTGTTGGGTATTTTGTATGGTATTTATTTGTTCGGGTTGCGTTGTTTTGGTGAAGAAATCCACTTTACTTTTTTTTTTTTGAAGGATTATTTGTGTTGGATTTTGTGTTTGCTGAAGGATTTGAAGGAATTCGACACAGCAAAATTGAACTGAACAAGTAATAGCTTCCGGGTAATTTATGGTTCTTCAAACAGTTATTTTTAATATAATTGAAATATTCTGGGTAATTTATGGTTCTTTATCTGTTTAAAAATGTAAAATGAGACAAATGACCTCAGTAAAGATTCAAATAATGCCAAAGGCAGACAGGTGCTCGTAGACATAAAACCGTTCCATGACAGCACAACTCTTTTTAAAGCTTTACTTTGATTCGTCTTTAACCCTTCTAACCTGGCATCTAAATGAGTATGTAGCAGATTGGTCTATTGCTCAATTTTATTTCATTTTACTATTGTTCATTGGATGGTTAGTCCGCTATTAATATGGAGCTGTAGTATAGATGTTTCATTTGGAGATAGTTTCTTTTTTTGGATTGGATGGCCTGGCCATAGTTAATTGTGTTCCTATTCTTTTCTTCTCTTAATAAGATCTCATCATAGATACTATAATTGGTACCTTTCATTTATTAGTAAAAAAATTAATCATTCTACAAGTATGAGCACGTAAAACATATTTCTAAATTTCTGTTTCTATGGTATAACTAGTTTATTTAATTTTTTCCAAACCAGAGGCTACTGCTTTTATTATATAATCGTTTTTTTTTTTTTTATAAATAAAATAAAAATTGCCTTCAAATTTGGTATACAACATTTTTGACCAGTTTACTTCATATGAATATTTAGCTTGCTTTTACAAATTGGAGTTGCGCTGGTTCTCCTGTATACACAAGTCAAATTTGCTTTTCTTTCAGGACTTGCGATAACTATTTTATTGATATCAGGTATCTCTCGAGTAATATCTGTAATAAACAGTTCTATCATTTCCTTACATACTTATTAGAGTTTCATCAAATAATGTGGGAAATGGTTAATGAATGTACTTGGTTCAATTACGAAGAATTCTATTTTGCCTATATTTAAACTGCTGAAGTTAAAACATGAGTTGTCAATATTATGTTAATTGCATTCTTCTACAATGCTTACCAGCATACTAATAATATTGTCAATATGTTATTAGTGTACAATCATTTTTTTTTTTTTTTTTATCTTTTTTTGAGAAAAGTATAAACTCTTTTTGATAATATCTATTTTGGTTTCCTGATACATTAAAAGAAATTATGATGTCATGGTGTTGATTCTAAAATCTTAAATATATTTCAATTATTTATGGTTCTTCAAACAGTCATGGGTAATTTATGGTTTCTTGTTATTGTGCTACACTGGTTGGTTTTTTGTAGAAGGCTTGGTTTGGGCTTGCTTAGGTTGTATCTGCAGTCTTTGCAATTGTGTGTCTTCCTTCTTTAGGGTTTGTCCCCTGTTCTTTTTAATATAATTGCCATTTAAAAAAAAATGAATAAATCTTTGTTGTTAATAATATTTAGAATATATATTCAAGTGGTTATTGAGCCTACTGTCATGAATATGAAATGC